>CM062815.1:1026669504-1027869504 GCA_031772625.1 Pinus tabuliformis
TCTGGCTACAAGTATTCTTAACTTTCAATGATGATTTCTCCAGATGCACTTGGGTATACTTCTTAAAACTCAAGAGTGAAGTATTTTAACATGTTCTTGGCCTTTAAGGCCTTTGTTGAAAAACAATCTGGACATCAAATTCTTAAGCTAAGATCTGATAATGGCAGAGAATATGTTAACAACAAATTCATCAAATTTTTCACTGAGAATGGAATTCAAATGCAACATATTGTTCCATATACTCCACAACAAAACAGTGTAGTTGAAAGGAAAAATCACACCTTAAAGGAAATGGCTAATTGTATGATTCAATCTAAAGGATTTAGTCTTAATTTTTGGTCAGAAGCAATTAACTGTGCAAATTACATAATAAATCACTCTCCTACTAAGGTTTTAAAGAATATCACTCCAGAAGAAGCATGGAGCTCAATTAAACCAGATATAAGTCACTTTTGTGTTTTTGGAAGTGAAGCATGGGCCCATATTCCAGATGAGAAAACATAAAGCTTTAGAACCTAAGAGTGAAAAATGTATTTTTGTTGGATATTCTGAAGATGTCAAGGGATATAGACTTATCCACTTAAGTCCAAAAATGTTATCATTAGAAGAGATGTAAAGTTTGCTGAAAATATATCAGCCTACGAGCCTAGTTCAGCGGATGTGCCACCTCTCTTTATCTCTTCTAATTTTGAAAATATTTCTTCTTCAGATGATGACAACGAGGATGAAAATCCTCCCCTACCTTCTTAGGATCCTCCTTCAGCTCCTTAGCTTGCAAAATGGGTCCATGCTACTCGAGATGCAGCAGGTGCTCTTGTTGATGATCCTATAGATTAGCGACGTACACATTCTCAGTTCGATAGAGCCTCTTCTTTACTGGCTCAAGCTTCAATGAATTATGATCCTAACACCTTTGCAGAAGCTTCAGGCCATCCAGATTGGGATGTAGTTATGAATGAAGAATATCATTCATTATTGGAAAATGATACATGGGATCTTGTTCCT
Source organism: Pinus tabuliformis (assembly GCA_031772625.1). NCBI lineage: Eukaryota > Viridiplantae > Streptophyta > Pinopsida > Pinales > Pinaceae > Pinus > Pinus tabuliformis. The sequence continues at coordinate 1,026,670,510 of CM062815.1, forward strand.
CTTCCAAAGGGATGAAAACTCATTAGATGCAAATGGGTTTACAAAACCAAGTATGGACCAGATGGAAAAGTTTATAAACATAAAGATCGTCTTGTTGCTAAGGGTTTTTCACAAGTTGAAGGCATCGACTATATTGAAACCTTCTCCCATATTACCAAAATGAACTCTATCCGCCTTTTTCTTTCCCTTGCTACCTCTTTCAAATGGGAAGTCCATCAGATGGATGTTAAATCTGCCTTCTTGCATGGGGACTTGCATGAAGAAATCTATATGGAACAACCTACTAGATTTATACAAAAAAGCTCCAGCCTTGTATGTCAGCTTAAGAAATCCCTTTATGGTCTCAAGCAAGCCCCTTGGGCTTGGTATGCCAAAAGGGTTAAATTTCTTTTAGAAACTGGCTTTTCTAGGTGTCATTCTAACAATACTGTCTACACCAAGAAAGTGTGAAAGTCTCTTATCATTCTTGTTATTTATGTTGATGATCTTATCCTTACTGGTAGTGATCCCAACCTTATAAACCATGTGAAGTCCAACCTTAAAAAGAAGTTTGAAATGACAGACTTAGGACACTTGCATTATTTTCTTGGTCTTTAAGTCTTGCAATCCAAGGAAGGTATTTCCCTTTCCCAGTTCAAGTATGCTTGTGATCTTATACGCCATTTTCACATGGAAGACTATAAGCCCAACCCTTCTCCTTTCAGTCTAGAGCTATTGGCTTATATGGGCCTGACCCAAGTTCGGAAGAATTATTTAGCTAAAAAAATCATGCAGCTACTGGCCCTTTCGGCAAAAGCTCGCGGAGCGCAGATTGAGGTCTCACCTGAGGTAGCAAGGGAGGGTGCTGGAACTAGGTTTCTGCACCCTTGGGATGTCTTGATGTGGTTTGGAAGTTTCGGGCACTATTATGTGGCTTTGCACCACTCTGCTTCGTGCAGATCTAGTCCTAGAATACTCTTTCATACTTATTAATGCACTATTTATAGGCTCAACCTACTTTTTATGGTCTTTAAGGAAACATTTAACAGAATTAACCAGTTCGTGCACTTAGAATATATACAGATTGACATATATTCATAACATGAGCATACACGCATAGATCAAACAATTATATTAACCATGCATTAACCAAATCCACGATAGTTCAAATTTAACACAGAATTTCAGATCAACTTATCTTTATTCACTTTCTTCACTAATACATCCAGATCCGTCCTGCGCACTCAACTATAGGGGTCCACGCACACATCTGTAGACTCTTCCAGGCCTCTGTGCACACAGCTACAGAGCCTCTATCTACTACCCAAAACCCTTGACTCAGACTTACTGACACTTCAAGAATTTTCTTCTCAAAAACCCATTACATAACAGATCCAAGATTACATACCAAAATCTACTTTCTATCCATAGAGCCTCGCTCTATTTATACATTTCCATGGACCGCGATCCATGGGCGGGCCGACTCAACTTACATTTCTTTACATTTTTTTGGGTGGACTACCCTTTGACTCAACATATTATAAATCGCGCTCCACACATCCCGCGGAGTCTTTGCCCTATATTTACCCAAAATTTTGGGCTTCGTGCCCCATGACCATTGTGTGGGGCTTTCGCTACCCAATAGTCCCCCAACACAATCATCATGACTTGTCCCAAGTCACTCAGTTGGTGTGGAAATCTTTGCGTGAAGGTCAGTTAGTAGCCTTTGTGCTTCGCTTGTACTGGCAGCAAACTCTTTTGTCATGCGCTGTATTAGTTTCACGCGTGTCACCGACACATCAATCTATGTCTCTGGTGGCATATTCTATCTGCATGTGTGTTACCTTGCACTCTATGGTGGTCGAGACTATAAATGCCTCATCCAGCCATGGCTAGAGATGGGCTTTAATCATGCTTCCTTTTGTCTGGCGGCATGAGCTTAGATTTTCAAGTCCTGGGCCTCCCTTATCTTAGCCAAGCACCGTGTAACAACAATGGTCTGCATGGTTCCTTTAATCATATCATAGGCTTGCTGGAGCTCCCTGGCCTCGGTTTCTAGTTGCTGAAGTGTTGGATCCTCCTGAAGGGAGGGGAGCGTAACAATCGACTCGGTTACAGGTTAGTACATTCCTTCATTGATCATGTGAGCATCTTGCGCGCAAAGGTAATGATGTTTCTGCGTTGCTCAGTGATCTCTGGGGGCATCAAAAGCTGAACCTGTAGTTTTAAGTCCGTGATCTGCAAACTAAGCTCCAGTTGGATTCACGCGACCTCCTCCTTTGCTTGACAGAACCTAGTAGCCAATTTGTGGATTCGTGTCTCTAGGAAACTCAGCCCCAATCTCCATCTCAGGGGCACTCGCACAGGCTTATACTACTAGTTGTTGCACCTGTTGCTTATGTGTGACTACTTTGTCCCATTGGAGGTGTAGTTGTTCTATATTAATTTTCTGTTCCTTTACGTGAAGGTCAGTTAGTAGCCTTTGTGCTTCGCTTGTACTGGCAGCAAACTCTTTCGTCATGCGCTGTATTAGTTTCACGCGTGTCACCGACACATTAATCTCTGTCTCTGCTGGCTCCATGGTGGCATATTCTATCTGCATGTGTGTTACCTTGCACTCTATGGTGGTCGAGACTATAAATGCCTCATCTAGCCACGGCTGGAGACGAGCTTTAATCACCGCTTCCTTTTGTCTGGTGGCATGAGCTTAGATTTTCAAGTCCTGGGCCTCCCTTATCTTAGCCAAGCACTGCGTAACAACAATGGTCTGCATGGTTCCTTTAATCATATCATAGGCTTGCTGGAGCTCCCTGGCCTCGGTTTCTAGTTGCTGAAGTGTTGGATCCTCCTGAAGGGAGGGGAGCATAACAATCGACTCGGTTAACAGGTTAGTACATTCCTTCATTGATCATGTGAGCATCTTGCACGCAAAGGTAATGATGTTTCTGCGTTGCTCAGTGATCTCTGGGGGCATCAACAGTTGAACCTGTAGTTTTAAGTCCGTGATCTGCAAACTAAGCTCCAGTGGGATTCACGCGACCTCCTCCTTTGCTTGACAGAACCTAGTAGCCAATTTGTGGATTCGTGTCTCTAGGCAACTCAGCCCCAATCTCCATCTCAGGGGCACTCGCACATGCTTCTACTACTAGTTGTTGCACCTGTTGCTTATGTGTGACTACTTCATCCCATTGGAGGTGTAGCTGTTCTATATTAATTTTCTGTTCCTGGGAGTACCTATTCGGTGCGGCCTTCCCTGGCGCGAAGCTCCATTGTGGTGCTGTCTTGGAGCTGATGCAACCTTTCTCGCAGTACGGTAGCCACGTTTATTCCCAAACCTATAAGCTGTCCTAGCACAACTCAATCCTTTGTGTTTGTGGTGATCAATGCTCCTGCTGGAATCGCGATGGTATGATCCATTTGGGCCTTCAACAACGGCTCAGTGGCTATCATACTGGGAACCCCCTTAGTAGCGCTAGTGCCCACTGGCGCGATCCGTATCCCAAGTTCTTGTAGCTGCGTACGGAGCTCCCCCAACACAATCTGCTGCTCTGACATGGCCTCATCGATGGAATCCCAATTAACATCACGAATGGTGTCCCCTATGTCATTTAGGTCGCCCTCAGTTAAAGTGGTCACTTCGCTGTATGATTTAGACGCCTTCACCTTATTTCGTGGCTTTGTCCATTCTGTTTGCGCTGGGCATTTTGAAGGCACACCCATGGCGGTTGATGGTGGTTCTTCTACAACCGTCTTAGTGGGTGCCTTTTGACTGCTTTTGTCCTTTGTCAATGCAGCCCCTCCTAGTAGTGCCTTTCCTATTGCCATCTATGCTGCCTCTCGGGATGCTTGAACCTCCGCAATGTGCTATTCATTCCACCTTTGCTGTGTAGTGCACTTAGCTTCCTCCTTTTTCTTCCAGATAGCGGCCTCATCGCGCCCTACTGCCTCTGGGCCACGCCATGTCGGTGGCCAGGTATCCAGAACTGCGTTGATAACTTCATCAATGGCAACAAAAGGGAGTGAGGTCCATCTGTGGTCAGGGTACTTGTGTGCCCTGATGTAGACAAAGTGCATGTCTGCTTTAAACTCGGCAATATGCTTCACACATTCATAGATTTCGTTGGACAGGCAGGTTTGCTCGTTAATCCATAGGCGCACATTCACGTCCGTCAGTATCCAAAATATCTTGATGCTCTGGATTAACCCAGTGTCCCTCGTTTCCCAAAGGGAAGTGTATTTGGCAACTTCTGGCCAGTCCTGATCCAAAATAGGAAACTGGTTGTTCCGAGTAAGTCAGTGGTAACCAACAAAATGGATAGCAGTAGCCACACATAATGGAAAGTCTTGCCCTCCTCCTAAACCTCTCGGCAGTTGGTCAAGAACTCTTCGCAAAGGAATTGTGACCAACTGGATCGTTCTCCAGCTGTGCATTCCTCAACGAGCACAATGACTACTGCTGGAAGCTCGGTGCCACGATATTTCCACATCACTTTCTTTGCCAGCAACCGGGTGGCGACGTGGACTACGTTATCTGAAATGCTATCAATGATGTATCCTTGCTGCCTCTTCTCGAGCTTATACTTCCTTTTCAAGTTTTGTATCATTATTACATTGCCACTTCTATCAACAATTTCCCGGGGGTCTCTTCCCTCACAGGGAAGCTACGAGATCCGATGTACAAGTTCAGTTGTGATGCAGACGGGTTTGCTGATCCATAGTATGTCCTCATGGACCAAATAAAGCAATTTCCTTATGACCAACATTGTGATAGGGGGTCGGATAAAGTGGGGAATGGACAAGAGACAAAGCAACCTCGATTTTTCCACCTTCCACAGCCACTCCTTTGGCTGTAGTGTTGTAACCACCCCTTCTGCACTTTGCTCCATCAGTGCACCAGTCGCCAAATGGGGAAATTTTGTTGTATCTACCAGGTCCCAATCTTCAAATTTCATTTTCACAATACGGCTAACCACCAAGCTTTCCACTGGGACTCCTTTTGGAAGAGATGGGGTGATGAGTATAGTGTCAACTTCATCTAGATTGGTAGGTACCTTCGCCTTCCCCTTGTTTGGGGCCACATACTTGGGTCATCGTACTGGCTGGATGGGATCCTCTTCAGGGTTTACTTCTTCAACATATGTTGGAGAACCCTCTTCCTCCTCATCGCTTTCAATTGTGACAGTTTTACCCTTTTCCTCCATTGTGAGCTTGCTAAAGTGCAGGTGTCGTGGCAACCTCCTTACTGGTTCTGGAATCTGGGGGTCCTTCTTGGTCCGTGGCGTCTGGGGTGATTTAGGGAGCTCGGCCGTTTGCGGCGTGGCTTTCTGTAGACTATCTGTGATAGGGTTTGTTGACTTGAGGATTGCTTCCTGATAATGTTTTGGCAATGCCTGAAACCACAAACTTTCTTCTAGTTCCTTGTCATTCATCTTGCGCTCGGCTTGGACCCACGATGACTTTTATTTGGAATGGTAAAGTGGGGTTGTGTGACCCTTACTATGTTTATATATGATTTCAAATTTAAAGTCGGCCGTTCACCCTTGTTGTGGCTCATAAATGCAATTTTGGCGGTTACTCTTCTACCTTAATTTCCCACCGCCCACTCCACCGTGCCTTAAATGGGCCATCATATCATGAATAGTACCTGCAATGGTCGCTTTCCATCCTTTCCTCGCGGCAGCGGATCCCTAGGTACGCAGGTGCGTTTTCCGTATGTGCGCTGTGGTCATGTCGCGCAGCTTCTCGACAGCCTGTTTTATAGTCTCGCACCCTCTTTCAACTGCATGGGGCACTGGGACTGGGCCTCCTATGGATAGTCAGGTGGGTGCACCCATCGTGCGGGCCTTCCATTTCCCAACTAGCTCGGGCTGCAGGCACCCTTTGCTTTCCCTTGATTCTAATAGCAGATTGTGGTTTATGCGTCTCGGTACTCCAAGGTGCAATCGCAACCATGCTAGCGAGGTTGCGGCTTGGCGTAGTAGTGTAGGAGAGCCAGCCATGCCCAATCCCTTCATTAGTTCCTTTGCATAGCCCGTGTGGGTGACCTCTAAGTTTAGCTTATCAATTTCTGCATCCAGCCTCGTACTGTGTTCTCGGAGTCTGGCCCCTGTTTCTTCTAACTTACAAAGTTGTATTTTGCCACGCCAAACGGCTGCCCAGAGCTTTTGAATCCTTTCGTGAATGTTGTTATAGGCAGGATGGACTGTAGAGGTACTGGTCATGGAGAGAGTTCCCTTCCCGGTCCCACGAGCCATCGTTCCACGCAGCTCCGGTTGGGGTGATGGTCGCGCGATGTGCACCCATACCCTTCGTTGTTGATGGATGACCGCCTTGCACCAACAAGGTTACCGCACACATCCTCCAATCTGTACCTAGAATCGACTTCTACATCTTAGCATCTGCACCCTCCATTTGGGTGCGCGCGGTGTGACTTCCAATGCACCAAGTTGTTCCTGTGATACGAGCTGCCCCTCATTTGTTACGCCGTTCTCCTCTAGCCATTGTCTTTCTTCTATGATCACATGTCACAAAGATCGAATCATCATATTACAGTTTAGTGTCATAACTTCCTACAATCAGTTCTACCATTGCTCAGTCTCCTCATCTGAATCCGCTATGTAGGTGTTGTTACGCTCCCATGAGATTCTTCCATTTTTTGCGGGATGCATCTGATCCTGGTCTTGCGTTGTTATCTGATAGATGCAATCCAGTTCATCGTCACTCTCCTCATCGCACACTAGTTCGGTGTAGCGCTCTCCTTCCACTGGGTCCAACAGAACTACTACCCACAGTGACTTCTTTTCGAACGTCATTTTCCGTCTCTTCAAATTAATGATCTCGTTCATGTCCGTGGCCCAATCAATTCCGAGCAATGCAGGGTAAGGATTACTGTCATCAACAATTTCTATTACCTCGAAATCGGTCTGCGTACTTACGCCTTCGATGTCCATAGTCACCCCTTGTAGTCGGCCCATCGGTAAGATCTTTTGTTGGTTGGCCATCCTTAGTTGGATCGGGGACCATTGTAGTGCGGGCTTGCCCATGCATTCCCATGTTTGCTTAGGCAACATGTTCGCATCCGAGCCTAAGTCTAGGATGACCTGATCCATCTCGTATTCGCCGATTTGCGCTGTCATTCTCATTTCTCGTCTGGTGTGCAGAGCATGTCTTCCTATTTTTCAGACTACACGCAGCTTGCCTGATTCTGCGCACTTAGTGATCAGCTCCTGTAGTCCTTTAACGACTTTACTATTGTGCAACAACTTCATGTAGGTTTGGATAAGGTAGTAATCATGGAAGGATCCAATCCTGGCTCCGTTTGGTCCCTCCTACTTGGAGTAGAGACTTCCACGAAGCTCTTTTGAGCTTCCTTAGGCATATGCATCCCTTGTTCTGGCTCAGAGTCAGGTTCCTTTATAGTTGTGTCGCGCCTCTTCACGTATCTTGCAATCTCTTTCTATGTATCACCTCTTGTGGTTACACCGCTCCTTAATACCATATTTATATTGGTGTCCGCTTCGCGTGGTTCCGATCGCATTATCTGGACATTTTGAGTTGGTGTAGGTTGTAACACTCCTTCTCATGCATCTTGGCAATTAACGTTGGACAATCTACCATTTCATGATCAAACTTCTCACAATAGGGGCAAGAGATCCTGGTCGGGTTAGTGCAGTCACGAGCATAGTGTCCTGGCCCTCCACAGTTATAGCAGATCAGCTGTTCGCGGCCCCGCCCGGGCCCCATTCCTCTTCCTCGGCCGCGTCCTTGAAATCCCCCTCATGCTTCAGTATGCACTTGGTAAGCTGGGGTTCTTTCCATCATTAAGTCATAACTTTGACACGTCCGCTCATCGTGACCCACTGATCGACAAAAGTTGCAATACAACTGCTACAGGGTTTGGGTATACTTCTGTAATAGGTGACAGTTATCTGTTGCATGTTTTCCACCCACTTGACAAATTGCACACCAAAGTGCAAGTGCGGCACTCGGTCCTACTTGTACCTCAACTTTTAACGGCATCCCCGCCCCCCCCACCAGATAGTTCGCGAAGACAGGGCAGTGGTCCTTATCATGCCCTTGACTCTTGCATTTAATACAGCCTACCTCCGCACATGCCTCCGATCGGGGCACCCTTTCTTGCTTCAAGCTTTGCATTTCTAAACTCAGGTTTTGTAGTTGCACGTGGATTTGCTGAAATCCCAACCCTAGATCCGGTATTGGGGTTTTGTGTAACCTCATTGTTGTCTCCATCTCTTCAGCTTGGGTTGAGATCTTTTCTTGCGACAGAGTTGTCCTTAGATGTATGTGGTGTCAATGACACCACAAACCATGCACAGTGCTGCGCATCCGTCAATGTCATGTTAGCCTTGAAAATAGTGATTTTTAACCTCTGGTCCAGATCCCATGGAGTTTCACCAGGCAACATTGCGATCTCCTTGAACCCAATAACCGACTGTGTTTCTGATTTTGGTCAGCCAAACTCCTTGTTTAGCGCCTCCTGGATTGCTACTATTCCCTCGTTCAGATGATCGGTTGAGTATTTTATGTACCACGTCAACGCGCAGTCCTGCAGTGCACTAACTAGGGTAGCCTTCTTGATGTTTTCATCTGTTATGCCTTGAGCATCCCACACAGACTTTATCACAAACCAGAACCAACCTGGTTCCTCATTTCCTACACCCTTAAATATCGGTAGCTTTACTGTGCTCGCCATCCCAACTTTTGGTGGTGGTGGGGTTGGAGATGGGGTTGGTGTTGGTGTGGATGGAGTTGATGTAAGTGAAGTGGGTGGTGGCATGGATGGAGGTGGTATCAGTGGGAAGTGCTCCTTGATCAACCGGATTGCACTTCTTGGTGAGAACCTCGTGAGCTCCTCCTCACTTTCCCGTGAAATAGAAATCATAGGATTGTTCTTGCCCCTCTCATTTCGTGATAACCTCTTCCACTCCGCGTTACTCCAGACATCAATGAATGTGCATAATCTGCTTTTCAAACAGCAACATCTTAATCCAAGTATTCAATGATTTGATATACTTACCCCGCAGTCCTTGGAGAAATCGCCTTTCTGCTTCACTATAACTCATAGTTGTGTCTATCATGAACTCAGTGATAAATCCTCCTATTACCCAATCCAGCCAATGATCTACTGTGCGTGTAATTTTATCCTCGGTGGCTTCTAGCTTGCACACCAGTTCTGGAGTCCACACAATAGGCTGATCTAATCTGCACCTTCCCACGCTGTCAGCTAACCTTGTGATCCACTCGTAAAGCTCTACCGGAAATGTCGCGAAGAAGACGTTATGGATATCTATGTATATATAGCGGTCCAACCAATCTTCCTCTGATATCTGTGGATTTCTGTTTTCCTGAACTGTGAACTCGTGGAGCTTCAAATCCAACCACTCTTTAAGCTCTTTCTTCGTAGGGTTCCAGTGTTCCAACATCAGACACCCCTTAGGCAGATCCCAGTCTTGGAAACGAACCATTTGTTGGCTTATATGGGCCTGACCCAGGTTCAGAAGAATTATTTAGCCAAACAAATCCTACAGCTATCGGCCCTTTCGGCAACAGCCCGTGGAGTGCAGACTGAGGTCTCACCTGAGGTAGCAAGGGAGGGTGCTAGAACTAGGTTTCCGCACCCTTGGGATGTCTTGATGTGGTCTGGAGGTTTCACACACCGTTCTGTGGCTTCGCGCCACTCTGCTTCACGCAAATCCAGTCCCAGAATACTCCTTGATACTTATTAATGCGCTATTTATAGATTCAACCTAATTTTTATGGTCTTTAAGCAAACATTTAACAGAATTAACTAGTTCGCACACTTAGAATAGATATAGATTCACATATATTCATAACATGAGCATATGCGCAGAGATCAAACAATTATATTAACCATGCATTAACCAGATCCGTGATAGTTTAGATTTAACACAGAATTTCATAATCAACTTATCTTTATTCAATTTCTTCACTAATACATCCAGATCCATCCTACGCACTCAACTGCAGGGGTCCGCACACACAGCTGCAGCATCTTCGAGGCCTCTGCGCACATAGCTGTAGAGCCTCTATCTACTACCAAAAACCCTCGACTTGGACTTACTAACGCTTCAAGACTTTTCTTCTCAAAAACCCATTACATAACAGATCCAAGATTACATGCCAAAAGCTACTTTCTATCTATAGAGCCTTGCTCTATTTATACATTTCCATGGACCACGATCCATGGGCGGGATGACTCAACTTACATTTCTTTACATTATTTTTGGTCGAACTACCCTTTGACTCAACTTATTATAAATCGCGCTCCATGCATCCGTGAAGTCTTTACCCTATATTTACCCAAAATTTCGGGCTTTGTGCCCCATGACCATTACGCGGGGTTTCTGCTACCCAACAGGAGTTGAGATTGCAACAAGATGATGGAGCTTAGTGAAAAGAGTCGCCTTCACTAAGTGGGCCCGCAGGCTATTTTTGGCGCAAGTCTATTTTTAGACTATGTCTATTTTTAGACATATGGATAATGTCTATGGATTGCAGGTTGTTGTTTATGGATGATTGATCAAGTTGGGAAAAAATAGATGGACTTCTGTTTTTGATGAAAGTGTGAGTGATCACAGTGTGAGTGATCAAAGTCTATTTTTAGACTGGCTGTCAAAAATAGAAAAGTCAAATATTATTATCTCACAATAATATTTGGACTATAAACTTAATCTTATTCTCTTGGAGCACTTCAGTTTGAGCTACAGAGGTGGCACATGCAGCTGTCAGAAGGAAATACGCTTTTCTTATGAGTCAGTTGAGTTGTTGCATGCATGACTTTAGTTAGAACTCAATCAGTTGAGTTTGGTGGAGTTGATTGTGGAGTTGATGGAGTTGTGTTCAGTTTAGCTTTGTTAGACTGGTTGTATTTAGTCTAACTGGCAAATAGACTAGAGATGAGTTGGGTGAATTAGTTATTAATTAATTCACAAGTTATTAACTCATAATACAACTAATGAATACATCAGTTAACTCAGTTGCATGTTAGTGCATGTTCAGTTCAACAAACAGGGAGGTGGTAGAGAATCAGATTGCTATCAGTTGTGACTATAGTTGTGCACCAGATCTTGCACAATTAAGGGATTGAGTATGCCAATGAGTTTGCTCACGTATTTTCCCACATTATAGCTTGTGCTCACGTCCAACAAAGTGTGAGTGACTATTTTGCAGGTGAAAAACGAGTTTGGTGAGCCATTCTCATCAGTTCTTGAGCAGGTATTGAGCAGTGGAGGCAGGCAAGCAGTGGAAGAGATTTGGAGATCAGATCTGAGCTGTATTGTGTGTAACGGAGGTGGAGATACTTGTGAGAAGTATTATGCTGTGTAATGTTACATGACTCAATCATTAATATACATATAGTTGGGGTTTTTAGCGAGATGCTTTCCCCGGGATACATACTGTGTTAATGTGTGAATGCTCTTGATGTTTTATTGTTATTGATGCTGCTATATTGATGATCAACGTAGAGGAGCTTATGTATTGTGTATGTTTTCCGCAATAGTACATGATTAGGATAATCTCCATTGAATATGTGTTAAATTATTCAAAATTTCTACATGGTATCAGAGCGAGCTAGATAATTGTAGAAAAAGTTTCTACATGGTATCGGAGCTGTTGATCATCAAATCTACTATTCAAGAAGTGTTTACATTCTATTTCTTCAGGCAGAGTCTGTAATAGGGCTAGGTAGCCTCTGGATTCATCCTTATTTTGGAAGGTGAGATATCCGGTGAATGCCCATACAGTCAATCTCTGTACGAGAAATATTGTATTCTCACGAATTCTAGATCGGAGGCGGTTGAGTTTGGAGCTGGTGGAAATCAAATTTGCAGCAGTGTTGTTGAAATGTCTTTCAACGGATTGCAAATGTTATTCCAAAGCAAGAGCGACCTGGCGCTCAAGGATAAACTCTGAAACAATAAAGGTGAGAATGGATCTTCATCAAAGGTATCTGATGAAGAGAATTGCGCTTTGGTTGCCAAAGCAAAGAAGGGGAAGAACAAGAAAGCTTCTCAGTCTGGTGCGAAAGGCAAGAAGCAAGATATGTCCAAGGTGAAGTGTTTTCACTGTCACCAGCATGGACACTATGCCACAAATTGTCCGCAGAAGAAGAAGAACAAGCAAGCTGCTGGATCTGTAGGGGGAGAGGCCTTAGCTTCTCAGTTTGAGCTTGATTTTTCATTGATCGCATGCTTGGTTTCAAGTGTGATGGGATCAGTGTGGTTCTTGGACAGTGGTGCGTCTTTTCACATGACAGGAGATAGAGATTTGTTCTCTGATCTGGAGGACAAATATCTTGGAGTGCACATCGAGATGGGCGATGATGGTAGATACAGTGCGACCGGTATCGGTACCATTTCCTTTGAGAGGGAGTCTAGTAAACCCTTTGTATTGAAGGAAGTCATGCATGTTCCAGGATTGAAGAAGAATCTCATCTCAGTGGCAATGTTAGAAGACAAGGGGTATGATGTTGTTTTCAGCGAGGGAAAGGCCTTCCTGCGCAGCAAGACAACTGGTGAGACCCGGAAGATAGGGGTTCGAGTGAGGAACCTTTATCAGTTGCATGTAGATGGATGCGCAACAATGGCAGGCAAGGCAGAAGGATTGGTGAGCCAGGATGATGGTGAGTTGTGGCACAGGAGATTGGGTCACCTTCACCATGGAGCCTTGAAGATACTGCAGCAGATCACTACAGGGCTTCCTAAAGGCACACTTGCGCAGTCAGATCAGTGCAAGGGGTGTACTTTGGGGAAGTTTGTGAAAGCCACCTTTCACGAGAAGGATAGTCGTGCCACGACGATCCTTGAGAGAATTCACACAGACGTGTGTGGACCTTTCTCAGTTGCTTCGACAGCAAAACACAGGTATTATGTGATTTTTGTTGATGATTTCTCTCGTAAGTGTTGGATCTTCTTCATGCAGAAGAAGAGCGAGACATATTCAAAGTTCTGTGAATTCAAAGCACTGGTCGAGAAGGAGTCGGGGAAGAAGGTGAAGGCTCTTAGGAGCGATAATGGTGGTGAATACATCTCGGACGAGTTCAAGGATTTCTACAAGACAGAAGGGATTCGTAGAGAGCTCATAGCTCCCCATAACCGACAGCAGAACGGGGTAGCTGAGCAGAAGAACAGAACGATTGTGGGTGCTGCACGGGCAATGTTGCATGATCAGGGCCTACCCCTTCACTTGTGGGCGGAAGCATGCAATACAACAGTTTATGTGCAGAACTGTTGTCCTCATAGGATACTTGGCATGAGTACACCTGAGGAGACTTATTCTGGTAAGAAGCCTGATCTTTCTCATTTGAGGATTTTTGGTGCTAACGTTTACATGCATGTGACGAAGGATGCCAGGAAGAAGTTGGAGCCGACCGCAGAGGTTGGGATATTTGTGGGGTACACTGATACACCCCACAACTATCGTGTGTATTTGCCAGATAGTGGTAAAACTGTTGTGCAACGGGATATAAAATTTCAGGAGAGAGAAAGCCATGAAGTGTTCGCTTGAGAGGGAGCTACACTTGAATGCAGATGAGGAGCTATTAGTTCCTAAGGATGAGCTTCAAGACGTGGATCAGCCCAGGACGAGGTTCATGGAGTGGAAGAGACCACTCATGCAGCGCCACCCATCAGAGGGCGAAAGCGCTTGACAGAAGCTGAGCGACTGGCTCAAGATGCAGAGAAAGTTGTAGGACCACCTACAGCCCAACGTAGGCAGAGACAGTCACCTGATCGGTACACTGGATACATGGTTCTTATGAGCAAGTGTGTTGTGACTGAGCCATCCTTTTTCGAGGAAGCTATGGAGGATCCCGCATGGGTAGACGCCATGGTGGAAGAGTATGATTCTATTGTCAGAAACAGTGCATGGGAGATTGTTCCTAGACCGAAAGGGAAATAGTGGTGGGTTCGAGATGGATCTACAAAGTTAAGCAGGAAACTGACGGGAGTGTGGAGAAGTACAAGGCAAATTTTTTGCCCGAGGCTTTTCACAGATTGAGGGGATCGATTATGAGGAGACCTTTGCACCTGTCGCAAGGTATTCTTCCATACGGACGATTCTTGCTCTCTCAGCGCAGATGGGATGGCACATTCATCAGATGGATGTGAAGACTGCGTTCCTCAACGGAGTCATTGAGGAGGAGGTGTACATTGAGCAACCCGAAGGCTTTGAAGTCTTCAGCAGCGAGTCGCATGTGTGAAGGCTCAAGAGAGCGCTGTATGGGTTGAAGCAAGCACCACGTGCTTGGTACACACAGATAGACAGCTATTTCACAGGACTTGGATTCTCCAAGAGCGAGGCGGATTCGAACCTATACCAGATTGTGGTGGAGGGTAAGTTGCTTATCATTGTACTGTATGTTGATGATTTGATTCTAACGGGCGATGAGCTGTTGATACTGTCATGCAAGAAGGATCTTGCTACAGAGTTTGAGATGAAGGATTTGGGCCTCCTTCATTATTTCCTGGGATTGAAAATATGGCAGCGCAGTGGTGGACTGTTTGTTTCTCAGGGCAAGTATGCTCGAGAGATACTGGAGAAGTTCAACATGCATGGCTACAAGCCTGTTGATACTCCTCTTCCTGGAGGTTGGAGGAAGGAGGATGCCACTTCGGGAGAAGAAGTGGATGCCACTGTTTATCGACAGTTGGTGGGGTCGCTGATGTATTTGGTCAATACATGACCTGATATATGCTATGCTTTAACCAGCTTTCACAAGCTATGGTTAAGCCTACCAAGCTTTTCTGGAAGGTGGGCAAGCATGTATTGCGCTACTTGAGAGGCACATCGGGATATGGTTTGTGGTACAGATAGGAGGATGAGGTGAAGCTATGTGGCTTCACGGATGCAGATTGGGCAGGGAGCCCAACGATAGAAAGAGCACATCAGGAGGGGTCTTCAGTATCGGATCGACAACAGTTTCTTGGTACAACAGGAAGCAGAGTTCCGTGGCACTCAGTTCAGCGGAGGCCGAGTATATGGCAGCAAGTTTGGCTGCATGCGAGTTATATGGATGAGGAAGATCCTAGTTGGTTTGTTCGGTTCTCCTTTGGATCCTACTGTGATTTACTGTGATAACCAGAGTTGCATTAAACTCTCGGCTAATCCTGTATTTCATGATAGATCTAAACATATTGACATCAGGTACCATCATATCAGAGATTGTGTGCAGCGGAGGATCATGTTACTTTCGTACATTCCAACGGAGGATCAGGATGCTGATATTCTGACGAAGGCTCTCACCAGGAGCAAATTCGAGTGCCACCGAGGCAGGATAGGGGTTGCTGATAATCCATATCTTGTTGAGAGGGAGTGTTGAGATTGCAACAAGATGATGGAGCTTAGTGAAAAGAGTCGCCTTCACTAAGTGGACCCGCAGGCTATTTTTGGCGCAAGTCTATTTTTAGACTATGTCTATTTTTAGACATATGGATCATGTCTATGGATTGCAGGTTGCTGTTTATGGATGATTGATCAAGTTGGGAAAAAATAGATGGACTTCTATTTTTGATGAAAGTGTGAGTGATCACAGTGTGAGTGATCAAAGTCTATTTTTAGACTGGCTGTCAAAAATAGAAAAGTCAAATATTATTATCTCACAATAATATTTGGACTATAAACTTAATCTTATTCTCTTGGAGCACTTCAGTTTGAGCTACAGAGGTGGCACATGCAGCTGTCAGAAGGAAATACGCTTTTCTTATGAGTCAGTTGAGTTGTTGCATGCATGACTTCAGTTAGAACTCAATCAGTTGAGTTTGGTGGAGTTGATTGTGGAGTTGATGGAGTTGTGTTCAGTTTAGCTTTGTTAAACTGGTTGTATTTAGTCTAACTGGAAAATAGACTAGAGATGAGTTGGGTGAATTAGTTATTAATTAATTCACAAGTTATTAACTCATAATACAACTAATGAATACATCAGTTAACTCAGTTGCATGTCAGTGCATGTTCATTTCAACAGGGACAGGTGGTAGAGAATCATATTACTATCAGTTGTGACTATAGTTGTGCACCAGATCTTGCACAATCAAGGGATTGAGTATGCCAATGAGTTTGCTCACGTATTTGCCCACATTATAGCTTGTGCTCACGTCCAACAAAGTGTGAGTGACTATTTTGCAGGTGAAAAACGAGTTTGGTGAGCCATTCTCATTAGTTCTTGAGCAGATATTGAGCAGTGGAGGCAGGCAAGCAGTGGAAGAGATTTGGAGATCAGATCTGAGCTGTATTGTGTGTAATAGAGGTGGAGATACTTGTGAGAAGTATTATGCTGTGTAATGTTACATGACTCAATCATTAATATACAGATAGTTGGGGTTTTTAGCGAGATGCTTTCCCCGGGATACATATTGTGTTAATGTGTGAATGCTCTTGATGTTTTATTGTTATTGATGCTGTTATATTGATGATCAACATAGAGGAGCTTATGTATTGTGTATGTTTTCCGCAATAGTACATGATCAGGATAATCTCCATTGAATATGTGTTAAATTATTCAAAATTTCTACAACAGGAGCCAAACTTTCAGTCACTTGTACTTCCCCTGAAGTTGATGCTACCTTATACCGTCAACTTGTAGGAAAACTTTTGTATCTGATCCATACTCGTCTTGACCTTTCCTTTGATGTTGGCCTTATTGCTCGGTTTATTCAAAACCCACATGAAAGTCATTGGAAAGAAGCTAAAACAATACTTCATTATGTTTGAGGTATAGTTCAGTTTGGGATTCATTATAGTGCAAAAGCATCTCCTCTATTGGTTGGTTTCACTGATTCCAATTGGGTTGGTAACCCTGATGATCAGAAGTCTACTGCAGGTTATGTGTTCACTCTTGGTTCAGGACCTATTACATGGGCTTGTAAGAAACAAAGTTCCATTTCTCTTTCTTCAATAGAAGCAGAGTATCGTGGTGCCGTAGAAGCTAGTAAGGAAGCCCCGTGGCTTTGTCAAATCCTGTCAGAGTTTGGCTTTCAGCAGCAACATTTGACTACACTTTGGTGCGATAATCAAAGTGCCATTCAACTATGCAAAGATCCAGTCCAACATCAGTGTAGCAAACACATTGAACTGCACATGCACTTCATCAGAAATCTCATTCATGGCCATGTTCTGGAAGTGTAATATTGTTCAACAGATGATCAAGTTGTAGACATATTTACAAAGGCTCTCACAGAGGCGAAGTTTACTAAACTTTGATTTATGGTTGGAGTTCAGGAAGTTGTCACTAAGCGGGGATAGGCTCTAAAGCCTCCTTCCTTCTCCTGTTATGTCATATTTGTACATCCTTTAATCCTATCTCAAGTTGTTCTTAAGGGGGGATGTTAGGATATTTCGACACATAGGAAATAGTTAAGTATAACTTGGTCTAGTGTAGAGTTAGGTAAAGTGTGTTTCGTTACTATGTAATTTTGTAACTTACAATCTGACGGTCATGATATGTTCTAGACATGAAGTGATCCGAAGTTTCATTCTCTCCTCGGTATTATCGACACTTGATCCATGGATTAACACCTGATTGGTTCATGAACTATATTTAAAGAGCATGGAGGGTCATTTGTAAGGTAACCATTCATGAGAGAAGCTTACGTAAATTTTCATTCTTTTATTAATAAATTGCATGAAGTGGCCACGTTGGCTCAGGTCATGGACTGTTTCCCTCTTTGAGGGTTTTAACCACGTCAAGAATGCTGGTGTATTGATCTGTGATCTGTTTGAGAGCAGTTTCCTTTGCTGTTCTGTCTGAGGTACTTACCATGTACATTCCTTCACTCTTAACCTTGACGTAATGATACCTAGTAATTATGTTGTGATCATGATTATACTGATGTATATATATGTATACATGTATGTATGTCATGTTTGACAGGGTCATCGTGGATCATGATTGCTTTTATGATAATGTTTATATGTATATATGTATTTATGTATGTCATTTTCTGACATGATCATGATTGTTTTATGTTGATGTTTATATGTTTATATATGTATGTATGCATACCATTGTATGACAAGGTCATCAAGAATCATTCTTGTGGAGGAATGATTGCTTATTCAGGTGAATGGCATGAAGATATTCTTGGTTCATGAGGAATTAAGTGGGAAGAGTAGCCTAATAGATCTCTGAGGTCACTATCATGTGGATATGAATTGATATTATGTGATTATACTATGTCTATGTTTACATTATGGACAGGCTAATGTTGAGAGATACATCAACGGAATGAAAACACCATGATACTTGACATACTAGGATAAGCATGGATGGAAAAGAGACACTTGAAGAAAGGTTGCTTGGTAGAGGCAGTGTGGTCTTGGATGTGTAGTGCTATTGTTGTGTATATGTTGTGCATATTTTATATTCAGTGATTGTACCTATGGTATTGTGTGTATATTTCATATGCAGTGCTAGGTATAGATGGTGCTATGTACATGTTGGATATGTGATGTTGTGTACATATCGTACTGTGCGCATGATGGATATGCTGAGTTGTGTGCATATGGTGTTGTGCACATGTTGGATATGTATTTCTATGTAATATGATGTTATGTACATGTTTTATATGCAGTGCTATGTACATATGGTGTTGTGTGCATGTTGTGCAAGTGGTACTGTGTACACATGGTGTTGTGTGCATGTTGTGCAAGTGGTACTGTGTACACATGGTGTTGTGTGCATGTGGTGATGTGTAAATGTTGTACTTGTGGTGTTGTGCACAGGGGGTGATGTGTACATGTCGTGCATGTGATGTTACATACATGTGGTGTCGTGCATGTGGTACTGTGTACATGTGGTATTGTGTACATGTTGTATAGGTGGTGCAGTGTACATGTGGAACTGTGTACACATTGTGTAGGTGCTTCCGTGTACATGTGACGTTGTGCACATGTTGTGCAGGTGGTGTTGTGTACAGGTGGTATTGTGTACATGTTGTACATATGGTACTTGTGGTATTGTGCGTGTGTCATACATGTTGTGTTGTGGGCATGCGATACTATGTATGTGCATTGTGTAGTCATGGTATCGTGACATATGTATTCATTATGTTGTATTTTATGTACGTATTTGTGTTGTGTTGTACATTGGGTGTAGGTGTATGTATTGTGTTGTGGTGTACACAGGATGTAGGAGTATGTATTGTTTTGTGTTGTACATTGGGTGTAGGTATATGTGTGGTATGTCAGGTGTAGGTGCATGTATTGCATGGGGTTGTATGTCGTGTGTGGTTTTATGTGTGTGATGCACTCTATGTGTATGTGCACATGGTTGAGGAGAAGGAATTGGGCATTTTTTGGGTGTGGCAACCAATCCCGTGTGGGTATGGAATAAGGACAAAGGTAGAAGCTAAGGATTGATTAAAGGATAAGTATCAATATTTTATTTTAGTTTTATTATGCATGATTTATGATTTTGGTCTATGATTATTACATGTGATATATGATTATGGTTTATGATGGTTACATGTGATTTATGATTTTTATCTATGATAGTTTTGTTTTGAGCTAACTGGATGTGATATGTTTATACATGATGATTTGGTTAAAGATGATAGTTTGACTTGTCGTGACAAGAAGCGAACAAAATTGCAAGTGTACCTTGTTGACATGCCACCAACGACGTATGATTTGAAGTTATTTCAATTTATTTTGAATCTAATGGAAATTACGTGCTTGGTACAGGAAAGCATGAAATGCCTAGTTCGGTGGTTGAAACTGACAACAAGCATTAGCAGCAACAATAAAGGAATTGGAACAAGCATCAGTATGCTGGTAAAGCATTCAGGAGCTTGGCCATTGTGGGACATTGGTGTTGGGCCACTAATTTTTCATTATTATTATAACTTTTTAACGTCCATTTCATCATTTCTACCATTCTTTATCACGTTATTTATCATAATTTATCATATAATTCCATTTTATAGTTATTTATGCTCTTATGGATAAATACTATTTTTTCTCCTTTATTTTTAATATATTGAAGATTATTATGGATTATTTTTCCAATGATGGTTTATTAATGATTTTTTATAACATCACTCATGATTTTAGCCTCCAAGATCTTTTCCAGATTGCAAATTTGATCTCCAGCTCATAATCAAATATTCCAACTCAGAAATTCGCTGGAATAAGAAGTGACAGTTTTGCGTTGGACGTTTGGGAAAATGAAGATGAATATGGAAAATATGAGACATGGGTTTTGTGCAAAACGGACCAAATTAGTTTTAAATTGAGTAGTTTTCCAAAATTCGGCTTGGATTGAGAGAAACACAAGGTTCTCTGAAGGTGATTTTCTCATATTTGTTATTGCGACCATTTTCCAAATTCGTCCAATTGCAATACCGGATTCGACTTGTTCCCGTTGAATCATAATGGGAATATCTTTCAAGTCTGATCTTGTTTATTGAGATTATGTAATCAATCCAAAATTGTAATGGAAATCATTTTGTAATCAACTTTGTTGTAACTTCCCTTTTCTCTCTATGTATTTAAATGAAAACAAAGATCAAAGAGGGGGGGATAATTAGGAGATAGGAGATGGACAATTATTAGATAGGATGTAGGAAATGAGATAAGGGATGAGAGATGGGAGATGAACAATTGTTGAATTGGAGGCAAATCTAAGAACTTAATTTTATGTAATTATTTCTCTCATATATTTTAATCAAAGGAAGCTATCTATTGAGTTCTACATCTATTATCTGTAATATGATCTAAGTTATTTCTCAAGGCGAAACTAAGTCTTGGGCAGTTGGGCCCACTACCTTGGATGAGGTACTGCCTTGAGCATATAAAGTAGTTTAATTATTTGCTTGTTTCTTTGAATTTCAATCATTGTTCTTTAAAGTAAATTTCCTTTTATTCAAAGTAATTTGTTGGCTACTGCATTCTTCAGATTTGTTGTTTCCTACAATTTCTAGATTTCATTTAATTTACTGCTCTAGATTAGCATTTGAATTATGTTGGGTGAAAGATTAAATCCAATTCAAAATTGTGTGGTTTAATTTAGCAATGATTCATGTTGTGTGATTAGCATAATTGTTTTTCCTGTTATTTACTTTCTTCATTCTAATTTTAGTTTTATTAGTCAAGTCTTACATTTTATTTCTTGTTGAATGAGCTTGCTAGTATAGAACACAATAATATAGAAACAATGTTAGCTATTGCTATTTGTTATACATATATTTTTCCAATTGCCTTAAAATAAAAAGACGCTCCTCGGGTTGATAATTACTGTCTAGGTAATTAGTTGTTTTTATTAAGCAATTAATTTTCCCCAACAACTGGTACCCAGTAGTGTCCATTGATTTCCATGAGCATTCTATGACCTGTGTGATGGTTTTAAGGCAAGGATATGCCTTGGTTTTTATACCTTTCATTGCGAGGAAACCTTGCTAAGGGATGGACTACTCAGGATGGGGGTGCTAGCGAAACTTGGAAGGTGTGTGACTACACAGAAGGGGGTGACTAGATTGCCTAAGGGACTGTGTAGCAGAGAAAGGAAGGCTGGGGATATATCTTTTTTGGTCATTAGTATTTCCAGATGGAATCAAATTCACATTAGGAGTGTGCCCTAGAACAATGCATTAGTAACTATTCACTAAGAGGACAAGTGGTGCAAGATTATAACGCTGGACATTGGATGAAGATTTGACCTTGCAGTGGATTCTAGACTTCCTGGGAAGGAGGCAAATCTTGGTATTACTTTGAGGGTGGAGGTGTGAGCCTATGGATTCCCTTGTTGCGGATGCAGACATCGTATCCTTTTATTTTCTAGTTGAGAAAATGTGCATATGTGTATATGTGTGTATTATTGTAAATACTATATCGAGTTGGATTTATAAAGCTCCATAGATAGTATGGATATTTTTTGGGTGAAGAAAATGTTTATGTGTGTATATGTGGTTATTATTGTAAATATCATAATTATATGTGTTATAAAACTCTAGTAAATGGTATGTTTGTCATGTTTTAGCAGATGGTCATTGTAAATATTGCAACGAGCTATGTTATAAAGCTCCATGGGTAGTATGTTTTGTTTTCAGTAGTCTTGCTAGTTATAGGTGTCATTGAACACTAAGGACGGTGTTCCCCTAAGGGGGAGGGTTCTATAACAACCTTGGTTAAAAATCCATGTAAAAATATATAAGACCACAGTCATGGGACACATATTCCAAGTTGAATGGTGGGAAAAACATCCTAGTGGGTGTTCATTTCAGTTATTATGGCTAAGGAAATTGGCAAAGGAAATGGAAAAGGCTTTGGAAAGGAAAAATGGAATTTTTGGCACATTTATTTATGAAAATAATGGAAAATAGGAGAAAAGGAAGGTGAAAGGTCATAGGTTTCATGTGAGGAGGAGAATGAAGGAAAATAATGGAAATTGAAGAAAATAGAGGCCTCGTTGACATAAAGGCTTATGAGGATCATTGGGTAAGCTTTTACTTAGGCTTGGTCAGTGTAACCTTTTGTTAGTATAGTTTTGGAGCTCTCATTCTATTCTCTCTCTCATACTCTTGGACACTTAGAGTTTTCTTGGAGTACTATTGGAGAGTGTTGCATACTTGGATGTTTGGAGCAAGAAGGTAAAGGAATGGAAGTAAAGTGCAAGAGGACATCAGGATCAACAACTACTTCAGGTTTTTCTTGCAGGTATTGAGTTGCATGTTTTTTTTCCTCACTAGTTTTGGCATGCATGACATTTTATTGGTCATGATATGTCACTAGCATGGAGGATTATCTATATTGGCAGTTTATTTTCCTAGCGTTTCCATTTATAGGACAACGATGGTGTTGTGGGTTCATTTCATTGTTTTTCTAGTTGGTTCTCATGTTTCCTTTAGCTTGGGTTGAGTTACTAGTTCCTGGAAGCCTTCGTTGGACAAATGCTCTGGAAGCCCTATAACAACTTGGGTTGAATTACTAGTCATGGAATCCTTGGTTGGATAAACACTCTAGAATCCCTTGATGGGTTGGGTCACTAGTCTTGGAAGCCCTAGTTGGACAAACACTTTGGAAGTCTGATGAAAACTATGGGTTGAGTTATTATTATTGGAAGCCTTGGTTGGAACAAACGCTTTAGAGCCCTGGAAGGCTTGGGGTAGAGATCAATTTGGTGATGGTTTTTGATGTCTGAGTGTGAGGTGGAATCACCATTTGATGGGTTGAGGTGGTTTTGCCTTTGGAAACCCTAGTTCAGTTTTGATGGATTGTTCCATGAGATCCCACATTCATGCTTGGAATATGGCACATGGGTGACTGGATGAAGAAAGATTTGGCTCAACCATGTCTATGGTCGAGTGGTTCATGGAATTCCCAAACTTGGTTGGCCTTTGCATCATTAATATGAGGTTATTTATCCCTGTTAATTCATGAGTATTATACTGGTTTATATGTGGATTATATGGCTATTGTTACCTTGGTATTTATGTTATTATTATGCTGGTTATGAACATGTATTATGGCAATGGCTATGTATGACTCTCATCATGTTTTTACTTGTAATTGAATGAATGATGTATCTATGGCCCAATAGATGAAATTGCATCTAATATGTTGAGGCATCAATGCTTCTTAGTGATTTTCGGATAAGTATGAGACCCCTATGCTCAATTCTACCATTAAGACCTGTAGCTTTCATGTTTGTGACATGTTTGATGAAATGCCTGCCATGGCTAGTAGGGGTCTAGTCTAGTCCTTGTTGATGATTTTGCAAATGTATCTTTTTTCCACTGTGAAATTTCATTTCTGAATCTATCATTGAGTTCTGGGTAGTGACCTAGACTCTGGGCATGAAAAAGTGGCACACATCCTGAAGTTGCAGGCACAATACTATGGAAGAAAGTCATCAGAAGCTCCCTTTCTCTTTCTGTGGGAACTTATGGAGCCTCCTAAACACACCCTTTCCCATATCAAGGGAGCATCCAGGGGTTTGATTCACTAAAAATTCAGTTGGTTTTAGGGGCTGGTTACCTGAGTGGTTGGGATGGATCCTGGGAGTTTTGTTGCTGATGTGGAAGGTCTGTGTGTTGTGTTCCATCGGTTTCACTTCCTTAAATTTCACATAGGGAGTCGAATCATATCATAGTAACTTCTCATCACATGTTTACCCTGATTCGCTGGTTACTTGGGTAGATGTGGGAGGAGGGTGTTACACTATGCCTTCTGAGGAAATTATATGCCCCAAGTATTGAATTTGTTATATACCTAGGTGGGATAATATGGGGTACAAAGGGAGGTACCCAAGGTAATAATGTAATAATGGGATGGGCCATAGTAATAAATAAGGTGGTTAACCCATATCATGTAAGGGACCACAAGTAGTTAGTAGTAATGTAATGGGCCCATGGTATTAGTTCGATGGTATGAGGGAACCATGGTAATGATCCATGGTATTGTATGTATGAGGCCTATATAGATGCTAGAGACTCTACATGGAGAGATGTCAAAGGATTATTGTATGAACAGACATATGGCTTGTGGAGTGTTCTCCTTCCTTAAGGAGTGAATGTATGGTGTTGCCCTACCTTAAGGGTTTGATCAATAAAGTGAATCATTTCTATCTATTTCGATCTTGATATTTCTTGGGTTTATTTATGTTCTCATATATTTTCTGGGTTAGATCTATAACAAGTGGTATCAGAGCTATAACAAGTGGTATTAGAGCACTTTCTTGGGCAAAAAAGTGGAGAACCATGGTAATGACCCATGGTATTGTATGTATGAAGCCTATATAGAGGCTAGAGACTCCACATGGAGAGATGTCAAGGAATATTGTATGAACATGCATAGGGCTTGTGGAATGTTCTCCTTCCTTAAGGAGTGAATGTATGGTGTTGCCCTACCTTAAGGGTTTGATCAATAAAGTGAAGCATTTCTATATTCAGATCTTGTTATAGCTCTAATACCACTTGTTATAGATCTAATATGAAAATATATGAGAACACAAATAAACCCAAGAAATAACAAGATCGAAATAGATAGAAATGATTCACTTTATTGATCAAACCCTTAAGGTAGGGCAACACCATACATTCACTCCTTAAGGAAGGAGAACACTCCACAAGCCATATGTCTGTTCATACAATAATCCTTTGACATCTCTCCATGTGGAGTCTCTAGCCTCTATATAGGCCTCATACATACAATACCATGGATCATTACCATGGTTCCTCATACCATCAAACTAATACCATGGGCCCATTACATTATTACTAACTACTTGTGGTCCCTTACATGATATGGGTTAACCACCTTATTTATTACTATGGCCCATCCCATTATTACATTATTACCTTGGGTACCTCCCTTTGTACCCCATATTATCCCCCCTAGGTATATAACATTCCACCCCCCTTAGCATGTTTCATCCCCGAAACATGGGAAGAACACAAATAATAAGATCTACTCAAAAGAGTAGTCCACTGGTACCATGCATGTGCATCTAGCCATCCAAGAGAAAGGTGAACCCTCGATCTCACTGGTACCTCACTTGTTTGAGATGGAAGTTGACCGTGGCAGCTCTTCTGTGTTGATGTGTAGTAGGTGGATCTTCGTTCCTCTCTATCTATCATGCGGGGGTTGTTGTCCTTGTGGCTAATTGGTTTCCATCTTGTTGGTTGTTGTCTTGCGGGGTGATGTGGGTGATGATATGTTGAAGTTTTAACCCACGGTGTCTTTTTCTTTAATTCACCCCTTACTGGAGCCTGACTGTTATCTGGTGCATGTTGTGGTGCCTGCTGTGGTGTCTTATCTTCCAATATTACTTCAACCACTGAGCCCTCATCTGATGTATTAGCACCTGTATCATTTTCTGCTTCAGCCTCTGTTTGTGTTTGATTGTCGATCATCAATGGCTCATCATCTGATATGTCAGTCCTTGGAACATCTTCTGCTTCAGCCTCCATGGACTTTACCTGTTTATTGATGGAAATATCCTGTAATGAAATTTTCTTCTTTTTATACCAAAGCTTCAGGAATTTCTTCTACATATTAATATTTATAGTACCCACCGATTCCATCCATGGGTATCCCAAAACAACATCCATGCTATCCATATCTGAAGTATAAAATTCACCATGAAAAACATACTTGTCCATAGAAAGTTTCAAATCCTTATAAACTTGAACATCCTCATCATCAACCTATGTGTTTGGCTGGAACTTGCATTTTTTTGCCAAATTAACATTGATAAAATTATGCTTACAACTAGGATTTATAGACACAACGATCTTCTCCTTCTGAATGAATCCATAAACTTGCAATAATGATATATCAGTAGAAAATAACCCCTTACATGTCTCATTCTTCTATTTTCTAGCATGAGACCATTTGTCTAAAAGGACTCTTTCAAATTCTTCATCTGACAATTTGGACAACTGCTTGCTGTCAAGTGAGAACCACCATTTGGTAGCCTCATCTTTGCAAGTAAGCAGTACCATACCCCTCCACAAATTCCCAAATTTGAACTTGTGTCTCTGTATGAATTTTTCAATAGTAGGGCTATCATCTTTTCTTGTAAAATATAGCGTTTCCATGAAGAGGGTTTTGAAAAAAAATCACTTGGCGAAAATTTGAAATTGTCACAGTTTAGTCAATATTGCTCAGAATCCCTATTATGACCTATTTTTGGAAATCGAACAACCATTTTGCATCTTCCCATGTGATAGAAATCCTGATCCAGGCACTGAAATTTCAGATATGCGCTGCAACTCTCCCGCCGTCATCAAAATTTCTGCAAAAAAGAGCTGATTTTAAATCAGCGATATCTCCCTCATCCGGACTCCAATTCAACTGATTTTTTTTTTTGAAATTGGGTATTTTTTCACCAAGAATCCAGATCTGCAATTAGATTTTGTAGATCTTGCACCAGGACGTCCAGATCTGCGCCGCAAACTCGCTGCCCCGAAAAATTGTCTGCAACCCCATTGATTTTTATATCAACGATATCTCCTTCATCTGGACTTTGATTCGACCGATTTTTTTTTTTAAATCGGGTATTTTTTCACATAGAATCCAGATCTACAATTAGATTTTGCAGATCTTGCACCAACACGTACAGATCTGATCTGCAAACTCGCCACCCCCGAAATCCTGCAAAAAAAAAAAAAATCTCCACTTTTTTGCCCAAGAAAGTGCTCCGATACTACTTCTTATAGCTCTGATACCACTTGTTATAGATCTAACCCGGAAATATATGATAAACAAGATCTGAATATAGATAGAAATGATTCTTTATTGATATCAAAACCATTAAGGTAGGGCAACACCATACATTCACTCCTTAAGGAAGGAGAACACTCCACAAGCCATATGCATGTTCATACAATAATCCTTGATACCTTTCCCTGTGGAGTCTCTAGCCTCTATATAGGCCTCATACATACAATACCATGGATCATTACCATGGTTTCCTCATACCATCAAACTAATACCATGGACCCATTACATTATTACTAACTACTTGTGGTCCCTTACATGATATGGGTTAACCACCTTATTTATTACTATGGCCCATCCCATTATTACATTATTACCTTGGGTACCTCCCTTTGTACCCCATATTATCCCCCCTAGGTATATAACAGAATTTGATCTTTGTCCAAACCACATTTGCTATACTTAGCATATAGTTGATGTTCCCATAAGGTTTGCAACATTATATGAAAATGCTCTTTGTGTTCTTCTAAACTTTTCGAGTAAATGAGAATGTCATCAATAAATATTAGAAAACATTTGTTTAAATAAGGATGAAAATACCATTCATCAGAATCATAAACGTTGTTGGGGCATTTGTAAGCCTTAATGGAAAAACAACAAACTCGTAATGACCATAATGTGTCTGAAACATTGTCTTATAAATGTCTTCTTATTTAATTATTATCTGATGGTACCCTGATCACAAATCAATTTTTGAAAATACAGTGGCACCCTAAACTTGATCAAATATATCATCAATTCTTAGCAACGGGTATTTATTTTTAATGATTAATTTGTTCAATTTATTGTAGTCTATACATAATCATAAAGTGCCATGCTTCTTCCTCACAAACAACATAGAGGCTCCCCAAGGTGACACACTTGGGAAGATGTACCCTTTTTCAAGTAACTCCCGCAACTACATTTTCAGTTATGTTAGCTTAGGTATACTCATGTGGTGGGGGCTTTAAACACATGGGTCACTCCTGGGACTAGTTGTATAGTGAAATCGATATCACTCTTAGGAGGCTATCTTGGAATTTCCTTCATAAATACATCAACAAACTTTTGAATAATTAGTATTTCCTCCAAGATAGTTATCTTTTCTTTGGAGTTAGTATATCCTACATATACAACATATATCTAGCAACTCTTCCTGATGCATTTTCTTAGTTGGGTAGCTGTGATAGGTTGTAATTTAATGGTTCTCTTAACTCCCTAAATTTCTTTTCAAACACCTTCTTAAGCGAGGAAACTAAGGGATTTTTCTTTACAGTTCACTAGAGACCAATATTCTTCTAACCAATCCATCCCAATTAACACATCATAGGATCCTAAAGTTAACATGTTTAAGTTTACCTTAATCTATTTATTTTCTACTTCAATAGGGAAGTGTTCAAATTTTCCAGTCACCCTTCTTTTAGCCCCTATAGCCAGTTGGACTAACTAAGGGTTTTTAAATTTAGAAAGTTCTAAATGGCATAATTCAACTATTTATGGACTTACATAAGTCAGTGTCACACTTGGGTCTATTAAAATATAAACTTCTTGGCTAGCTATTTTACCTTTGAGTTCTATTATCGTAGCTTGGTATTCAACTTGATGGTCATCCAAAGAATCATTAATCCTTGGTATATTTCTCAGTACCTCCCCAATGGTAGATTCTTCCTGGATATTAGTGGTATGTTATGTTCTAGTGAAACGAGGACAATGTTTGTAGTAGTGGGGATCTCCACAACCCCAACACTGCAACAGGGGTTTCTGAGTTTGATTGGGTTCTGTTTTGCTTGGAAATTCAACCTGTCGATTTTCATTTTGCATCTACTACTGGTTCCTTTCTAAAGGTTTGTTTTGACTCTTTTTATGTGCATTCTCAACACTAGTAACTTTTGCGTTCTTGATGTTCTAATTTTTTTTATTTTTTATTTTTTATTTTTATTTTATTTTTATTTATTTATTTATTTTTAATTTTTTTGTCTGTCCCTTTCTACTTGGCCAACTTCGACCACTTTTTCCCTTTTGTTTCATTTGTTGGTAGAATATTCTATATTTTCTAATCGCTTCATTCATCGTCTTCAGGTTATCAAAATCTATCCTTTCTTTCATGACAACTGGTAAACTACTAATAAAACATTGTACCTTATCTTTCTCTTCACGGATATAGGGCACATACCATAGTAAGGATGTAAACTACCATTGTCCTAATCTCAACTCATGGAAATATCTTTATTGTTGATTGTAGAACCTCTCTATTAAATACTTATCTTTAAAATGTTTTTGAAAGTTGTCCCAAGTCACTTCTTTTTCATCAAAATCTCGGACAATTTTAACTTCTTCCAACCATAAGGTGGATTTTCCTTGTAATTGGTAAATCTACAACCTGGCCTTTAGATTATCATCGTATTCATAGATCTAAAAATATTTATTCATGTTGATTAGCTAGACCTTGGTGGCCTCCTTCGCTTCTTCGTCAAATGTTGGGGTTTAATTTTCTAAAATTGCCCTTGTAGTTCAACCTTTTTACTCTTGATCCCTTTTCCACTAGAAACATTCTCAGATCCTTCTTCGTTGTCATTCCAACCTCCCTCAACTTCGGGTTTTCCCCCCTCTACTAGTGCATATCAAGCCAATTTTCATTACTAGGACTCGAATTTGTCTCCATATGCTCCTGTCTATCCAATAATATCTTCATAATTATTTCCTGTTCTTTCCTTAAAATCTCATTATCAACTCTTAGATTCATCATTTTAGCTTGCAATTGCTGAACAATCTTAAGCAAAGTAGTGTTTGGATTGTATGATTCTTCTCCCAACTGAACCCACATTTCCAAACTAGTTTCAGTAATTGGCACAGGTCTAGATCCCATTGATGGTCTTGCTGGTGGAGTAATTCCAATTCCTCTCCTCATACTGCACCTGTTCTGTGCATCATTATCGCTTTTGTTATTTCACAATTTCCCAATTATGCCACAATGTTGAAACCATGACTCTAATACCATTTGTAACATCCATCACACTCGACATATATTTTTTTTTTAATCTATACATTCACGTGCAACATTATAAAATATTATCATATTATGATACCCATTTTTTATTTGTTACACCCCCATGGCTTACGAAGTGGTATTGATAATACGATATGGGTAATTTTTAGTATGTTTCCTTGCTTAAGTAGCTTACCCCAAGGTTTAATACAAGGATTTATTAACACCTAAGCGAAGGCTCTACACACACCTAGGTACTTGTAACATCTGTTACAATTTGTTAATTAAAGAGGTATCCCTATCATTAACTATATAGTTATATCATTAAGTGCCTCGAAAACTTTGTTCCGACTGATGTCATGGAAATTTCTTGAGGGTTTTGATGATCCAACACATGGGGTTACCTGCTCCATTAATCTGCTAGGGTTCAGATCAAGCAATTACTATGGCTTGTGATGTGATAAGGGTAACTACCTGGTTTTTGCCCTTGCCTCACTGGTCATTTTCTGAGCGGCATTTGTAGAATGGACCTGTTCGGTTACCTGTGGAAAAATAAGGGTTTCTACTACTCAACTGCCGATATGTTTCAGTCAACGCTCGTTTGATTTTGGCAATTCAGTATTTTTTTGTTACCTTATCAAGAAAACATTCAGTAATTTTGTTGGTACTTATAGGTTTGACTCTGAGGATAGTGAATAGGACCTGTGGTTTTTTAGGGATAAACACAACGGATCTGGATCTCAGGTAAGGTTGATGTTTTTTTTTTTTATGTGCACAAATCACCACTGGATATAATTTCAAAATATAAGTCTTTAACTACATTTTTTTTTTGATGACTTATCGACCCAATGCTTCTAGTCCATGCATCAATTCCCTTCCAGGTATTAAGTTCGTTTTATTTTACACACAATACACTTACCCACCTTTGTTATGTAACACTTTCTTGTAAGGGTTTAATCTCCTCTTGCAATAGCCGGAACTTATTCAGGTGAGGGTTTCCACAGTGGTTATAAGTGCAAGCCCAAATGTTTGGTATAGCTCATCAATACGACATACCATCCTTACATGTGTTTTCTTCTCTTCCAGGTTTCTTCTAATTTTCCTCATTCTATTAAATTGAAGACCTAACTCAGATACTTAGCTGATTATGCATGTTGGCCCCCAGCTATTCAATGAACTAGGGTTTTCTTTATTGTATCCCTAGGTTTTAGAGTTAAATTAGAGACTTGGTAAGGTCTTAAAGAGGAATTTTTGATACTGTTTGGAAAATCTCTGTTGATTATTGTTTTACCAAATTAGGATTCAAGAGATATTTCCTATATTAAAAGCCCAAATTTTGCGGGTAACCCTGTAATTTAAGTAATTCTTATATGATGAAGGATTAGTTACTACGACCGGGTGCCAAGAACTTCCTTTATGATTATTGTTCTGCTGTATGTGGCTCTCAAAATTGGTTATTTCCAGTATTGTTATTTATATAATGTGCTTATGGATTCTTTATGTTTATAGTGATAATTTACAGATTTAAATTCTCCACACCTTTTGTATTAAACGTGTTACAATACATTTTATTTATTTATTTAAGGCCTCTACCAGGCATATATGTTACTCTCACGACATGAACCTAACTCTAAACGATCAGTTTCTGGTTCCAGAACTGCTCCTGGTTGCTGGCTTTAGGCCAGCTTAGCAAGGGAACTAAACTGTTTCCCAAACTGACCTTCATAAAATTTTTATTTTTTTTTACATTTGTTCCTCATTCTATCAGCCGAGACAAGGATAGACAAACCTTTTCACCAGGCTCCATTATATATATATATATATATTATTTTCCTCAGTGGCTAGGTTATTCTACCTTAGCCCCTTCGATTCCTCGTTTGCATCTTCTAAAAGTGTGACACTTTTTGACATCGTTGGAGTCCTTAATCCCGTGAGGTGTAGGTTTTTAATTCCCAACTGTCTCTTAAGGGTTCCATATGGCCTCCTAACCTATTGTAATATTTTTTTGGTTAAACTCTCCTATAGGGTTTCCACAATTTTCTTTTTATAACACATACCAGAAAGTTTGGCGTCATAATTTAACAATAGTTTCCTTACTAATGCATTTTAGAGAATAAAGAATAGTTCATGTACTCATTCATCATTTTAACATATTTTCTATCTACTACATAATGAAAATTCAATTCGTGCTCTAGAAAGACTCATTCTCAAATACAAGAAGGAAATCTATATATACGTATATCAACAAGATTAGAAAACCTAAAAATTCAATTGGGAGAAAACCTCTCCTACCAACTCCGAGATCGACAACCACATCCAAATATCTCCTCGAGCCTTTAAGCTTCTGGAACAATAGATAGAGAGTGACCACTAGGGTCTCTTTCTTGGCAACAAGACCTCTCGTCCAACCAATAACATACAAATTTAAATCAAAGTATCCTCTAGCTCATAGTCCAGATCTAAAGCACCTTAATTGCAACATCCTACCTCAGTTCTGATCTTCATCCTCTTCACAAATACCTCCAACCTTTTCCCTTCTTGCTATCCTTGGAATCTTTTGTTTCCACTAAGAAGTTTTATCTCTAGGGAGAAAGAGAGGGTGTACCTGTCTCTAACTGTCTGGTGCTTGAATTCTCATTTTGGGTCTTCTCCCGTGAATTCAAGATTTGTTAATATTTTTATTTCTTTTAAAAATAACAAAAATAAATTTTTAAAAATAATTTAAGTTTCATTAGGATTTCCTGTTAAGCCCTCAAGTTACCAAGTCTCAGGTAGTAAAAATAAATGACTGTAAATAACCAAATATTTGCAATAACTAGGGGTGTTACAGGTTTTAGATGGTGACAAAGTTAAGTTCCTTAGATAAAATATATATTAGGCCCATTAACATTCACAAATATACTAAATAATACTTGCACAAGAAGTAAACATATGCCTCACACATGATTTAATATGAGATCTTAAATTTTTTAAAGTGGGAACACATTTACAATCACATTCATTCATAGACAAAGATGTATATCCCCACAATAATCTCCTTCATATATGTATATATTCTGGATGGATCAATGTTACAATTACATGTCCGTAAAGAGGCATAGGCATATGCTCAAAAATTCTTCTAGAGCTCCCATTATAGACTCCAAACTATAACAATATTACAAGGAAATACATTTGCGGACTTTGAGTCCTAATTCCAGTAGCATTTCGGCCTTGTTCTGATCTCTCTCTTGCAGCTTGATCTTTGCACCTATATATAATCTTCAACCTCTTAAATCTTGTTTGCACTCTCTTGATATGGTCTGCTTTAACCAACTTGATGAGATCTCTATCTGCTTGTTCCACATTTGCTTGATCCCTTCAACCTTAGTGACTTGATCCTTATTCCATATATTTGAAAAGTTCCAATGTAACAGCCTAATCATTTACTTTCCACTTTCTTATTTTCTGGTGCCGCTTTCCCGCCAGATTAACCATGTATTTTCCAGCTTACACATCCTATTCTTTTGCTATTGTTTTTCACCAAAATTGATCACAAAGATGAAGGAACCAAGGGGTCATGACCATAGTCCATTCACTCATCCTCAACTAAATCCTTTTTTTGTGTGCTTAATTCTCCTTGTGATTTCTTGGCTATTACATATATTTCATGTGCTTATGCAGATGCTTCTTCTTCGATTGAAGGACCCAACTCTGGAGTATTCATAATTCTGTGGCGGAAACAACTGTACATGTCTAATTTGTCTTTTCATGCTCTGGTTAAAGTAGAGGATTTATCACATAATTTCTAATTTTTCTCTGCATTTGGATTTTTAGGGCATGTTGCGATTATGGCTTGCCATTGCGCATCTGCATCAAGATTAAGCTTACAAACTACACATAATTTTCTTGAGTTGTCAGCCTACGATCCCAATTAATAGTTTTGGCCTTATGGGATTCTTCTTCTAGAGAAAGTATACGATTATCAACCTCTTCATTTTGATCAAGAAGCTATTGTTGTTATGCAAGATTAGCAACATTAAGGGATTAATCCATTAACTTTTTACTTTTCTCTCATAGCTTAGAAAGTGGTTGGTTGCACTTAGTAAGAAATTGCTGCCATTCCTACACTTGGAAAAAGATTTCACGGGAATCCTTAGTCTGTTTTTGAAGAATTTATCTAAGGGAATACCCTTGCTTTACAATTTGTTCAATTTGTTGACTGTACTATTTTGCAGGATTAAAAACATTGATGTGCAACTCAAAAAAAACATGGTGCAAATATCTATTTGTAGCAATTAGCTCCATGTAAGCACTCTAAATGAATTCGAGGCACTACATTGGCTCATAAGAGGAAATATACTCTGGTGTATTAGAATCATGATCTGTAATTCCTGGTCACATATGTTGAAGTTTAGTATTGATATCCTCAACCTATTGCTAAAGTTGGTCTTTTTGTGCATGTAATTGATCTCGATCCTCCAAATCTTGAAGGAGTTGCTAGTGTTGTTGTTTATATGAAAAATTAAGATCATGATACTTTATATATGCAATAACTAAACGATCCTCTATATAAACTAATGATTCCCTGACGAACTGAAATAATGTTGAGAGGACTAGTGCTTCTTCCATAGATAAATTATCAATTGGTGGTAACTTGGAATATAATGGTTGTCCACTTGTAATAGATTTCTCAGAGTGAGTTTGTGGTGAGGTATCTGAAACTTTCGCAAGCACTTAAGGTGGGACTAGAGGAGAAATATCTAAAGTTTGAGTGCATAGGTGCAAAAATTCCTTACATTGACTTGGGTCCTGAACAAAGGAAAACATTTTCGAAGGAGAAATGTTGTTACTTGTTCCTCACTGTGATACTAGATGAGGTTGAAGATTTTGCAAATTTACTATTTTAGGGGCTTTCTCTATCTCTTGCCCATACTTTGGATCATAAGTTGTCTCTACATCATCTACGAGTTCGAGGTCTTGCATTCTTTCTATGGTATCTTACAGATTAGAGTGATGAGATGGAACATTAGAGACGGTATCAGAGGGTACAACTGATTGTGGCCAAGAAGGGGGACTATGCAGGGTAGATGTAGGGAGCGGACGAACAATGTGTTCTTCAATAACAAGGGTAGGTTGAACTAGATCTAAATATTTTTCATCAGGAATATGCACTATGGTGGAAGGATCTATAAGTGGTGAAGAGTGCTTTGACATAATCATAGCTAATGACTGTAAAGAAAAAGTAAAAGCAAAGTCTATAGTAGAGATATCAAAGGGCATAGAAACAACATGGCTAATAGTAGAAGCAATATGTGTGTAAACGATAAAGAGACCATAGAAGCCAAAGGAAGAACCCTAGACTTAAAAGTTTTACCTTGAAAAAGAATAACATGAGGAATGGATGAGGTCATGGTGAGTGTACTTACTAGGACTCGACAATAGAAATAGTGGGATGGGAATAAGATAAACAAGTGCATAACTGTTGGGCCACTAATTTGTCATTATTATTATCACTTTTAACATCTATTTCATCCATTTCTACCATTCTTTATCACATTATTTATCATTAGTTATCATATAATTCCATTTTACAATTATTTATGCTCTTATGCATAAATACTATTTTTTCTCCTTTATTTTTAATATATTGAAGATTATTATGCATTATTTTTCCAACGATGGTCTATTAATGAATTTGTTATATCATCACTCATGATTTTAGCCTCCAAGATCTTTTCTAGATTGCAAATTTGATTTCCATCTCATAATCAAATATTCCAACTCAGAAATTCGCTGGGATAAGAAGTGACAGTTTTGAATTGGATGTTTCGGGCAAATGAAGACGAATCTGAAAAATCTGAGATACGGATTTTGTGCAGAATGGACCAAGTCAATTTTGTAATGATCAGTTTTCCAAAATTCGGCTTGGATTGAGAAAAACACAAGGTTCTATGAAGGTGATTTTCTTAGATTTGCTGTTGCGGCCGTTTTCCAAATTCTCCCAATGGCAATACTAGATTCGAATTGTTCCAAATGAATCATGCTGGGAATATCTTTCAGGTTTGACCTTGTTTATTGAGATTATGTAATCAATCCAAAATTGTAATGGAAATCATTTTGTAATCAACTTTGTTGTAACTCCCCTTTGTTCTTTGTGTATTTAAATGAAAACAGAGATCAAAGAGAAGGGAATAATGGAGGGATAATCAGGAGATAGGAGATGGAAAATTATTAGATAGGATGTAGGAGAAGAGATAAGAGATGAGAGATGGGATATGAACAATTGTTGAATTGGAGGCAAAGCTAAAAATTTCAATTTTATGTAATTATTTCTCTCATATATTTTAATCAAGGAAGTTATCCATTGAGTTCTACATCTGTTATCTTCAATCTAATCTAATTTATTTCTCAAGGTGAAACTGAGTCTTGGGTAGTTGGGTCCATTGCCTTAGACGAGGTGTTGCCTTGAGCATCTAAAGTAGTTTAATTATGTGCTTGTTTCTTTGAATTTCAATCATTGTTCTTTAAAGTAAATTTCCTTCTATTCAAAGCATTCTGTTGTTTGCTGCATTTTCCAGATTTTTTATTTTATCCAATTTCTAGATTTCATTTAATTTACTGCTCTAGATTAGCATTTGAATTATGTTGGGTACAATAGATTAAATTTCCAATTCAGCAATGTGTGGTTTCATTTAGCAATGATTCAAGTTGTGTGATTAGCATAATTGTTTTTCCTGTCATTTACTTTCTTCTTTTCAATTTAGTTTTATTGTTCAAGTCTTACATTTTATTTCTTGTTGAATGAGCTTGATAGTATAAAACACAATCATATAGAAACAATGTTAGCTGTTGGTATTTGTTATGCATATATTTTTCCAATTTCCTTAAAATAAAAAGACGCTCCTCGAGATGATAATTAATGTCTAGGTGATTAGTTTATTTATTTATTTATTAAGCAATTAATTTTACCCATCAATAGCCTCTTGACTAAGGGTTGAAGATCAGAACCAAGTGAAACTAAACATTTCTAAGATAATGAATCACCGACAAAGAAAAACCTTGTGGTGTTAATCCCTATAGAGAATATTGAACAACTATAGGAGTCTCCATGCCATGAATACCATGCCAAGACATGACTTCTCTATGAAATACTTCCTCAATCACATAAAATGGCAGTGCTCGCATCTAGAATGTACGCTTGTCGATGACCTTTTGGTAAACATAAGAATGGGTTTGGTAAATCCTGAACCACATATGGTACACATGCTTATCCAATATGGATTGAGGAATCCTAATCGTTTGAGTTGCATCAATCAATTTTCTATACTAGGATCCAAAGGTCGTCTTGTTGAAAGAGATATTTATAGAATCAAACCAAGCTTTCCAAGGAAAAAAAGAAAGGGTTACAACCTCACCATCAAAAATCTCAGCCAAAATGCAACCTTCAGGAGTGCACATATTCATCATGGAGATATCGACAACCAAGTACCGATAAATAAAATAACTTCCTCGCTTGTATACGTCTTCATAGGCAAATAAGAGCTCATTGAATAAAAAATTTCACCAATTTAGACGGTCACCGTGGATACATAATTCAACTACAAAGATGGCGTTAAGGGTGTATTGACCTTTAGTGTATCGCCATGTTACCTTTTCTGTGATTAGATAACATAAAAACTTTATCTACTCATTGTTGATCAAGTAAATTACAGCTCCGTGAGCCTTGTCCTGGTGCACTAAGATGTCTTAGTACAAGCAATCTTAGTACCTACATTAATTATCAACCCAGGGCAAGTCTTTTTATTTCAAGAGTGTCAGCACTATATATGCAGTGAATTCAGAGGTCAATTTATGTTTGAATCATTGCAATTGCTAATGTCTATTTCTCTAAATTCAATCCAAACACTTCTGAAAGGAATTCATAACACACTTTCAAAGCTACTTAATCTATTCTCAAAGCAACTGAATCAAGAATGCGAATAGAAAGAATAACACTTGACAATCTAACTGGTATTGAAAGTAACTCATTTAACATGAATGAAAGCCATGACAATTGAACAACAAATAACCAAATAAACATCTCATGGAAGGAAATCACTCTAGCTTTGAAATCTATGATAGCGTTACCTTAAAATGAACAAAAATTTGGAATTAACATAACAAATTTAATAAAGAGCATCACACATATATAATCACACAGCTAAATCTAGAATCTTGACTAAACAACAAATGCAAATCACAATCATCAATCCTCACATTAATTAGAATGATACTAACTTTGCAAACTAACAATAATAAATAGAAATGATTATAACATAATTGAAGTAGTAGATCTTCTATTGTCTGGGCCCAAAGTCTCCAGAAGTCCCTATTGTTAGATATTCAGAATATGACTATGAATTAAACGTAGTCTTCTTCATTAAAATCAATAATAGAGTTACAACATCACCAAGATGAAAGTATTATATGTCCAAAAAGAATAGTTACAATCTGCGAATTCCTAAACTAGTTGTTCAGTTCACCTTACGACTTTATATAACATTTGGAAAAGTAAATAGATAGAAGTGAATCCTTAGGGTGAGGGGATCTTGAGGATTTCGCAACAATTAATCTAATTTCATCATAAAATAGCATTGGTCCTCCTGGTCTTCCGCTGTCTTCCATGCTCCGGACACTATCTTTTTTCCTTTATTGGTTTTTATTGTTTTGTTGATTCAACAACAATTGTCCAATCTGTGTCCCTACATATAGAGATAGTGAAAGTCAGTTTTCTTTGCCCAGATTTATCTAATTTGTTACTAATCGATTTTACCCAGATTCTACTGTTGTTTCCTCTATTTTTATCCATAAAATGAAGATAAACATGTGAAAACAAATGCTTAATTAGGTTATTTACGAGGATAAAACATACCTTCTCCTCGGCCCAACATACACCCTTGCTTACCTTATTGCATGTCCTCATGAAATCAAATGGTTAAGGTGTAGTTGAGTTAAGGAATACGTAGGATATACTTCCTCCTTATACAGCCCGAAACCGTTTTTCCTTTTGAGCACTGCAAAAGCCTGGTTCACTTGTTGGTCTAACAAGTTATAATCATTGCGGTACCCATATGGAGGATACCAGATAATTGGACTTCTATATCGGCACCGTATCCACTCAGGAGCCATGCTCAAGACCATGTTGTTGTATTTGTTTAAGTGAGTGGAGGAAACTTTGAAATTCATGAACCCAAATGGCTCTCTGTTCCTGATATTATTGCTGGAGGCTTCCCATCTCTATTTGGCTGCAGATAAAGCTTCTTATTTGATTTCCTAGAAGCACTCCTTGCCTTCCTATATGATGTCTATGTGTAGCGGTCCTAATTGGCCCACAACATCCATTTGTTTCATGAACTGTTTGTGATGGACAGAGAGGTACATGGTTTTGTAGGGTCTCCCCTAACCCATAAGTCTATGCCATATTCTCGCTTTCTAAAAGTATTATGGGCTTTAGCCCATTTGATCTGGTTAGTGGCAAAGGAAAGAAAAACTTGGAATTGGATATCCCCTATGAAGGGGCCAGGATTGTTGTCTAAGTCATCTTCTAAAAAGAAATTATGCATGTATAGTTCACACAAGAGGAGCCGTACCTATTCATTCTTCTCTCTAAAACACTTGACGAAGTCTGGGGTTGTCTTAATTTCCACTGAATTGCTAGCTTTAACAGCTTTGACCTTCAATAAGAGGTATCTTTCTAGTAGGAACAATGCATAGTTGATGGTAGGAGCTCGACATGACAAGGCATCTGAATAAAGAGAGAAAACAGTATCCAATTGCTCTTTAGCTTTCTACAACTTGACCTGTGCTTTTTCGAATTTCTTTTGTTCATCCTTGTAATTAGAAAAAGTCTCATCCTCTGTGATTGTGAGTGCCTCAAATTTCTTTCGTAACTCTTGGTGTACTCGCAGGGGCACTACTTCCTCTTTATGCCGAGTCAATTCCTGCTGAGTCTTAACTAGTTCATTCTATAATCTCCTAATGACGCTTCCCTTACCAGGGGAATGTTGGGAGATGTCTCCTCTATCTGGACCTCATCGTCCTGTGTTTCCATTGGGTCAGTCTAAACAACAACCTCGACTTCTTCTCAAATCATGCAACAATCAACTTGGGTGTTTTCTTCAGTATCAGTTTGAACGACAACATCAATAGTAGGGAAGTCCGTTTGGGTTTCCTGTGGGCAAACACAAGGATATTTTGTTTGCATTTCACTGTCTTCTAAAAGACATGGCTCTATTTTGGTTTCTTTTGAATAAACCAAAAGGGTCTCAGTTTGGGTTTCAACATCTTCCCTAGAGCAATGTTCAGTTTGGGTCCCTGTGGTCTCCAATTCTTCTTTCAATTTCCTGACCTTGACTGCTTCCTTCAACCACTGTCTTAGTTGCTTAATTGTTTTCTTTTGCTTCCTATACTTTTTAAGCATCTTCCTGAGTCTATCCTTGTATGTTTTCTTTGTTGTGAGGCTTCTGACCAGCGGTGGTACGACTGTATTTACTTCAGGTTCATGTTCAAGTGGAATTGTGTCAACATCAAGATGGGGTTCTAATGGGACCATGTCTCCTGATGGATTTTCACCTTCCAGGTCTCTATCTTCATGAGCTTCCCTCTCAGGAGACCCCAATGGAATGGTGTCTCCTGAGAAATTATCGTTTTCAGGGTCTTCTTCAAGATGGGCCTCATCCTCTGGGGACTTCATAAAAATGGTGCTCCTTGGTTGATTTTCACCTTCTAGGGTTTCTTCTATAGGGTTTTCCTTAGCTGGGGGTTCTGTTGGACCAGTATCTTCTACTTGATTTCCTTCCCTAATGGGTTCCTGAGCATGAGCTTCTGCTTCAAGTGGATTTTTCATAGAATGAACTGATTCCCTATGTTCTTCCATATTATCAGTAAATGATAGTGTTTCATCATGGCCATGACTAATATCAGGGGCAGACTAGTTGGGGGCATAATTCTACCCTTCAGAATTCCCGAATTTCTCCCTTCCTTCACCAAATATCCCCATATTCTCCAGTACATGGGCAACCTCTTCCTCATAGTCTTGCAGAGAGACATATTTTGGACTTGGATGGGGTATGTGAGATGGCCTTGCCTCATTTATTTGAATTGGGGCGTGTCTCTATGAATTTATCCTCACAGAGTGTCCTTGCTTTGCTGGGCCTGAGGCCAAAGAGGGATTCTTCCTTTTCTGTGTCCTTTTCGGACCTGTCACTCTTGGCCCTTGTTGTTCAATTGCTGGGTGTACTATAGGTGGGGCCAAAGTAGGATTCACATGGTTATCCTAGGTTAGCCACTTCTGGGCTAGTCCATGAATGATAATTAATTTGATCAACCCATGATGGCTGATGACTGTATGTGGGTCATTTTCCTTTCTGACCCGACAAGAAACATCATGAAATACAAAATTTAAATAAAATGACAAGTTAACTGTAATTTTTTGTTTCAAAATAGCTAATAGTTTAAGTTGGCGAGGTTTTACCATGTCCTGTCGTCTGTCGCACATGATGTACCTCTGCACAATGGCTTCCGATTCCTTCCATGGCTGTCTCAAAGCTCTAGGGTGAACCCCTTTTCCTTTTCGCACCAATTGCTCATCTGGGTCCTAAAATACTGTGACTAATTCCTGCAAAAGAACATGTTTATCTGTCCATCTTGTTCCTTCTGCTGGAAGTCCAGTGACTTCAGCTATGATTACTTTGAAGACTGTTATGTTCCTGCCTCTCACCATGGTGTGTCCATTCTACAAATTCTGCAGAAATTCAAGTGTCATCTCCTCATGAAATCCCTGTAATTTGGTTAAATATTGTAGCCAGTCGGCATGCTCAAGAATTGCACAAGCCTGGTTTGATACCCTGAGCACTGTGGGTTCATTTTGAATGGCTTTTCCTCCCATGGCTACTAGTTTTCTATGGCTGATTCACTTGCATGCACTTCTCTCACACTTTCATAGTTTGGAACAACAACAAAGAATGTTAAAGCTATTGATAGGAAAATGACGTTGTTTTGAGAATTAATATCATAGACAATTACGTCATTTGTCTCGTCAACAATATTTTCAGCAGGATCATAATCAATTCGCATTCTATCCATAATGGATGTCTTCTTTCCTCCAACCAGAAATGGTTTGATAATTATTACACACGCGCAATCATCATGTAGTCCTTCAACCGGAAATCAATTTAATAATCATCACACAACTATCCATAAATTGTCACACATGCTATTCATACGCAGACCATCCCCCCTCCAACAGAACAGGGAATCCATGCTTGTTAAGCATGGGAAATAAAGGATAAAGCGTCGGTAAATCATAAATGTAGGAAACCAATCAATAAAGCGACATAATATATGACAATAGAAATTAAAGCAGTACACGTAAAAAAAATAAAATTGAAATGCCCATAAAATAAAACAGAGATTTATACCATTATGTCAATAGATTTTTACCTTAGGTGGAAAAGTGGAAAACGTACGACCGACGATAAATATTAATGACTGGCAATAAAGTGATTGGATAATATGATATAATGGATATAAGATATAAGTTACCATGCATGTTGGCTTTTAGGAATGCTGTTCAAATGGAAATTTTCCTTTAGAAATGAATCCATAGGTGGTAATAGAATAGAGAGCATTTGGTAGTGTCACATAGTACTTCAATACCACAAGCAGAGCCACTGCTGCCAGCAGGCATTCATAGCCTTGACAGGGTTGCTTTTTAACCCCACAAATGAGCCAAAGTCCTCTTTTTAGTATTTAGATGATTCTCCCTTTTCATTTGCTATAAAGAGACCACTATGCTGGCATGGTAACCAGATAATCATAGTGCCATTCACCAAGATATAACAAAGTGATCAGGCTAGCTCGTGATGAGACCCCCTGTCCTTCTGACAGTTTTAATTATCAAGAAGGTCATTACCTTGGTGTGGTGGCCATAATGGAATGTCACTCGTTACATCCTTATGATCATGGTAGGCTAGCTCATGCTGAGACCCCCTATCCTCTTTAAAACAATATTTGTTGTATTTTCATATTTTTATATTTTGATGCTTTTATTATAAAAAGAGGGAGGCTCATTTACTCCTTAAGAGCCAGGGATGGAGTAAGAAGTAAAAAAAAAATTGGCAATGAAAGTTATGATTTTACCCCCATATCATCATATCAAAGGGATTTATCCATTTGAAAGTGTAAAAGATAAACCAACACGGTATTAGAATAATAAATAATTTTATGATGTGTACAAAGGGAAGATATTCAGCCAGTCATTATAGAGATGCACCATGTCAGCTTTTGAATAAAGATGACCATCGAAAGGTTTCATAGGTCATAATGGTGTTAAAATTACCATTTTTCTTTATCTTAGGCACATATCACACCAGATGGTTTTTATTCAAAACATAAAAGAGAAAGAAAATGGAAAAAAAAACGATAGACGATAAAACAACAAAAATAAATCACATTTATTTATTCTACCGATTTAACAACAAACACACAAAAAGCAAAAACGGGGCTGTTCAATTGATTGAACAACAATAATTTAATTGATTGAACAACATACACTCAAAAAAAATAGTGATGTTCAATTGATTGAATAGAAATCCTTCAAACGATTGAACAACAAAACATGCAAAAAGTGTTGTTCAATTGATTGAACAACACAACACACAAAAAGTGCTGTTCAATTGATTGAACAACAATTGTTCAAACAATTGAACAACAAAATACACACAAACAAA
The DNA here is from genome assembly GCA_031772625.1 of Pinus tabuliformis. Lineage (NCBI taxonomy): Eukaryota > Viridiplantae > Streptophyta > Pinopsida > Pinales > Pinaceae > Pinus > Pinus tabuliformis. Next base: position 1,026,714,460 of record CM062815.1, read on the forward strand.
TAAGTGTTGTTCAATTGATTGAACAAAAATCATTCAATTTATTGAACAACAAAACATACACAAACAAATAAGTGTTGTTTAATTTGATTGAACAACAATCGTTCAATCAATTGAACAACAAAACACATGAAAATGTGTTGTTCAATTGATTGAACAAAAAAACACGCAAAAAGTGTTGTTCAATTGATTGAACAACAATCGTTCAATTGATTGAACAACAAAACACAAAAAGACGCAAAAAGTGTTGTTCAATTGATTGAACAACAATCATTCAATCGGTTGAACAACAATAGTTTAGTCGATTGAATGACAAAACACGTAAAAGTAAGCGTTGTTCAATTGATTGAACGACAATCGTTCAAACGATTGAACAACAAAGCACAAAAAGTGTTGTTCAATTGATTGAATAGAAATAGTTCAAACGATTGAACATCAGAACACAAAAAGTGTTGTTCAGTTGATTGAACAATAAAACACACACAAAAATAAGTGTTGTTCAATTGATTGAACAACAATCGTTTAATCAATTTAACAGAGACAACAAATGTTGTTCAATTGATTGAAAAACAAAACACACAAAAATAAGTGTTTTTCAATTGATTGAACAAAAATCATTCAATCGATTGGACAACAAAGCACACAAAAATAAGTGTTGTTCAATTGATTGAACAATAATCGTTCAATCGATTGAACAACAAAACACATAAAAACAAGTGTTGTTCAATTGATTTAACAACAATTGTTCAATTGATTGAACAAAAACATACACACATAAGTGTTGTTCAATTGATTGAAAAATAATCGTTCAATTGATTGAACAAAAATCGTTCAATCGATTGAACAACACATATTAAACACACCCAAAGACAAGATAAATCCTTATATTTACATGGTGACACCTAACGAGATTGCAATCAACCGTAAAGGAATATATACATTATTTACAGCGAAAGAAAGATAGAATTTCATGAGAGCAAAGTTGCAGAGTCATTACTCCCTGCAACTAAAATTTGCATGGTGGGGTCATCATGTACCTGTTGACAGAAAGACTCCTTGGTGAGTGGTTTGTGATAAATACACACCCGATGCTCGTTCACCTTGAAAGAATGGCCAGACCCATCAATGGTAGTCAAAGTGAGAGTACCATTTTTATGTACTTCTTGAATTTCATAAGGGCCAAGCCACCTTGTCTATAACTTGCTTGGAAATTCTTGGAATCTGGAGTCATAGAGAAGTGTCCAATCTCCTTTTTTAAACGTATTCTTTTTAATAAGACTGTTGTGCCACTTCGCTCTTTGCTGCTGAATAATTGCAGTGTGTTGTAGAGAAAGTAGTTGAGCATCGTCCAATTCGTTTATTTGTTGAAGTCGCTTGGTTTGGGCTTCTGTTAGATCCAATCCCACTTCCTGAGCTGTTCTTAGAGTCTTTATTTCAAATTCAATAGGAAAGATAGGTTCTTTGCCAAATACAAGTTGGTATGGAGAATATCCAGTAGTATTTCTATAAGTTTTGCAATAGGCCCACAAGGCCTTTAGCAGTCTATCATCCCAGTCCCATTGATGTGTTGAGATTGTTTTGGTCAAAATTGCTTCGATGACCTTATTAGTGCTTTCAACCTACCTGTTCGCCTGCGGGTGATACAGGGAAGTGACTCTATGTGTATAGTGGTAGTTCCTTAGAGTGGTTGTAATCTTGTGTCCTACAAATTGCCCTCATCCATCCGTTATCACTTCCCGAGGTAAACCATATCGCACAAATAACCCAAAAAGGAAATTAATTACAACTTCTTCTGTAGCTCTTGGAAAATCTGCTACCCATTTCATTACATAATTTGTGGCAACTAGTATATAGGCATTTTGGTTTGATGGCAGATGAAATTGGCCAACAAAATACATTGCCCATCATTCGAAGGGTTCTATTACTATTTGGGGCTGTAGTGGCATTTCATCAGATTGACTAGGTCGGCCCATCCTTTGGCAGCTATCACAAGCCTGGGCATATTTCTTAGCATCTTTAAAAATAGTGGGCCAATAATAGCCCATCTATAGTACCTTATGCCCTGTCCTACTATTGATGGTGCTGGACCCGCCAACATGTCAAGGGGATAGCCCTGGTAAGAAGTCCCAATTAGACCTTAGACTGTTTGATGTAGGAGTCCCAACAATGGGTCGTAAGGTAATGCCTTGACCATGATGTTGCATAGAGGAAATGGTGTGACTACTATAGTAAGTCAAAGAAGATGTATGAGAGGTTCTAACACAAAATTGGGGAGATAAGGGTGAAGGTGAGTTCCAGGTTGAAAGGGATCAATCCCAACATGGCTAGAAACACACAACGCAAAAGGACATAGATAGCTTCCGGCAGAGTAGTCCACTATGATGTGGTAGTGACAATGTACATGGTCAGATAACACGTACATCACTCACGGATCAGTCCAAACAAGTGCAATGGTTGTTATAGCAGGGTTCATGTGAAAGGTCTGTCTGTGTTCGATATAGCAGTTGACATGAATGGTGACAACATTAACAACATATACAACACATTTGTAATAAGATTCATATAATTGCATGTGAATCAGTTCATACACATATACGTAAGTTAAACAAAATATATCATTAAGGCAACTGGAGCAGTGCAACTACAATAACAAAATATCCATGAAAATGTGTTGGCTCTTATTATATAAAAGTGTAAGTTCCAATCATACAATACATCCATGTAAACCTGCTAGCCCCATCAGTGAAACATTACAGCCACATCTGCCTGCTCCTCCAAAGAGATGTACTAGCTCCGTGCAGTGGAGAAGCCAAGGCGCGTTACAATACTGTCCAAGCTTCCTTCAAGATAGTCTTAGTAGAAGCTTGGCTAACCAAAAGCCTATACAATGAGTTACTAGGGACTATTTATAGCAAAGGGGGGGTGACCCTTGACATTCCCCTTTGTGACCATTCAACTACCCTCATGACTCTTTACCTACTCTATGATTGTTACATCCACTATTAAGACTTGACTTACACTTGGCATGACTCAACATTACAATGCACATTTACCCATGTGAAAAAGGCTTTAAAAAGCCAAACTAAACATCACTTTGACATAGACAACCATAGAAGTAAAACTGCTTGACATCCTAACACTGATCAACAATAACATATTTATGCCAAGATTGGTAGTCCTTGATGGTGTCCGTGTGTTCGGCCGTGACATCTGTCTAAAACCTAAACCTTGCCTCCATAGCATCTGGCTACACTGCTCGGGTTCCTCTGTCCAACTCGTCTGAGAGCATGCGCATCATTTCCTTCAATGTGGCTGGACCAGCAATGTGCTTGTGCATGATGTCTGCACTAATAGGAAAGTCTGGGATCGTGGCATTACACATCAACTCATCGAAGTACGAATCAAGCTCCTGTCAGACCTGCTTCTTTGTCTTCGCCTGGGTGAGAGTCCCAAGTGATGGGATCACATGAGTGTGCACTATAACATTCATGATTTTGAATACTCGTGCATGGGAAACCTGTATGCTAGTGATGAGTTGCGGTAGGTCTTCATAGTTCTGGATCTGACTCCTGATACGTGCTTGCAGCTCGACCACATTGGCCTTAATGATATTTAGCAAGTGAAGTAGGGCTCCCTTGTACTTCATCGTCCATGCTTGATTGTTATCAACAAGAGCATGTGTGTTCTTCAATATGTGTTCTCTTCTCGCACATCACTGCTGCCATCCGTGGAGATGGACGACTGCTTGGTGCACGGTACCAAACTTGGAATACTATACTCGCATAACTGTTTCAAGGAACAATACTTCATCTAGTATTTCCTTCTTCAGTTCGGCTCAGGCGGACATTTTCACCAAGTCCCTCCTTGCTTTGCCACCTATAGTTCCTTCGCCATTCGCTCATTCTCAGCTATGAGGAAATGGACACTTGAGCTAGTGGCTTTGACATACACTTTAGTTGCATTGGCCAAAGCAGTTGGATGCTTATTCACATCAGCCATGATCACTTGTTCTTCAACTTGCGTAGGGGATGTTTGGTCCTCTAGAGTCGGTACTCTCTGTGACTACATAACTGTGTGATGAGATTCGTCAAAGGAGATGTTGTGCATCTCTACTTCTGGCTAACCACCAAGGATCTCAGTGCCTCCTTGGTCATTTGAGACTTTCTCATCATCAGGATGCAATGAAGCGGGTGAGTCGACCTCTTTGTGGTGAGGCATGAGGTCAATGTCCTGTTCCAACTCTTGCTGCTCCATGTCTGCATCCAACTGTTCAAGCGCCTGTTCTATCTCATGAGCAAAGTCTTGCCCCTACGATGGTTCACCCTATTTTCCTAATGCCAACTGTTCATATGAATCAACTACTTGTACAGGCGCTGCTTCGTCTGTCTACACGTGATGCACCCCCTGCTGTATCTGCTGCTGCTGCGCTTCCCTCCACTCATGCAACTCCTTCTTTGCTCCTTCCATTCTCTTCTTATCCCTCTGCCTTCACGCGATTCAGTTGTCACGCTGCTGCCTCTTTACCTAAATATCCATAGTTGCTTGTTCTACAAGTGGATCTGCTCGAAACTTGGAACTTTTCTCCTCTTCCATGTGGCCAAAAATCTTCTTCTTCCCTTCATCTCACACAGGTATTCTTGGCTCTATTGCCTCTACTACTGCTGCTACTGCTGGTTCTTTCCATGATGCTGCTTCATGCTACTTTTCTAACCACTCTATGGCAAAGCTGACCTATTCATTAGGTTCGAAAGAATTGTAGTAATACCTCCATGAGTCTTCCTCGGCCCAATGAAATGCCCCATGGATCCAGTTGAACTGAGCTTTCATGTAGTGATCCTTCACAATGTAATGTGGGTCATACGAGTTGAAGCTTCGGAGGTCGAACGGGTACTTCTTCATATATTCTGCTTCGACATCCAGTTTCTTGATACTCCATATCTCATATAACACAATCCAAAACATAAGAGTGGTCCAAGGTGCCTTCTTCTTCTGCTGTAGTCTAGCTGTCAATCCCGCTGAGATATGAAATGCTACTTCCTGCATGACAAGTATGTCCAAGGTAAACTTTGGCAGAACATGTGAAGGTTTCTTTGCACAGAACATTCAGATGAAAGTGCCAGACGGTGAGGCATACCAATCTGCAATGACTAACAACACCTCCATTGCTTCCATTGATATGCAAGGTCGATCATGTTCAAATAGAAACATGTACACTGGGGTGACAAAATGGTTAGACAACCGTATGATTACTCCCCTGAAGTTGCATTCAGACAACAACTTGAAATATGTGTTCACAACAGTCTCCACCAGTGACCATGCCCACTCCAAGCTCGAGAACTCATGTCAGGCACATACTGCATCTAAGATGTAGGTGGACATATAAATCTCTGCATGCACACCCCCAAGTGATTGTTGAGCCTTTGTGATTTGTTCCTTTAGCTGATGGGATAGTATGCCAGACCAGTTGCATGGTTTGTCTTCTCTAGCCAATTCGTCCAGTACGATCACCCAACTCTGAGGAAAGGTTTCATTGCTTTCTTGGCCACTCAGTCAACATGTGAATATGACCAGGTATTGGTACACATTCCACTATATCGTTTTCTTGTAGATCTGGTTGGGTGTCATCCTGAAGCAAGTTGGCTCCTTTACCCAATCCTTCAAAATGTCTCTGGAGATACCTCTGCTGTTGGGCAAGCTGAATGGAGGACTCATGATATTTATGGGTTCTGACATCTGATACATCTCATCATAATCTCATGCCTAGAAGATTGCAAGCTTCATCCCACTGATGATGTTCAAGGTCATCGTCTTGGGGTTAGTGTGATAGACAATCTAGTAAATGATGTCCATGCATGGGAATGCGGGGTATCTACATGAAATTCGGTACAATCCAGACTTGTGAATGTTCATGTACACTTGGTGGTATTAGAGGTATTCCCCAAAATTGCCTACGAATGTTTCATTAACCTCTTGTCACTTCAGTTTGATGTCCTTGTCTAGATACAACTTCGTATCTTCATAAATCGAAAGACTAGAGGACACCTACTCAACTGCTAATCTAGCTACAACTCCATCAGTATCGTGTGTTCCTATTCTCCTGGAAGCCATTGAGACAGATGAACACCTGAAAGATCTAGAAACAAGTAGCATGCATGGCAAGAAATATGTCAGTGGAAACAAAGCAAATCTGGGTGTCGATTTGTTGGGGGCCTCACCCAGGTTCAAAGTTAATTAGCCAAACAATGTAGGTTTTAACCTTGTACAGAAATTACCTGCATACGAATTCTAAAACACATGAAATAAACAATGCCAGAGCATAACACATAAAACACATATACACAGAGATTTCCCCTGGATCCCAAAATTAGGAATACCAACTTGATTTTTCATTATGTTCCTTTCAATGTTACAATACATATTTATACATGCTGAAGCATCCAATACCATGGACTGAAAACCATCACGTCCAAAACCATGGACCAGAAACCATCACATCCAAAAAACATGTGCAAAAATTATGCACAAAACCATAGGTGGGTCCGCCCAACCTAACATAGGGTCCAAAACCAAAATGTTACGGGGCGTTGCCCCGGACCCCATAAAGTGGGGATACAGGTGCACTTCAAACCCCCTGTGACCCCCCTTCACTACACAATTGGTGCAACGAAGGGGGGCTCTGCCCCCCCTCTAACTCCCCTGTTAACTACGTGAGCTAGTCGTGGAAAGAATATAACACAACCCAACATTCTCCCACTTGTTGTTTTCTTTCCATAGGGGGCCACAAGAGAGCTTAGTCATTTTTTAAGCCCTGAAATGCCCATTATCTCTCTACACCAAGAGAAATTCTCAGAGCTCACAGATTTTGTCAATGCATGTGCAATATTCTTCAAAGTGTCCATCTTTACCAGCAACACCTTTTTGTCTTCTATCATATCCGTGACGAAGTGATACTGAACATCAATGTGCTTTTTCTTTGAATGATATACGGGGTTCTTTGCCAAGAAAATTGCACTTTGGCTGTCATAGTCTATCCTTATAGCTCCCTGTACTAACCCCATACTTGAACACAATCTCTGCAACCAAACTGCTTCCTTGCTTGCATGAGTGGTTGCCATGTATTCTGCCTCTGTAGTTGATAGTGCCACTACAAATTGTTTCTTACTCATCCAATTGAATGCACCTCCAAATAGGTTAAACACATACCCACTTGTAGATCTTCTCTAATCTAGATCTCCAGCCCGGTCTACATCAACAAAGCCATGAATATCCAACACTCTGTCCAATCCTGGTCTTCCTTGGTAGCACAAACCATAATCACTAGTGCCACGCAAATACCTAAAAACCCGCTTCACTACTATCCAATGCTCCTTTCCTAGTTTTGACATAAACCTACTCAATACTCCCACTTCATGTGCAATGTTCGGTCTAGTACAGACCATTGCATACATCAGACTATTGACTACACTTTCATATGGAACAAAGGACATGTCCTCTTCCTCTTCTTATGTCTTGGGACACTGTTCAGCAGATAACCTCACACCTATAGGAATAGGAACCTTCACTGGTTTACTATCTTGCATATTAAACCTCTGCAGTATTGTCTCGCCATACTTCCTCTAGTTTTACTAGAGCTTCCTCTTTGCCTGATCTCTTTTAATTTCCATGCCCAAAATATAGTTTGCAGCACCAAGATCTTTCCTGTCAAATTTGAAGGACAATTGGGTCTTCAAATCTTGGATAATTTCTTTGTCATTTTAAACCAGCAACATATCATCCACATACAAGACCAGATAAATAACACGGTCACCAATTAATTTAAAATACACACAGTGATTTGCTTTGCTTCTGGTGAAGCCAAGTCCCAATATAAATGTATCAAATTTTTGATACCACATACGTGGTGACTGTTTTAACCCATACAGAGACTTTTTTAACTTGCATACCAGTTCTTTCTTACCCTTCACCACAAAGCCTTCAGGTTGCTTCATGTAGATTTCCTCTTCCAGATCCCTATGAAGAAATTTTGTCTTCACATCCATCTGTTCTACCTCAAAATCAAAAGCAAAAGCAACAGATAAAAGTAATCGAATAGAAGTTACCTTGGAAACAGGAGAAAAAATATCACCAAAATCAATTCCCGGCACCTGGGAATAACCTTTTTCTACCAACCGAGCTTTGCATTTCTCCACTTTTCCTTCTGCATTTGTCTTCTTTTTGAACACTCATTTGCTACTAATGGGTTTCCTTCCAGCCGACAACTCCACCAGATCCCAAGCCTCATTTTTGTGCAAAGATGCCATTTCATCAACCATGGCCTCTTTCCAGAGTTTTCCATCCTTTGAATCCACTACTTCCTTCATAGTTCTAGGATAATCATCAGTAACAGACAAGAAAAATTTGAATAGAAAGTAGATGGACTATACCTTTCTGGCTGCCTTGTTTCTCGAACTGATCTTCTCACAACTGGAGTTGGTGGCTCTTCATCTTCTAATTCCTCCTCTGCTATAGAGTCTGATTCTTCCTCCTTTAGCTCAAACTCTATCTTCTCAGGTTCCTTTGGTTGGAATTCATGTTTAATAACATCTTTCACCTCTCTGAACACCACATATTGGCTGTACACAACCTTCCTTGTTAGTCGGTTCCAAAACTTATAACCATTTAAATCATCCTTATATCCAATAAAGATGCACTTTTCGGATTTACTATCGAACTTGGTTCATTTCTCATTTGGAACATGTACATATGCATCACATCCAAATACCCTTAGATGTGAAAGATAGGGTTTCTTACGAGTCCATACCTCTTGTGGAGTCTTATCCTCAAACACTGATGAAGGTGACCTGTTGACCAGGTAACATGCAGTATCCACCGCCTCTACCCAGAATTCCTGTCCTAACCCGACACCACTGAGCATGCTTCTTGCCCTTTCCATCAACATCTTGTTCATTCTTTTTGCAACTCCATTTTGCTGAGGTGTATATGGATTAGTCTTCTACCGTGCTATACCACACTTCTTACAGAATTCTTTAAATTCCTTACTGCAAAACTCTCCACCGTTATCTGTTCTCAGCACCTTTATCTTCTTCTCTATCTGATTTTCCACCAGAGCTTAAATTCTTTAAACCTGTTAAAGACTTTAGATTTCTTCTTAACGAAATATGTCCATGTATTCCTTGACAAGTCATCTATAAATGATACATAGTACACAGAATTACCTAGTGATGGAACCTTCACAGGTCCAAACACATCAATGTGCACAAGCTCTAATATCTGTTTTGCCCTCTTACCACTAGAAGGGAAACTCACCCGATTCTGCTTCCCATATACACAATTTTCACAGAAATAAAAGTCCAGAGAGCTATTACTCAAAGCTTCTACCATACCTGTTAAGTTATGGTATGTTCTATGCTTATAACAGTTTACTTCTTTTTCTTATTATATTCCACCGATTAGCAATCACATGTACATAAAGTAAAGTGTAGATAGAACATTAAACGATCAACATAAAACAAGCCAAGACAAGAGACACAAGATGTGGCGGCTAGCCAGGGACAAACCCCACAATGTGTGGGGAAACCCTTTGATCAAATCTTCTTTTATCTTCAATAATTCAGCAGAGAGAAATAGTACAATAAATCTGATTCATATCAGCAGTAGCAAACCCTAGATCAGTAGCATCAGCATTAGCGGCTTCATTATCAAACTAGGGCATACGATATCTCACAAATCGACCGTCGGATTGACTTCATTCCACCACCAAAAGTTTCGGCTTCCAAAGGCGGTTCAGATGAACCTACAACATAGTTCAGATGAGGTGATCTTCTAGGCCACGCAAGTCAATATTTACTTCTGCAGTTGCAGCTTCAGTTTCAGCAGTTTCCGGCTTCAAACTAGGGCAGTCGATATCTTGCAAACCGTTCGTCGGATCGACTTCATTCCACCACCAAAAGTTGCGGCTTTCAAAGGAGGTTCAGATGAACCTACAACGCATTTCAAATGAGGAGATATTTTAGGCCACGCAAGTCAATATTTACTTCTGCAGTTACAGCGTCAGTTTCAGCAGTTTCTGGCTTCAAACTAGGGCAGTCGATATCTTGCAAACCATTGGTCGGATTGACTTCATTCCACCACCAAACGTTGCGTCTTTCAAAGGAGGTTCAGATGAACCTACAACGCAGTTCCAAAGATGAGATCTTCTAGGCCACGCAAGTCAATCTTTACTTCTGCAGTTGTAGCTTCAAATTCAATAGCTTCCGGCTTCACATGTGAGAGAGAGAGAGACCCATTTCAGCGCAGTAGAGAAGAGACTCATATATGCGCAGTAGAGAGAGAGAGATGTGATGATATGAGTGAGTCTAAATGAGGAAAAGTCCTCTTATATTTATACACAACGTTGGTGGGTGAATAGATGCGACTGTTGGGCTTCTGAGCCTACATGAGTTGTAGGTCGGCTTGATAATAATTCCATAATCAAAATAAATTCATATCTCCATGAATACTTATCGGAATTGGATGATCTTTATATCAATCCTACACCTCTCAACGAGAGGAATCTAATAAAAATATTATCAGCCATGAATAAGATGACCCACATGAAGTTTTGCCCCGGTTGCCAATTTTAACACTCCCTCTCAACCATGGAGAACTTCATCTGCAATCTGTCTATCAGTCGTTACTATTCATCCATCAAATGCACTGCCTTGTACAGCCTGACCCTTGCCCTGGTCTACTCTATTTTGCCTATTCTACTTTGTCTTGTTCTGCCCTGCACTGATCTGTACTATTTTGCTTTGTTTTTCTCTGCTCTGCTTTTGTCCGAATTATGAAGAAGAAGAAATGATCGAGGATGTATCATACTGACTCAAAGTCAGTCTCAGAGTATGTACCACTGGTCCCAGACCAGTCTCAACCAACCCAAAGTCAGCGTCATAGTGAGTACAACTCCAATGGTCCCAGACCAATATCATCCTCCACTGACTCAATGTCAGTCTCAGAGTATGTACCACTGATCCCAGACCAGTCTCAACCAACCCGAAGTCAGCGTCATAGTATGGTACAACTCCTACCACTGGTCCCAGACCAGTATCATTGATCCCAGATCAATGGAGGTCATCCTAGCGTAAGGAGTACGGTAGTTACAACGATGCGTCCATCGGTACTACTATGGTCCCTAACTTCATTTCCCTGCTCATTGATTAGATGAGAGGTACTTCCCATGAGTCCCAGACTGCATGGGTAGGATGCCTCGATAGGAGAACTAATCAATCCTGTCCTCACAGGAGAACACATCAATCCTGCTACAATTGCCATGGAGAACACATCAATCCAGGCCTCACAGGAGAACACATCAATCCTGCTACAATTGCCATGGAGAACACATCAATCTAGGCTGCCATGGAGAACACATCAATCTAGGCCTCACAGGAGAACTAATCATCCTGCTACACAGGAGAGCGAATCATCTTGTTCCACAAGAGAGCGAATCATCTTGTCCCACAAGAGAGCGAATCATCTTGTTCCAGCGTGCACCACCAGGGGAGGGTGAGTCACCGTGTGGTCATATGTTGCTCCAGTAGGAACCACAAGCCCTTAGAGCTCCCAGAGCTCAATGTATGCAACATGCAGGACCCTTGTACAAAGGTTTCTTTCCAACTCCAAGTCGTTTTGGGAAAATCATAGATTAGATCTTTCCCCAGGGCTTTGACAAGGTGTATCAACCTGTACATCATCTTAATGCGATGGAGCATCCTTGCTCATCAAATTACCATATCCCAGATGATGTCTATCTGCTGGAGCAATCGACGAATACATGATTCCTCAATAATCGAATCCCACCTCTGGTTGTTATAGAGAATCACAGTGGTATCCAATGTAAATCCAAACAGCTCACTGAAGAGCTTTCGCAACCAGACTGCCTCAGACGAGGTCATGCTAGCAACAATATATCCTGCTTTGGCGGTGATCAAAGCCATCGACTTCTGCTTCCTGCTCATCCGGGATATCGAAGCCAATCCCAAGGTGAAACGGCACCCGGAAGTTCTCTTACGGTCCACCACACTGCGTGCCCAATCAACATCAGTATATCCAAGTAGTCTCACATCTCCGGTAGTGTATCTTAATCCATGAGAGATTGTGTCCTGAAGACATCTCAGAAGATTCCTGGCATCAATTCAGTGAGGATCAACCAAATATGAGCTCACAATGCTAACTGCAAAACATATGTTCGGACGGAGGTTCACCAAGAACATCAATGCGAATGAGTTTTTGAAACTCAGAGGCATTTCCCAAGTCTGGTCCGACATCACTACCATATAACTTCTAAAAGTTAAGATCCTCGAGGTAGTCACAGGCTTGCAGTCCATCATACCGAATCTTTCCAATATATTTACCACATATTTTCCTTGAGATAGGAAAATTTTCCTTGGCTTCTGCCACACTTCAAGTCCTTGGTCCTTCATTTCAAATTCAAAAGCCATCTCCCTCTAACATTTGTGAATGAGGGGGTTTGCACCTGTTAGAAAGAGGTCATCCACATACAATACCAGTATGAGAGGCTTGTCATCTTCAACCTTAAAGTAAAGGTTAGGATCGGCTTCACTCCTAGTGAATCCCAGCTTCATCAAGTAGCTATCGATCCTCTCATACCATGCTCGGGGTGCTTGCTTCAGCCCATAGAGAGCTTTCTTCAACCTGCATACATGAGATTTTCGATCATAAATCTCAAATCCTTCGGGTTGCTCCACGTAGACCTCTTCTTTGATCGAGCCATGCAAGAGCGCAGTCTTGACATCCATCTGATGTAGGTTCCATCCTTGTGAAGCGGCAAGGGCCATGATCGAGCGGATGGTCGTATATCTGGCAACAGGTGCAAATATCTCATCATAGTCTATACCTCCCTTTTGGGAGAAACCTTGAGCAACAAAATGAGCCTTATACTTTTCCGTGCTTCCATCTGCTGCATGATTTATCTTGTAAAGCCATTTGGAAGTAACAACAGTCTTGTCCTGGGGTCTGGGAACTACTTCCCAAACATCATTCTTTATGATAGACTCATATTCTTCGGTCATAGCATCCTTCCATACTTGATGCTTGACGGCATCTGAGAATGATGAAGGCTCATTTTGTATGATCGTGCTCATGATGGTCAGGTATCCTTGATACCTATTAGGTTTCTTACTTTCACGAAAGGTTCCTCGGGGTGCAGCATGTCCTTCAGCATCATCAAGTAACCCCTTAAGCCATGAAGGCCTCTTCCTAGAAGAGGAAGACTCATATGGAGGAGGATCAATCGGATCCATGGGTTCTTCTACATCAAGCACTGATTCATCATCCTTTTCTTTCGGTTCCCTGGTGTCGGCTTCTTGAGAGCTCCTCAAAGTCAGAAGATTGATCACCTCGCTGAGAGCCATATCTTCGTCAAAGGTGACATCATGACTAATTATGACTTCCCTTTGACCGGCTGCATAGATTCTATAGCCTTTAGTATTTTCACCATAGCCCACGAAAATTCCCTTCTTTCCAGATGCTCCCAATTTATTTCTTTTCTCTTTCGGCACATGAAAGTATACAGGTCTTCCAAAAATTTTAAAATGAGAAACATCAGGTTTCTTACCGGTGAATTTTTCTTCAGGAGTCTTGGAATGCAATGCTTGATGAGGGCATCGAATTTTGTACATATACGGCAGTGTTTGTAGTTTTACCCATAGAAACTTTGGAAGTCTTTAATCATGTAGCATGGCCCGGACAGCTTCCACAATCGTGCGGTTCTTCCTTCCCACCACACCATTCTGCTTAGGAGTATGTGGTGTAGTAGTCTCCCTCTTAATGCCAACCTCAGGTATGCCTGAGTGAACCAACTGTAATATATCAGAGGTGTTTCTTTGGCCTGAGGGGAATGGTCCCCTTTTGAGCTTTCCTTTGGCACATCCCGGACATACACCTTCTTTCTCTACATGGAATTCGGGCATCCCTATTACCACCTGTCTTACATCGGGTAGAGCTTTGTAATGAAGGTGGGAAAACCTCCGATGCCAAAGTTCGGACTAAAGAGTCGTGTCACAAGACATGACACCTAGCGGACTTCCATCGACCTGATATAATGAATCAACACTAAACCCAAGAGTAAAGGCATCTTTAACATTATTTTTCCATATACATACCTTGCCATTGCTGAAGGTTACCTTGTAGCCTCTGTCTTCCATTGCCAAGATGTACACTAGGTTCCTTTTCAGGTCAGGTGCATTTAATACATCCTAGAATTTCTAGCCTTCTTGAATGCTTGACCTCTTCCTTGATTCCCAGATCTCCTCTTACCTTTGTTGTTGAATTTGTCATTCCTTTGATTGCCATCAGAGGGATTTCGAGTTGCACCACTGCATACTATACCATGCTTCTCTAATCATGATTATCATCATGCTGCCCATGTCCATGATTTTATCCATCATAATGCTGCTCAAACTATTGTGCATCATCATCATACTATCCTATATGTCCATGATCTCATGTTGCCCTTTATGTCCATGATCTCATTCATCATGATGCTCATGATCTCATACATAGTGACTTGATTTATCGCAAATGTAACATCGTCATTTTCTTCTAGCCTTAGGTCCAACCTTTCCTTTTGATTTAGTCCCGGAATTATTTCTTTTCTTTGCATGAGTAGAAAAGGCAACAGGAGGACCTTTAGGCATGGGCATTTCTTGCACTTCTTCCCTTGTTTCTTCTTGAATGCATCTAGCCATTAATTCCTCGAAACCAGGAATTACATTATTGTTCAGAAGAGTAGTCCTGAACACATACCATTCAGATGGTAATCCTCCGAGAGTTGTGAGTGCCATTTCTCTATCAGTAATGGTTTCCCCAATAGATAGGAGATCGTTCTTGATCTCGGTGATTCTTAAGAAGTATGCTTGCATACTTTCATCTTTACCCTTCTTGATTTCCCTCAACTTATTTCTAAGAAACAAAACTTGATTTGCATAATTAACTTTAAATAAACTCACCAGTCTGTCATAGATTTCCTTGGAGGTGTCTAGATCAGAGATGTAGGCCACCAAGCGCTTGTCGATAGAGTCCCGGATGATCTTCTTTGATTTGACTTCTCCATTTTTCCATTTGTTCCAGGCAGCAACAGATGCATTTGATGAAGGCTCAACAATATTGCCTCTTACATGGTCCAGCACTCCTTGATCTTCAAGGGTTAGATCGATAGACATCTTCCATCCGTGATAGTCAGCTTTCTCACGGAGCTTGTCTTCGGCAGGAAAGAGTGTTGAGGACCCCATAGTTCTTTTAGGATGGCCTTGCCAATCTTCTCTTCAATGATTGCTCTTGCTCTTGCTTGGGCTTTGTCTTCACCTTAGCTTTGATACCATGTTAAGTTATGGTATGTTCTATGCTTATAACAGTTTACTTCTTTTTCTTATTATATTCCACCGATTAGCAATCACATGTACATAAAGTAAAGTGCAGATAAAACATTAAATGATCGACAGAAAACAAGCCAAGACAAGAGACACAAGATGTGGCGGCTAGCCAGGGACAAACCCCACAATGTGTGGGGAAACCCTTTGATCAAATCTTCTTTTATCTTCAATAATTCAGCAGAGAGAAATAGTACAATAAATCTGATTCATATCAGCAGTAGCAAACCCTAGATCAGTAGCATCAGCATTAGCGGCTTCATTATCAAACTAGGGCAGACGATATCTCACAAACCAATCGTTGGATTGACTTCATTCCACCACCAAAAGTTTCGGCTTCCAAAGGAGGTTCAGATGAACCTACAACGCAGTTCAGATGAGGAGATCTTCTAGGCCACGCAAGTCAATCTTTACTTCTGCAGTTGTAGCTTCAGTTTCAGTAGTTTCCGGCTTCAAACTAGGGCAGTCGATATCTTGCAAACCGTTTGTCGGATTGACTTCATTCCACCACCAAAAGTTGCGGCTTTCAAAGGAGGTTCAGATGAACCTACAACATAGTTCAGATGAGGAGATCTTCTAGGCCACGCAAGTCAATATTTACTTCTGCAGTTGCAGCTTCAGTTTCAGCAGTTTCCGGCTTCAAACTAGGGTAGTCGATATCTTGCAAACCGTTCGTCGGATTGACTTCATTCCACCACCAAAAGTTGTGGCTTTCAAAGGAGGTTCAGATGAACCTACAGCGCAGTTCCAAAGAGGAGATCTTCTAGGCCACACAAGTCAATCTTTACTTCTGTAGTTGCAGCTTCAAATTCAACAGCTTTCGGCTTCACATGTGTGAGAGAGAGACCCATTTCAGCGCAGTAGAGAAGAGACTCATATCTGCGCAGTAGAGAGAGAGAGAGATGTGATGAGATGAGTGAGTCTAAATGAGGAAAATTCCTCTTATATTTATACACAACGTTGGTGGGTGAATAGATGCGACTGTTGGGCTTCTGAGCCTACATGAGTTGTAGGTCGGCTTGATAATAATTCCATAATCAAAATAAATTCATATCTCCATGAATACTTATCGGAATTGGATGATATTTATATCAATCCTACACCTCTCGACGAGAGGAATCTAATAAAAATATTATCAGCCATGAATAAGATGACCCACATGAATTTTTTCCCTGGTTTCCAATTTTAACAATACCTTTATCATGAAGTATTCGAAGGCCCTTCTCTCCAATATGTCCAAGCCTTTGATGCCACAACATGGTCTTCTCTCCAGAGACCACTAGATTTTCTACTCCACTTTTAGGAACCACGGAACTTTTGCACCCATCAACAATAGTGCTACCTTGCAGCTTGTACAAAGTTCCAGTTCGAACTCCCCGCATCAATACCAGTGCTCCCCTAACCATCTTCCAGGTTTCCACACCCTTGAGATGTCTGAGAGGTTGAACTGGTCTAACTGTCAGTCCCTTCGTGCAGGCTGCTTCGTGCACTTCCTAGGCCCTAACGCCTTGATATACTTTCCTTCGTGCAGCGCTAACCAGGGGCTATGGAGCTTCTGTGTTGCTGGAGCAGTGCTTTGTGCTATTCCCCCAAGTCGCACCTGAGAACTTACTTATCTTCCTATGCTTGGGCAATTATCTTTGCATAAATAGATGTCTTACCTCATATTTATTTATATAGCACATTCATATGTGTCCATGTAGAAAATAAACAATACACTTGCAATTTATACCCAATCATACATTAAAACAGGAAAAGATACACAAAAATATGGTAAACTTCTCTTTATTAATTCTTCCAACGATTACAGACTCGACCTGCCCTGCGCACTTAGCTGCGGACTACTTTGCCTCTGTAAACTCAGTTGCATAGCCTTCTCCCTACTCTATGACCCAAACACACACTTTACACTTCGACTTAGTTTCTTAGACTCCTCATGCTTCCATTCTATTAGTTATGCTATGCCCTTTCCTATACTTAGAGCCTCGCTCTATTTATACAATCCCATGGTTGGTGGACCATGGGTAGGTCTATCAAGCCAACATTACGTTACAAAAACAAGGGCAGACAACCCTATGACTCTACTATAACTTCGCGTTCTACGCCCATAATTCACAGAGCTTTTACACAAGACTTGGTCAAAACTTGGGCTTTAAGCCCCAAAACATGCCTTGGGGGGATTCCATGCCCAACAGGCCCCTAACAGAAACATCACGACTCACCCTCGAGTCACTTTATCGACGCAGAGATCTTTGTGCCGATTCCCTCCAACTCTGTCTGAACCAATGCAAGGTCGGTAGCACACTTACCGCTGCCTGTTGGATCTCCTGGATTCCCTACATGTGTGCAAGATTGCCTTCAATTGTTGCTGTGATGGTGAAGTCCTCATCAATCCAAGGCTAAACGAACACTTTCAGGACCACTTCCTTGTGCCATGCTGCATCCACTTGCTCTTTAAGCTCTTTGGCTTGTTGCATCCTTGTAAGCCTCTAAGTGAGGGCCAACGCCTGCGTAGTTCCTTTCATGCTGTCATACTGCTGCTAGAGTTCATGCACCTTTGTCTCTAAGTGCTGGATGTTGTGGTCCTCTTATAGATTCGTGAGGACCTCAAAGGACTCCTCCAACATTCTGGTGCAGTGTTGCACTGCATTGTCGATCTCATCCAGTCCCACTGTAATAGTGCTAATGCGTTGTTCTCTTACTTTCGGAGGGGTGGATTGCTGTGCCTTCAATCGCAACTCTATGATCTAAAGGTTTAGCTCCAACTGAACCTTTGTCATTTCCTCTCGTGCTTCGCACCCTTGCTACTAGCCTGTGGATGCGTGCCTCTACTGGTGTGTCTGCTGGGATGGCCAACTCAGGGACGCTTTGATAAGCTTCATTCAATACTTGTACTAGCTGTTGATTCTACGACACCACTTCGTTGCGCTATAAGCTCAATTGTTCTATGTTGATTTTCTGCTCGCTTTGTACTTGTAGCACGTGACTCTCCCTAGCCCAAAGTTCTGCAATAATCCCATCCTGCAGAACGTATAATGTCTCCCGTGGGAGTGCAGCCATGTTGATGCTAATACCCTTCAATGCGCTAATCATAGGCCTGTCAGCCTCATTTGTTGTCACCAGTGCCCCTTCCAGCAACACTATGGTATTTTTCACTCGAGCACGCATCATCTTCTCTGTTGCCATTGTCCCAACTACGAGGCTGGTCAAAAGGGTACCAGCCTGAGGAGTGTGCACCTGCAACTCCTACAGCTGCGCTCTGAGGGCCCCCAACACAATCTGGTTCTACTACATAAAATTTTGGAGGGCCTCAGAGGTGACATCACACATTGTCTCACCGATGTCCTATAGATCACCCTTGGTAAGGGTGATTTGGTCAATCGACAACTTAGATTCCTTGACCTTCTTGTGTAGCCCTGTTTTCTCGGTCGGGTGCTGGTGCTTAAACTGTGTTGATGTGGTTTGTGGGTCCATGTATCCCTCTTCTTCCTCTGCTTCCTGCCCCTGCGAAGGAGACTTTTGGTCCTCACGTGCCTTCGCAGCTGCCTCCTATGTTTTTTTTGCTGCTGCTGCCCTTTTTTGTTCAGCTACTGTTTGTGTAGCGTCTCGTGCCTCCTACACTTCTGCTGTCTCTACCTCCTTCCTTCTCTTTTCTACCAACTGTGCCATGCATAGTTTGGCCTCCTCTTTCTTTCATTCTGTCGCATCTTCTCCATTGCCACGATGTTTGGAGCATGCCACTTTGGCAGCCATGTCTCTAGTAATTAAACATTACATTTTCCGTGGCCACAAATGGTAGCTCTATCCATTTCTTAGCTGGGTCCTTGCGTGCTCTGATGTATATGCTGTGAAGGTCTGCTTTAAAATCTACAAAAATTTGTAGGCTATTGTAGATAGTGGGTGATAACCACAACTTGTGATTAATTCCCGTCCTGAGGTTCATTTCCATGAAAACCCAGAATATCTTACTGCCGCAGATCCTATTTGCATCCTTTGTGGCCCAGAGTGAAGCATACTTCGCGGCCTCCAATAGATCCCTGTCAATTGTGGGGAATTGACTGTCCTCCAGCAATTCCCCTACCACGAGCACTATGGACAACATAAACCATGCATAGTGGAACATTTTTCCTTTTTCCCGGGCTTTGCGACAATTCTCCAAGAATTCCTTGTAGAGGAACTCAGACCAGTTAAATTGGACCCCCTCTACGCACTGCTTAGCAAGTGCTACCACCGGCATGGATACCTCATCCGTGTGGCACTTGCGCATAACCTTACCTACCAATAGTTGGGTCACCACTCTCTCTGCTTTGTCATTGATGCTAGATATGACATATCCCCTCTTTTTCTTCTCAAGTTTATACATCTTCTTCATGGCCTCTGCGATGGCCAAGTCACTACTTTTCCCCTCCGAGATATCCGTGGAGTCCTCTCCTTTGCATGGTAGCTAGGTGATGTGGTGAATCAAATGTTTCATGATGGGGATGGGCTCCTCTAGCCACAAACAACCACCATGCACCAGGCAGAGTAGCTTCCTGATGACAAAAGTTGTTATTGGGGCATAGTAGAAATGCGACACCCAAAGTAGGTTTAGTAGCCCTGCCTTTTCAACTGTGTGCAACCACGTTCGTAGCTCTAATTCAGTAACCCCCACCACGATGTTTTGCTTAGGCTTCATAAGTTAAGTGGTCTCTAGGTGAGGGAACTTCTTGTGGTTAGCGAGGTCCCAATATTCAAATTTTAAGCTAGGCACCTGTTACACAAAAATATCGTCACCATGATTATTTGCAGTCAGTATGGGTCTATCATTACTTGTACTGTCCTCCTAAGAAAGTCTCAGACCTCAGCTCTTCAAATCAAGCTTTGGAAATGAGAGAAATACATTAAAAATCAATGTAACTATGGTTCCGCACTTTCTCTCATGGTCACCTATGGTCCCGCACCTTCTGTGTACAAAAAATACGGACCTGCCCACTCTGTCCCTAACAGTGTAGGTGCGGACCCCTATGAAAGTCAAAAGGCGCAAGTTTTATCTTAAAAAAACTCACTTTGGGTTAATTCTAGAGGTTTCTAGAAGGATTTTTGACGTGGATTGTTCGCTCTGAGGTGGTTCATGCATCCCAAAAGAGAAGGAGCTAATCCCTTCATGAGAGGAGCTATCCCTTTGAAGGAGGGCTTTATCCCTTTGAAGGAGGACCTAGTAACCTCCCTCCATTACACTATAAATAGAGGCATTGGGCTGGTTGTTGGGGAGGTTAGAAACTGAACATTTTTGAGGGTAAATGCTGGTGAAATCAAGACTTCCTAGTTAAGCTTAAGAGGAGAGATCACACATCTTTTTGGCTTCGTTGGGGAGTGAGTGAAACTTGTCAAAGTAGAGGAGACTTCTTGCTGGACCCTGGGAGGAGCTTGTACAGTGTCAAGGCAAAGGTTGTAAAGTTCTTCTTCTTTTGAATTAATACAATCAAACTCATTTTTCTCAACAAGTATCTTATGTTATTTGTTTCATGGACTCCTTGACTTTCATGTTAAATATGTTTTATGCAATTGGCTTTTCAGGTGATATTTAATTTGTTTGCCTTGTTTGTGTTTGTAGATTTATGAAAAGGAGCTTATTTGGATCGAAGGAGCGAGGGCATCCACAAGATAGTGTTGGACCTAAGGTAGGCCCCAAAAACACTTGTTTGCTATTGTTTATCAAAGCATATTTAGAGAAAGATAGTGTCTGGTTGGTTTGCTTGTCATTAGGTCTTCTTTAGATTCTAGGAAGGTCTATCTTGTCCGCAAGATCGACTTATTCCGTGTGACAAAATGGCGAACATACTGGGGACTTGATTGTTTTCCTTGTTTTTACTTTGACCTGAGAAACGCTATTTTTGTTTCTGTTTTTGGCTTGTTGTGTGTAAAAGTGGGTAGAGTTTGTAGATCTAGGGTTATTTTTCGTTTTTCATAGCTTTGGGAGAGGACCGCACCCTAGCCGTTTGACATAGTGCGTACTTACCCGCAGCTTGGATTTTAACATAGAGCGAGACCGCACCTGTGCCAACTGAGGGCCTGCGGATCCTGTCAAAATTTTGAAAACCCTAAGATTTCCTCTGTCAGTCAGCTTAGTTTGTCTTTAGAAATTGTTATCCATTGCCCAGACCTACATATAACTTGTCAGAAGCTTTCCTTGGATTGATTTCGTTAGTGTTAGGGTTTTAGGTGAAATTCCTAGGAGTTTTGCTTGTTGGGTTTGTTTTTCATTTTGGTTGTGTAGTGGCTCTGAGCTTAGAAGCTGTAGGGACTTCAGATCACCTTAGTGTCTACCAGCTTTCTTATGAGTCTGACCATTTATGAAATCTCCCCTTGTTTGAGGAATCCGCTTTGAGTTTTCTCTTTACAAAACTTCGAAAAGCTTGTGTTTGAGAGTTTGGATTTTCATTTTCAAAAAGAAAACGAAATTGGTTGTTCTTGACTTATTTGTGATTCTGCATAAATTGGTCCTTAGCTTATATCTAGCTAAGTAAAACATCCTTAAAAAAGACTTTTAGTAGGCTTTGACTTCAAATAGGTTTTTATAATTTGTAGATCTCAAAGTTAGTCATTTTCATTAGTTTTGAGTGTTTTATAAAAAATATAAAAAAAAAATCTCTTTTGAAAAAAGTTTGTTTTTTGTAGTGATTGAGTGTTTTGAAACGAAAAAGGGAAATTTTTGTGAAATAACTAGTTGTCTCGTTTTGAGTGCTTTGGAAAGGAAAAGCTTTTCTTTTAATTTGTTTAATTGAGAAAGATTTGTGTTTACAAAGTATTTGCATTCTCAAACTCTTTCTTAGTTTAGAAGTTCATCGAAGAGAAAAAGATTGTTTAGATCATCTTAGGTGCATTTTTAGTGATTTTGAGTCGAGTCTTCATACCACGAGTTTCATCTCCGCACCTTTGGACTTAAACAAAAACCACTAAAATTAACACTTAAAGTAAAATTCACCTAGTAAGATTTTTATTTCTAGGGCTCTGATACACCAACTTAGCTTAGGCTAGTGTCTTGGAGTAGGAGAGTAATTAACTCTCCAAGACAGTAAAAACAAACAAGTAGCTGTATCTTGTGGTAGGGAAGAAATCCAATTGTTGCATTTATGCTCTGGGAAAGCTCCTCTTAAAGGAGAAGCACGAGATCGTGTCCGAACCAGTGTGGGAATCAATCCTTCCTCATTGGGAACGATGCCAGATATTCACGTATTAAAAACGGTAAACCTCAGATTAACCATTGTCGAGGAGCCTTGGGTCACTTTTTGGTAAACCTTGGATTATGTCAAGGAGCCTTCAAGGGGATTGAGCTTGCTACTCTGCCCTTGCGTGCATATCGGATCGTAGAATATTCCCCCAGGCGTAATTGTCTCAGTTGGTAACCTTAGTGGCCATATTCTTTAGGACTCTTCCTGAGGTGACAGTGGTGAGAAGATCCCACTGTACCTGGAGCAGACATCGGCTAGACTCACTTGGATTTTCTGGGGGGTTCTCTTCACTCGAGACGGTTAAGTGGAGGAACTTGTGCCAGTCTATTCATTAAGCAGGTTGCTGGGGTAACTGTTCCAACCGCCATTTTTGTATTGAACTCGGCGACGTTGGATTTCATCACCAACTAGTGTTTTAAGTCCGGAAAGTTACTATTTGTGTGTGTTTGATCTCCTAGATTCTTTAGGCGTGTGATTCAAATTTGTTTGGTTATTTAGAGACTTTAGGTGCTTTTTATTTGAGATTTTACTTTGTTTTCTTGTGAAGTAGTTAAAAGTTTTCAACTGTGGCTGAATTACCAAGACAATCTTGTAGACTTCGGGGCCAGTCTCCTGAGTTTGTAAACGTGGCTGAGTTACTGAGGAAGTCCCGTAGACTTCGGGGCCAACCTCCTGAGGAAGTACTGAGCCAACTTGAAGGCTTAAAAGTCCTCGTAACTCCTAGAGACAGTAGAGTTGGGTCACCTGAAGAAGGAGAATCTTCTTTGATTGTACATCCTGATTTTCAACCATTAGTAGCAGATTATAATCCGCAGCCAGTGTCTGTTTCCGAAATTGCTGGTAGCTTTTCATCTACTAGTGATATAGGTGAAGAACCCGAAATATCCGAGCCTGAAAGTGAATTTGACGCTACACCGACATTGGGGTTTGTTTCTCCAACTTTTAGTGGTCTTAGTTAACCTAGGGTAGAAAGAGTAATCACCCAAGATCTTCCTTCTGGACTTATTTCTATTGAAGAACTTGCTCCGGAAGAAGAAGTAGGCATCCCTATCCCTAAAAATCAACCTGTTATTGAGCTAACGGAGCGTGAATCAATTTTTTACAGTCCACCTAGGAGTAGTTCTTGGTATCTTTCTTTGACTAATTTTCTAGAAAACTCAGGGTTAAGTTTTTCACCACCTCGTGCTCCTTATCACTCAACACCTAGAGGTTTTTATACTCCCGTCAATATGGCAGGACAGTCATCCATGTTTACTCAATCGCCCGAATATTTTTTGTACGGCGGTCCTTCTGTTCCCTCCGGGTATCAGTCACTTTCTGGTACTTTTTCGGGAGCATCTCCTCAATCCATTGAGCAAGGGTTATTAACTGGAAATAATGGTACTAAGCCGTTGAGCATAGAAGACATTCTTATGATGTCAGGTTCTATTCCCAATTCTCAACCTCAAGGTGGCTAGTTACCGCCTGGGGGGCAGCCTCAATTAATGCATGGGGGCAACCTCAAGGTACACAATTTGCATATGGGGGGCAACCTCAAGGACAGTACATACCTATGGGACAGTACGTTCCTCAAGGTCAACCCCAGACTCAATATGTACCCCAAGGTCAACCCCAGTATAAATTTATACCTCAAGGTCAACTCCAGTATCAGTATGTGCCTCAAGGGTATCAACCCCAAGGTCAATACTCGAACCAAGGTTTCCAACCACCCTAAGGTCAAACGTTTGTTCAAGGAATGAGAAATGTACCTTTCAATTATCAATCCTACCCTCAACCCGGTTATGGTCCTCAGTATTATCAACCAGTTATGGGTCAGTACCCCGAAATGAATATAGTGTGGGATCCATCGCAAACCCAACAGGTGTTGCAGCCAAGTGTACAATTGTCATCTCAAACTGGACAACCCTTAGTTTCTGGTACACCCCAGCAACCAGTCCAGTCTAACATTCAAACTTCTGTACCTTCGGTAGTTTCTTATCTTGGGCTTAGTACACCTCGTACTCCGCCTCAAATAACTGCTACAACTGCCGCAACATCTGTTCAATCTACCCCACCTACTTCTGGAGTATCGACAGCTCCGGTTTCTACTGTTCCTATATCTACTCCTCAGAAATATTTACCACCGTCTGGATCTACGATTCAAACTTCGGTTCAGATGCCTGTAGGACAACCTGGTTTAAGTACGGTTGTCACAAGTCAACCAAAATTCACCTATCAACCGTACTAGGGACAGTACCAATTCAGTCCTGCTATCCAGCAGCCAGTATATCAGTATCAACCGTATCCTGGGTACACTTATCAACAACCTCAACAACCCCAGTACGGTCTGGTTAATCCTGGTTTTCCGGGAGGATACAATATCCCGAATGCCATTCCCATTCCTAGTTATCCTGGATATCCTCCTCCTGGGGCTGGTCTCATGACTCAGAGTTTTAGGGATCCTAATTGGAAGTTATCGTTTATCGCAACTTTGGACTTACCTGACTTGTCACGCCTAACGAACGATCCCATTAATTATATTTTGTTTTGGCCGCCAATGCTGAATAAGTTTCCCAGTGACATTCCCAGGTTCGAAGGTAAATCAGGAGAGGACCCGTCGAACCATGTGATGACTTACCTCCTCTGGTGTGCGTATAACTCCCTCACAGATGATTCAATCCGTCTTAGACTTTTCCAGCGCACTCTAATTGGTCTTGCGACCAAGTGGTACATTGAGTTACCGCGAGACACTTTTTATAATTTTAGTCAGTTAGCTACCTCGGTTTTAACTCATTTTCAGTTGCCAGTCCGATATGACAATGGCATGGAAATGTTAACTTTGCTAAAACAATCGACATCCACTTACATTTCAGATCATATTCATGAGTGGAGACGTCGATGTCATTTAGTGAAGGTATTTATTCCGGATCAAATCTTGGCTGAGTGGTTTGTAAAATCTTTGTTGCCAAAGATCACTGAAGATGTTGCTAAAGTCGGAGTTGTTACTGAGGAGCAAGTAATTTCTCAAGCACAATACCTTGACTTGGTCTATACTTAGTCAGGTACGTTACACGAAAAAATCCCCGATCTTCCCAAGCAAAATCAAATCACTGCAGCTCCTTCGGGATCTCATGCCACCGATGGTATGATTGGCATGGTTAACACTAAAAGTAAGAAGAAGTCTTCCAATAATTCTTCTCCCATTATAACCTTGCCTGATTCCCCAACAGGAGATTCTTTTGCAGAGATTTCCGCCGATATTCACGTGGTAGAGTCATCTACAGCCAAATCAAAATCCGGTGGGAAGAAGAAAGGAAAGAAGAAGAATAAAACGGACAAAAGTTAAAAGGAGAAACTTGAAAAGGTGGAATCCAATGATGAAAAGCGCAAACCTCGTTATCCTTGTCTCATTTGTGACGATGAACATTTTACAAGAGACTGCCCTCATCATGCAGAGGTTGCGAAAATTGTCAAGGGTTCCCAAACTCCTACTGTTTTGAAGGATCCTTTTCCGGCTCAAGGCAGTAAGATGATAGGTTCATCCTTGAGTGCCAATGAAGAACCCATACTGATGATGTCCCATGTTAGGATTGCGACCCGATCGCAAGATTATGGTAGTAAGAGTACTGTTGATGGTAAAGAAGCAGAATCTTCTCATTCTAATCCATCAACCTCAGCTCCTGGTTCCGATCCACTACAGATCAAGAAACCTAATCCAGACTTGGTAATCAAACCGCCCGCCAAGGGTATACTTCGAAAGTCAGCTTTCAATCCACTTGCGAGAACGGCTCAGAATTATAACATTGTTGAGGATTTAGATGTTTCACCCTCAGCACTGTTGGCTTTGGAAGTGCTGCAATCATGCCCAGCACAACGTAAATTACTTTTGTCGGCTATAGGAGTTGTTGATGTTCAGGACCCGAACCTAATAAATTTTGATCTAGAAAATAGTACACCACGTTTGCCTCATCAAATGGATTTCCAGATTCTAGTGATAGTAAAAAACAGGCCTATTCATTGGACTGTAATTGATGAGGGAGCCTCAATGTGTATTATGTCGATACAGTGTTGGAGATCGCTTGGTTCTCCTTCGCTAAATCAATCCTCGACAATTCTAAAGGCCTTTGATGGCCGTGGGTTTCATCCTTTTGGCATTCTATAGGATTTGCCTATAGGGGTTGAAGGAAAAACCATTAGTCTAGATGTGGAGGTGGTTGATGCCCCTCTAAATTACAACCTTCTCTTGGGTCGAAGTTGGTCTTACGCTATGACAACGGTCGTTTCATCGGTCTTTCGAGTAATAAAGTTTCCACACAATGGAAATATCATAAAAATAGACCAGCTGGCTTACTTTTCATCTGACCCAACCTCTTCAGAGAGTATTCAGCATGTTGGTAAAATGACTACCCCATACAAGGATGTTGGAGTCGAATTAGTTAAAGATGCCGGTTTAGTGGGAAATTTTCCTTTTCCTCCAATCAACGCATCATATTCATTTGCAACCATTCATATGATTACATCAGACACCATTATTTATGATGATTCTTGGATCGTCCCTTCTGAATCTGAGATAGACTCGTTTGGTAATGCCATGCCTTTGAGTCCATATGAAATTGCCTATGAAGCCGTGTAGTCTTTTGTCGACCCCTGTTCAACCGAAAATGACTTAATGAATGTGGTCCGCGAGGAATCACTTTTCACATCAACCTCAGATTTAACTACGTTTTCTGAAATTGTTCACTCTGATGAGCAAATTCGTGAAATCCTATGTGTAGATGATTTACCATGGGAAGATCTCCATCACAGATCTTCGTTTTTACCTGAGGATGATCGTTTTGAAAATGATTTCTCATCAATTTTTACAACTGAATATGTCAAGGAACCTCAGAATCCAATGAAACATCCCGACTCAGAGTTAAATTTGGGAACCATCTCTCGAACTATTCCTATTGACATTTTGGTTAAGCCCGTAATTGTTGAGAACATTCATATAGGTGCCTCGTGTACAGATGATGAAATTCAATTATATAAGGCCCTATTTCAAGAATTCCGCGACGTGTTTGCCTGGTCCTATGAGGAAATGCCAGGAATTGATCCCGCGATTGTTGTTCATGAAATCAAGACTTACCCGAATGCCAAACCTGTCCGGCAACGTTTGCGTCAGATTCACCCACGAAAAGCTGCTGCAATTAAAGTAGAAGTTAAAAAATTATTGAAAGCAGGTTTTATTTATCCGATCCCGTTAATGGATTGGGTATCGAATATTGTTTCGGTTAACAAAAAGCAGGGAACAATAAGAATATGCATCGAATATAAGGATATTAATTGATCCTGTCCAAAGGACAATTACCCAACTCCCTATATCGATCAAATCATTGATGATTGTGCCGGCAGCGAAATATTCTCCTTTATGGATGGTTTTTCCGGATACAATAAAATCAACATTCTACATGCCGATCAACCAAAAACGGCTTTCATTTGTCCATGGGGGACATTTGCTTATTGCAAATTACCTTTTGGGCTTAAGAATGCCGGAGCAACTTTTCAAAGGGCGATGTCTTATGCGTTTCATGACATCAAGCACATTGTGCAACCCTATCTCGATGACTTGCCTGCTCATTCATTACATCGAGCTGATCACCTCGTCGATTTACAAGAAATCTTTATGAGGTGTAGGCATTATCGTATTCGGTTGAATCCACACAAATGTGTCTTCTGTATAGAAACGGGTCGATTGCTGGGGTTTGTAGTTTCGAAAGCTGGCATTCGCGTTGATCCCTCAAAGGTCGAAGCTATCATCAAATTGCCTCCTCCTTCGAGTCTTCGCTAACTCCAAAGTTTGCAGGGGAAAGCAAACTTTTTAAGACGATTCATTCCTAACTACGCCGAGGTTACAAAGGGTTTTACCTAGTTGTTGAAGCAAAACACTCAATTCTATTGGGATGAGATAGCTCAGAAATCTTTTGATGCACTCAAACACGCGTTGACCCATGCACCGTTGTTGCATCCTCCCAACTACAACCAGGATTACTTCTTGTATCTCGCCACCTCTCATTCCACCATTGGAATGGTCTTAGTTCAGGAAGATGAATCAGGAACTGAACATGTGATATATTACCTTAGTCAAACTTTAAATCCAATTGAGCTAAAATACTCACATGTGGAGAAATTGGCATTGGCAGCTGTTCAAGCTGTCCAACATTTTCGTCACTACATTCTACTACGTAAAACTACAGTAATTTCAGATTGCAACCCTATGATCTACATTTTGACCAAGAAATTGCTAGGGGGCAAGTACTCTAAATGGATCGTTATCCTGCAAGAGTTCGACTTGGAATTTGAGAAATCTAAGTCTAAGAAATCTTTAGTTTTTGCGGAGTTAATGTGTGACTTCCCGCGTGCTGACACGGAAACTGTGGCGGAGGAGCCCATTGCAGACGAATCCTTGTTTCTAATCAACACTTTAGATCCATGGTATGGGGATATCATCGTTTATCTCCAGACCCAATCCTTTCAGCCAGAAATTTCAAGGTCAGAACGTCGAAAAATTCGATTCCAGTCCCAACAATTCAGGATTATTGGAGATACTCTTTATTACAGTGGGGCGGATTCTGTTTTTTGACATTGCTTAACTCACGAGGAAGCTGAAAGGGTTCTAAATGACTGTCACTCTGGAGCATGTGGCGGTCATATGTCTGGGTTTTCCACAGCCCAAAAGATATTGCGCGCTGGCTACTTCTGGCCATCTTTATTTAAAGATTGTATTACGACGGTCCGAAAATGCCACAACTACCAGATTTTTGATCGTAAAATGCGCACTCCATCCGCTCCTCTCCACCCTATAATTTCCGTTGGTCCTTTTGCCAAATGGGGTATCGATTTTATTACATGTAACCCTCACTCGGCCGGGGGGCATGCGTATATCATCCTTGCGGTAGATTATTTTACTAAGTGGGCCAAGGCGATGCCTACATTTGAGGCAGACGGCAAGACAGCTGCAATTTTTGTGTTCAATCATATAATTGCTAGGTTTGGTGTCCCGCAAGCGATAATCACTGATCATGGGCGCCATTTTCGAAACGTTATGATGACTAAACTTACAGGCCAGCTTGGTTTACGTCACGATAGTTCAACCCCTTATTATCCACAAGCGAATGGTCTGGTTGAATCCATCAACAAAGTTTTAGTTATCATGATACGACGAATCATTGGGATTCATCGGTTGAATTGGAACAACATGCTATTTTCAGCGCTTTGGGCATACCGAACTTCAGTAAAAACATCAATAGGGTTCACTCCTTTCCAACTAGTCTAAGGTTTGGAAGCTGTGTTACCCATTGAATGCGAAATCCCATCATTGCAAATGGCCATCGAGTTACTTCCAGCCACTTCCGAAGAGGAAAAGCGTTTGTTATACTTGGCTCAATTAGATGAGAATCGACGTGATGCTGCATTGGCAATCGAGACTCACGCAAAATGAATGAAAGCTCAGTATGATCGAAATGTAACCCCTCGAAATTTTTCGGAAGGAGATCTAGTTTTAGTTTATGATCAAGCTAATGATAAATTAGGCGCTGGAAAATTCATTCCTAAGTGGCATGGTCCCTATGTTGTCAAGCGAAAGCTAGCCAAAGGGGCTTATGAATTGGTAGACTTTGATGGGGACTCTTTGGGTAAACCCAGAAATGGCCTTTACTTGAAGAGGTATTATGCTTAAAAGAATGGGTATGGAGATTTAGTTAGGATAGTTTTTTCTTTCTAGCTGGTGTGTTTTAGTTTAAACAGTGTGCTTAGCTTAAAGAGTATTTTTTCGTCATTATTCCTGCTTATCTTGGTTTTACTCTTGATATTGCAGATGTCGATGCCTCTCCAAACATACATTGGTTTCGCTGATGGTGCTTGTCGTAATACACGGAACATCTCTTCCGCAGCTTGGGTTATCTATTCACCCTCTGACGAGTTAGTATCTATGCATGGGGTAAGCCTCGGTCAAACAACGAACAACATTGCCGAGTATAGTGCAGTGATTGAGTTATTATCTGAATCTATTTCATTTGGGATTCAAATTTTGATAGTGACGTTAGATTCTGAACTCATTGTATTACAACTTAATAGAGTGTATGCCATTAGAAATCCAGTGTTATTAAGATTATTTTTGAGAGTGCGTCTCTTGGAACGTGAATTTGATTATATTGAATATCAGCATATTCCAAGGTCTTTAAATACATTAGCAGATGCAATTGCTTCTCGAATGTTAAATAGACATTTGCAATAATCATACAGGTAAATTTAAAACCATTCCATAACATGATTTACAAGATAAGCCAGTAATAGTGATATATATATATATATATATATATATATAGGAGTGTGTCAAAAAAAATACATCGTCTTCGATCATAGGTTGAAAAACACCTTATGATCAGCAAAAATGATAAGTACAAAAAACCAAAATGTCATATGTGCCCACAATAGGCGATCATCCTATCACTCGTGATGATCTCTATAAGAAACCACTGCACGGGCCACCTTGCAAAGGAACCTCCTAAAAAAGGTCCCGGGACTCCAATCACATAGCGTTGAAGTCGACGAGGAATGTCGTCTATAGTGGTCTCAGGAATATCTCCTCTCAAGCGCTCGAGATGACCCTCCAACTCGGCCAAAACCTCTACCGATTCGTCCTGTGGGGCTGGCACGGGTGCAACTGGTTGACTCCTCTCGTAAGGTCGGAGAGCGGCTGGTCGCTGTGGACCCACATCTGCATTTGAAATTTTTACTATCAGTTTTGAGACGATAAAAAAATAACAAAAAATTAAAATAGAAAAATGTTGAAAAGGATTTTACCTGACTCATCCCACTGCTCTCCTAGTGGAAGAAGCATGTATGGGTCACCACGAAAATATATCCCAGTGTAAGGGAAGTCCTGAATAGAAAAGACCTGGTTTTCTAGCCATTGGAAATACTCAGGTTTGAATCGAGCAACCTCTGTCCTCTCGTCCGAGTGACGGGCCATGACTGTGACCCATCGCATCAGTTTGGGCTCTCAAGGAAGCCCAGCTCCAACAGTAAGGTGCTGTGGGATCAGCATAGGAACCCTCTCCAGGCCAAAACTCACGACTAAAGCCCCATAACCAAAGGTCTTTAGTCGTCCGTTCTTGGCCCTGGTTAGTTGGCCTTTCACATTGGCCAACACGACATCGCACCAATTTAAGATGGTGCCTCGAAAGCAATCAACTGCCATACGCATCTGGGATCCGGTGGCAATATGTAATGCGGCAGCTCCGTAAAGTCTAGTGACAGTGAATGCAATCACCATGAGTTGAGGGCGGGATATGGTCTTTATGTCTATCCCTTTGTCTCTAGCCTGGCTATTGCAGTACTCTAGCTGGAGGCTATCGATAGACTAGCAACCTGGCCTAGTCCCGTGCAGAGTCAAGTCTTCACCTCTCTTAAGCAAACTAGCAAGAAATATATGTCCGCCAGCTCGATTTCGAGCTGGTGGCCGCCGATGAAAAAGCACTGGTCCTGTATGCTCCATTTGTCAACCAGCCACTGTAAGAAATCCACCTGAGCCCTCATGCCAGGAACGGCCCAGAATTTGTATAATCCGCAGGCCCGCAATGCTAAACCTGCGGGCCCCCGCGCGCGGGTGTGCACCTAAAAACCCTCCCAAAAATGAAATAAAGGACTAAAACAAAAAATTAAACGGTTCAAAATGAAGAGTGGGATGATGTGGATTACCTGGAGAAGATGGTGTTCGATTCCGACGGTTGGATTTTCCGCAATCTTCACGGGAAGTTTTCTGAGCAAAAGCACTATTTTCTCACCCAAACTCAAACAGTAAAAATGAATTGACAAAGGCCCTTTTTATAAGTTTTTTGAGTAAATAAATTGCAAATTTGTTTATGTTTCACTTTGAAAAGGTATTTTGCGACATTTTTATCCATTTCAAACAGGTATGAGTAATGTTTGTGTTTTTGTGTAGAATAAAGGATTATTCAGGCGAAATCTATCATTTTCGACGAAAAAACATGTAGAGTCATCTTTAAGCTCTTTTCTGACTCCTAAAACATGAAAAGATCGCCGAGTGTTTCTTTTGAACTTGTTAAAACGGAATTAAAAGACGGTCCACTTACAGCTCTTTTCCGACCGTAAAAACATGAAAAGATTGCCAGATTTTTGTCGTTTCAAATTCGATATCAGTCATAAAACGATGTGTCATTGATAGCTTTTTTACTTTTTCGGGTCAAGGGCACTAATGACGAAAAGTACTCCTTGGTCGCAAAAGATCAAGCGGTTCTCTCAAGTATTATTTTATACTTTTTCGGGCTTGGGAGACACAAATTTATGAAAAAGGTCAACCTTGGAGTCTTCTTAAGTTTTTTCAAACTCTCTAAAATTGAAAAACACCTAGTTTCTCCTATACTGGACTCGTTAAAATTTCACAGTAAAGGACCTGTTCAATTACAAACAGGAACGAACCACTCCTTCTTAGGGTTCGAATTTAAACTAAGTTGGACTCATCCAAAGGATGAGCTTATAATCAAGCAAATGTTATCCTCCTCAAGCTTGTAAAAAATAAAGAGGTACTTGCCAGAAATGGTGGGGGAAAAGAGAGAAAAATGAGCCTGTTTGTCATACTTTGTAACCACTCTTGAACACGAAACTTTTATTCACCTAGGTTGGGAAATCCTTTGCCTAACAGTTGATCAAACCACATTGAAAGTCTTCAGCCGGTTTCTGGGTATTAACTTTGGGTCAATTGTCACCAAGCCATCTGTCGTGTTGTTATGTGTTCAAGAGGTCACTACCAATAAGCCATTCATCTGCAAAATATCTGTCATCCATCTTGACCATCCCTGAGTCAGTCCTTGCAACTAAATTTCTTCAACTTGATCTATGATTTTGTGTTGTGGGCTTTCCTACGACGGATCGCTTTCTATTGACATCAGCTCATTATCTAGAAAGATGATCTACGAATCGTCAGTACCTTGAAGTCTGCATGCCTCAATGGCAGGTTTCTCGCCTTTGATGACAGTTTACATCATTGACTTTTGATCAAAGGATTTCGTGACATGTTCGACATCAACACATTTATTCACATCTCATGGACTGTACTGGGTACTTTGAGAGCCATTGACATCATTGGTGGTTTCTCTCACACTTGTTAACAGTTTACATCATTGACTGGTAATCAAGTGGTTTCTACCATGTTCGACATCAACACATTCATTCGCATGGATAGAATCGTACTATTTCGAGAAGTAGAAATGAAGACCTTGGATCTAGTTTCCACAATCCAGGCTGCGAGGAATTTTGTATTCATTATATAATGGACTATTCATAAACAGATGGTTGCGTCCATACTGTGTCCACATGAGTCTATACTTGTGATGTTTTACAAAATCTTTCCTGTATCAGAGCAGTAGTTAGTTTTTCTAGTTAGTTTTGATCTGAGCATGGGAATGCCTACCTCAGCGATGATATGATCTCATATATATATATATATATATATATATATATATATATATATCTTGCATTTAATGTTTTTACAAGTTCCAACCGAGTTCTCCACAATATGATCCTCGAAATGATAAAGTACTTCACTCTTCCTAAATGATAAGAAATCCTCATCTACTACAGACTTCGCACTTTAGGGGGCAATCTGTTACACACAAATATCGTCACCATGATTATTTGCAGTCAGTATGGGTCTCTCATTACTTGTACTGTCCTCCTAAGCAAGTCTTAGACCTCAGCTCTTCAAATCAAGCTTTGGAAATGAGAGAAAGACATTAAAAATCAATGTAACTCTGGTTCCACACTTTCTCTCATGGTCACCTGCGGTCCCGCACCTTCTGTGTACAAAAAATGCGGACCTGCCCGCTCTGTCCCTAACGGTGTAGGTGCGGACCCCTGTGAAAGTCAAAAGGCGCAAGTTTTATCTTAAAAAAACTCACTTTGGGTTAATTCTAGAGGTTTCTAGAATGATTTTTGATGTGGATTGTTCACTCTGAGGTGGTTCATGCATCCCAAAAGAGAAGGAGCTAATCCCTTCATGAGAGGAGCTATCCCTTTGAAGGAGGGCTTTATCCCTTTGAAGGAGGACCTAGTAACCTCCCTCCATTGCACTATAAATACAGGCATTGGGCTGGTTGCTGGGGAGGTTAGAAGCTGAACATTTTTGAGGGTAAATGCTGGTGAAATCAAGACTTCCTAGTTGAGCTTAAGAGGAGAGATCACACATCTTTTTGGCTTCATTGGGGAGTGAGTGAAACTTGTCAAAGTAGAGGAGACTTCTTGCTGGACCCTGGGAGGAGCTTGTACAGCGTCAAGGCAAAGGTTGTAAAGTTCTTCTTCTTTTGAATTAATACAATCAAACTCATTTTTCTCAACAAGTATCTTATGTTATTTGTTTCATGGACTCCTTGACTTTCATGTTAAATATGTTTTATGCAATTGGATTTTCAGGTGATATTTAATTTTCTTTCCTTATTTGTGTTTGCAGATTCGCGAAAAGGAGCTTATTTGGATCGAAGGAGCAAGGGCATCCACAAGCTAGTGTTGGACCTAAGGTAGGCCATAAAAACACTTGTTTGCTATTGTTTATCAAAGCATATTTAGAGAAAGATAGTGTCTGGTTGGTTTGCTTGTCATTAGGTCTTCTTTAGATTCTAGGAAGGTCTATCTTGTCCGCAAGATCAAATTATTCCGTGTGACAGCACCCATCCCAGGTGTGTGCCCTCAAAAATGATATTGTTTGGGAGGAGCGGGGTCTAGAGAGAGCTCTTGCTGTCGTCAAGATCCTTGGGCACTTTAGCCTTCCCCTTCTGTGGGGGGATATAGGTAGGCAGCTTTGTTGGAGGGTGCACAAACTCAGTTTCCTCCTCCATGCCTTTGTCCTTGTCTTCTTCAATGATAAGGTCCTCCAAGACTTCCTCCTCTTCATCAGTTTCTATGTCAACGACTTTCCCCTTCTTTTCCATCTTTAACATAGTGCGCGGTGGGTTTCGCGGGGACACATGTATGGGAACCTTCACCTATTTGTCTTTCTTTGGTCTTGGCATGCATGGGGATTTCAAGATTTCTACCACAATCCCGACACCTTCAGGGGCATCTCCCACAGTCAGGGCCTGTGCGGCCTCTTCGGCGGTCATCTCTGTGATATCCATAACTTCCTCAGATGCTGCCATCGTATCCGACCAGAAATCAATCACTTGCGTACTCATGGGTTCAATGAACATTCTGCACAAGTCAAACAGGGCTCTACTAAGGCTATGTGGGTTATAAAACTGCTCAATTTGTAAATGACCAAGTGTTGTTTGCTGGGTAGCCCTTTGTAATTTATAGCACCTTTTGAATTTGAATTTGACCGTTCCCCCCAAATCCGCTTCATTAATGCTCCCTTGGTGACAAATTTTCCCAACTGTTTCCCATAAATCGCATCTTAAATTCCTGCCACCCACTCCATTTGGTCTCAAGTCGAGTATCACATCGTGAATAATGACTTCAATGGTCAATTTCTAGCCAACCCATGTGGCAGCATAGCCCCCTTTGCGCAGTCGCAGACCTTGTGACTCTTTGCTTTCGCACGCAGTTCCAACATTGTGCAGCTTCCGGGTAGAGTAGTTTATAGTCTGGTGCCTCCTTTCAATTGCCAGGAGCACTAAGACTGTACTTCCCACGGTTAGTCAAGTGGCCACGCCACTTGTATAGGGTGTCATCTGGTCATATGTTACTTTTCTTGGAAAATACCCACCTTTTATTGTTGCTGGCGGCGTCGCGCACTTTATCATCTGTAGTGTGCCACCCTTGTTGATTTGCTTAGTAATGTGCGGTCCAAGCCAAGGCATCAGACTGATTAATTCATAGCGATAGTCCTCAAACTTGTTAGTGTGATCATGTGCATCCTATGTTATCACCCAAGTCTTCTTATCGAGAAAATATTCCTTTATCTCATCCTCCAGATTTTTGACTTCCGCTTCTACCAGAGCGCTTTTCTTCCTTAATCCCACCCTTTCTTTCTCAAGTTCTTGGAGCCTAAAATTTCCCTGTTGGATTTCTTCTTCCAAGGGTCCGTGAACCGTCATATCTACCGGTGCTGCCATGTGTGGACTAGGTTTTTCATGCTCTATGGGGATTACAACATTTTCTTCATACTCCAGCCTTGGCGGTGACTACGCAGTCAGGTTCTTGCACGCAGTCCTATAAGCCCACAGAACTGCTGGTACGCATAGGTCCCAGATAGCTCACTTCGCATTGTGGACCTTGTTCAGTGCTTTGCATACTTTTTTAAAGAATTTTGCATGGAGCACCCTTTGTGCACTTGGTCATTCCATACTTCATGGTTCCAACCAGAGGGGTTGTTCATGCCATTGCCTTTCCTGCACCCACTTATTGACCGTGTCTCCTAACGCAAAGACTGTGTGCATCCGTGCATGTATCATACCATATTCCTATATCCATCTGGACAGGTGGGCGCGCATACCGTTTTTTCTGGTCATCTTTTCTGTTAATCATATTTGAGGCTTCCCAAACCACATGTGCATGATCCTTCTGTAATCACACCAGTCCTTAAAACTTCTTTGGTGCGTACCCCACCACCTCATGGGCGTAGCACATAGTACCCATTTCAAAGCTTCGAAACGTTGTTGTTCTAGCACTTCTCTTTCAAATTGGCTTAGGAAGTCATCCACCTCACTTAACCCATCATACATAGACAACTCCCTTACCTCTGTTGATACGCAACGCAACAATCTTGTTATCATGTTACAGTTCAGTGTGGTTACCTCATGTAACTGGTTCTGCCATTGTTCTATTTCTTCATCCAAATCCAAGGTGCAGAAGCTTTCACACTCCCATAAGATTTGTCCATCCACGGTCGGATTCACCCAATCTTGATCTCACGCAGTTATATTGTAGATTCAGTCCAAGTCATCATCACTATTGTAGTCACACACTGGCTCCATGTAGCACGATCCTTCTGCAAGGTCTAAAGGTACAACCACGCACAGAGACTTTTTCTCAAAAATCATCTTGCACTTCTTCAAATTGATCACCCCATTCATGTCAGTGGCTCAATCTATTCCTAATAGCGCGGTGTGGGGATTTCTATCATCAACAATCTCTATCACATCAAAATCTACTAGCGCACCTTCTCCTTTGGTATCTACTGTGATTCCTTACAATCTCCCCATTGGTAGGATCTTTTGTTGGTTTGCCATTCACAGTTGGATAGGAGACCATTGCAGTGTAT
The DNA here is from genome assembly GCA_031772625.1 of Pinus tabuliformis. NCBI lineage: Eukaryota > Viridiplantae > Streptophyta > Pinopsida > Pinales > Pinaceae > Pinus > Pinus tabuliformis. The sequence goes on from CM062815.1 coordinate 1,026,752,328, forward strand.
GCCTTCCCATGCGCTCCCATGTCTGCTTCGGCAGGACCTTCACATCCTATCCTAGATCTAAAATCACTTGGTCCATCTCATATTCTCTAATCTCCGTGGTCAATCTCATCTCCCTTCTCGTTCACGTTGTGTGCTTTTCGAGTTTCCAGACTACGTGTGGTTCTCCTTGCATGGTCCCAGCGCATCTATTTATAATTTCCTGCAGCCTCTTTACAGCCTTGCTGTCACGCAACAACTTCATGCATGTTTCCAGGAATGTGGTGAGCATCGATGGGTCCATTTCCGGCTCCAGTCTGTCTTTACTTCCTGAAGTGGAGGCATCAGCAAAGCTCCTCTTGGCATCCATGAAGGTTTCCTTAGCATGCTCCAAATCAAACTCTGGTTCCTTTGTTGGAGCCTTGCGAACCCAAGTACTTTCTTCAGGCTGCTTACCTTTGTCATCCCCGGTTGTAATATCCCTTCTGAGCACAATATTCACATTAGGGTCTTTCTCATGTGGCTCAGACCTCATTATTTGTAGGTTCTGAGTTGGGGGAGGTTGGAGTGCTCCTTTATTGCGTAATCTCACTATCAGTGTGGGACAATCCTCCATCTCATGATCAAACAATGTACAATACAAGCATGATGGTTGTATTGGATTCATACAATCGCGGGCATTGTTATCACCCCAAGAAACTCTCCTAGGTTGTTGCAAATGGATGAATGGAAGAGATGATGCTTGTTCAATCCAGATAACTACTTCTACTTTTCTTGACTTCAGAGATGCATGAACACCCCCAGACTACAAGGCTTTAGACCACCAATTACTCACAATTTAAGGATTGGGTGAATATGGAGAATACTGACCACACCAGCAGATGCACAAGACCATGTGATGGCCGACCGCAACCAGTAAAGAAGTCTGTAAATCTAATTCCCCAACACATAGACAGGATGAAAGCTCTCTGGAATTAGGTGAAAAGAAACCTGAACAACTCATTCACTGATACATACAAGACTTTAACACAAAGGTAGGATGACAACTCCTCTAATGCTAAATGTCAAGAGCTCAGAAATACAACATATCAAGCACAAATTAGAACAAAAGGGGAATGAAAAGTGAGCAATTAACAACAAAATAAGCTTGTATTAGCTGAAAATAAAGATGAGACGCTGAAAGTATCAAAATAGTCACATTCTCCAGAAGTTGAACCTTACATCCAGACATCAACCATCAACCCTGATTACATCTTATTTCTGGGTATATGTAGAGTTTCAATACAAAGGCACTCGGCCATTTTACGTATGGAGGTGTCATAATTGATCACCAACCGCATTTAGTTGCCTGATGGAGCTTCTGAGTGCACTTTCTTGCTATAGTGGATGAATTTGATCTTTTTCTTGTGCTCTGCTTTCCTCTCGGGCAGGTGGAGTGTCGTATAGGATGAAGCTCCATAACTGTTAAATGTAGCTATCTGTTCATGCTTCGTCCTTCTCCTCCCCGACCATAATATCTGTTAAATGCGGTTGTTGAGGAGGAAATGCTCCTGGTACTGAAAATTGGTCACCTTTGTCCTTTCAAGAGCATGGAACGGTTAAGGTATGTGGAATGCACAGTGGGTGGAAGAGTCGGATGGAGTAGTGAGACTAGCCGTAGGATTAAGGGGATAAATGGCGGGGTTTGCTTGGCTGAGGGCATCGGGAGATATGGGAGCAGGGCGGGTGTGGGCCATTGGATCTCGGGTGAACAGATCCAACGGCTATCAGATGGAGGAGATGTGTGGGAGTTAATGGGCGGGGATGAAGGATGGGCGGTAAGTGGTATTTGCCCACACCACCATTGATCTTTGGGTGGTAAAGGTACAATGGAGTGTGATACCACTCGGAGCATGATGCATGGTGGCGGGGGAAGGATAAAAATACTTTCTATCATGTGTTATCGTGCCGTCACTTTGCAGGCACGGGGGAAGCGATCACCATCTGATCCTGGTGGGGATGATCGGATGGTGGGGATTTGGTCACGCAGATTCTCGTCAGGCGCGACGAAGGACGAGAAGTAAGTGGTAGCGGAGATCAACGACTAAGGTTAAAAGGCGATGATGGGTTATGGAAGCACGAGGTCATGTGGATGCGGTGTTATGGGGGCTTTAGCTTTACGCTCGGGGCTTGAAGAGACAAGGGTTTGTGCTGAGTTTTGGAGAAAAATAGAGATAGCGGGGTTAAGAGAGGGTAAGCAGAGTGAAGGAGAAGAAAGAAGATGATTGTTGCGAGCTCTCTTTTGAGCATGAACAATATGGCCAAGCTTGTATTTGATCCTCAACTTATCAAAATATGTAGCAGAGCTAACACTGGCTCCTTCTGGGGATGAGATCTTCCCTGTGAGGTCTCAAGAACTGCAGACCAATGCCTTTCCTACAAAAACCATATCAGCAAGATTCCGTAGTGTTCCATTGGGCATGGAGTCTAACTGAGTTTATGCTAAAACTGATAAAATAACATATTTACAAATTTAAGTTTGAAGGCCTTAATTAACATAAACTTTCAAAAACCGCCCATTGACTGGGCCATCAAAAACTGTTTCTCTTCCCATACTTTGCAGCATGAAAGTATTGTTCCCCTGGATCTGTGAAATGATAAAATGTCCAGTCCATAGAGCATCAAACTTCCCATGATTGCCTTTCTTTTCTTTCAGTGCATCCCACTTAAGAACCAAGTCTCCAACCTGAAAATTATCTATTTTTGTCCTCCTGTCAAAAGCTTTCTTGATCTTATTTTGATGTGTTGCAGACTTCTCAACCAGCTGTTCCCTGATTTGATGTACCTTTGCTAAATCAATGATCCTTTTTACCATGTTTTCTTCCTCATTCTACTCTTCTTTCAAGAACTTTTCCATAGGGAGGATAAACTGTATTGGGAATACAACCTCAGTGCCATATACCAGCTTGAATGGGGAATTCCCTATGGATTTTTTGGTGGTTACTCTATTAGCCCATAGTGCATACTTGAGCTTAGAATCCCAATTGTTTTTGTTGTCTTCCAACAACTTTTTAATTATTCTTATCAGGCTTTTGTTAGAAGATTCTGCTAGACCATTTCCTTGAGGGTAGTATGAGGTGGAATGAACCAACTTAATGCCCATTGAGTTGCACATGTCCACCAATTCTTTTGCCCTAAATGTTGTTGCATTGTCTATAACCAGTTTATGTGGACAACCAAACGTAGTGAAAATATTTTCATTTAAGAACTTCATGACCACGTGATGATCAACCTTTCTGGTAGGGATGGCCTTAATCCATTTAGTGAAGTAATCTGTGGCTACTAATATCCATCTGTGTTGGCCACTGGAATGTGGATTGATTTCTCCAATGAAATCCAAGCCCCATTGCTGAAAAGGGCCACTAGCATGTATGGGTTTTAAGGGCAGGGACTTCAAGTGCTACTTCCCTTCAAACCTTTGGCACCTGTCACAAGATTTAACAAATGAAAATATATCAGAAAATAAGGTGGGCCAATAGTAACTAGCTCTAAGGATTTTGTGGGCCGTAGTTTTCCAATAATGATGTCCTCCACATATGCTGGAATGAAATTGCTGCATCACTTCCATGGATTGTTCTTTGTCCAAACACCTCAAGAGAATTCTTGAGGGGTCCCTCCAGTAAAGAAGATTTTCGTGAATGCAATATCTAGCTACCCTGAGCTTAATAGTTTTGGCTTGGCTTGAACTAAGGCCCGGAGGAACTTCTAGCTTCACTAAGAATTGAGCTATTGCAGAGTACCATTCACAAGAAACTATATTTTCTGCCAATGACTGATTTCGCCCTAGTTCAGCTGTTTCTTTTGCTCCCTGAGTATCTTCTGAATTTATGCTTATCAAATTAATGTCCAATATTTTGCAATTTTCCTCAGCCATTAGCCTAGAAAGGCCCTGACCTCTGACAAGCTTGGTGGGCTTCAGTGCTATGTTAAATTCAATAAGCTTTGAAATCCATTTAGCCCTTCTTCCATCAGCATTAGGCTGTGTTAAGACATCCTTTATTGGAGCAAAGGGTAGATATGCAATTACCTTGGAGTGCAGAATGTAAATTCTAAAAGCATTCAAAGATTTTATAAGAGCATATGCCTATTTTTCAATGATATCATACCTCAGCTCAACATCCCTTAAGGTTTCCCTGAAAAATGCCACTGGATGCTCTGAGCCTTCCTCATCTTCTTGCATTAAAACTACTGCAAGGGTGTCATCAGAGGCAAATGAAAATATATGTAATTCCTTGCTATAATCTGGGCTGATTAAATTAGGAGCTTCCATAATAGCCCTTTTCATGGATTCAAAAGATTATCTTGCTGCATCAGTCCATTTGATTTCTGACCCCTTTTTCAACATGGAGGTAATGTGTTTTACAAGTTCTACAAAATTTGGGATAAACCTCCTTACAAAATTTATCTTGCCCAGAAAGGACTTGATATCCTTTTTCGATCTTGGGACAGACAAAGTCTGTATTGTTCTTACTCTTTCTAGGTCAATTTTGACACCTGCAGGAGAAACAACATGTTCTAACAACTTGCCTTCTTTTAAAGCAAACTGTGACTTTTTAGGATTGACTGAAATCCCAAACCTCCTGCACTTCAGGAACACTTTCTTCAAATGCTACAAATGGTCTTAATGGCTACTGGAGGACATTGTTATATCATCAAGGTAGACAAGGACAAATTTATCCTTCTCTCCTACAAATGCTATATCCATAGCTCTCTGAAAGGTGGCTCCAACATTCATCAACCCAAAAGGCATATTGGAATACATAAAAGTGCCTCAAGGAGTGGTGAATGCAGTCTTCTCTTGATCATTTGGATGTACAGCAACCTGGGTATACCTTGAAAATCCATCTAGGAAAGACGTCACTTTGGCTCCTGAGACCTTCTGCAAAAAATGCTTCATCTTGGGTAGAGGATAATTGTCTTTCTTAGAGCATTTGTTTAAGTTTCTAAAATCAATGCAGAGCCTGATTTCTGCACTTTTCTTCCTTACCACCACCAGGTTGGCTACCCATTTTGAATATATGAGAGGGACTATGATTTTGGCAGCCAACAACTTCTTGATTTCTTTTTGAATCAGAGGGAGGAGCAAGGGATTTATTGGTCTCAGTTTATGCTTGAAAGATATGGTGTCTTTCTCTAAGGGAATTTTATGCTGGATGATCTTTTTTTCATATGTTTTCAGGTCACTATATTCCCAGGCAAAAACATCAGCAAATTGTTTCATTAAATTGCAATACTCAGAACTTTGGACAGTAGACAAATGGGTGGAAAGATTTACATATCTTGGATGTTCTAGACTCCCTATATTATGCTTATGGACTGCAGATTGGTCTTCTTTTTGGGAATCCTTATAAGGCACATCATTCTGGTCAAACAATTTTTCACAAGGGACTAGGCCTTTAGGTATATGATTGCTGGGCAGTTGGACAATGCTATTTTTGCGAATTTTGTTTCCAAGTTGGGATTGGGGATTTCCTTCTAAAGCTTCATTTTCTTGTTCAATTTTCATTTCAGAGAATTCATCAATGACTTGAAGAAACCTATTAACTTTCCAATGCTGGACATTATCAGGCAAGGATGGTCTATATTTCATCTGAACTTCATAAACTAGTCTAGGAGGCATGGGAGGAATAAACATGCTAGCAGATACAGCAAGGGAATAAATAAGCTGATTTCTGACTCTAGGGATATATGAGATACAAAAATTATCAAAAGAATCTTTGAGTCTCCATACCTCATCTCTATATGCTTTCAGCCTTGGGTGCTTTGCCTAAAATGTTTTGTTCACTTGCTGAATGATAATATTAGCATCTCCAAACACATTTATGTTTCTGATTCCTCTATCCTTAGCTGCGTTAAGGCCCAATATCAGAGCCTCATACTGTTATAGACATTTTTGGGCACTACAAACCCAAGCATGAAATGTCCATAAACCAAGGGCTCCTAAGTCCCTAAAAGTGTTGTTTTAACCCCTAAAGGAACAAGGTCAACTAATTACAGCTTCTCCTAGAAGTTATCCATGAAAAACTGCTCAGAACTGGTCAAAACAGGATCATTTCAGCTGCTCCATAGGCAAAGTGCGTTGCATCTCACCTAAACACACTGTGTGGGTGCATTGCATTTGAAAAATCCCTTCTATGGGGTGCGATGGGCGAGAAGTGACAAATGGCAGTGTCATTCCGCGAGGTGGAGAGGCATGGAAACTTCCAGAAACTTCTCCTGTGACACTTGCCTCTCTGAATTCGAACAAGGATGAGTAAGAGATCATCAATCTCCAAGTGGAAGAAAGAACTATCAGAGGGAAGACACTAATCAAATCACAAGCTGACTCATCTACCTTACAGATATCTATATATGGATCCCTCATCCCAGAGATCCAGAGGCTGGAATTTTGCATATTGTAAGGAATTGCTGTTGGTTTCTTGAGAAAACATCAGATTGTTGGGTGATCTAAGCTTTGTATGAGGTGAAGAGGGGCTTCCTTGCTGAGAGGATGATGCTGGGTCAGAACAACTGGTTGTAACTCCCTTGGCTCTTTCTTGTTTATCAATAAAAGCTATTCAAGTTTTCCTCCATACTCTTGTGTCATTTATGTTTGTTGCATTTGTATGGTCAATTTACATCTGATCCTAGATTGTTTATGATTATAGATCCATGTTCTTGTATAGTGCCATGCTACTGTGATCTTACAAGTACTCTATGAAGCTGGGCATGAAAGGGAACAAGTAGCGAAAGACTATCAAGAGAGAGAGGAATCGAACAAGGAGATTAGCGCAAGATAGAGGTTGCTCTTCTTTGTTCTTCTCTCATCTATACTTCATAAAGGAAAATCGAAAGTAGCTTTACTTTGTTTGTTTCTAAGGTAGCTATCACACCTTAGTGGGATAAGCAGTTCTGTGTAGACACTTTTCCCTGTAACAAAATGGCGACTCCGCTGGGGACGAAGTAGTTTGTTTGTTTATCTTCCTTGTTGTCTATTTTATAAACTTACAGACGGAGCCTGAAGTCGAGCTAAGTAGCTTTCAAACTGCATTTGATATGCAAATGCAAAGTAGATAAATGCCGCTTCAGTCAATCTCCAGGATTTGTTTATAAATTAAACAACTGATTTACAAACTCTTTGATTGCCCTTTGTGATAGCTCTTAGATCCTCCGTAGATCTACCCCTGATTGTTGCATTACTGATTACCATTTGCTCAGCCAAAACCCATGAACTGAACTGCAAATTGTGACCCGGAACCTAAGCAAAGTCTCGTCTCTGGCCCAACGCAGGTGCTGTTCTGTGAATATGAAATTTAGCACACTTCCCGAGTGTAGTAGGTGCGCTGCATTTCAAATTCCCTGTGTTACAGGTGCGCTGGTTAGACTAGGCATTGTTCAGTTTTGGTTTATGTAGTTCATTCTTTCTAGTTCTATTCATGAATTTTGCTGCCTGTGATCAGTATATCTCTGTTTGAGACCCCTTTTCTTTGCTGTTATTCCGCCTCCTTTGTACAAAAGAACTGTGAATGTTTTTGTGTGCTTGTTGGGTCATTTTTAGTTCTCCTTTGCAAAAGTAACGTAATCGTACTGTCGTCCTTTGATTTGAAAGCGTCACAAGTGTCGTTTTTAGGCATAGGAAAGAGTTTGATTGCTGTAGATAGTCGATTATCCTGTTACTATTGTATTTGGTCTGAATTTGTAAATTTTCTAGTGTCGAAAACAAGTATTCATTTCCAAATCATAAGGTGTTGTGATAGCCTCCATTTTTGATTTCGAAAAGAAACTTGTTGATAACTGTCGCTTGAAAAGTAATTCAGATTTGTGCATCAACTTTCTTTTTACCATTTACATACTAAGAAAGTCGAAAACAAATACATGCATGTGCATTTGCATTTAGACTGTTTGATTGGTTTGATTTAGGAAAGTGCATTTAGAGTGTGCTCTTTTCTCTTTGTGAAATAATATTGTCTCTCTTTCCTTAGTAGCTAGGATTTTCATTGCACAAAGAAGATAAAAGTTTGCTTATCATCTTAGATTGCATTTTAGGAATTACACATCTACATCTCACGGTGAACCTGAAAGGCAAACTTCATAAACAAGATCAACTATAAAATAAATTCAATGAATCTAACAACGCTTTGGAACCTAACGCACAACATTTAGAAGTCTAGGTTAGAGACGTATTCCGACATCGTAAAGCCTGGTAACTGTTGTTCTCACTGATGGTTGGGTGATTCCTCCACTTTGAGACGATAAGTGCCAGTACGAACTTGTGCTCCCACGTACCGTCGAGTATATTTTGGGAGACCACAATAGGCTTAATCCTTTATCCATAGGAAGCCGTGTCTGCCACCCTATCGATCGCAATGCACTGAACACAGCATTCGGGAAGATTGACTATCGTACCGTAAAAAGTATTCTACAGTTTTGTGATTGGTTTGGTAATCCCTCTACCTAGATTTCCAGAGCAGTCTCTTTCATTCCTTTTCAGACTCCTTAACGGAAAAGGTCCATCTGAGCACTTGTGACTTCAGGATCATTAAAAATCGAAGGCGACTAGAGTCATCTTTTGTTTTTTCTCGACTCTTAAAAATTGAAAAAACAAGTTGTGTCAAAGCGTCTAAAATTTATTTTAAACGGAATAATCATCACCTTTCCCTACGTTGATCTTAGGTCAAGAAAATGGAATCCACCAACCAAGGAATTCCCCTTGGAGGAAATCCTAGTCCTTTCTCCTCTTGGGGAGATGTTGGTGCACCCCATATGGCCACATTGTCGCTTCCAGGATTGACAATAGGCTTGCCCACATGGCTCTTCTCAACCTTTGTCGTTCAGAACACTGCAAATCCTGAATAGTCGAGTCAACAACTAGACGAATCCAGAGTTACCCACCAACCTTCTACTTCCTCCAATTCTTCCTCTCCTCCTTCTTCTTCGCTTGATGGGGTTGGTAAAGCCAAAAATCAAGTACCTGAGAAGAAGGAAAAGAAGAAGAAAGAAAAGAAGAAGAAGGAGCCAAAAGCGAAAGGGGGCAACCAAGCGTCGTCTAGCAAAAATCCACACACTGCACCGACCAGGCCTAAATTGCCATGTGTCATTTGCAAAGGATACCACTATCATCGATATTGTCCCTCCATCCCTCGGATCTTAAGGGACTAGTCTCCTCATTTGCACAACATGGTGTCGTCAACCTCTGATGATCATGTTGAAAACACACCGTCGACTAGTGAAAGTGAAGCCCCAGGACAAAAAGGAAAATATAGATTTGCTTGTAAACTGTGCGAAGGCGACCATGCCGTCCACCGTTGTCCCTTCTTAGACGAGGCTAAAAGAGGTTTGGGCGATCGTCCAGTTTCACTGTTACGACTTCGTCCTGGATATAAAAAACTCTTGTCGAGTCCGTCACTAGTTGAAAAGCCGGCTGACCCGCCCAGGTGGTCGGCCGAAGTGTCTATCATTGAAGACAAACCATCTGAACCCATACCAGACGAAAGTCAAAAGGTCGAGGTGGCAGTTGACCCGGTCTTGCCTTCAGAGGTTCCATCTTCAGATGATACAGTCACATAAGAGAATAAGGATGACACCGTCCAAATTATTTTCGTAAGCACAGACTTCGATGAACATGGGGGAAATTTACCCGTTCCTTTACCATAGGAAGGAAGTTCATCAGAGTCGTACTCGGCCGTCTATTCGGCCCCACCTCCAAGCAACCTAGTTGTCTCCTTCGACTGGAATCAACTAGGCAGACCCCGTTTACCAGCTAGTGTACCATTCCGAATTATTGCTCAAGTATATAGAATGGTTATGGCTGGTACCATCATAGATGAAGGGGCTTCTGTGAGTATCCTTTCCTCGACTGTTTGGAAAGCGCTTGGTTCGCCATCGCTTTTTCCTGAGATGAGAAATCTAACAGGCTTTGACAAAGGAACCTGTTGACCGTTAGGGATCCTTCCCAATGTGCCCATAACACTGAGAGGGAAAACCGTTCACATGAATGTAATGGTAGTTCAAGGAACCCTGGATTATAATCTACTCCTTGGACGAGACTATATTTATTGCATGGGAGCCATTACCTCATCACTCTTTAGAGTAATGTGTTTTCCGCACGAAGGAAGAGTGGTCAAGCTCGTAGACCAGCTTTCATTTCCCGGATCACGCATAGAAAATAGTCATATACCATCCCCGAATGGTCTCTTCACACAAGGAATGTCTCATCAATCTCCAGTCCATCCACCTGATGAGCGCGAGTGATTCAGGAGACATGACTGAAACCAAGGGGGCATGCACCCTGGTCTACTTCGGTAGGAAAACTTCAGGTATAGGGTAGGTTTCCACGAGAGATATATGACTAGACTGTACTCCTGTCCGTGATTGGAAGAGGGGGTTAGACTGGAACAATATTCTCTCGTCAAAGTTATGTGAGTGGAGTAGTCTCCTCCAGTTTCCTTTGTCTATTTTGGTAGACATTGCCGAGGAAGTGTTTTGTTTGCGCTGTGAATAGAACAATCTTTGGTAACCTGAAAGAGGTATACCTTTCCTGATAAAACAAATGTTTTTTTGGTGATTTGAAGGGTGACCTTGAAACTCTGTTTTATACCTGGGGGAATGCAAACCTTTCCTAACTTGCATAAAGAAAGGATGTGGGGCAAAACTCTAAAAATTTCTGTTTTAAATGAGACATTCCTATTACACGACTGGATTAATCGAGCAGTGTTACCGCAAGGTTCAAGCTCGTTAAAAAATAAACCCACATCGAGCAGTTTTAGTGCATAGTTCAAGCTCGCTAAAAAATAAACATAAGCCATGAGCAAATGTTTCCCCCCACGTTTAAGCTCATTAAAAAATGAACTATTTCCCGATAAATAACCACCGTGAATGTAGTACTTCAACCTTTAAAAGCCTTGGTCGTGTTCTCATCATCACCTCCACTCTGTATTGGTCGATCATTCACCTCCATTTGATTGTTTACCCCTTTTTGAGGAACAACTGCGAAGAGTGATCTCACTAGCCATCCTTGTAACACTGCTGTGATTGGAACATTCCAAACCTTACCTAGAATCAGCTGCTACCCAATTTTATCACTAAAAGACGAGTCTCCTTTACACTCTTTTCAACTGACTCGTAAAATATGAAAAGATTGCCGAGCTATTGGCCTCTCCAGCTCGTTAAAGGGACTGGAAGTGCTATCCCTCCTCTAAATTTTAATCTTTTTAGACCTGAGGGATTATTACACAAAAAGATCGAGCGCTTGTTTTGTTTGGCTCGTTAAAAGTATCGAAAATTCATCCCTTCTGTATTGTTTTATACTTTTTTGGACTTAAGGGATTAGATGACGAAAAAGGAATTTTGGAGTTTCCTTTACGTTCCTTTTCAGACTCTCTAAAATTGAAAAGGACCGAGTTATCTTTGTCGTTAAACTCGTTAAAACTTAATAGCGACAAACTTGTCCATAGCAGACAAGAACGAGTTTCACTATCGCTAGGCTCGTTAAAACATAGCGATGGGTTTGTCCGAAGGGAAAATTATAGAACATGCATATGTTATCCTCCTCAATCTTGACAAAAATAAAGAGGTACTGGTCAGAAATGACTGGGGAAAATTGGGAAGAAAACTTGAAGAAACTTTGTTGGTAGCAAGTTGCTCTTGAACATGACACTTTCACTCCACATCCAAGTCGGGTTGGGTTGTTTCATTCACCGGTCACATCGCCATGGTCCCATCCAACCATCCACATTTGGGGTAATGCTACCAATCCATCATGTCAGTGTCACCGATATGTTCAAGAGAAGTCATTTAGAGAATTCACCTATGTCTCACCCGCTACAATACATTCATACTCCATTCTTTCATGACCGCCACCCTGAACCGTATGTCATCAGATCGTTTTCACCTCCATTAAAATCATTTGCTTCGTTCCGTGTCATTGATGTGGGATTCATTAAGGCCCTCCTGTGATGGATCACTTCTTGTCGACATCAGCTCATTATCCAAGAAGTCAATCTAGGAACACCCCGTTCAGTACTTTGAAGCTTGCATGCCTCAATGGCAAGTTTCTCACTTCCGGCGATAGGTTTACATCAATGGACTTCGACCGAAAGATTTTGCGTGGTGTTCGACGCCAAGTCCTTTATTCACACCACGTGAATTGTACTGCAGTACCTTGAGGGTCATTATCATTATCGGTGATTCCTCTCGCACCTGTTAATAGCTTACATCATTGGCTGGTAATCAGGCGATGTCTTTCCATGTTCGACTCCAGAACATCTCTCACATGGATAGACTTATACTTCGAGTGAAGATTGGACGAGATTGAAGACCCTGGATCTAGTTTCATCCATCTGGGCTGCGATATATATTCAGGGAAATAAAGACATCAAATGTACACAGATAATCATCCAATCAAAGGGATGATGGCTCTACCAGAATCATCAGTCTACACTCAGACGATTGTCTGTCCTACGTACATGAAAATGAATTTATAAAGTTGAGCATGGGAATGCCCGCCTCAGCTATATCATGAAAATATTATGAAGATAATGTATTGTATTGTATCTTATTACAGGTCTCCTCCCAGCTTGAAAGAACTTCAGATCCTCATAATAAAGCATTTCACTCGACATCAAAAGATTAACGACCTCATGCTTTAGGGGGCAACTGTTATAGACATTTTTGGGCACTACAAACCCAAGCATGAAATGTCCATAAACCAAGGGCTCCTAAGTCCCTAAAAGTGTTGTTCTAACCCCTAAAGGAATAAGGTCAACTGATTACAGGTTCTCCCAGAAGTTCTCCATGAAAAACTACTCAGAACTGGTCAAAACAGGATCATTTCAGCTGCTCCATAGGCAAAGTGCGTTGCATCTCACCTAAACACACTATGTGGGTGCGTTTCATTTCAAAAATCCCTTCTATGGGGTGCGATGGGCGAGAAGTGACAAATGGAAGTGTCATTCCGCGAGGTGGAGAGGCATGGAAACTTCCAGAAACTTCTCCTATGACACTTGCCTCTCTGAATTCGACCAAGGATGAGTAAGAGATCATCAATCTCCAAGTGGAAGAAAGAAATATTAGAGGGAATACACTAATCAAATCAGAAGCTGACTCATCTCCCTTACAGATATCTATATATGGATCCCTCATCCCAGAGATCCAGAGGCTGGAATTTTGCATATTGTAAGGAATTGTTGTTGGTTTCTTGAGACAACATCAGATTGTTGGGTGATCTAAGCTTTGTATGAGGTGAAGAGGGGCTTCTTTGCTGAGAGGATGATGCTGGGTCAGAACAACTGGTTGTAACTCCCTTGGCTCTTTCTTGTTTATCAATAAAAGCTATTCAAGTTTTCCTCCATACTCTTGTGTCATTTATGTTTGCTGCATTTGTATGGTCAATTTACATCTGATCCTAGATTGTTTATGATTATAGATCCATGTTCTTGTATAGTGCCATGCTACTGTGATCTTACAGGTACTTTGTGAAGCTGGGCATGCAAGGGAACAAGTAGCGAAAGGCTATCAAGAGAGAGAGGAATCGAACTAGGAGATTAGCGCAAGAGAGAGGTTGGTCTTCTTTGTTCTTCTCTCATCTATACTTCATAAAGGAAAATCGAAAGTAGATTTACTTTATTTGTTTCTAAGGTAGCTATCACACCTTAGTGGGATAAGCAGTTTTGTGTAGACACTTTTCCCTGTAAGACATACTCTGCTATATTGTTGGTAACTTGGAAAGCCATCTTAAACGATAGATGTGTGCTTTCTTGTTTTGGAGAAATCAACACCACCCCTGCTCCTGTAGTTTCCCTTGAACATGCTCCATCAAAGAACATTTCCCAAACCTGACTTCCTTACTCTCCCTCGGCCTGGACTATTGGTTTCTTGAGCTGCAATGAGGCCTTTTGGGATTCTTCAATTTGGAGGATACATGCTCCAAAATCCATGTCCACATCATAAATGGGATGATTAGAAAGATTCTTCTCATCACTAATGATGCAGTCTAGCTACACTTCTCTGTACAATATCCTGATTTACCCTCCAAGAACTGGGACAATGGAATAAGATAAATCATTCTGTAATGTACCACCTAGTCTCTTAATCCACCCTCTGGATAGCAACATGCCAAACTTGGGAGGGGCATTTGATACCACAATGTCCATCATCATGCTCTTCATGGGCAGCTGAGTTAGAGTAATGGCTAGGTCTTTGATTAATCCTAGGCATTTTACCTTTCTTGAATCAAATGAAAATAAATCATGATATGGTCTGGTAATATCAAGGCCTAACTCTTCCATGACAACGTTTGGCATCAAATTGTGGCTGGCCCCTGTGTCTAGTAGGTAGTTATGGAGGGTTTTGTCATGAATGGTCAAGGAGACATAGAATGACGGGGAGCTATTATCAACATGTTTAGTCATTGGGCTAAGCAAAACTGCATGCTTATCATCTTGCAAATTGACTTAGTCAGTGGAGGCTTGTGTGGCTTTCAGCTCAAGAGCATCAAGGATAGGCTTTCTAAAAACTTCACTCTTTATAAGCTTTATCAGAGGCACATATATTTTTAACTTCTGGACTTCTGATTCAAAGCTGAAAATGGAATGAGACTTGTCAGGGCCTATTACCTCTTGGGCTGGTGCTTTGAGGATGACTGGATCAGCTGCTGGTCTCTTCTGCCTGATATTCTGTTGCTCTGTTGGGACAACAGCTCTTTGGGCAGGGTTATCCTTGACATTGTTCACTTTTGACCTCAGATTATATCTTTGCTATTCACCAGTCTGCAGAACAGTCTCTCTATCCCACTCTTGACTGGTTTGATCTTGGAGTAATGATTCTTCATAGGCAACCAATGTCAAGAAAGCGACACTGCCCTTATCTTCCATGCAATGAATTTCATCCCCTTCTTCAAACTGCTCCTCTTCCATGACTACGTTCTGGAAGGGAGCCTTCACTCTTTGTTCTTCATGGGCCTCTTTACCCCTCTGAATGATCTACACTTTCTCATTTTCTCTTCTGAATGGATTTGGGTTTCTTGGAGCAAATGTGTTTGGAAGCCTTGCCTTTCCAGAGCTCTACTCAAACTTCAGCTTAGATATCTCAGTAGCCAATGACTCTATCATTTTAGTCATTTTGTCTAACTTAGGCTCTGAAGATGAAGCAGAGGAAGAAGAAGCCTCACCTCTCTGCCTCCTTCTATCAGCATGACTTTTGAGCTTTTCTGTAGCCATGATATTAGATTCCATCTCTAAAGCTACATCTTGCATTTCAGCTAGAGTGGCGCATTTTCTTTCTCTTAAGAGTAGGCAAAAATCAGAGTCAAAAGCATTGGCATAGGTGAGTTTGGCAGAGGTGGGGGTAGGCTTTACTTCAGCTGGTATCTTACTATACATATGGTTAAATCTTTTATTAAAATCAGGCAATGATTCCCCATTCTCCCTCTTTAGGTTTCCAAACTCTGTATGGTAATAGAGTAGGTCTTTCTTATCTCCCCAATGCTTCAAAAATACATCATCTAAGGCTTCGATGTCTGCTATTGACTGAGGGGTCAACTCTCTGAACCACTTTCCAGCCTCTCCATTAAGGCTCAGGACAAACACTCTCATCCACACATCATCTTCACGGATATCTACGTTATTAGCATAACTATAAAAAGACTCAAGGTGTCCTTTAGCTATTACTCCCTCTGTACCAGTGAACATATGCATATATTTCTGATACTCTCCTATAGGCATGGCATTTAAAGGAACAGACAAGACCAGGGGCCCATACCTAGCAGCTATGATTCTTTCCATCTTTGTGGGTGCTTGCTGCCCTACCATGATTGGGGTAGGTGGAAGGATACTGGCAGTTTGAGTAGTAGGGAGGGGTGAAATGGATGACAGAAACAAAGGAATATGAGGGACTATATGGGAGACCTTCTTTGGACTGAGATCCAAAAGGGGAACTAGATGAACAAGGAGCTTTATGAATCTCTGAAGGTATTTCTTTACTAGCAATGCTAGGCTCTATATCTTCAAACTATATATTCTCAGCTATAATATTCTCTTGCAGAGATACATAAGATTTCTTAGGCTTACTTGATCCTGATGCTCCTTTCTATGATGTCTTCCTTTGCTTAGCAATCTTCTCAGGGTTAGGCATGGGGCCAGCTGGTGATTTCTGAGGATTTCTCCAAGTATGCCTCACAAACTGAGCCAAAACTGTAATGTGGAGTTGCCACTAGGTTGGTCCTCCAGTAGCATCGCTAGATAGATGATTACAACTATAAATGTGTCCAAAATTTGTCTATCATCAAAGCTAGAACTATGTCGTTATCCCAGGCAAGCTGAGCTTCAACCTCCTTTCCTCGGCAACGGTGCCAATTAATGTTATCACCCCAAGAAACTCTCCTAGGTTGTAGCTTGGAGATGCTCGGGAACATTACAAATTCAACTTATTGTTGCAAATGGATGAATGGAAGAGATGATGCTTGTTCAAGCCAGATAACTACTTCTACTTTTCTTGACTCTAGACATGCGTGAACACCCCCAGACTACAAGGCTTTAGACCACCAATTACTCACAATTTAAGGATTGGGTGAATATGGAGAATACTGACCACACCAGCAAATGCACAAGACGATGTGATGGCGAGCTGCAACCAGGAAAGAAGTCTGTAAATCTAATTCCCCAACACACAGACAGGATGACAACTCTCTGGCATTAGGTGAAAAGAAACTTGAACAACTCATTCACTGATACATACAAGACTTTAACACAGAGGTAG
The DNA here is from genome assembly GCA_031772625.1 of Pinus tabuliformis. Classification (NCBI taxonomy): domain Eukaryota; kingdom Viridiplantae; phylum Streptophyta; class Pinopsida; order Pinales; family Pinaceae; genus Pinus; species Pinus tabuliformis. Next base: position 1,026,769,074 of record CM062815.1, read on the forward strand.
GATGACAACTCCTCTAATGCTAAATGTCAAGAGCTTGGAAATACAAAATATCAGGCACAACTTAGAACAGAAGGAGAATGAAAAGTGAGCAATTAACAACAAAAGAAGCTTGTATTAACTGAAAATGAAAATGAAATGCTGCAAGTATCAAAATAGTCACAGTCTCTAGAAATTGAACCTTACATCCAGACATCAACCATCAACCTTGATTACATCTTATTTCTGGGTATATGTAGAGTTTCAATACAAAGGCACTCGACCATTTTATGTATGGAGGTGTCATAAGTGATCACCAATCGCATTTAGTTGCCTAATGGAGCTTCTGAGTGCACTTGCTTGCTGTAGTGGATGAATCTAATCTTTTTCCTACACTCTGCTGTCCTCTCGGGCAGGTGGAGTGTCGTATAGGATGAAGCTCCATAACTGTTAAATGTAGCTATTTGTTCACGCTTCGTCCTTTTCCTCCTTGACCATACTATCTGTTAAATGTGGTTGTTGAGGAGGAAATGCTCCTGGTACTGAAAACTGGTCACCTTCATCCTTTCAGGAGAATGAAACGGTTAAGGTACGTGGAATGCACAGTGGGTGGAATAGTCGGATGGAGGAGCAAGACTAGCCATCGGATTAAGGGGATAGACGACGGGGATTACTTAGCTGAGGGCATCGGGAGATATGGGAGCAGGGCGGGCGTGGGCCGTTGGATCTCGGGCAGACAGATCCAACGGTTATTGGATGAAAGAGATGTGCGGGAGTTAATGGGCGTGGACGGACAACGGGCAATAAGTGGTATTTGCCCGCACCACCATTGATCATTGGGCGGTAAAGGTACAATGGAGTGCGATACCACTTGGAGCGTGACACGTGGCAGTGGGGGAAGGATAAAACTACTTTCTATCATGCGTTATCACACCGTCACTTTGCGGGCATGGGGGAAGTGATTGCCATCTGATCATGGCGGGCATGATCAGATGGTGGGGATTTGGTCGTGCAGATTCTCATCAGGTGCGACAGAGGACGGGCGATAAGTGGTAGCGAAGATCAATGGCTAAGGCTAAAAGGCGACGATGGGTTATGGAAGCGTGAGGTCATGCAGATGCGGTGTTATGGGGGCTTTAGCTTTGCACTCAGGGCTTAAAGATACAAGGGTTTGTGCTGCGTTTTGGAGAAAAATAGAGATAGCAGGGTTAAGAAAGGGTAAGTGGAGTGAATGAGAAGAAGGAATATGACTATTGTGAGCTCTCTCTTGAGCATGAACAATATGGCCAAGCTTGTATTTGATCCTCAACTTATCAAAAAATGTAGCAGAGCTAACAAGCATAATGACCTGGCCCTCCACAATTGTAACATATCAGTTGTCTGTGATCTCTTCATGGTCCTCCTCCACCTCAACCTCATCCGCACCCCTAAAATCTGATTCGTGCCATCCTTGCGTTGTGGTCAAGGGGCTGTGTTTCGGCCTGAACTCTATAGGTAGGAGTTAGATCCATCATCATCTCATAACTTCTATAGGTGCGCTCATCATGTCCCACTAATCTACAGAAACTATAGAACAACTACTATGAATTATGTCGGTACTTATACAATAAATGGCAGTTATATGTAGCATGCTTTCCTCCTATCTGAAAAATCATGCACCATAGTGTAGGTGCTGCGCTTAGTCCTGATTGTGCCTTCGGTCTCAATGGCATTGGCCCTCCTCCCGTGAGGTAATTCGCGAACACCGGGTAGTGGTCCTTTTCATGTCCCTGACCCTTTCACTTTACGCACCATACCTCACTGCGCACTTATGGGTGAGCTGTCCTGTCTTGTTTCAAACTTTTCATCTCAAGGCACAAGTTTTTCAACTGCCCTTGAATCTGATGAACTCCCAGGTTGGGATCCTATATCGGGGTCTCGTGCAATCTCATCGCGACCTCCAAGGCCTCGGCCTAAGTGGTTAGCCTCTGTTGTGACAACGTGTTCCTTAGATGTGGCGTTAACGATGCTACAAACCATTTGCGGTGTTGTCCATATGTCAACATCATGTTAGCTTCGCGAATTGTGCACTTTAGTCTCTGATCCAGCTCCCAAGGGGTCTTGCCTGGTAGGATTGTGATTTCCTTAAACCCAATGATCGACTGTGCCTCTGACTTTGGCCTGCTAAATTATTTATTTAGCGTAGCTTGGATATCTACGATCCTCGCATTCAGATTGTCATTGGAATGCTTAATGTACCAGGTCAGCGTGCGATCTTGCAGAGCGCTAACCAATTTCGCCTTCTTTATATTGTCATCCGTGACTCCTTGCACTTCCCATACAGCTTTTATTACGAACCAAAACTAGTTCGTATCTTCATTCCCCACTGCCTTGAACACTGGCAACTTTATTGTGCTCGCCATAATGCTTCGCGGTGGAAGGTGGTATAAGCGAAGATGTGGGGTGAAGACGGTGAAACTGGCGGTGGTGTGGGTGGGGGTGGTATGCGCGGAATTGTCTTCCTTATCAAATTGATCACACTTCTTTGTGAGACCTTCACGAGCTCATCTTCACCCCCTCATGGAGGTGAAATAAAGGGGCTACTTTCTAGTTCTATACTACCTTCGTTTCTGTATATTCTTCCACTTCGCGTAGCCCCAAAACATCAATTTATTCGCATAACCCATTTTTAATATGGTAGAATTTTAATCCAAGTGTTCAAAGGTTTAACATACTTACCTCATGGTCCTTTGAGGAAGCGTCGTTCTGCCTCGCTATAGCTGACTAAAGTATCTACCATGAACTTGTTGATGAATCCTCCTATGACTCAATCGAGCCAATGATCAATAGTGTGTGCAATTTTATCCTCTGATGCTTCCAATCTGCGCACCAATTCTAGAGTCCACACAATAGGTCTATCAAGCTTACACCTTCGTTGGTTGTTTACTAGCTTCGCGATCCACTCGTATAGCTCAATAGGGAAATATGCGAAGAAAATTTCATGGATCTCTGTATATAAGTAGTTGTCTAACCACTCTTCCTTTGATAGTCATGGATTCCTATTATCCTACGTTGCGAATTCGTGAATCTTTTGGTCCAACCAATCTTCAATTCCTTTCTTTGTTGGATTTTAGTGAGACGACATCAGACATCTCTATGCAGGTCCCGGTCCCGACAACGGAACCATTTTTTGGCTTGTTGGGGGCTTGACCCAGGTTCAGATTTAATTAGCCAAACAAATCCCTATAATACTGGCCCTTTCGGTAATAGTCCACGGAGCGCGGATTGAGGTATCATCTGAAGTAGTATGGGAGGGTGCTAGAACTAGGTTTCCACACCCTTGAGATGTCTGAGAGGTTGAACTGGTCCAACTATTAGTCCCTTCACACAGGCTGCTTTGCGCACTTCCCAGGCCCTCGTGCCCTGATATACTTGCCTTCGCACAACCCTAACCAGGGGCTGTGGAGCTTCGGCGCTACTGGAGCAGTGCTCTATGCTATTCCCCTAATTCGCACCTAATATCTTACTTATCTTCCTATGCTTGGGCAATTATCTTTGCGTAAATAGATGTCTTACGTTATATTTATTTATATAACACATTCATAAGAGTCCGCATAGCAAATAAATAGTACACTTGCAATTTATACCCAATCATACATTAAAATAGGAAAAGATACACAGAAATATGGTAAACTTCTCTTTATTAATTCTTCCAATGGTTAGAGACTCGACTTGCCCTGCATACGCAGCTGCAGGGGTCTGCACACTCAGCTGCGGACTACTAGCCTCTGTGCACTCAGTTGCAGCACCTTCTCCCTACTCTACGACCCAAAGGCACACTTTACTCTTCGACTCAGTTTCTTAGACTTCTCATGCTTCCATTCTATTATTTATGCTATGCCCTTTCCTATAATTAGAGCCTCGCTCTATTTATATAATCCCATGGTTCGCAGACCATGGGTAGGTCTATCAAGCCGACATTACATTACAAAAACAAGGGCAGATAACGATTTGACTCTATTGTAACTTCGTGCTCCACGCCCATAATTCACGGAGATTTTACATAATACTTGGTCAAAATTTGGGCTTTAAGCCCCAAAAAATTCCTTGGGAGGATTCCATGCCCAACAGTGGGGAAGTACACAACACATACTTGGGAAACTGATGAACAAGATTGCACAAATTTTACTGGGAGGTTGGGTGACTGGCTTCCAGAACTACGCAGAAGGTATTTTGGGTTGTCTAAGAGGAAGGACTAGCTGTTGGATCTGCGAAACGCACAATCCAGTCAGGTAGATAGCCATTGGGATTGCGCAATGTGCAATTACAGCAGGGAATGAATGTTGGCTCAGGGACATATTTGCACAATTTCTTGGGCCAACTGGCCACTGTCCTCTAGAAATGTGCAAAATAGTCCTAGATGCCAGTGTTGGGCAAGAATGTGCATTTCTAGAGAGGAAGGTGAGCCTTCCTTCCCTAGATTGCGCAACACATCCTTGGTGAAGGCAAAACCTAGGCCAAGGTTGGCCTGACTCACTGACAGGAAATTGAAAGAAAGTAAGACAATAAATGGATGTTGACACTAAGTAATAGTAGAAGTGATTGAAAATGCATGCAAAACATGAATGACAGATTCACAAATGATTCAACATGCATGTGGGTGAGGCAGCTCGCCGGTTGGGCGAATGTTTGTGAAAAATAGTTTCATGCATTCGACAACAGAGATAGAAATGAAAACTAAAACATAGCTAGGACAAGCTAGTATACATGTAAACGACAGTAAGCGTTCAAAGAAATCAAGCAGACAACACTCACACAAGTGAATACACAAAAAGCGACAAAAATGCTGAAAAAGACAAGTTGAGGTCACTTACCCATGAATAGCTAAGTCAGATGTGTCGAAGAGTCTTGGATGTGTTGTGGGATGTTAGAGCTCCAAGATTTATGTGAATGAATGAGCTCTAATGCATTGAATAAATAAGTTTGGTCTCATGACGCGCATGCCACAAATCTAGAAAAAAGTGACACTTGGAGGGAAACTTCTAAAACAACTTTGCATGCAACGCCCTGTTGCTAAAACTAGCTCACTAAATCATTGGATGCTTTTTTCATATTATCTCTTGCTATTCCAGGAAGAGAAAGTAATGCATGCATGCAAGTCAAGTTTCCTCGATCCCGGGTGGAACTGGTCAACCAAATAGTTCATGCATGCAGTTGTTGAACTGCTTGGGAAAAATGCACATTCATGGCTGGGAATTGGGCTAACTGCCTATGAGGATTGCATAATTTCTGGGCAGAGAAGTCGACTGCTACCCAGATTTGTGCAAATCCTGGGTTGAGTAGTCCTGCTAGGGAAATTTTCACAAATCCTACTAGGAGTGTTGGCTGGTAGGATTGCGCAATCCTGGAGCCTAGAAGGCTACTATAGAAGATTGCACAATTTCTAGAGGGAAGGCTAGTTGCCCTGTAGAAACACGCAATTTTCAAGGGGCAGCTGCTCAACCTATAGTTGGACCAAGTCAGAGTGAACAACCTGTGAGGGGAATGGATCGACTAGCTGCTTTTGTGCGAGGAAAACACTAAAGCTTGATTACGTGATGAAGGAAGACAAAGTGTTGTGAAAGGTTAGTAGGGAGGCTCCAAAAAAGGCTAAGGAAAAATTTTGTAGGGTGGTTGTAGACAGTATAACACTTGGCAACACATTGGTAGAACTCCAGCTCTCTGCATAGACCTTGTTCATTAAAAGCAAGTCTAACACCTCCGGAAGTATTGTCTAGTTCTCAGCTCATCTTGGTTTCACACTAACTTGATTGTAAGATGTAGCATCTACCAAGCCCTTGGTCGATTGACGCACATTCCAAGCTAAGGCAACACAATTGTTTTGATTGGGGTTGAGGGGTATATAAGTGCACAAGCAGTATGGTTGTTAGAGTCTTAGTTTCATCTCTGATGTTGCTCCACTTCCAGCAGCCCTCGACAATACCCAGGTGTAGTCACATAGGAACAAAAGCATGGCTCCAATGCCAGCGAGCTTGGTCAGTACCCTAGTGGAATTACTTGCATCACCTCCCTGCGTAGGAGGCCTTTCTCTTCTTTCACCTTATTCATTTTTCATTTTTCATTTTTTTACTTTTCATTTTTTCATTTTTATTTTCACTATGCATAACACATATTCATTTTAGAGGTGGAAGAGGGATCCCGACTTATTGAGAGCAGAGGACATTGTTCCAGCAGAGAAGTAGTTTATTGTATCTCTGACGTGCATATTAAGGTTTTTCCCCTCAGCTTACTCTACTTGACTAAGCTGACAAGGGTTAATCGAGAAACCACTGACTATATAAGGTGACACTAGTTAGAACGCAAGCGTTGTGTCTTCACCAAGGTTCACTTTGAACAATATGTATTTTACCTCGACATACCATGGACTAAAAGTAACAAGCTCATCATACATAGGTAAGATGACAAATAACCAAGTAGTGATAGTTGTACAATCCCTCTTGTACTTTATCCAGCTTTTTTCAAGAGTCATACATGGTTTCATGCAAGACTAACCTAAGAATGAAACAAACGAGCTAACAAACATCAAAGCAAAGCAAGAGCAGAAGCGAAAGTGAAAGAAAAGCAAGTAAGCAATCAAGCAAGCAAACAAACATATAAGCAAACAACTGAAAGAAAACACTATTCCTACTCATACACTAACGTGCATGGGCCTAATCATGTGAAGTCATACTTCCAATAGCCACTGGCACATTGGTAGACCCATGTTGGTGAAGGCTTGGTCTGCAAGCAACTCGGTTGTGCGAACCAGCAAACAAGAAAGATATAACAATGAAGAAAACCACACTCTGTGTTTCAAAGTTCCCACAGGACGTAAGTGAGTGCATGTGCATGACGTATAGTCCGTGGATTTACCATGGTGCTGTGTGACACTACGTGCAACTTTGAAGGTGTTGTGGCCAACAACATCCCCCCTTCTTATTTAGTTTTCTCACTAATACTAAATAAGTGGGGACCCTTATCCAAAAAATTGAAAAATAAAAATAAGTTAGGACTTTTATTCCTTTTTGAATAAATCTTACTATCATAAACTTAGGAGAATACCCAAAAAATCTAAAAGGACTTAAGTTTTATGATAAGTTCAAACAAAACCGTTCTCTCAATAAAAGGCGCCGCATCACATCAGAAAAAGGTAATAGATGCTTTCCTACAAACCAAATCCTAAGACTGTGAAATCGTGATGTGAAATCACGCGCTAAAGGCACTCATTGCATCGCATGCTTCAAGTATCACTTAAAGTGAAATACATCAAATCGTCGATATGAGATGGCGCGTCTAGCAAATCGCATTTCGCAGAAAACATATGATAATGGATGATTGCCACACGTAATGGATCAGTGATATTGCGATCTGCGATATTGCAATCTGCAATATTGTGAAGCAAATCACAAAATCACCTTATCATAGATCTGCAGGGCTCGTCATTCGAAAAATATTTTCCATAAACCGATGCCCAGTTATGCGCGTTAATGTTAATTTAATGAGTTAGTTGGTGATCATTAATGAAATATGGTTTTGATTTGATCGAAGAGCCATTTCACGTAAGGTGATATATTTTATATGTTTTCGGCATTTAAAGCTTTCCCATTACCTTTTTATTATCATTACTCTTTCCTCGTTCGCAAATTGTAGGAGCAAAAAGAAGAGAGGTATACATAGCAGTGTTCAGAATATTATGGGAAAGAAAGGAAAGGCCCCTAGTTCTAAAGACAAAGAAATGACGCCCATATACACAGACACCACCTGTAATAAAGATGCCGACATTACTACTTGGGAAGACATGCACAGTCTACTTGAGGAAGAAAATCCCAGTGTAATGGAGGTTACAGCTACTGAAGACTTGCGCAGGTCATCTGAGGCATCAATTACAGAACTAGCATGCTCATTCTTGCACTGGATAGCGGCAATGCCCAAGATTCTTCCATACATAGACATGGCCAAATGGGTATTGGATAGCGCTGAGATAACAGACCGATAGTTTAATACTGAGAGCTAAAAACTTGAGGAGTCATTCCTTTCAAAAAATTTAAGGTTTACATCCTCTAAAAAAAAACACGCAAGAGCTAAAAAATAGCACCAGGGAAGCCCAGATCAAGAAACGGAAGCAGTTTCAGATGCGCGATTAGCACCTAGCGCTAATTTCACATTGCCAGGAAAAACCTCTTGAAAAGGAAAGCCTCAAATCACTTAGTCGCCTGTAAGCCCAGAAAATTGTAGGAAAAAGTGCTAAAGGCGAAAGGCAAAACCTGAGCTCTAAAAACCAGTGGTATTTGTCAGAGATATCTTCAAGTGTACGTAAATTTCTATCAAATGTGCATCATCTACAAATAGGCTGGAGACAAAAGACTCAAGAAAGAGTAGAGTCCATCAAAAGCTTAACCAAGTTAAACTGGGATTCTTACTGGAAGTACTTGGTTAAACCACATAGTCAGTGCATGACTCTTAAGTATCTCACTAACTCTGTCGAGAAGATGGTGCCAACACTCGTCGATTCCATTTTCACAGCACAACTAAAGTCGAAGGTCAGCCAGCCAACTCTCCTTAAGCTGATGCTGGATGCTTGCGACTACAAAGATTAGATACATAGATAGCTAATTGCTAGTTTTACTCTTAGATTCAGTTTTAGTTTTAGTTTTGCTTTATTTTCGCTTGAAATGAGGACGGTCATTTAAACCGCCTCCTATAATTTTGTAATAAACTATTTTTAGATTTAGCTAGTAGTATTTAAACCCTTCTGGTCCTAAAATTTATCAAAAAACTTGTCCTCGGAACATGCACTTTTGCACCCTCCGAGGAGGTTTTGATGAATGAATGGAACAATATTTATTGATATCTGTGTTTAATATTTGCTACTGAAATTGCACTTTTGTACTCTTAATAGATGTTGAATTAAGAAGATATATATGATTATTTCTGGAGCTCATGAGTAGAACTCATTATAAATGGTACTTTCATCTCTTAACAATTTCTGCTTATGTGTTAAAGTGATATTCATGTTTAGTTATTTATGTATGAATGCTTGAATGCTTGAGTTATCATTTGGCACTTTTGTACGGTGATAGCCATTTATTTATGCTTAATATATGAGTGACTTATTATGCGATATGTTTTCATAACTGTTCGACTATCTTTTTATACAAAACAATTCATCTTTATTGGATTCTTTTCTTATAGCGATTGAATGATCTTTATTACCAATTGTTGTAGAAACTATTTTAGATCACATAATTGAAAGATTAAATCTCGGGTTAGTTTTATAATTAGATATTTATGTTCATTAGAATACAATTTCATGTTGTTAAATTAGATCTAGAATAAAAGCATTTTACTTAGAAGTTATTAGGAAGGAAATATCAATTCTCAACACACACACACATAGATTGGGAAACTGGTCCCATATCCCCAGTCAGACCCACTATACCAAATGGAAAAGGAGCTGCTAACCAAGTTCTAGACCAGGTAGGTATCCCCCTTGTTGTAGACCCAATTTTCGGGGCTTCAACATATTTGGCTCTAGAAGGAGGGCCCCGAACTATGTCAAGTAAATCTAAATCTAAATACCATTCTAGGAGTAAATCGCCCTCACCATCTCCCCCAACTTCTCCATCACATTTAGAATCTTTAAATATTGAGCGAGAAGTCGATAAAACAACAACCATTTCCACAAACCCGAATATTTCAGAGAAATCTACTATTGAACCTCCTGAAGTTGAATCTTTGATCCATAAACTTTAGTGATTTTCTATATCACCCTGAAAATCTGAAAAATCTCAAGGTAGCGTGACTTCGTAGTATAATCCTTCTCATCCCCTTACTAGATTGAAGAGTGAAAACTTTGGTATCGAAACAACTGAATTACCTCCACCTACAAGGAAAAGAGCAAGGAAATCACCTAAAGGGTCTGATAGCGAGACTCTTTCGTCATCATCATCCATCTCAACCTCTCCACCGCGAAGACAACCATCCAATCCTCCACTTCAAATTATTGTACACCACACCACTGGAACTTCAACATCTCCTTCTCAATCATCTGGAACTGTAATATCTTCATCTTCCCAACCGCAAGGATCATCTTCTGCACTTTCCTCTATTAGTAGTTTAATGATAGCCCAAACTCCATGGAATAACCCAGGGGAAATCTTAATGCCTATGCCCTTGAGTTAATTACTAGCCCATCTTGAAAAATGGCTACCTAAGTTTAATCCTGAAGCAGTCATGCTAGCAGAAGAACACATAAATAACTTTATGTTATCTATAAATCTCAATGGTGTTACTAATGAAGACGTTGCCGTTCGACTTTTTCCTTACACTTTGCAAGGAGCAGTTGGATCATGGTATTTCTCATTACCATCTGGATCTATCACTAGTTGGGATATTTTCCAAGAACAATTCTTGACTAAGTTCGGTGATGACAGGTCTACTGCGACACTGATCAATGACCTGTCTAACCTTAGGGCTGAATCAAGGGAACCTGTCAAAGATTTTAACTCACGTTTTAATAAACTTTTGAACAAAATTCCTACCGCCTCCAAGCCTAGCGAAGAAGTTCGAAGTGAATGGTACATATCTACTCTACCATCAAACATAGCAATCTTCGTTGATAGAGCTAACAAAACAACTTTAGCTGACAATATGAAGGAAGCAATAGCGGTAGAGAAATGTATCATAGCCTTAGAAAAGAAAAATGTCGTTGATGAACGTAAATCTAAGAAGGTTACTTTTAAAGAAGATCCAAAGAAAAAATAATCAAAAGACCCGTTTGATTTAGAAGGATTGTAGAAAGTTTTGAAAACCATGTCTAATGAAATGGTTGACATAAAGAAACAAGTAGCAGAGACTTCTTCTAAAAATCCTTACAAGCCTTATAGAAGAAATCCTTCAACTGATTCAAAGCCTCCCAATTCTATCACAAATGCTGAATTAGAAGAAGAAGAAGAGGAAATTTCCAACGAGGAGCCTACTGATGAAGAAGAAGTTGTAGAAGTACAAGGAATGTGGGATTTCATCCTCCCAGATGAAGAGGATCAAGAGGCATCACCAGTTAGTACTAGAAGTAGAAATCAACTCGATCCTCCTCAACCTACTCCTAAGCCAAAGAGCGCAAGCTCAATGTCTAAGGATAAAGTCGCAGGAAAGAAAACGTCACCCAAAGCGACTCAAACAAGCCCAGTCCAAACAGATTCACCAACTCCATCTAAAACATTGATTGTTTCTGATGAGATGGAGTATAATATTGTCGAAGACATGAAGAAGACTAGGGCTAACATTACTTTTTATGAATTGAGCAAGTTAAAACATCAACAAAAGCTACTTTTGAAAGAGTTACATGCAATACCAGTTGCACCTTTTCCTGCCGCTGTAATCTCGCAAGCTTCTCATGAGATGGGAAGACCTCCAAATACTATGACTAGTAAAGTTGACCCAAACAATATTCTCTAATTGGAGGATGGTCAAGATCTCATACTCCATTTCTTCTTACTAATGAAGTTTTCAACAAAAAATTGCATACTTGTTTAGTTGATTCAGGAACTTCATCCAATATCTTACCTAAATCAATATGTGCAATGCTAAACATTCAACCTCAAAAATCTACAGTACGCATAGTTCAGCTGGACCGATCGCAGGTTGAAGTGATCGGTGAGCTAAATCTGGTTTCCATAAGGCTGTCATCTAATCTAAAGGTATGTCAAATTATTGATATTTAAGTTGCAGACATTCCAGAATTTTATGGCTTAATTCTTAGCAGGGATTGGTCTGAAAATCTTCATGGATATTTTGTGACCAATTGGTCGCATATGTGGCTCCCTTACAATGGTAAACCAAAACAAATAAAGGTTGAGCAAGAAAGGCATCAAAAATACATAGTAACATAATTGGAAGGAGAAAATGAACTTGTAGCATACATAAAAAATATAATTGACAACTATTCTGTTGACTCTCTCTTAGGAAATTTCAATGCTCATACTTTGCCTTATTTAGAACATTCTTTTTTATCTCAAGTAGAAAACTTTTCTCAAACAGATAGTTCTAAATGTGTTAATTTCATACATAGTCCTTTAAATAAATCTTTATTTTGGAAGTTATTTTTTGACGGTTCTAAGTCTAATGATGGAGCAGGAGAAGGATGTGTATTAGTTAGCCCAGAGGGAAACAAAAATATGCTAACTTGTAGACTCGAGTTCGATTGCACCAATAATACTGCAGAATACGAGGCTTTAATCCAAGGATTATACAAAGTAATCAGACTAGATATCAAGTATCTGCAAGTTTTTGGAGATTCTAAGATTGTAATTAGACAGGTATGAAATACTATACATTGTCTATCAGGTCATTTAAAGCATTATCAATCTTTAGTACAAGATCTGACTGAACATTTTATAGCATTCAATATTTCATCAATTCCTAGACTCCAAAATGCTAGTGCTGACCTCTTGGCAAACGTAGCTTCCAAGCTCATTCCCTCAGAAGACTATAGCCCGGATAGATTCTCAATTGAATTGATTTTTAGACCCTCGATTCCTGATAACATTACCAATTGGAGAATTTTCAATGATGATCCTGATATTGTAAGCTTCCTCACATCAGAGGGATCTTACAATAATCAGATTATAGATGAAGACCAACATGATAAACAGTTGCAACAAGATAGCACTAATAATGCTATGCTAAAATCAGTAGTCAAATTGGAAGACTTATATGATTTGAAAGACCGATTCAAAAGATCTACCAATTCAAAACTTCAAATTTCAACTCTAAACTATGAATTAGTAAATCTAGGAACTGATACCAAGCCACAAAATATCAATCTAGGTCTCAACCTAGCCCCTGAAGAAAGATTAACGTACATTTGTCTCTTGAAACAATACAAAAGTGTCTTTGCCTGGAACTATGATGAACTTAAGACTTATGACACTTCTATCATTCAACATACTATCCCAATGATAGACGATGAAAAACCTGTACAACAAAAGCTGAAAAAAATCCACCCTAATTTGGAAAATCAGATTAAGTTTAAGCTCAATAAATTATTGATAGCCAAAGTCATTTTTCCTGTTCGACATTCTAAATGGGTTTCCAATATGGTTCCCGTTAGAAATAAAAATGGAGATATTATAATTTGTATTGACTTTTGAAATCTTAACAAAGCCTGCCAAAAATATAATTTTCCTTTGCCTCCCATGGAGCAAATATTACAAGCAGTTGCAGGATCAGAATTAATGTCCTTTTTGGATGGTTTCTCTGGTTACAACCAAGTTTTGGTCCACCCTGATGATCAATTAAAGACCACGTTCAGAACCAAATGGGGTACTTATGCATATCAAAAGATGCCTTTTGTTCTGATTAACGTTGGTGCCACAATTCAAAGGGCCATGGACATCGCATTTAAGGGATTAGGAAACAAATCAGTAGTAATCTACTTGGATGATATAATTGTATATTCCAAGAAATGAGGTAAGCATCCCAGAGATTTGAAACAAATCTTTCAACGTTGTCAAAGGTATGGAATTTCACTTAATCCAAAAAAGTCCTTTTTTGCATTAAGTGAAGGAAAACTTCTTGGATTTATAGTGTCAAAATTTGGAATCCATATTGATCCCGACAGAATCAGGGAGATTTCCGAAATACCCTTGCCCTGCAATCCTTCCTTGGTCAGATTAATTTTTTAAAGAGATTTGTTCCAGACTTTTCAAGGATCGTATCTCCCTTATAAGCAATGATTAAAAAGAATTCAATCTTTAAATGGGACCAAGAAGAATATGAAGCATTCAATCTGATTAAACAAGCAAATGTAAACGCCCCATCTTTAGCCACTCCAAATTTCTTCGATCCTTTCATTTTATATACATTTGCCTTTGATAGATCATATGCTATGATACTCACTCAAGCAAATCAAGATAAGGCGAAAGCCCCAATTGCCTATTTCAGTTCAAATCTACGGGGGGGGGGGGGGGGGGGGGGGGCGAATTAAATTATTCTGACATCGAGAAGCAAGCTTATGCTGTTTTCAAAGCGATCAAACATTTTAGACCCTTCCTACTTAAAACCCATACAAAAATCATTGTGTCGTTTCCAGCGGTAAGAAATCTTTTAGTATAGAAAGATGTGGGTGAAAAGAGAGCAAATTGGGTTACAGCCTTACAAGAATACGACGTTGAAATTAAACCAGCAAATATTGTAAAAGGCCAAGGCTTTTGTAAAATGCTGGCTGGAGCATCGCTTATTTCCGAAATACCGTCTTCAGAAGTACAAATGTATGAGGTAAGCCTAAACAATATTGAATCATTATACGCTAATATCATATTTTATCTAAAGAAAAGATATGCTCCTTCAAACCTAGATTATACAAAGAAAAGATCCCTTAGGTTGAAGTCTAAGCAATATCAAGTCATAAACGATGTACTTTTTAGGATGAATTATGATTCTATTCTCCTTCGATGTCTTGAGAAAGCTAAAGTTGAAAAGGTGTTGCAGGAACTCCATGAGGGACCAGCAGGTGGGCATTATGCTGGAGATACTACAACAAATAAAATTTTGCACGTAGGATACTATTGGCCTACACTATTCAAATATGTGCATAGCTACGTAAGGAAATGTCAAGTTTGGTTTACCCTTCACTTTAATGTTTGATAATGCATCGTATTTTTCTGGGAATGCTATGACTGAATTTGCGCTCAAAAGAGGTTTTAAGCTTAAATATTCTTGCCAATTATTAGCCACAGGGGAATGGGTTAGTCAAGTCAACAGATAAAAACTTAATCAGGATCATTAAGCGAAAAATTGATCAAACTCATAAGAATTGGCACAGATCCTTAACATTTGCTTTATGGGCAGACCGAATAATGTAGAAAGCCTCCATTAGCACTTCTCCCTTTAATTTAGTTTATGGGAAAGAAGTGGTCCTTCCAACGCATCTAGCGATTCCTTCGTTGGCTTTAGTTCAATTTATTGACGAGACACCAACCTCTTCCTTACAACTAAGGAAGCTGCAAATCCTTAAGCTAGAAGAGCAATGAGAACAGACTAAAATAACTCATGCGCATCACCAAGCATTAGTAAAAGCTTCTTTTGATTCAAAAATGATATCCATAAAGGACTTTCAGATTGGAGATCTAAGTTTTAAAACGGGATAAGGCTCACAAGGAAAAGGGGTAACATACGAAATTTCAATGAATGTGGTTTGGCCCTTTCCAAATCGCAGAAATCATAGGTCCATCTACCTTTATGTTATAGGATTTAATAGGAAAAAGAGAATCTTTACTTGTTGACGGTCAAATCCTCAAAAAATAATTTCCTAAGAGATCATTCTTCTATTTTTGTAAATTAGCTTTTCCTTTATTTTTATAATAAAACCAGTTGTAAACGGTTACATTTGGAATTCACGAAAAAAGACTAGAATTTTTATTTTTATTTTTATTTTTTCTCTTGTATAAATAGGGCTGATTTAGAAAATTGGACATTATTATAGAAAGATACAGTCAAGGGCTATAAGCTTTAAAATGATACTAGTTTCAACCTTGTAAATTTTGATAAAAATGATCTTTAGTGGGAATTTGTTTTATATCAGTCAAATGAAAAGAATCAATAACAGAATGAAGATTCTTTGTAGAAAATCTCTTTCCAAAAACTCTACCATTGTCGTCCAAAGCTATTCTTAAGGAAACAATGAATTCCTCCCTACCTAGGGAATTATGAGCTTCAAGGAATAATCCAACGATACACTTTAACTTAAAGAATAAGAGGTCTCATCACAAGCCGACTTATCATGATCATAGATATTATAGCTTGCTGACTTTGCTGATACTGCATATCACAACAGGGCAATGACTCGAGATTATTGCAATCAAAAGACAAGGGGTCTCAACATGAGCTAGCTTGTTCAGCAAAGTTATAAATCAAGTGAGTGGCACTGTCATAATTTGGCTACCAAACCAAGGCATTATTCTTTAAGGATTAAAAGAAAATAAAATCAATAAGTGTGGATATGGATTTCCGTTTGAAAATCGTATATTTCTCCAGGTAGGATACATCATCATTGCTAGGTAACAGGTAACCTTGTTGAGGCTATAAACACCTGCTGGCAGCAGAGGCTCTACCTATGACAAATGAGCATATTTAAAACTAATTTACAGAGAAGACTTTGTTTTTATCTTTATAAACTAAATAGTGGCTGATGTAAATACAATGACTAGCTCTAGGAAGTAAACAACCAAAGTTAACATAGAAGAAACAAACTATCCTTAACAGCTGAAAGCATGGTGTACTTTATCTTTCTATAATAAAATTTGATTCTCTAAAAAGCCTTCTGTTTTGGAAGTTTATAAAATTCAAAATAAAAGCAGAGATAACTAGTTCTTCCAAGTGAATCGCCAATTTTTGTGGCTAGCAACAACCCCCCTTCTTATTTACTTTTCTCACTAATACTAAATAAGTGGGGACCCTTATCCAAAAAATTAAAAAAAATAAATTAGGACTTTTATTCCTTTTTGAATAAATATTACTATCATAAACTTAGGAGAATACCCGAAAAGTCTAAAAGGACTTAAGTTTTATGATAAGTTCAAACAAAATGTTCTCTCAATAAAAAGCATTGCATCGCATCACAAAAAAGTAATAGATTCTTTCCTACAAACCAAATCCTAAGATTGCAAAATCGCAACGCGAAATCACATGCTAAAGACACTCATTGCATCGCATGCTTCAAGTATCACTTAAAGTGAAATAAATCAAACTGCCGATATGTGATGGCGCGTCTAGCAAATCGCATTTCACAGAAAACATATGATAATGGATGATTGCCACACGTAACGGATCAGCGATATTGCGAACTGCAATATTGGGATCCACGATATTGCGAAGCAAATAAAAAAATCGCCTTATTGCAGATCTGCAGGGCTCGTGTTCGAAAAAGCTTTTCCATAAACCAATGCCCAGTTATGCGCGTTAACGTTAATTTAATGAGTTAGTTGGTGATCATTAATGAAATATAGTTTTGATCTGATTGAAGAGCCATTTCACATAAGGTGATATATTTTATATTTTTTCGGCATTTAAAGCTTTCTTGTCACTTTTTTCTTATCATTACTCTTTCCTCATTTGCACATTGCAGGAGCGAAAAGCAGAGAGGTATACATAGCAGTGTTCAAAATATTATGGGAAAGAAAGGAAAGGCTCCTAGTTCTGAAGACAAAGAAATGACGCCCTTATACACAGACACCACCTGTAACAAAGATGCCAACATTACTACTTGGGAAGGCATGCACAGTTTACTTGAGGAAGAAAATCCCATAGTAATGGAGGTTACATCTACTGCAGACTTGCGCGGGTCGTCTGAGGCATCAATTATAGAACTAGTATGCTCATTCTTGCACCGAATAGCGACAAGGCCCAAGATTCTTCCATACATGGACATGGTCAAATGGGTATTGGATAGCGCTGAGATAACAAATCGATAGTTTAAGACTCATAGCTAAAAACTCGTGGAGTCATTCCTTCCACAAAATTTAAGGTTTACATCCTCTAACAAAAAACGTGTAAGAAATAGCACCAGGGAAGCCCAGATCAAGAAACAGAGGTAGTTTCCAATGTGCGATTCGCCAGGAAAAACCTCTTGAAAAGGAAAGCCTCAAATCACTCAGTCGCCTGTAAGCCCGGAAAATTGTAGGAAAAAGTGCTAAAGGCGAAAGGCAAAACTTGAGCTCTAAAATCCAGTGGTATTTATCGGAAATATCTTCAAGTGATATGTAAATTTCTATAAAATGTGCAACATCTACAAACTGGCTGGAGACAAAAGACTCAAGAAAGAGCAGATTCCATCAAAAGCTTAACCAAGTTAAACTAGGATTCTTACTGGCAGTACTTGGTTAAAACACACAGTCTGTGCATGACTCTTAAGTGTCTCACTAACTCTGCCGAGAAGATGGTGCCAATACTTGTCGACTCCATTTTCACAGGATAACTAAAGTTGGAGGTTTGCCAGCCAACTCTCCTCAAGCCGATGCTGGATGCTTGCGACTACAAAGATCAGATACATAGATAGCTAATTGCTAGTTTTACTTTTAGATTTAGTTTTAGTTTTAGTTTTTCTTTATTTTCGCCTGAAATGAGGACTGTCATTTAATCTGCCTCCTATATTTTTGTAATAAACTACTTTTAGATTTAGATAGTAGTACTTAAACCCTTCTCATGCATTTAGGGAAGGGTCCTGAAATTTATCAAAAACTTGTCCACATAATCTGCACTTCTGCACCCTCCGAGGAGGTTTTGATGAATGAATGGAACAAGATTTATTGTTATCTTTGTTTAATATATGCTATTGAAATTGCACTTTTGTACTCTTAGTAGATGTTGAATTAAGAAGATATAAATCATTATTGCTGGAGCTCATGAGTAGAACTCGTTATAAATGGTACTTTTATCTCTTAACAATTTTTGCTTATGTGTTAAAGTGATATTCATGTTCAGTTACTTGTGTATGAATTCTTGAATGATTGAGTTATCATTTGGCACTTTTGTATGGTGATAGCCATTTATTTACGCTTAATATATGAGTGACTTATTATGCGATATGTTTTCATAACTGTTTGGATAACTTTTTATATGAAACAATTCATGTTTATTGGATTCTTTTCTTATAGCAATTGAATGATCTTTATTACCAATTGCTATAGAAACTATTTTGGATCACATAATTGAAAGATTAAATCCTGGGTAAGTTTTAGAATTAGACATTTATGTTCATTATAATACAATTGCATGTTGTTAAATTAGATCTAGAATAAAATAATTTTACTTAGAAGTTATTAGGAAGGAAATATCAATTCTCAACACACACACACATAGATTTGGAAACTTGTCCCATATCCCCAGTCTGACCCACTATACCAAACAGAAAAGGAGCTGCTAACCAAGGTCTGGACTGGGTGGGTATCCCCCTTGTTGTAGACCCGATTTTCGGGGCTTCAACAGAAGGATAAGCACGATCTTGATTGTGACATGCAAGAAAATGAAAGAAACAAAGATAACTTGCATCGCGCATGAGTGCTTGCAATGTAAGACTCCTCCAATTCATGAGCAATGGGATCGTGCAATTCAAGTGGAGGAAGTGTGATCTGTGTGTGAGATGGATCTTCAATGTATACAAATGAGTAATGAGGAGCCTTGGGCGATTGAACAATTTCATGATCGGAAGTGAGACTAACCCCAAGAGAGTGAGGGCCTGACATAACCATCAACTCGGACTAAAGTGCCTCGAAAATCTTGGGTGTCTCAACTTCATCATCAGGTAGATCATCATAAGCCAGTGGCTTCTAAAGATCAACTCCAATAGATTCATGATCGTGATAAAAAATGGAAGTAAATGGATCATGACCACCACGACCAGAAAAATTAATGAATTATTCGGCATCCTCATGATCAAATACATCAAATAGAGGGGTAGATGAAAAGTGAACAAACTCATCCCCCATGTTTCTGGAAAAGACAGATGAAGGATCAAGTGGATTTTCAACGATTAACTTATCCTCTCCATTGTTGAACGATGGAATAACATTCGGTGAGTCCTGCAAGTGATCAACAATGGGTGCATCCGTGGATGAAGACACAAATGAAAAATCATGGATGGTAGGTTCATTAAAGAGGTTAGGAAATAATGGAGGGGGCTCAGACGGAAGGGAGTCATCCTTTGTCGAGTGCTGATGCTCAAGATCCCACTCATACTCTTCATGAATTACAACGCATGTTATTTTTGCAACACGAACTCCGTCAATGGGTTGCTCCTCGTTCACAACAGGTGAAGAGTCCAGCATGTACGAACAAAAGGAAAAATCATTTGGAGGAACACCCAAGTGCGAAGACGGAGGTCATAGACAAGCATGCATATGAGAACTCGAAGGAATCACAACCAAATTTGGACGAAAATTGAGTGAAGTGATGTTGGGAGAGTGTGAAGGATGAACATGTGTGTGAGTATGCTCTTCAGCATCACTTGGCAGTGGTGGTGCTGTTGAATGAGAGGGAGGCAGACACTAAGTTGAGACAGTATTCGCATCCACATGAGATGGGGCAGCTCCATCAATGAAGAATGTTGAGCGAGGATTGATTTCAAGCTTTCTCTTAGGACATAAATATTTCTTAAGATAATACTCGAACCAGTCCCAAAGATAGGAAAATTTCATCTGGCTCCTCAGAGCTTGAAACTGCAAGTCACCAAATCGTTGCCAAAAATCAATAACCGATTCATGCAGAGCCCTCCATTGTTATAACAGTTTTTGATCAAGATGGTCTAGATCAAAATGATAGAACATGCCTTCAATGAGATCACAAAAGTTCTCAAATGAGTGCATGGTGTTAGCTGGTAGGTTGAGCACCCGACGAAATGGAGATTCACGAAGTGTGTATGAAAGCCGCAAACTGGCATATTCATCAGAAAACTCATCTTTGTCACGGAGCATGGAAAGAAAGTTATGTAATACTTAGGTCAGGCCACTTCGCCTTCACCATCATATGTGTGAGTGGACAATAGATTGAAAATCTTCCCCGTGATGGAGACATCTTCAGGATTCAAAAATGAACCATGGGGGAAGAAGAGTGCAAGACTCCATGAAAGATGTGAAAAGGTTCAAAACTGGATGAGAGGACACAGCTTGTCATTAGGCCCTCCTTCTAGGGCCAAAAATGTTGACGGTGCTAGACCTGCCAACATGTCAAGGGGATTTCCCTGGTAAGAAGTCCCAATTAAACCTCAAACCGTTTGGTGTAGGAGTCGCAGCAGTGGGTTCTAAGGTAATTCCTTGACCGTGATGTCACACAGAGGCAAGTAAGATAACTCTATTAGTAGCGAGGGTGTGACTACTGTAGTGAGTCAAGGAAGATGTATGAGAGGTTATAACATAGAAGGAGGGAGATAAGGGTGAAGGTGAGTTCTAGGTTGAAAGGGATTAGTCCAAACTCGGCTAGGAACACACAACACAAAAGGACATACACAACTTCAAGCGGAGCAGTCCACTCAGATGAGGTAGTCACAACATACAAGGTCTAATAACATGTAAAACACTCATGGATCAATCTGAATGAGTGCAATGGTTGTTACAGTAGGGTTCATGTGAAAGGTCTATCTGGTGTCCGACATAGCAGTTGACACAGACGATGACAACATTAACAACATATACAATACATTTGCAACAAGATTCATATAATTGCATGTGTATCAGTTCATACACAAATATGTAAGTTAAACAACATATATCATTAAGGAAACCGAAGCAGTCCAACTACAATAACAACATATGCATGAAAATGTGTTGGCTCTTATTATATAAAAGTGTAAGTTCCAATCATACAATACATCCATGTAAACCTACTAGCCCCATCAGTGAAAGGTTACAGCCACATCCACCTACTCCTCCAAAGAGATGTACTACCTTCGTGTAGTGGACAAGCCAAGTCGCATTATAATATTGTCCAAGCTTTCTTGAAGATAGTTTGAGTAGAAGCTTGGCTGACCAAAAGCTTATACAATGATTTATGAGGGATTATTTATAGAAAAGGGTGGGGTAACCCTTGAAATTCCCCTTTGTGACCATTCAACTACCCTCATGACTCTTCACCTGTTACATCCATTATTGAGACTTGGCTTACACTTGACATGGCTCAACATTACAATGCACATGTACCCATGTGAACAATGGCTTGAACAAGCCAAACTAGACAACATTCTGACTTAGACAACCATAGAAGTCCAACTACTTGACATCCCCATGCTGATCAACAGTAGCATATTGATGACAAGATTGGTAGTCCTTGATGGTGTCCGTGTGTTCCGCTGTGACATCTGTCTGAAACCTGAACCTTTCCTCCATAGAATTTAGGTACACTTCTCGAGTGCTTCTGTCCAACTCATCTGAGAGCATGTGCATCATTGTCTTCAGTGTGGCCAAACTGAAAATGTACTTGTGCATGATTTCTACACTTATAGGCAAGTCTAGGCTAGTGGCGGTGTGCATCAACTCTTCGAAGCACGAGTCAAGGTCTTGTCAGAACTGCTTCTTTGTCTTCACTTGGGTGAGAGTCCCAAGTGATGGGATCACATGAGTGTGCACTATAACATCCATGCTTTTGAATACTCGCGCATGGGAAGCCTGTATGCTATCTAGATTTGACTCCAGATATGTGCTTGCAGCTCGACTGCATTGGCCTTCATTATCTTTAGCAAGTGTTACACTAAAAAATGTCACCATGACTATTTACAGTTAGTATGGCTCAATCAACAGTCATGCTATCCTCTTAGGCAAGTCTTATGCCTCTGCTCTCCATGTCAAACTCCAAAAAGAGAGAAAGTCTTTTATAAATGTATTTATCTCTGGGGACGCAGGTTCTCTCAACCTTACCTGCGGGGACGCACCCAATGTTCACAAAAGCTGCGTCTTTGGACGCTCTGTATGTAAAGGAGCAGGTGCGTCCCCCTGTAAAGGTTAAAATGCGTGAGTTTCATCTTTAAAAAGTCACTTGTGGTCATTTCTAGAGCATTCTAGAAGGTTGTTCGACGTGTATTGAGCGCCTCCAGATGGTTCATGCACTCCTACCAAAGAGGAACTTATCCCATCAATAAGGGAGCTATCCCATCCAAAGAGGGGATTATCCCATTGATGGTGGACCTGATTAAATTCCTCTTGAGCACTATAAATACAGGCATTGGCCCAGAAGGAGGGGAGGTTGAAAGCTATACATTTCTAAGGGTAAATGCTGCAGGAATTAGGACTCCCATTTAGAAGCTTGTGAGGAGAGATTGCCATCTTTGCTTGTTCTATTTGGAAGTGGGTGAGCTTTGTCAAAGTAAAGGAGAACTCTTGATGGACCCTGGGAGGGACTTGCACAACACCAAGGCTCAGGTTGTATTTGTTCCTTTTGTTACCTATTAATGCAAATGAGTCCATTCTTCTCAATAACTTGTTATTTATGAGTTGTTTCATGTACTCCTTGGTCTATGTGTTAAATATGTTTTATTCTATGAGATTATCAAGTGCTATTTAATCGTTTGATTGTTAGTGTATGCAGGTTTCAAAGTGAAGGAGGAGCTCATCCGGATCAGCGGAGCTGGACTGCTACAACAGCGTTGGATTACAGGTAGGATCTAAACACTTGATTTCCCGTATAGTAAATGCATGTTTAGAGAAGGATTGCTCTTGTTTGTCTTGTTTGTCACTAGAGAGTCTTAGGCTCCTAGGGAGGTTGGTTGTGTCCACACAATCGACTCTTTCCGCCTGACAAATTGGCGACTCCGCTGGGGACTCCATTGATGTGAAAAGTCTTTTCCTTTGTATGAACTTTGCTCTGAGAAAATTGGTTTATTTTTCTGGTTTTGGCTCTGTGACTTTGTCTTTGGGTGGGTTAGCTTAGGGTTAGATTCATTTTGGTTTTTCTTGAGTTTTTCAGTAGGACGCACCCTCTGAGTGTTGCACAGTGCGTCCCTGGATGCACTGTCGCTGTGTGCACAGAGCGGGCCCGCACCTGTTCTAACAGGTCGCCTGCGTCCCCTGCTAAAATTTGAGAAAATTCCATTTTTTGCATTTTTGCTCTTAGATTTTGCTTTTTCTTAGTTTTTACTGCCCAGATTCATTAGTCCCTTGTCAAAGATCTTCACCTGAACTGGTTTCGATAGCATTGAGTTTTTTAGTGGATTTCATGGAAGTTTAAGCCCTAGGGTTTGATTTTTGAGTAGGTCTTGTAGTGACTTTGGCGGTAGAAGTTGTCAAGCCTTAGATCTCTCTGGTTTTGTCAGCATTCTAAGAAGTCAGACCTGTCATAAAGTCTACCTGTGAGAGCAACTTACCATTGAGTTGTCTCTTTGGGCAAATTTCGAAGTGCTTGTTGATTGAGTCTTGAATTCCATTTTACAAAAAGAAGAAAAAGATTTGAGTTTTGTTTTGACTAGTCTTTTGATTCTGCATTAGCTGGTCCTTGATTTGATTTTGGTCAAGTAAAACAACCTAGAATCATCTTTGTGAGCTTTTGCCTTGTTAGGTTTGCTTAGAGTAATTTCCTTTTTGATTTGCTTGTGAGTCAAGTTTTCATAGTTTTTATAGCTTTTAAGATTGATTTTCGTTACAATAGATTTATATGCTTTATTAAAAAGAGAAAATACAAAAACATCTCCTTTGAAAAGTTTTGTTTCAAGTAGCTTTGAAAAGTTTTGAAAGAAAAAGAGTTTTTCGTGCACGTAAAGAGTGGTCATGTTTGTATGCTTGCAAAGATAAAGAGAATTGTTTCTTTGATTGTCTTTATCAAGAAAGTTGTTTTCTCTAAAAATTTGCATTCTCTCAACTCTCTTAGTTAAGAATTTCATTGAAAAAGGAAAAGTAGCGTAAATCATCTTAGGTGCATCTTTGTAGTGGTTTGAGTCGAGTCTACACACCATTGGTTTCACTTCCGCTACCTTTTGTCTTTAAGAAAAACCATAAAATTAACGCTTAAAGTAAAATCGACGTAGTAATTTTTATTTACTAGGGCTCTGAAACACCAATTTAGATCAGGCTAGTGTCTTGGAGTAGGTGAGTAATTAACTCTCCAAGACAAAAAAACCAAACAAGTAGCTTATCTTGTGATAGAATAAATCCAATTGTCTCATTTGTACTCTGGGAAAGCTCCTCTTAAAGGAGAAGCACGAGCTCGTGTCCGAACCAGTGAGGGGATCAATCCCCCCTCATTGGGAACGACGCCAGACACGCACGTATTACAAACGGTAAACCTCGGATTAACCATTGTCGAGGAGCCAGGGGTCACTTGTCGGTAAACCTTGGATTATTGTCAAGGAGCCGGCAAGGGGATTGAGCTTGCTACTCTGCCCTTGCGTGCTGTCGGAGTTTAGACTGTTCCCCCAGGTGCATTTGTTGCGGTTGGTAACCTTAGTGACCATTATCTTTAGGATTCTACCGAGGTGACGGTGGAGGGAAGGTCCCACTGTACCTGGAGCAGACGTCGGCTAGACTCACTTGGATTTTCTGGGGGGTTCACTTCACTCGAGACGGTTAAAGTGGAGGAACTTGGTCCAGTCTATTCATTAAGCAGGTTGCCGGGGTAACTGTTCCACCCGCCACTTCTGTACTGAATCCGGCGATGTTGGGTTTCATCACCAACTAGCGCTTTCGGTCTGGAAGGCTACTGTTTGTGCTTGGTTTGACGCCCTAGATTCTTTAGGCGTGTGATTCAAATTTGTTTGGTTCTTTAGAGACTTTAGGTGGTTTGATTTGAATTTTTATTTTGTTTTCGTGTAGTAGTTAAAAGTTTTTAGCTGTGGCGGAATTACCGAGACAGTCCCGTAGACTTCGGGGCCAGTCTCCTGAAGTTGTTTCTGTGGTCGAATTGTTGAGAAGATCCCGTAGGCTTAGGGGATCGCCTCCTCGAGACGACCCGGGTAATCTAGAAGGTTTAAAGGTCCTTGTAACTCCTCCTAGTGGCAGTAAAGTAGGTTCACCTGAAGAAGGAGAATCTTCCTTGGTAGTCCATTCAGATTACCAAGGCTTAGAGACAGGGTATAATCCCGAAGCTGTTACAGTTTCTGAGCTTGTTGGTAGTTTTTCGTCTGCTAGTGATACAGGCGAAGAACCAGAAATATCTGAACCTGTTACTCCGACTTCTAGTGTTCCTGATTCACCGAGAATAGAAAGAATTATCACCGAAAATCTTCCTACTGGTTTGATTGCTATTGAAGAACTTGCTCCAGAGGAAGAAATAGGCGTCTCTAACCTTGAAGATCAACTTACTATTGATCTAAGGGAGCGTGAATCTATCTTTTACAGTCCTCCTAGAAGTACTACTTGGTACCTTTCGTTAACCAATTATTTAGACAACTTTGGGCTAGGTTTTTCTACACCTCGTACTCCTTTTCCACCTGGAGGTATTCATACTCCTGTAAATATGTCTGGTCAGTCGTCCGTGTTTACTCAAAGTCCTGAATCTTTCTTACACGGCGGTCCTTCTGTTCCCACCGGGTATCAATCTCTTTCTGGTACCTTTGCGGGGGCATCTCCTCAACCCGTTGATCATGGGTTATTAGTTGGAAACAGTGGTAATATACCATTGGGTGTAGGAGACATTTACATGATGTCAGGTTCAGTTCCTGTTTCCCAACCTCAAGGTGGCCAATTACCGCCTGGGGGGCAGCCTCAGTTAACGCCTGGGGGGCAACCTCAAGGTACATCATTTGTGTCTGGGGGGCAACCTCAAGGTCAATACGCGCCTATGGTGCAATACATACCTCAAGGTCAACCCCAGCCTCAATATGTACCCCAGGGTCAACCTCAGTATCAATATCAACCTCAAGGATGGCAACCTCAAGGATGGCAACCCCAAGGGTATCAACCCCAAGGGTATCAACCTCAAGGGTACCAACCTCAAGGTCAAGGTCAACCCCAGTATCCGTATTTACCTCAAGGTTATCAACCTCAAGGTCAATACTCAGGTCAAGGTTATCAACCACCTCAAGGTCAATCATATGGTCAAAATATGGGAACTAAACCGTACAATTATCAATCCTATCCTCAATCCGGTTATGGATCTCAGTATCCTCAACCTGTTACGGGTCAATACCCTGGAATGTTAGTGTGGGATCCGTCACAGGGTCAACAGGTGTTGCAGCCAAGTATACAGTTGGTACCTCAAGCTGGACAACCTGTAGTTTCTGGTCCACCCCAGCAACCGCAACCTGTCCAGTCAAATGTTCAAACTTCTGTAACTTCGGTAGTTACTCAGCCGCCAATTGCACCTAGTACTCCATCTCAAACGGCTGCTGCAACTACCGCCACATCTACCATACTTACTTCTGGAGTATCGACGGCTCCGGTTTCTACTGTCTCTGTAACCACTCCTCAGACATCTTTACCGTTGTCTGGATCTACGATTCAAACCACGGTCCAGATGCCTGCAGGTCAGCCTGGTATAAGTACGGTTGTCACTACTCAACCTCAATTTGTTCACCAACCGTACCAGGGACAGTACCAACCTGGGCAAGCTGTCCAACAACCGGTTTACCAGTATCAACCGTATCCTGGGTACACTTATCAACAACCTCAACAACCCCAGTACGGTCCGGTTAATCCTGGTTTTCCAGGAGGATATAATATCCCAAATGCGACTCCTGTTCCTAGTTATCCTGGATATCCTCCTCCTGGGGCTGGTATTGTGACCCAGAGTTTTAGAGATCCTAACCGGCAGTTACCGTTTATCGCAACTTTGGATTTACCAGACTTGACGCGCCTAACGAACGATCCAATTCAATATCTTCAGTTCTGGCCGCCAATGCCAAATAAGTTGCCCAGTGATATACCCAAGTTCGAAGGTAAGTCTGGAGAGGATCCGTCCAATCACGTGATGACTTACCACCTCTGGTGTGCTTCAAATTCTATCTCGGATGATTCGATCCGCTTACGTCTTTTCCAGCGTACACTCATTGGTCTCGCGGCCAAGTGGTACATTGAGTTACCACGGGCCTCTTTTTACAATTTTAGCCAGTTAGCTACCTCGTTCTTAACTCACTTTCAGTTGCCGGTCAGATACGATAACGGCACGGAGTTATTAACTTCACTAAAACAATCGACGTCCACGTATATTTCTGATCACATTCATGAGTGGAGACGTCGAAGAAGGCTAGTGAAAGTTTTTATCCCGGACCAAATCTTAGCTGAATGGTTTGTTAAATCATTATTACCAAAGATTACTGAAGATGTAGCTAAGGCCGGAGTAGTTACTGAGGAGCAAGTCATTGCTCAGGCGCAATACCTTGACTTAGTTTATACTCAGTCGGGTACGTTACACGAGAAGATTCCGGATCTTCCAAAATCGAATCAAATCGCTGCTGCTCCTTCGGGATCTCATGCCGCTGATGGTATGATTGGTATCGTGAATACAAAGAGCAAGAAGAAGTCTTCCAAGGCTTCAACTACTCCTATTATCACTTTGCCTGATTCCCCGACAGGAGAGTCTTCTCCTGAACTTACCGCCGATATTCACGCTGTAGAGTCATCTACGGCCAAATAAAAAAACGGTGGAAAGAAGAAGGCTAAAGCAGACAAGGCTCCGAAGGAGAAAATGGAAAAGTCGGAAACCAATGACGAAAAACGCAAACCTCGATATCCTTGTCTTATTTGTGAAGAGGATCATTTTACGAGAGATTGCCCTCATCGGGCCGAGGTTGTGAAAATAGTCAAAGGTTCTCCCACTCCTGCTGTGTTAAAAAATCCATTTCCGGAGCAGGAGAATAAGATGATAGGTTCTTCCTCGAATGCCAGTGAAGAACCCATTTTGATGATGTCTCATGTGAGGATTGCGACTCGATCGCAAGATTATGGTAGTAAGGCTCCTGTTGATGGTAAGGAAGCAGAATCTTCTCATTCTAACCCATCAACCTCAGCTCCTGGTTCCGATCCACTACAGATCGAAAAACCTAACCCGGACTTAGTAATTAAACCGCCCGCCAAGGGTGTACTTCGAAGGTCTGCTTTCAATCCACATGCGAGAGCAGCCCAGAATTACAACATTGTTGAGGACTTAGCTGTTTCACCCTCAGCAATGTCGGCGTTAGAAGTGCTGCAATCATGCCCAGCACAACGAAAATTACTTTTGTCGGCTATCGGAGCTGTTGATGTTCAGGACCCGAACCTGATAATCTTCGATCTAGAAAATAGTACACCACGTCTCCCCCATCAAATGGCTTTCCAAATTCCAGTGATAGTCAAAAACAGGCCTATTCATCGGACTGTGATTGATGAGGGAGCTTCTACGTGTATTATGTCGATTCAATGTTGGAGATCTCTTGGTTCTCCTTCGTTGAACCAATCCCCCACCATCCTTAAGGCCTTTGATGGCCGTGGGTTCCGTCCGTTTGGTATTCTACAGGAATTGCCTATAGGGGTAGAAGGTAAAACCGTTAGTCTGGATGTGGAGGTGGTTGATGCCCCTCTAGACTACAACCTTCTTTTGGGTCGAAGTTGGTCATATGCTATGACAGCGGTCGTTTCATCGGTCTTCAGAGTAATTAAGTTTCCACATAACGGTAAGATCGTGACTATTGATCAGCTGACATACTTTTCATCCGACCCAGCCTCTTCAGAGAGTATCCAGCATGTCGGTAAGACGACAATCCCTTATAGGGACGTTGGCGTAGGTTTAGTTAAAGATTCCGGTTTACTGGGAACTTTTCCTCTCCCTCCACTCAACGTAGATCCTTCATTTGCAACAATTCATATGATTACATCAGAAAACATTATTTATGATGATCCTTGGATTGTCCCATCTGAATCTGAGATAGACTCATTCGGTGATGCTATGCCTTTGAGTCCATATGAAATTGCTTATGAAGCTGTCATGTCTTTTACCGACTCGCGTTCAACCGAAATCGACCAAATGAATGTGGTCAGTGAAGAATCACTTTTCACCTCAACCTTAGAATGGATAGCGTTTCCCGAAGTCGTGTCATCTGACGAACAACTTCGCGAAATCCTAAGTGTAGACGATCTACCATGGGAAGATCTCCATCACAGATCTTCGTTTTTACCTAAGGATGATGCTTTTGAAAATGATTTTTCATCTATCTTTACCGCTGAATATGTCAAAGACGCTCAGGATCCAACGAAACATTCTGATTCAGAGTTGAATTTAGGGAATATTTCTCGTACTATTCCCATTGATATTTCAGTGAAGCCCGGAATTGAGGAAAACATTCATATAGGTGCCGCATGTACAGAAGATGAAATCCAAACTTACAAGGCCCTATTCCAAGAATTCCGCGATGTGTTTGCCTGGTCTTACGAGGAAATGCCAGGAATCGATCCTGCCATTGTTGTTCATGAAATAAAGACCTACCCGGATGCTAAACCCGTCCGGCAACGGTTGCGTCAGATTCACCCTCGAAAAGCGGCTGCGATTAAAGCAGAAGTCGAAAAGCTGTTGAAAGCAGGTTTCATTTATCCGATCCCGTTAACGGATTGGGTATCGAATATTGTTCCGGTCAACAAGAAACAAGGAACAATAAGAATCTGTATCGACTATAGGGATATAAATCGAGCTTGTCCAAAAGACAACTATCCTACGCCTTATATCGATCAAATTATTGATGATTGTGCCGGAAGTGAAATGTTTTCCTTTATGGATGGTTTTTCGGGCTATAATCAAATCAATATTCTACCTGCCGACCAACCAAAAACGGCATTCATTTGTCCATGGGGGACATTTGCTTATTGCAAATTACCTTTTGGGCTTAAGAATGCCGGGGCCACTTTTCAACGGGCGATGTCTTACGCATTTCATGACATCAAGCACATTGTGCAACCATACCTCGATGATTTGCCTGCTCATTCTTTACATCGAGCTGATCACCTTGTCCACCTACGAGCAATCTTTATGAGGTGTAGGCATTATCGAATTCGGTTGAATCCCCACAAGTGTGTTTTCTGTATAGAAACAGGTCGATTGCTGGGATTTGTTGTTTCAAAAGCCGGCATTCGCGTCGATCCCTCGAAGGTCGAAGCTATCATCAAATTGCCTCCTCCTTCGAGTTTGCGCCAACTCCAAAGTTTGCAAGGGAAAGCGAACTTTTTACGCCGATTCATCCCAAACTACGCCGAGGTCACTAAAGGTTTTACACGGTTGTTGAAACAGAACGCACAATTCTTTTGGGACGAGATTGCCCAACAATCTTTTGATGCACTAAAACACGCGTTGACCCATGCACCGTTGTTGCATCCTCCCAACTACAACCAGGACTACTTCTTATACCTCGCAGCTTCGCATTCCACCATTGGAATGGTGTTAGTTCAAGAAGATGAATTCGGAGCGGAACATGTGATATATTATCTTAGTAGGACCTTAAATCCCACTGAGTTAAAATATTCGCATGTGGAGAAATTGGCCCTGGCAGCCGTTCAAGCTGTCCAGCGTTTTCGTCACTACATTCTTCTCCGTAAAACTACAGTTATTTCGGATTGCAACCCTATGATTTATATTTTGACAAAACAACTGCTAGGGGGCAAGTACTCTAAATGGATTGTTATCCTGCAAGAGTTCGACTTGGAGTTCGAGAAGTCCAAGTCTAAGAAATCCTTAGTTTTTGCGGAATTGATGTGTGATTTCCCGTGTGCTGACACAGAGACTGTGGCAGAGGAGTCCATTGCGGACGAATCTTTGTTTCTTATCAGTACTGTAGATCCGTGGTACGGAGATATAATCATCTATCTCCAAACCCAAACCTTTCGGCCTGAAGCTTCCAAAGCGGAACGTCGAAAAATTCGGTTTCAATCCCAGCAATACAAAATTATTGGAGATACACTTTATCGCCGGGGGGCAGACTTAGTTTTTCGACGTTGTTTAACTCATGAAGAGGCTGAGAAGGTTTTGAATGATTGTCACTCTGGAGCATGTGGCGGTCATATGTCTGGGTATGCCACAGCTCAGAAGGTGTTGCGCGCTGGCTATTTCTGGCCGTTTCTATTTAAAGATTGTATCATTGCAGTCCGGAAGTGCCACAACTGTCAAGTGTTTGATCGCAAGATGCGCGCACCACCTGCTCCTCTCCACCCTATAATTGCCGTTGGTCCATTCGCCAAATGGGGTATCGAATTTATTACTTGTAACCCTCACTCGGCCGGGGGGCATGCGTATATCATCCTCGCGGTTGATTATTTTACTAAATGGGCCGAGGCGATGCCTACATTCGACGCAAGCGGCAAAACAGCTGCAGTTTTCGTATTCAATCATATTATAACTAGGTTTGGTGTCCCACAAGCAATCATTACTGACCATGGGAGCCATTTTCGAAACATCATGATGACTGAGCTTACAAGCCAGCTTGGTTTGCGCCACGATAGCTCTACTCCTTATTATCCGCAAGCCAACGGTTTGGTTGAGTCTATCAACAAAGTTCTGGTTATCATGATCCGACGAACCATTGGTGTTCATCGGTCGAATTGGCACAACATGTTATTTTCAGCGCTATGGGCATACCGAACCTCAGTGAAAAATTCAACAGGGTTCACTCCTTTCCAGCTAGTTTATGGCTTGGAAGCTGTGTTACCCATTGAATGCGAAATCCCATCACTTCAAATGGCTGTCGAATTACTTCCAGCTACTTCCGAAGAGGAGAAATGTTTATTGTACTTAGCTAAATTAGATGAGACTCGACGTGACGCTACATTGGCAATCGAGACTCACGCGAAGCGAATGAAAGCTCAGTATGATAGAAATGTGACCCCTCGAAGTTTTTCGGAGGGAGACCTAGTGCTATTATATGATCAAGCTAACGATAAGCTAGGTGCTGGAAAATTCGTTCCTATGTGGCATGGACCCTACATTGTAAAGCGAAAGCTAGCAAAAGGGGCTTATGAGCTGGTTGATTTTGATGGGGACTCTTTGGGTAAACCCAGAAATGGACTTTACCTAAAGAGGTATTATGCTTAAATGGTGGGTATGGAGAATTTTTAGTTAGGTTAGGTTTTCTTTCTAGCTAGTATGTTTGTTAGTTAGTTAGTGTGCTTAGCTTAGAGAGTGTGTTTTTCGTCGTTATTCTGGCTTATCTTGGTTTTAATCTTGATATTGCAGATGTCGACGCCTCTCCAAACATACATTGGATTTGCTGATGGTGCTTGTCGTAGTACACAGAATATCTCTTCCGCAGCTTGGGTTATCTATTCGCCCTCTGACGAGTTAGTTTCTATGCATGGGGTAAGCCTCGGTCAAACAACGAACAACATTGCAGAATACAGTGCAGTGGTTGAATTATTATCCGAATCTATTTCATTTGGAATTCGACGTTTGATAGTGAGGTTAGATTCTGAACTTGTTGTATTACAGCTTAATAGAGTTTATGCCATTAGAAATCCTGTGTTATTAAGGTTGTTTTTGAGAGTGCGTCTCTTGGAACGTGAATTTGATTACATTGAATATCAGCATATTCCAAGGTCTTTAAATACATTAGCAGATGCAATTGCTTCTCGAATGTTGGACAGACATTTACGATAATCATGCAAGTAAATTTAAAAACATTTCATCACATATGTTAAACAAGATAAGCCGGTAATAGTGATATATATAGATAGGAGTGTGTCAAAAAATATACATCGTCTTCGATCATAGGTTGAAAAACACCTTATGATCGGCAAAATGATAAGTACAAAAAGCCAAAAATGTCATATGTGTCTACAAAAGTGACTAGTCAATCACTGGTGGTGCTCCCTATACGACACCACTGCACGGGCTACCTTACACAAAAACCTCCTAAACGGTCCAGGGACTGCGACTACATAGCGCTGAAGTCTGATAGGAATATCATCTATGGTAGTCTCAGGCATATCCGCCGTCAGACGCTCTAGATCCTGCTCCAACTCAGCTAGTGACTCTGCAGCCGCGTCCTGTGGGGCCGGTACCGGTGCAGCTGGATGTCTCCTCTCAAAAGGCCGGAGGTTGGCTGGGCGCTGTGGACCAACATCTGCATTTTAAAATTTTTAACTGTCAGTTTTTGAGACGATATATATAAAAAAAAAAAAAAAAATACATAATTTGAAAACTTGTGAAAAATAAAGTACCTCTGTCATCCCATTGTTCTCCCTGTGGAAGAACCATGTCCGGATCATGTCGAAAATCTACTCCGGCATACGGAAAGTCCTGGATCGAAAAAACCTGGTCCTCTAACCAGTGAAAATAACTATCAGAGAATCGAACAACCGCCGCGCCCTCGTCAGGATGCCGGGCCATCACCGTAACCCATCGTATCAGCTTTGGCTCCCGAGGACCCAAGATATCAATAGTGAGTTGCTGAGGGATCAGCATTGGAACTCTCTCTAAGGCAAAGCTCACGACTAAAGGCCCATATCCAAAGGTCTTCAGTCGTCCATTCTTTGCCCTAGTCAGTTGGCTCTTCATATTAGCCGACACAGCATCACACCAGTTGAAAATGGTGCCTTGGTAACAGTCAATCGCCATCCGCATTTGGGACCCGGAAGCAATATGTAAAGCGGCTGCGCCGCAAACTCTGGTAACCGTGAAAGCTATAACTTTGAGTTCACGTAGAGAGATGTGTTTGATTTCCACGCCTTTCGCATGGTGTGCATTGGGTGTGCACCAATCTGCCCGGAGACTAGCAAGGGATTGGCCACCCGGCCTAGTCCTGGCTAGATTGAGTTGCTCACCTCTATTCGGCAAGCCAGTGAGAAAGTATATATCAGAGGGCTCTATCTCGAGCTGGTGCCCTCCAATGTAAAAGCATTGTTCTTGAACGTTCCATCTCTCAACCAGCCATTCTAAGAATCTTACCTGAGCCCTCATGCCAGGTATGGCCCAGTATTTATATAACCCGCATGCTTTTAGGGCATCAATGGAAGGTTGATGTTCAATTGCGGCTAAATCAACGTCCTCGTGCTCTCTTTCTCTCCAATCCAACATGGTGAGTGCCCTACACACCAAGAAACAATGATTAGAATTAATTTGGGGAAATTTGAATGGTTGTTTGTGAGGATTGGGGTTTCAAATTCCGCATTCCACGGAGGACGCACCCCGCGTTTAGAACACAGGGCGTCGGGACACAGCTAGCCTGAAGGTGGGCTGCGTCCCCCGACCATTTTCCTGTATAGGAAAAAGTCGGGGGACGCAGGTCACCCGAAGGGCACCTGCGTCCACCACAGAGCGCATTTTGAAACCTAAACCCCCCCAAAAAACAAAACTAAAACCTAAAATACAATTTTAATCGGATGAAATTGAAGAGTAGGATGTTGTAAAATACCTGGAAGAGACGGCGTTCGATTCTGACGGTCGGATTTTCCGCAGCGACCTCGGGAAGTTTCTTGCCAAAAGCCCTTTTTTCAACCTCAACAGTAAAATGGTAAAAATGACATGGTAAAAAGTCTTTTTATAGGTTTTTTGGATGAATTTGTTCATTTTTCACCATGGAATGATGTTTTTCGATGTATTTTTGCCTATCTTAAACAGGTATGAGTAATGTGTTGTTTTTGTGCAGGACAAAGGGACTTAGAGGGAAAATTGTCATTTTTCACGAACCAAAATATCAGAGTCATCTTTTAAGCCCTTTTCTGACTCCTAAAAAATGAAAAGATTGCCGAGTGTTTCTTTTACACTCGTTAAAACGGAATTAAAAGACGGTCCCCTTATAGCTCTTTTCTGACCGTAGAATCAGGAAAAGGTTGCCGGGTTTTTGTCGTTTCAAACTCGATACGGAAATAAAACGACGTGTCCTTGATCGCTTTTTACTTTTTAGGTCAGTGGCACTAATTATGAAAGTACTCCTTGGTCGCAAGATCAAGCGGTTCCCCCAAGTATTATTTTATACTTTTTCGGGCTTGAGGGACACAAATCTACGAAAAATTTCAACTTGGAGTCTTCTTAAGTTTTTCAGACTCTCTAAAATTGAAAAACGCCGAGTTTCTCCTATACTGGACTCATTAAACATTTCACAGTAAAGGACCTGTTCAATTACAAATGGGAACGAACCACTCCTTCCTAGGGTTCGAATCAAAACTAGGTTGGACTCATCCGAAGGATGAGCTTATAATCAAGCATATGTTATCCTCCTCAAGCTTGTTAAAAATAAAGAGGTACTTGCCAGAAATGGCGGGGGAAAAGAGAGAAGAATGAACTTGTTTGTTACCTTTTGTCTCAGAAGAAACTTTATTACCACTCTTGAACACGACACTTTTCATTCACCTGGGTTGGGAAATCCTTTACCTCACAGTTGATCAAACCACTTTGAAAGTCTTTAACCGGGTTCTGGGGATTAACTTTGAGTTATTCATCACCAAGCCATCTGTCGTGTCGTTATGTGTTCAAGAGGTCTGCAAGCAAAACTTTCATCTGCAAAATACTTGTCATCCGTTTGACCATCCCTGAGTCAGTCCTTACAGCAACATTTCTTCAACTTGAACAATGATTTCGTGTTGCGGGCTTGCCTGCAACGAGTCACTTTCTATCGACATCAGCACATTATCTAGAGAGATGACTTAGAAATCATCAGTACCTTGAATTCTGCATGCATCAATGGCAGGTTTCTCGCCTTTGACGTCAGTTTACATCATTGACTTTCGATCAAAGGATTCCGTGAAATGTTCGACATCAACTCATTCATTCACATCTCATGGATTGTACTGGGTACTTTGAGAACCATTGACATTACTGGTGGTCTCTCTTACACTTGTTAACAGTTTACATCATCGACTGGTAATTAAGTGGTTTCTACCATGTTCGACATCAACTCATTTATTCGCATGGCTAGAATCGTACCAATTCGAGGAGTAGAAATGAAGACCCTGGATCTAGTTTCCACCATCCAAGCTGCGAGGAGTTTTGTATTCATTATCTAAGTAGACTAATCATAAACAGATGGCTGCGCCCATACTGTGTCTACAAAAGTCTATGATTATGATGTACTGCAAGATCATTCCTGTATCAGAGTAGTTAGTCTGTTAGTTAAAGTTTTAATCTGAGTATGGGAATGCCTACCTCAGTGATGATATAATCTTATACATGTATTTTGTGTTGAAAATTGCAGGTTCTGACCAGGCTCTCCACGAGATAATCCTTGAAATGATAAAGCGCTTCACCCTTCCTAGATAATACAAAACCCTAATCTATTTCAGGCTTCGCACTTTAGGGGGCAATCTGTTACACTAAAAAATGTCACCATGACTATTTACAGTTAGTATGGCTCAATCAACAGTCATGCTATCCTCTTAGGCAAGTCTTATGCCTCTGCTCTCCATGTCAAACTCCAAAAAGAGAGAAAGTCTTTTATAAATGTATTTATCTCTGGGGACGCAGGTTCTCTCAACCTTAGCTGCGGGGACGCACCCAATGTTCACAAAAGCTGCGTCTTTGGACGCTCTGTATGTAAAGGAGCAGGTGCGTCCCCCTGTAAAGGTTAAAATGCACGAGTTTCATCTTTAAAAAGTCACTTGTGGTCATTTCTAGAGCATTCTAGAAGGTTATTCGACGTGTATTGAGCGCCTCCAGATGGTTCATGCACTCCTACCAAAGAGGAACTTATCCCATCAATAAGGGAGCTATCCCATCCAAAGAGGGGATTATCCCATTGATGGTGGACCTGATTAACTTCCTCTTGAGCACTATAAATATAGGCATTGGGCCAGAAGGAGGGGAGGTTGAAAGCTATACATTTCTAAGGGTAAATGCTGCAGGAATTAGGACTCCCATTTAGAAGCTTGTGAGGAGAGATTGCCATCTTTGCTTGTTCTATTTGGAAGTGGGTGAGCTTTGTCAAAGTAAAGGAGAACTCTTGATGGACCCTGGGAGGGACTTGCACAACACCAAGGCTCAGGTTGTATTTGTTCCTTTTGTTACCTATTAATGCAAATGAGTCCATTCTTCTCAATAACTTGTTATTTATGAGTTGTTTCATGTACTCCTTGGTCTATGTGTTAAATATGTTTTATTCTATGAGATTATCAATTGCTATTTAATCGTTTGATTGTTAGTGTATGCAGGTTTCAAAGTGAAGGAGGAGCTCATCCAGATCAGCGGAGCTGGACTGCTACAACAACGTTGGATTACAGGTAGGATCTAAACACTTGATTTCCCGTATAGTAAATGCATGTTTAGAGAAGGATTGCTCTTGTTTGTCTTGTTTGTCACTAGAGAGTCTTAGGCTCCTAGGGAGGTTGGTTGTGTCCGCACAATCGACTCTTTCCACCTGACAGCAAGTGAAGCGGGGCTCCCTTGTACTTCATCATCCATGCTTGCATGTTGTCAAAAACATCATGTATGTTCTTCAAGATGCAAGATCTTCTCACACATCGCTACTCCATTCGTGGAGATGGACAACTGCTTGGTGCATGGTACCAAACTTGGAGTACAATGCTTGCATAACTATATCAAGGGACAATACTTCATCTAGTATTGCCTTCTTCATCTCAGCTCAAGCGAACATTGTCACCAAGTCCCCTCCTTTGTTGGCCGCCTGTAGTTCCTTCACCATTCACTCATTCCTTCACCAATCAATATTTCAAGCGGTGTGAAAGTTGTTAGTGAACTGGATAGCCTAACCAAACCAATGAGATGCCTATATGTCCTCAAGTTATGATTGAGCCTTTTGAAAAATGGGCTATTGATTATGTAGGACCAATAAATCCCTCATCATCAAATAAAAAGTGTATATTGGTTTGTACAGATTTTGTTACAAAATGGGTAGAAGCTAAAGTTGTTTCTTTTGATACTGAAAGAGTTGTTGTTGATTTTCTTTTTACTGAAATATTTACTAGATTTGGTGTACCTAGAGAAATTGTTTCTGACAATGGATTGCAATTTATTCCTAATCTGGTATAGGGTGTAATGGAGCAGTACAAAATCCAACACAGGAAATCCACACCATATCACCCGCAAGCAAATGGAAAGGTAGAATACAAAAATAAGGTGATTGAGTCTATCCTCACAAAGACGGTAAATATGAACAGAAAGGATTGGGCTAACAAATTACCGGAAGCATTGTGGGCCTATCAGACCACTTGGAGAAACAACACGGGACACACACCATATGAGATGGTGTATGGGAAACAAGTCCTCTTGTTGATCAAATTCCAGATCAAGACTTTTAGGATTGCAGTCCAATTGGGGCTAGATATCTCCGAGGCACAATAGTAGCACCTTCTACAATTGAACGAGTTAGATGAAATCCAAAGGGATGCTATTAAGCAAAATATCTTGGTTCAACAACAACGCAATAAGTGTCATGACAAGTCTATTAAGAAAAAGAAATTCCAGCCAGGTGATTGGGTGCTCCTTTACGATTCAAGATTCAAACATTTTAAAGATACACGCTGGATGGGACCCTATGAGGTGGTCAAAATGTTCGAGAATGGAGCAGTAGAAATCAAAGCTATTGATGGACAAAATTCTGTGTTCCTGGTAAATGGGCATGGATTGAACGTATATTTCCAGCCCCTTACTAAAAGAGATTTTATGCAGCAAGTCCAACAACCATTTGAAAAGGAGTTGGTAGGTGATAGCACCAACCTATTGAAGAATTGATTCCTTCTTGTCCTTATTTAAAAAAAAAATAATGAAAGAAAAAAAAATGACAAAAAAAAGGTATAAAAAGAAGTTTTTTTCCCTGTAATTGTGAAAATCAGTTGACTGACATAATTGTAGAAGGATCAACTTGAAAACTAGCATGCTGGCAGGAAGATCAAAATTTTCATAAAAAGGGAATGTTACTTGATTTTTAGATATGCTGGCTGCCACCAAGAAAAAGAAGGTTCACGAAACCGAGCACTTACCTAAGTTTGGGGTAACTAGCATGGACATTTTTATCCAAGTAAATTCTTACTTACCACTGCAGTTATTTTTCCTACACCAGTGATGGAAGATTTCAAGGTAAAAATCTTCTTCTATTTCCCATTTCAAAATTTCCCACTAGTTCTTTTATAAATTCCGAAATGAATTACCTTCCTCTTTCTTCCAAGAAACTACCCTTACCCGATTCATAAAATCCCTCTTTTCCCTTGAATTTTTTCCCACATCCCGTTTCATTTATCCCCTTGGTGATATTGTTCTGAAATCCCTGCTGTAATATTCCTTCCCATTTTGCTTTTTTTTTTTTTAAACCCCTTTCCCACTTCTTTATTCCCTCATAAGTTGATTGCAGAATTTGATGTGATCATTCAGAAGGCATGTTGAGAAGTACCAAAGGATGGAAAATACTTTTTTCTTGTATAATGAGGCAAATTTTTTAAAGTCCAGCTACAAAAGTATGTCCTATCAAAATTTCTATTTGGTAAAAATATTTGGTGCAAGCACAGCGCAGTGAAAGAACAGTAGTGCAAGCAGGTCTGATACATAAATACAATTGACTATGGAAGAAATTTACACAGCCCTAAAATGGTTTATTAAAGGTTTATGGGCCTATATTTTTTTGTACATGTGTTGATATGATAACGCATTCCATGTTTTAACTGATGCTTTGTTTCATTAATTACTAGTCTAGGGACAAATATTTAAAGTGAAAGATGTGTAAGGCTGAAATATAATTTTTCTTAATAAATGCTGAAAATAAGTCTGATTGAATTATGATGTTTATTGCGGAAGTGTACTTCATCTGATAACCTAAACTCACCCTATTTGCAATCATTCTTCACTACCCGACCATCATTAACCTACCTGTGATCCGATCATTCTAGTTGTTGCATCACCGCTGCCTATACTGCCACTGCATCCAATCATCACAATTCACCTATAATGAACTGATAGGAACCTAGACCTGAAGTGGAAGGGACTATTCCATCATATATGGGTAAGTAGGTCTACAAAGATAGAGGGCAAGGAACCTTCCACATAGAATTCTCGGTGAATGTTGGAGTTACCCTGAAATTCTTTCGAGGGTGTGATCAGTGAAGTGGAAGAGGTTTGAAATGGCACCTGTGAGGAGTGAACCACTGTCACTACAGGAGATTGAACAAACCGCCGAATACAGGAACAATCTTGCACTTTTGCAAGAATCTGGGTTCCTTCCATTTCTCCAAAAATTTGATGGATTCGACATGGGCGTAGTGCTAGAGTTTGCAAGAACGTTCAAGGAAGGCCAAGTTAGGGTCAGGTCCTTAAAATTTAAAATCATTGAAGAGTTCATTTCACAAGCCATAAGCCTACCACTTACAGGTGAGCGTTGGTTTAAGAAAGAGTGGTTGACAAAGAAGTGTTGCCAGCGATTCGTGGTCGATAAGAATATTGAGGTTAATTGGAAAAAGGGACTGCCACAGATTTCCATGGTCGAGAAATGGCGAGATTTACTGTTTATATTACAGAATTTTGTCACAGGTGAAGGACGCTATACCTTGGCATTTGTATACCACCTTCGATTGCTGTCACATTTCGAGGCGGGGAAACTGATTAATTTCCCTCACTTCTTGCTTAGGAGCCTCGAGAAGATGGTGAAAAATGTGCAAAGCAGAAGTGCAAGCTAGGTTGCAACCAAACTCTGCCATGATGGACTCATTACGATGCTGGTCAAGAAGAAGTTAGAGAAAAATGGAATAGCATGGGAGGTATTTTTGAAAGAATTCCGAGCAAGGGGTTCAAAAGAACCTGCTAGCACAAGTGCATGTAAAAAGAGAAAGGCATAGACATTGTCTCCTGCCAAGCAGCGAAGTAAAGGCTCACCAATGCAAGCATAGAATAGGGATGTTGAAAACACTCCACTTGCAACAAAGAAAAGGAAAATTAGGACCTCGGTGAGGAGGAAATTTTTTGGCCAAGGGACAAACCAGTCGGGTTCTCCAATTGTAATTGACAACTCGCCCCAAGTCTCTCCCACAATTCATAATCTCTTAGTGCTCGTAGATGTAGTGGTATACACCATGGAGAATGTAGAAGATGACATGCTGTTGTAAACATTTGTCAGCAGGCTAAGGAGTAAGAAAATAATGTCAACACCAAACACCAGCGAAGTCCAAGCGGAGGAGGATGAAGAGGAACAACATGAAGAGCATCCTGACAATTTTAGTGAATTGGATGTGGATACCCTTAATGATTTCGA
Source organism: Pinus tabuliformis (assembly GCA_031772625.1). Taxonomy (NCBI): domain Eukaryota; kingdom Viridiplantae; phylum Streptophyta; class Pinopsida; order Pinales; family Pinaceae; genus Pinus; species Pinus tabuliformis. Next base: position 1,026,810,619 of record CM062815.1, read on the forward strand.
GGACTAGGGCGTTGAAAACCCTGTGGTTTTTGAAGGCCAGGGCATTGAAGACCCTGCGGGTTCTGAAGATCAGGGTACTGAAGACCCTGCAATGTTTGAAGATCAGGGCATTGAAGACCTTGCGATGTTCAAAGGACAGGGTACTGAAGTCCCTATGGTGGTAGAAGAATGGGGAATTGAAACCCGCCCTGATTTGGAAGGACATGGTGTGGAATTCCCTGAGAAAGGAGAGAAAGTTGTTAAGAACTCAGAGGAATTAGGCACACAATGTACTAAAACCACTGGCACAGATATTGGTGAGGGTATCCAAACTCTCAGTGATAGCAAAACCCCGAGCATAGAAACCCTCGGCAATGTCTTAAGGAAGACTTTTGACAGTCTTGCACTTGATGTTGATTCTGTGGTAGAAAAGGCGTTCACACCCAAAGATCTCAGTACAACACCATCCGCTCTCTTCCTTAATAGCATAATAGTGGAGTTGAAGCAACAAGTCCATGACCTAGAAGTTTTAAACCAAGTCATGAAAGAGAAGAGTTGGCAGAAACAGAGTGAGGTGCAACAGGTAAAGGTGTGGAAATATTGGGCTTCCAGATGCTATAGATGCCTGAAGAAGGTAACTAAGCATCTGGGAAAAGCCTGATACAAGAAGCCAAAGATAGTAAAGACAAGAATAAACATTGAAGTGCAGAACTGAGGAGTGGCCACTAATTTTTTTGAAGGTTTTTGCAGAGGTAAAACATTGTGTGAGGAAACACAACAACTTAGGGATGGGAGGATGCTGGTATCCTAAATTGCCCTATTTTTTACTCTGTTTCCATCAGTATGAACCTCTGTTTTAACTTAATATAAGACCCTTCTTTCCTGCACTAGTACAAGATGGTTACCTTTTTCCTACACATGCTCATAGTTTATATTAAGATTGGCTACAACACTTTATTAATCGTTTTATATAGATTTCAAATTATTTACATATTTCTTGTAACTCATATTAATTTCCTAGAAGTAATCATGGAACGCAGTGTTAATAATGTATGAGTTGACTAGTGCAGGAAGATTCCTGCACTGCCACTGTCTGAGATTTTCAAGAGCTATCTTCCACGAGGATGGATCTCAATCTTCGACTCCGAGTCTAACTGCTGATGAACTAAATAAGGTGGCGTGCATCCAGGAATTTTTCTCCAAAGCTAGATTACAGCCTAGTGAAGCTCGTGTGTGTTATAACCATTGGCCAAGTTTGTAATTCAGTTTCTAAGTCTGTTCGGCGAAGAGGCCTAAACAAGAATTATCTATAATTAGCATAAACGGCCTAGAGCCGAAGGATATATAAGATGTAGATCATGGATAGGAAGCTAGTGAACCATCGGTTATTACTTTGATTTATGTAATCTAGCTATCGCCTCGATCTGGGGTTGGACTATTTGTTAAGGGAAATGTTCCCCTAGGGCTTTTGGGTTGAAACCCTAGCAGACTGAAAGTTGTCTATACAGAGAAACACACATTCCACACAGCCATTATGCTAATATAATCAAATTCTATGATAAGGGGTGTACCTGAGGTCCTATGTTTGAGAAGGTCCTTTAGGGTCCAAACCCTTCTTGGAGTTCCTTTTGCTCCTTTCACCTGCAAAACAACCAATTCAAGAGAGTACAATAGTATATGGACTAAACCTTATAAAGAAACCATCTTCATATTATAAATAAAGGTAGTTAGTTATGAAATTAAACAACCATTCACATATGAATTCTAACATGAATATCACAAACATGAAGAAGATTTATATCACGAACAAAGACATGTGTTTCTTTTATTATAGACAAATAAAGTACAAAAGGAATAATTTCACCTGAGTCATCCTTTCACAGGCTCCAAGCAAAGCCTTCTTCCGGATTCGTCCAGCCTCAAGCCTTTAACAAACTCCTTCCATGACTTACTCCATGATATCACAAGTAGTGGATGGACATCAACACACAAGGAAACAAGGGTTTCTTGTAAAAATGGGGGAATTGCAGGAGGCACAAGGATCTTCAGACCTGGTCATGGAAATCTCAGCATAATAACCTTTCTCTCTCTTCTCTCCTCCCTTAGGCCTTCGCATTGAAGCCTTTTTATACTTCTCCCAGAGTAGTTTGTTAGTTGGGAGTTGGTTGGGAACAGTTGGGCCACGGGCACTAACAGGTGATCAACAGGTGAAACCCGCGGTCTCTGCTTGAAATTAAGGAGTTTTATATTTTTTTAAGTGTTTTAATACATATATGTGGGTTGGGTATATGCCTACCCGTGTATACACGCATTTAACTCAGGGAAATGTCGAGTATAAGGGAAAAAACACTATTTTTTAATTTTTTGGACTAGGTCTGGAAGGAGGGGTTGCCCTAGGCCATGAGTGCAGCATCACAAACCATAAGAGTGAGATTTGGAGCTATAACAGATGCCCCCTAATATATGAGGTCAGAAGGGGTACATGATGGCCGAAATGTATTAAGCAAGTACATGGAAAGGAAATATGTCAAAAACCGAGAAGGACTTCACCAGAGTTCAGCCTGCCAAGCCACAAAAGGAGGTCAGAAAGAAACACTGTCTGAGGCGGGCATACCCATGCTCAGAAAAAGCAAAGCCTGTCCGCATATCAAGTACAAGTGGATCCACTAAGTATACAAGTATAAATGACTGGAAAATACATAATGGATCATCCAATCATGATCAAACAAGTATATGTCTGAATATCACATATAAGAATGTCAATGATACTGAAGGATGAACCAGATCACTGATATCAAGAACTGATCACAAAAGGTACCAACTGAACATGATGGAATAGGATGGCACTACATTGCAAACTCAGGTGCCAACATATAGAATGTCGCCATGACTGATTGCAACATATAAGGTGGAGTGGTATCAACTAGCAGCAACAGGAGCAACTGTCAAGTGAGCCAATGAATGCTGATACAACCTGAGGTCTTCACCGACCGCCGTGGTACATTTCTACACCATGGGAATAAATGATCTGAAGTTGACCATGTGAGAAATCGTTTAATTACCATTCATTGATGTATACCATTAACAAACGCGAGACTACTCACCGATAATGATAATGAGCGTCAAGGTACCCAGTACAATCCAAGAAGTGTGAATAGATGAGCTGGAGTCGAACACCTGTAAGAATCTATCGATCAGGAGACAATGATTGTTTCTCACTGTCGATAGCGAAGGATCTGCCACTAATGAATGCAAACCCCAAGGTACTACCAAATGGACTCTAGATCTTTGCCCCAGAGCAATGAGTCGGAGTCGATAGGGAAAGATCTGCTTGAAGGAAGGCATTCAGGCATCCTTCATCAATCTAGCGCGAGTGTAACCTGTAGGCCAATAATGTGGAAGGAATCAGACGAAAGAGATGTAGTAACCCAACTGAGGTACGTTTCTGGCGTACACAAGATGTGGTTAGCGCACGACAGAGACCCTCTGAACCAACCAGTAATGGAACCTGACATAGAGGTGAGGTATCCACCAATAGGGTCAAATGGAAACCAAGGTACTGCACGAATCCCAATGTGTGATAATGTAAGCTGATGTCGAACACAAGGGAAACCACTCAGTCAAAGATCCATGATATTGATTGATGTTGTGCACAAGGTGACCTATCAATAATGAAAATAGGGCCAGGGTGCAGCTCTAGGCCTATCCTCAGAGCAAGATGTCTTCGTCGATAAGGACAAGACCTGCCAGCAAGAAGTCAATGGAGACCTTCTCAAACCAGCACGAGTAAAGGACCAATATAACTGATGTGATGATAGACATGATATTGACAACCAGGTATGGCCGACTAAAAAATGAGTCAAGAGACACCGCAGAGAGGCCAACTCAAGCTAACTTCCCTTGAACAAAAGCACGACTCAATGTGACTATGTGGCACCATATGATGACTCTGTATAAGTTCGTCATGTAGGAGGCACGAAGGAACTCTACATATGATTGGAAGAGATAACCAATCGGGGGAGAACTGACTCAATAACAAGGTTAAGGCGTACCTAAGTCAAACTAAATCCCACCCACGGAGGAGACTTTGCTTTTAGTGCTTTGTTCAAGGGCGATACGACTAACTCTAGCTGCCAACAATAAATGGAAATACTGTTCCATTCCCGTTCTTTTTGGAATATTTAGTTTTTTTGTCTTTTTCTGTTAAGCTTGAAAAAGAATAAAAGAATGCTATAGTATAGTGGAAAGAACGAGTGTCGGTGAAACAGATGATCTAGTTCCTAGGAATGGAACATTCCTATGCTCAATGCAGGGAGGTGAAAACTGGTCAATGACACTCAAAGGTGTGTTCCTTCGATGGGTCAAGGTGTGTCAAGTTGCAGAAGTCAAAGGTATGCAAGGTTGATTTTGCAGTCGTCATGGTCAAAAGTTGGCTTAAACACGAGTCCAAGTGAAGCTGGCTCTAGGCCAAAAGGTGCAAATAGTCAACATGCAATGCAGTAGTACAACTCAACACAAAGGAGCATCTAGGGTATAAGGCCATAACGAAGCAAAGAAGCAAAGAGGAATGAGTCTTCAATGCATAAGTCATGGTGGGACTACAGAGGACTCCCGAGCCTACTCAAATCGGAGCAACATGGGCAACAAATGTCCGTGAGGTGCTAACTACGATTCCCATGTAAAGGATGGCTCTACCATCGTGTCATGATTTAAAGAATCGGCGAGTGAAGATGGCTTACGAACCATAACACGATGGGGTTAAACCTATGGTAGATGTATCTACAAATGGAGGCTAGTATGCATAATGCAACGGAAAAATGGTGTCTCTAACCTATATGCCAGTGAGAAAACAATACTTGCCATGATGGGTCAGCAGTCATGGAATCGTCTCGAAACTCGAAAAAACGTCCAAGATGTCCTAAAAATCAAACCATTCTCGACATTCCAAGCTCCCAAGTTAAAAGTCACATGAGGCCAAAAAAAAAAAAAAATTGAAAAAATTTTGCATTTTCAAAACCTATAAAAGAGCTTTTGGACTCACCATTTTCACCATTTGAGTTTGAGAGCAAAGAATTGGAGCAAAAGGAGCAAACTTCCCATACGCCAAATTCAACCGTTCAGATTATTCAAAAACCTCCAGGTAACTCTTATACTTGTCTTGCAATTGATTGTAACTATTTTTAAGATTTTTAATTAATGTTTCACCGTTGAATTTTTTGCCAAAAATTTCACCGCAGCGTATATGCGAGTTGGTAATATGAAAGCCGCGTACACGAGGGCCCTATATGCGACTGTGTGCACAGGGACCCACATATACGCCGCGAAAATTTTTAAACAAAAAACTAACAGTTGAAAGTCATTTTTCTTCATGATGCCAGTCACCTGGCAAGAAAGAGAGAATGTCACGGTGGATGATGAAGTCATGAACAATCCTGATGCTTTGGATGCCCTACGGGGATGTGGTTTTCTTAAATTCTTCAAACTGTCGAATATGAAATCAAACACACGTCTGCTTGAGATGCTCATTGATTACTGGAATATTGAGGAGGATGCCTTTATGATTGATCAGATGCCACTCAGGATAGAAGTGGAAGATATCGATTTCATCACTGGCCTTTCCCGAAGGGGAGAGGTAGTACATTCTCGGGGCAGGACACCGAGCAGTCTCTCGATCGAGGACTACATACAGATATATTGCCCGAGACATCCCAAGAATGTTGGGAGTCAGATTTCCATCACACATGTGGTGAGTTTACCACTGAGGATAATGCTGTTCACCATAGCTCGAGTGAACGGATCAGCCTCTCTACATCAGGCATCACGACTAACCATGAGCATGGCAGTTGACTGTCTCACCACTATATTTAACTGGTGTACTCCTCTTCTGGCCAGCATGAAGAGCCAGCTCACTTCTATCAAGAGGGGACAGACCAAAAACTTTGGATATGGGACCATTCTGTGTTCTTTCTTTTTTGAGACGGTCCTCGCACTCCGCCCTAGGGTAGCAGTTTCCATCAGCACCCCACGAGATCCACGCATGGGCCGGTGGGCTGACCTGATAAAACGTCTAGGGGGTGGGGAGGTCCCACGGACTACATTTGACGATGACTTCTTTACCTGGTGGGATTAGCAGATCATCGCCATAGATGACTACCCTTATGTTGGGTTAAATTTCCAAGGAGATCCTGATCTAGCATTACCAACGACCGCAACATGGGGCGACGTTGGTAAGTATTTTTGATTTTATGATTTTTTTGGATTTTTCAAATATAATAATGGATTTTGAAAATATTTTTGATGGGATTCAAATGACTAAGATGATGATCATGTTCCATATATTGGGCCGGTACGACCAGATGGGTTCCCGCGGCATGGACGGCGCAGCCGAGGAGCTGAAGAGGCAGCTGCTGATACAAAACGACTTCTACGTAACATTTAGCGACACTTGGTGAGATTGAGTCATCGAGTACCGATGGCTGCCATAGAGGACCTTCTTGAGGATATGCAGAATCATGTGGTTGGCATGCCACGTGACTGGGTTCGCACTTTTCGGTGTGTGGCCAATGCGATAGTTGCTTACTTAGCTGCTCATCCTCAGCTGGGGCATTAGATATACTAGACATGATTATGGGCATTTGAGTGCCAATTTTGTATATTTTTTGGACAGACATATGTACACTTGAGATGCTTTATGATATATATATATATATATATATATATATATATATACACAGTTTGACTTTTTGATGCTTGATTTTATTGTGATGAATGATTGATATGCCAGTCTAATGCTTGATTGGCGATAGAATCAGCTAACCAATTATGAAATCTTGGAATGTGAAAATAATTAATATAAGTGAATGATCTTTGCAACAACCTCACCCTTAAATACTGGCGATATAAACATGGATCCCTTACCCGATAAATGTTATTTAATTGTGACACTATCAATTGTGAATCAAGATAAACTACCAACGAGTCAATTCCATAAGAAATTGCCTTGGATAGTAAATTAATGACAGAAGTATACTCAGCCATGTTGTTTGAAGTGGGACCAATGCATACGCCTCTTGATACCATCAATTGACCAGTTGGATAATAGAGTACCCAAGCTGCGGAAGCGAGATTCCGAGTGTGCCGACTAGCACCATCGGCGAACCCAAAATAGACCAAGTCATCCATCAACACCTACCACAGCAGACCAAAAAGTGTTGATATCAAAAACTCTTGATGAGATATGTATAAATATAAATAATGTACAAAGAAGCCATTGCCTAATTCCTACTTAAGCAAAGTACTTCTTTAGGTAGATCCCATTTCGGGGCTCTGCCAACTTGTTTCCCTCAAAATCGATTAACTCATACGACCCTTTTTCTAAAACTCGTTTAATAATGAAAGGACCATACCACATAGGCTTAAGCTTGCCTGCCCCCAAGGTGTCCTTATCTTGGTCATAGACCAAGACAAGGTCACCTTCAAAAAAGACTCGAGGATGGACAACTTTATCATACTGCGTTTTAACCCTTTTCTTGTGAGCCTCATTCATCGTGGCAACATCTTGACACTGCTCATCGAGATGTTCCAAGTGAAAGAGGCGCTCTTCGAGACTCGAAGTCTCTGGAAGGAGATCAACAACTAACTTAAGAGATGGAATTTCACATTCAACCGGAAAGATAGATTCCATCCCATAAACCAACTAAAACGGTGTAAAACCAGTAGCAATCTTGACGGAGGTTCGGTATGCCCAAAGAGATGGATACAACATAACGTGGAAAGTGGACCGATTTTTGTCGATTGTCCATTGCAGGATCATCTTAAGAGTTTTGTTAACTGCCTCGACCTATCCATTGGCCTGAGGATAATAAGGAGATGAATGCTCCTGCTGGAAACCCAATTTGAGAGCCAATTTAGACATTAGTTGATTTTGGAAATGATTGCCATGATCAGTGACAATCTCTCTCAGGATACCAAATCTTGAGATAATCTGATTAAAAAGGAACAATGCTGTCGTGTCACTATCATTTTTATAAGTAGGCATGGCCTCGGATCACTTCATAAAGTAGTCTACAGCCACGATAATGTACCTGTGGTTCGCCGCTGAAGGCGGATTACAAGTTGTAAAATCGATACCCCACTTAGTAAAGGGACCGACAGTGATAACGGGAAAAAGAGGAGCTAGATGTGCGTGCATCTTCCGAGTATAGATTTGACACGGGTGACAGCGTTTGACCGCTTCAACACAATCTTTAAAGAGTGAAGGCCAAAAATAGCCAGCATGCAAGATGCGCTGGGCTGTAGCAAGCCCTGATAGATGACCACCAGAAGCTCCACTATGGCAGTCATTTAGCACTGCCTCTGCTTCCTCTAAGGTTAAAAAACGCCGAAGGATTGAATCAACCCCTCGACGGTATAATGTATCACTAATGATAACATAATTTTTAGCCAGCTGACGTAATTTTCGATGTTCATCCTTGGAGAAAGTAGAGGGAAACTTCGAAGTCTGGAGATAGACAATGATATCTCCATACCAAGCATCGAGTGAAGAGATGAGGAATAAATGTTCATTGGGAAAACATTCCTCATAAACAATATCCTCTCCACAAGGCAGCTCAGAAATTAGCTCAGCAAAAACCATGTATTTCTTAGGCTTGGCAGACAAGAAATCGAGATAAAATTGTTGCAAAATGACTATCCATCGATTATATTTGCCCCCAATCACTCACCTACTGAGGACAAATTGAAATGGATTGACCGCCGCTAAGACAAAGGTTTTGCGTAGCAGGATATAATTACGGAGCCATTGGACAGCATGAAGCTGCCAAAGCCAACTTCTCAAGCATAGAATAGCGAAGTTCAGGACCTATCAAGCCTCGGCTCAAATAATAAATCACATGCTCTGTGAGAGCATCATCTTCCTGAATGAGAACCATACCAATGGTTGATTCTACTGCAGCGAGATATAAAAGGAAGTCCCTACCATAATCCGGTGGACTCAAAAGCGGGGCAGAGACTAATGCCTTTTTCAAAGCATCGAATGACCACTGCGCAAAGTCATCCCACACAAATGGAACTCCTTTCCATAGCAAACACATGAACCCTTTACTGATCTCGGCATAGTTCGCTATAAGCCGTCTTAAGAAATTAGCCTTCCCTTGAAGACTTTGAAGTTGTCGAACTGAGGATGGGGGAGGAAACTGAACTATTGCCTCAACCTTGAAGGGATCAACCCTAATCCCTTCATTTGACACAATGAAACCTAACAACCGACCGAACGTAACCGCGAAAAAGCACTTGTTGGGATTCAACCGGATTTTATAAAAACGACATCGCTAAAAAACCATTCGAAGATGACTAGGGTGATCAGTTCTCTTTCGAGAATGAGTAGTGAGATCTTCCAAGTATGCTTTGATGATATGTTTGATGTTGTGGAAAGCATATGACATGGCCTGCTGAAAAGTGGCTCCAACATTTTTAAGACCAAAAGGCATATTTCTATATGCAAAGGTACCCTAGGGACATATAAAGGCTGTCTTATGTTGATCTTCAGGTCGGATAGAAATTTGATTATAACCGAAAAAACCATCCATGAAGGAAAAAATTTCATTACCCGCACACTTATCGATAATCTGATCAATGAATGGCGTGGGGTAATTATCTTTCGGACAAGCCTTGTTTAGGTCCCTAAAATCGATGCATACTCGGATTGTTCCTTGCTTTTTATCCACTGGGACTAGATTAGAAACCCAATCTATAAGAGGAACAGGGTATATAAAACCCGCCTTTAGCAGCTTCTCAACCTCAGCTTTAATTGCTACTGCTTTCCTAGGGTTAACCGGTCGAACCCTTTGACGGACTAGTTTGGCATTTTCAAACATCTTGATCTCATGTTGAACTATAAAATGATCAACGCCAGGAATTTCTTCATAAGACCAAGCAAATACATTTCGAAATTCCTTGAAAAGGTCAGTGTAAATTTGAATCTCTTCAGGGGAACATTCGATTCTAATGAAGAGGTTCTCGATCATGTTAGGGTCCCTAGAGATGTTTATAGGTATCGTTTTTGAAATCACAGACATATTACCTTCGGCACGAAAGTGCGCTGGAGCCAAAGGATTTGATACTGTACAAACATCACTAGTAAAGAGTTTGGAGAATCTAGATTCTTCTTCCTGCAACGGAGGACGAAAGTATGAACGATGGTGTAAGTCTTCCCAAGGTCGATCTGTACCCATCATCACTTCGAGGATTGCTTCTTTAGAAGGTAAAACCGAATCTAATTAGTCCAAGGCAGAGGTAGAATCAAGGCTCCAGGCCGGAGCCACATCACCATCTAACTCCTCTTCGGAAAAAGGCGTAGAGTGGTCATCTGTAGAGTTGGCGATAGACTGATATCTAAGCTCAGCTACAGATATAGGCAATGCTATTCCATTTACTTGTCCTTCAACTAATGTGGTCATAGGTGAAGGCAAGGTCCAAGGGTCTGAAAAATAACAAGTTCAGAAGAACTCTTCTCAAGGAGACTCCTTAGATGATGAGACGACATTGATTCTAGCGATAGGAGAGGGAAGATCAAAAGTACCCATCAATGAGGAGTACATCCCCACTCCTATATTCTCAGTAGGTAGACAATGGTTATCCACTAAGGGAGCAGTAGAGTCAGAGATTGCTTGAGGATCGACTGGACAATAATCCAATTGATCAAACTTAACAATTTTCCCCTCATGAGGAAAGAAAATGACACGAAACAGAGTCGAAACAATGACATCCATGTCATATACCCAGTTTCTTCCTAAGTGGAGATTGTAGTCTAGGTTAGCATATATGACTTCTACTTCAATATTGATGACCTTCCCCCAACACATATATGAAAGGCCGGGATAATCCCATGTGGCTTATGAGAATGACCATCAAATGCAGTCAAGACGGTAGGTGAAGGAATAGCTGAAGGTGATCCAATAGCCTTCCAGCATGACATCGACATGATGCACGTGGAAGCTCCTTCATCAATAACGGTACGAAAAATGTTAATTTTCCGATATGTAGACTTTATCTGGAAAGCCATATGATGAAGGAGTCGCTTTTTGACATTTAACATGTCAAATGTGAGCACTAAAGAGTTCGTTGGATCAATTGCCCCTATCGCGGAAATTAAAGCACTTCGTTGAGCCAGACACGACTGGAGAACCTCTAAAGCGGACATGGTGCACGGACTCTGAGCCAGATCCTCAACAATGGAGTAGTTCTGGGTGGCCCTAGCATTAGGATTAATAGTCACGCGTTTAGCGGAACCTTTCGGTATCCGTGGTATAGTCTCGACAGGGGGTCGCTCAATATGAAGGTCAGTATTTCCGGGAGCAGTCTTGTCCTTGGAAGTTTTGGCTTCACTGTAATCATGTGACTGAGTAGCCACATGGATGTTAGAACCCATCATGAAAACATTTGATGATTTTTCCCCTTCCTGGTTGCCCCCTGTGGAGGTTCCAGGGTTTGAACTCGCGCCAGCAAGAAGTTGCTGCCCTTGGGGAAAAGGGTTGGTTAACACAGCCTGAGAACTAGAAGTCCCTTGCTGCCCTAACAAGCGTTGAGTGTCTTCAATCTTGGGGCAGAGATGAGTTAAATGGTCTCCACCATAAAAATTTCATGGAAACTTGACTTTCTTTCTAGACTCATTTCTACCACCACCAGCATTATTTCCGGATTTATTTGCGTCAGCCTTCCCATCTTGGTTCTTTTTCTTACCTTGTCCTTTCTTTTTCCCATTGGAATTTTGATTTCCCTTAGGGTTATCAGATTGGACGGAATTAATCGAAGAGGTTTGGTAAGCCGGAGGGTTAGACGATGTGACTTGGTTGTTAGGAGCAGTTTGCAGAGACAACTGCCACAATTGGCTCAACAAGTTCACCGCATTTGTGTCTACCGACCCAACGATACCATTCGCATGGGGACCTGGCTTCGACTTGGCTATGTCAACCTTAGATCCAAGAGCATTTGGCAAGTATTTTTGTAGGATCCCAGACTAAGAGTAGATCAATTCTAATTGCTGGGCCCTAAAAATGGCTTGCTCCTCAGAATAGACTCCAGACATGGAGACATCCTTTGAGATCTCAGGTTGTAAAGATTTCAAAAACCATTCGAGATGGTACTCCGAAGGGATTTCAGCTTTAATGAACCTCTTTCTCTGTCTCCATTCCTGAATATGGTTAGAAATGTGAGTTGCCTTATCCTGATGAAAAGTGGCTAGAAGTTCAGTTCCGGCATCATAACGAACAAGAAACTGGAAATGATTTAAGAAAATATTAGCTAAGTGAGCGAAAGATGTAAAGTTGCCCCCTGGCAACTCTATATACCATTTGGCCGAATTACTAGTCAAGGTGCGTTGAAAAAGTCTCAACCTAATCGAGTCATCAATAAGGGAGTTCGATGAGCACCACAAATGGAATGTGGTTACATGGTCGCCTAGGTCTTCACCGCTCTTCCCTTCGAATTTTGGAATGTCTGAAGGGAGTTTGGTTGGGGCCGAAGGCCAGGCCGGCTTGTATTTGATTGGATCTCTTGTTAACTTAGTGAGATCTGGCAAGTTCAACGTTGCCAGAAACAGAAGCCTAGGAGGACCTTGGGGATTCCACCCAGACTGGGCGGAGCTCCCAAAGTTCTGAAAAGATTGGCCTAGATTTTGAAAGGCACCAGGCTGCCCGAAGTAACCAGCAGAACCAGCTGAACCAAAAGGCAAGCCTTGTGATCCAGCAAAATTCGGAGTTTGGCCAACTCCGGCCACAAAGCCTCCATTACTAGCAAAGTTTCCTCCTAAAGGATTATAGGGAGTTGATAACCCCTGATACGAGTTCCAAGCCGAAGCTAAGGGAGGAATAATTTGAAACGAACTAACTGTGGAGTATGGCCTATTCCCTTGTTGGCCGAAAAACGGATTCCTAATTCCCGTGCCACTAGCCGCAGGGTTAGTCCAACCTTGGAAAGGATTGTTGCTTTGTCCTATAGAAGAAAAAGGCATGGATCCTATTGTCGGGTTAGAATGTGGTATATGACCACTTCTGAAAGGAAAACCCTGGAATGAAGCCGATCCACCCATCATGGACGTGGCGGCACTAAACGAAACTGATGGAATACCCTGTGAATGGGTGCCAAATGGGAAGAATCTAGAACTAAAAGAATTGGTTTGGGAATTTCCACTCGTGGACGGAATGGAGGTAGACCCAACTAAAGACGTGCTAGCAAAAGATCCAAACAAAGAAGCAGAGGAGATGGAAATCATTCCTCCCCCTTGTACCGATGTTGGAGTCTGCATAGTTGTAGCACTTGTAGTAGAAGCCATGCTTCCAGTAGTGGTCATCGATGGTAAGCGCGTAATGTGTCCTGGACTTGACGGTCTATGCGTCAGAGTCCCAATGTATTGTAATACTTCCAGATGGCTAGATGGTAGGGGAGAATTTAGAGTCGCTAACGACTCTGAGAGTTCTTCTACCTCTATGTTATTCTCTGTTGGAAAGAGAACTCGAGAAAGAATTGGAGTGTTCCTCTCTTGTTCTACGGAAGTGCTAGGCTTTGCTTGAGCACTAATGCCCCCGAGAGGAGGATCAATCCCCAATGCGTCAGCTGCCATGGGATGAAACCCACCAGCAGTATTACCTCTGTGCCTTCTAGGAGAAGGCTCTAAACTTGGTGGTGAAAGACCACGAAGTCTTCGAGACCGTCTAGGTGATCGGTCAGCCACTTTGAATTTTTTGTTAAGATCTAACTAAAGACTCAAAAAATTGAAAGCTAGGCCAACTAAGAGCACAGAGCACACACTATAAAGTCCCTAAAGATATCGGCCAGTCAAACAACTTCCAAGAATTTTCACCCCAGGTGATTAGGATCGGACACCAAAATACAAGAAAGTGAATTAAGGGGCCTTCCGAAGATAGTCTGGGATAATGATGGCCCAGTCCTATCAGTGAAGGTAACAGAGGAAGTTACACTGACCTCCTAACAACAGCCTGCACTGGTGCAAGCCCCCAAGCTTCGCAAGGGTGCCCTCCAGTAGTACCGTTGAGAGTGATGCAATGTCGACCTCAGGTGCCATGGGATTCCCGTTCATAGCCACCTGTGTAGATCACTAGGAGTGGCAACTATGGATACCAACTCGTCGCAAAAGCCAGGCGGAAAAGTCGTGAGGTAAGTTTGGACAAGTAGGAGAGGGGGTATCTCTCTTCCCTGTCTTCACAGACCCTCGTGCTTAACTCCAAGATCCGGAGCTTTCCTGGTCTTCCTAACGCTATTGGATTTTCACTCACTATTCAGACTCCTATGTTTGACAGTTTAAATGGCCTTGGAGAGTTAACTCTCCACTCGCCTAATCCAAGGCCCTAAAATCCTAAAACTTGTTGGTGTATCTAACTTGATAATAAAACGTTTTAGTGAATTTTAAGTAGCGCTTGATTTTAAGATAGGTTGTTCTTTAAGTCATGGGATAAGCATAAGTGAAACTAGTGGTGTTTTGACGCAAAAGAAATTAATAAAAACCAAACTACATGCAAATGCACTTGTTTTCATTTTTCGATGAAAATAAATCTCTACAGGGTTCAAAGGAACTTCAAATAAAACAAATTTTTCTTTTCTTTTCGTTAATTCAAGCTTCACACTCACAAAAGTTAACAAAGCTATGGATGCCTAAAAAGATGTGCAAATCTATCCTAATGCAACAAATATATGCTGATGCAAGATTCAAAACTACTCTAAAATCAAGAAATGAAAGTTGCTTGCTCATCAATTTTTATTTTGCCACTTAAAATGTTTATATGGAATATGAGATGCTACCATTCATTTCTTCTAAACACTAAAAATAAGTTTCAAGACAAACAAAAAGCACTTTCATTCACTAAAAGGAAACCAACTCAAAACAAAGTTCAAGAAAGCAAAACTAAGTTTTTCAAAAAGTTTTCTTCACAAGCAAAAACAAAAATGTCTTTTCAAAAATGCTCTCAACAAGACTGAAACTTTGTGATTGAAGAATAGGCAACAAACACTTTTGCAAGTTGAGAACACACAATGGATGAAAACTCAACAAAAAGAAATGTGTTTAAAGATGCTTTTAACAACCAAATGTAGCAATGAAAGCTTTGGCAACAAAGACCAAAAAGATCACAAGGACAAATTTCAAGAAAGTGTCAATCAACAACTTTCATGAAACAAAAAGTGGATGGTCACAAAAAGCGGTTTTGTCAAGCAAACAAAAAGTCACCAAAAATAAATTTTAACACAAAGAATGAGATCAATCTTCGTACCTTGATGAATCGGAGCGGCCAAGATTCCCAGCAAGAAATCTTGCGTGCTTAAGCGAAAAATGATGACACTTGCAAAAACAAAAACAAGACCAACACTTCTTATAATCAGAGAGAATTTGGAATCATATGCTTGCTGTAAAACTAACAACTGACACTGGAAAGTGACTATTTAAGACTGAATCAAACCAGTAGACAGACCTTGAGAGACAAAAAGATATAAAAAATCTTGAAAATTGCAAGATATACGCAATTGTACTGATGTACAGATTGCGTGTATACGCGACTGTGCCTAAGGAAACCTGCGTATACGCAGGTTAACATAAGGAAACATGCATATATATGCTTCTATAAGCAAGAAAAACAACGTATATAAAAGATTTCATGAAAAATAAAAAACAGACTGAAGAAACTGACCAAACTTGCAATTCAAAAACAGACCACACAAAAACAGCAAACAAACAGGCAACTGAGCCCTGATTGGCTTGAAAACACCCAAACTAGGAACAACAATGATGTTGTCCCCAGCAGAGTCGCCAATTCTGTTAAGGGAAATGTTCCCCTAGGGCTTTTGGGTTGAAACCCTAGCAGACTGAAAGTTGTCTATACAGAGAAACACACATTCCACACAGCCATTATGCTAATATAAGCAAATTCTATGATAAGGGGCGTACTTGAGGTCCTACATTTGAGAAGGTCCTTTGGGGTCCAAACCCTTCTTGGAGTTCCTTTTGCTCCTTTCACCTGCAAAACAACCAATTCAAGAGAGTACAACAGTATATGGACTAAACCTTATAAAGAAACCATCTTCATATTATAAAGAAAGGTAGTTAGTTATGAAATTAAACAACCATTCACATATGAATTCTAACATGAATATCACAAACATGAAGAAGATTTATATCAGGAATAAAGACATGTGTTTCTTTTATTATAGACAAATAAAGTACAGAAAGGAATAATTTCACCTGAGTCATCCTTTCGCAGGCTCCAAGCAAAGCCTTCTTCCGGATTCATCCAGCCTCAAGCCTTTAACAAACTCCTTCCATGACTTACTCCATGATATCACAAGTAGTGGATGGACATCAACACACAAGGAAACAAGGGTTTCCTGTAAAAATGGGGGAAGTGCAGGAGGCACAAGGATCTTCAGACCTGGTCAGGGAAATCTCAGCATAATAACCTTTCTCTCTCTTCTCTCCTCCCTTAGGCCTTCCCATTGAAGCCTTTTTATACTTATCCCAAAGTAGTTTGCTAGTTGGGAGTTGGTTGGGAATAGTTGGGCCACGGGGACTAACAAGTGATCAGCAGGTGAAACCCGCGACCTCTGCCTGAAATTAAGGAGTTTTATATTTTTAAAGTGTTTTAATACATATACGCGGGTTGGGTATATGCCTACCCGCGTATACACGCGTTTAACCCAGGGCAATGTTGCGTATAAGGGAAAAAACATAGTTTTTTAAATTTTTGGACCAGGTCTGGAAGGAGGGGTTGCCCTAGGCCATTAGTGCAGCATCACAAACCATAAGAGTGAGATTTGAAGCTATAACTCTGTTCCGTAATGTAATTTACCTAATCAAGTAAATACAAGAGAATCACTATGATTTGCACACAAAGTGTTTAATTTTGTCTTTGATGTATTATTTGAAGTGTTGATCGCTTTTGTTCCTTAGAAGGGAAACGAGCTGGTTGGCCAGGGCCCAACCAACCCAGCTCGTTGACCCCTATCGCTTTTGTTATTTGGAAAGACAGTGTGGTTATTTATTTGCAGCTGTGTGATGTAATAGTTTAATCGCTAATCTTTAAGTTCTGGATTAAATTATCTTATGTAGCCTATGTTTGGAACAGATTCATGGTTTGCAGAGTAGTTGTGTTTACTTTTGTTTATAAGATATCTTTCATGCATTTAATTTACTCATGTTTTTTTTCTTAATTCATTTTCGAAGAAGATCGTGCAAGGAATTCTTTCCTACACTAGTGCATGTTGTTTCTTGCACTTTGGCTTAGTCATTCGTTGCAGCAAACAGTGAATCACTTATCTACATCTTATTTCCCATTATTTCGCAAGTGAATGGATTGATTAATCAAGTAACTATTTTTGGTATTAAAAGTTCATCTCTAAAATATCTAGAAGCAGTTATATTAAACTACCATATTATACTTGCAAAGAATGTCATTATTGTGGGTGAAGTACCAAAACCGGTTGACACATGCAAAGTACTTAGGCTATTGATTGATTCTTTTGTAAGTGTTCTTTATCTCATGAAGTTTATTTCCCTTACAAAGTTTAATGAGTTGAAGCATTTTCTTTTTCATAGCTAGTTTACTTCATAATATCATTTACAGTTGCAATTCCTTTTCAGCACGTCTTTCTGCTTTTGAAAGTAATTCGGAAACTGAGTAAAGGGGACTCTCATTCGGTGTAAGAGTAAGTCTCTTGACATAGGAACAAAGTGCTCCAAGCCTTTAGGCTTAGAGCACCTTCACTCAGACATAAGTCTTCAGTAAGGAAGATTGAATATACTCTTACACAAAAATATTGTACCTGCACTAGTGCAAGAAGATTGCAACCATGCAAGGATAGGTTGTTTGTGTGGGAGAAAGATCAGAAGGAAGGAAGAATTCTGCAAGGGCCCACTTGTTAGACTGCATACCATCCATTTGAAGATGAACATAGCATTTCATTCTAGCATTTAAGATTGTTTCTTTTGTGTGGAACTTCTTTACTTGATTTACTTGCAAATTGTCTTTTGCATTCCAGCACTAAAGTTGCCTTGGTGTTAATTGCCTTTCCAATTGTTCTCTATTTGATTATGCAAATAATTTCCTTTAAGAAGTAGGAATAAAAATACGAAAATTTCATACCATTTCTGGCATTGCTTGTGCTTCGTCTCTAAGTTTACGAAACCCTCGGGTTGACAATTAAGTGTTGAGGAGTTTGCTCAAGCGCAATTCCTGCACCTGTTGTGGCTAGCAACAACCCCCCTTCTTATTTAGTGTAATTCCTAATACTAAATAAGTCGGGACCCTTAGAAAAAAATTTAAAAAATCAAAGTAGTGTTTAAATTTCCTTTTTCGAATAAAATTACCATCATAAACTTAGGAAGCCCCCTTGAAAAATCCAAAAATCTAAGTTTTATGATAAGGTAAGACACAAATCTTTCCTTAGGAATATTGCATCACAAAAAGATAACGAGATACCTCCTTATGAGCTGAATTTTAAACATTACGAGATTGCGATGTGTGATAATGAAATATCGCATCGCATATAGCACAATTTACAATGAAACACTTTAATTTGTCGATATGCGATGACGCCGATCACAAATCGCATTTCGCAGAAAACAAGTTAACGAAGTTTATCATATATAACATTCCTGCGATCTGCAATATTACGATATTTTGATATTGCGACTCTGCGATGATACGACTCTACGATGTTTCGATCTGCGATATTGCGAAGCAAATCGCAAAATCGCTTCATCGCAGATCTTTCGGGAATGTTATTGAAGAAAAGTATTTTCCATAAGATGACACCTCGTTATGCGCTTTAATGCTAATAAATAAGTTAGTTGCCATTTATTAATGGAATATGGGTTCATGCTTATCGAAGAATCATCTCACGTAAGGTGGTATACTTTATGCGTCTGCGACATTTAAAACTTTCCCATCACCCTTCCTTGTCATTAATTTTCACTTCACTTGTGAATTGTAGGAACGGAGAACAGAGGCCAATACAAAGCAATACGCACGATAAAATGGGAAAGAAAAGCAAAGCTCTGAGCTCAGAAGAAAAGGAAATGGTGCCCTTGTATATAGACATGGCATGTAACAGAGACGTGGGAATTGCTACGTGGGAAGGCATGTATAATCTGCTCGAAGAGGAGAATCCAAGAGTAATGGAAGTTTCTGCTATTGCAGGCTCAAATAGTTCTTCGGAGGCATCCATCACAGAGTTAACCTGCTCATTCTTACACCAGAGAATAGCAAGACCCAAAATTCTCCCATACACGAACATGGTCAAGTGGATACTGGACAGCGTTGATATCAGAATCAGACAGTTTAAGACTCAAAGTCAAGAGTTCACGGAAGTATTATTTTTACAAATTTTTTATTTTATATCTACTGGAAGGAAAAAGCGCAAAAGGAAAAAAACGCATCAAGGAAATCTGGGTCAAGAAACGAAGGCAGTTTCCGATGCGCGATTAGCGCCTAGTGCTAATCGCGCATCGCTGAGAAAAAATTCTCGAAAAGGAAAGCTACTAATTGCTCAGTCACTTGCAAGCTCTGAAAATTGCAAGAAAACAACACTACAGGTAGATTGGAAGCATAAGGCAAAATAAAAGGAAGAAGCAATCCAAGGGTTAACCAAGTTGAACTGGGATTATTACTGGGCATACTTGGTAAAGCCACATAGCCAGTGGATGACTCTTAAGTGCATCATCAATTCGGCCGAAAAGATGGCGCTAGCTCTTGTTGATTCTGTTTTCTCATCTCAGCTAAAATCGGAAGTCGGCTAGCCGACTCTTCTCAAACAGATGCTGCATGCGTACGATTTCAAGGACCAAATACAAAAGTAGTTTAATTTATATTCAATTTTAGTTTAATTTTGTTTTATTTTCCTAAAATGAGGATGGTCATTTAAACCGCATCCTATATTTTTGTAATAATTTATTTTTAGATTTAGTTAGTAGTATTTAAACCCTTCTCATACATTTAGAGAAGGGTCCTGAAATTTATCAAAAACTTATCCCAGAACATGCACTTCTGTACCCTCTGAGGAGGTTTTGATGAATGAATGGAACATGATTTATTGATGTTTGCATTTGATATCTGCTACTGATGTTGCACTTTTGTACTCTTAGTGGATATTTGATCAAGAAGAGATAAATCGTTATCGCTTGAAGCTCATGAGTAGGACTAGTTATAAATGGTATTTCTATCTCTTAACTATTTCTACCTTGTGTTAGAGTGATTTTCAGTTCAGTTATTTATATATTAATGTATGAATGCCTGAGTTATCATTTGGCACTTTTGTACGATGATAGCTATTTATTTATGCTTAGTGTATAAATAGCTTATTATGCGATATGTTTTTCGCAACTGTTTCGTCTAACTTTTTATACGAAGTGGTTCATCTTTATTGAATTATTTTCTGATAACAGCTGAATGATCTTTATTACCAGTTGTTATTTGAAATCATTTTAGATCACATAGAGGAAAGATTACACCCCGGGTTAGTGTAGATTTACATATTTTTGTTTATTAGAATATAATTTCCTTATTATTAGATTAGAATTAGAGTAGAAGTATTCCATTTAGAAACTGCTAGAAACAGAAATATCCATCTTTCCCACACACACACATAAATTGGGAAACTGGTCCCATATCCCTAGTCGGACCCGTTATACCAAATGGAAAAGGAGCTGCCAACCAAGATCCAGACTGGGCGGGTATCTCCCTTGTTGTAGACCCGATTTTCGGGGCTTCAACATATTTATCGCTAGAAGGAGGGCCATGAGCTGTAAATGGAAAGCAAATCCAAATCTAAATACCATTCTGAGAGTAAATCTCCCTCACCATCTCCTCCGACTTCTCCATTGCATTCAGAAACCTTAAATCCAGAGTTAGAAGTCATTGGATCAACAACCGCTGCTGCAAACCCTGATATTTCAGAACAATCTACTATTGAACCTCCTGAATTTGAATCTTTGATTCATAAACTTTAGCGATTTTCTATATCTCCTAAAAAGTCTGATAAATCTCAAGGCAGCGTGACTTCACAATATAACCCCGATAATCCTCTTACCAGGTTAAAGAGTGAAAAGTTTGGTGTTCAGCCAATCGAATTACCTCTACCTACTAGGAAGAGAGCAAGAAAGTCTTCTAAAGGATCCGATAGCGAGACTCTTTCATCATCATCATCCATCTCAACCTCTTCACCATGAATTCAACCATCTACTCCTCCACTTCAGATTATCATCCATCAACCTATTGCAAATTCCTCAAATCCTTCTCAACCATCTGGAGTCATAATATCCTCATCTTCTCAACCACAGGGATCATCTTCTGCACTTTCCTCTGTTAGTAGTTCAACAATGGCCCAAACCCCATGGAATAACCCAGGGGCAGTCTTAATGCCTACACCCTTGAGTCAGTTACCGGCCCATCCTGAAAAATGGTTGCCTAAGTTTAACCCTGAGGTAGGCATGCTAGCGGAAGAGCATATAAATAACTTTATGTTATCTATAAATCTCAATGGAGTTGTTAATGAGGATGCTGTGTTCGACTTTTCCCTTATACTTTGCAAGGAACAACCCGATCATGGTATTTCTCGTTACCTTCTGGATCTACTACTAGTTGGGACATCTTCCAAGAACAATTTCTGACCAAGTTTGGTGATGACAGGTCTATAGCGATACTGATCAATGACTTGTCTAACCTTAGGGCCGAGTCAAGAGAACTTATCAAAGATTTCAATTTACGTTTTAATAAAATTTTAAACAAAATACCTACTACTTCTCAGCCTAGTGAAGAAGTGCGAAGTGAATGGTACATTACTGCTTTACCATCAAACTTAGCAATCTTTGTTGATAGCGCTAACAAAACAACCTTAGTTGAAAATATGAAAGAAGCGATAGCAGTAGAGAAACATATTACGGCCCTAGAAAATAAAAACACGATAGAAGAATGAAAGTCTAAGAAGTTATCTTTAAAAGAAGATCCCAAGAAAAAACAAATGAAAGATCCATTTGATTTAGAAGGATTACAAAAAGTTTTGAAGACCATGTCTAACAAAATGGTCGACATCAAGAAATAAGTGGCAGAAACTTCTTCTAAAAATCCATACAGGCCTTTTAAAAGAAATCTTTCAACTAATTCCAAACCCCCTAACGCTATTTAAAATGCTGAATCGGAAGAAGAAGAAGAGGAAATTGCTACTAAGAACATACCGATGAAGAAGAAGTTGTAGAGTTACAAGGTATGTGGGATTTCATCCTCCCAAATGAAGAAGATCAAGAGGCATTCCCGGTTAGTACTCGTAAGCCAAAGAGCGCAAGCTCGATGACTAAGGATAAAGTCGCAGTCAAGAAAACATCACCTAAAGCGACTCAAACCAGCCCAGTCCAAACAGACACATCTACTCCATCTAAAACACTAATCGTTTAAGATGAAATGGAGTATAATATCATAGAAGATATGAAAAAGACTAGGTCCAATATTACTCTTTTTGAATTGAGCAAGTTAAAACACCAGCAGAAAGTAATTTTGAAAGAATTACATGTTGTGCCACTTGCACCTTTACCAGCTGCTGTAATCTCTCAAGCTTCCCATGATACAGGAAGATCTCCAACTAATACGATGAATAAAGTTGATCCAAATGATATCACATTAATTGGAGGAAGATCGAGATTGCATACTCCCCCATTTCTCCTTACTTATGAAATTTTCAATAAAAACGTGCATAATTGCTTAGTGGATTCTAGGGCTTCATCGAATATTTTACCAAGATCAATTTGCGCAAAATTGAATGTTCAACCACAAAAATCTGCTATACGCATAGTCCAATTAGATCGATCACAAGTCGAGGTGATTGGCAAATTAAATCAGGTTACCATAAGGCTGTCATCCAACCCAAAGGTATGTCAAGTTATTGACATTCTAGTTGTTCATATTCCTGAATTTTATGGCTTAATTCTTAGCAGAGACTGGTCAAAAAAACTTCATGGATACTTTGCAACTGACTGGTCACATATGTGGCTGCCTTATAATGGTAAACCAAACCAAATAAAAGTTTAGCGCGAATGGCATCAGAAATACATAGTAACGGAACTTGAGGGAGAAAACGAACTAGTAACATATAATTCTAACATTATTGCCAACTATTCAGTAGATTCTTTCCTAGGAAATTTTAATGGTCATACTTAACCTTACTTAGAACATTCTGTTTTATCTCTAGTAGAAATTTTTTCTCAAACAGATAGTTCTAAATGCATTAATTTTATAGATAGTCCTGTAAATAAATCTTTGTTTTGGAAACTATTTTTTGATGGTTCTAAGTCTAATGAAGGAGCAGGAGAAGGATGCGTTTTAGTAAGCCCAGCGGGAGATAAAATCATGCTAACTTGCAAACTTGAATTTGAGTGCACCAACAATACCACAGAATACGAAGCTCTAGTCCAATGCTTGTACAAAGCAATCGGATTAGACGTCAAATACCTGCAAGTTTTTGGAGATTCTGAAATTGTAATTAGACAGGTACGGAATACTATACACTGTTTATCAGGTCATTTATAGCATTATCAATCTTTAGTTCAAGATTTTACTGAACATTTTATAGCATTTAATATTTCATCAATTCCCAGACTCCAGAATGCTAGTGCAGACCTCTTAGCCAACGTAGCATCCAAGCTCATTCCTTCAGAAGATTTTAGCCCTGACCGATTTTCAATTGAGTTAATTTTTAGACCATCTATTCCTGATAACATTACCAATTGGAGGATTTTCAATGACAATCTTGATATTGTGAGTTTTCTCACATCTGAAGGATCCTACACCAATCAAATAATTGATGAAGACCAACATGGCCAACAATTGCAACAGGATAGTACTAACAATGCTATACCTAAATCAGTAGTCAAATTAGAAGACCTTTATGATTTGAAAGATCGATTCAAAAGATCTACCAATTCAAAACTCCAAATTTCAACTTTGAATTATTAATTAGTAAATCTAGGAACTGATGCCAAACCGCAGAATATCAACCTAGGTCTTGGCCTAGCCCCTGAAGAAAACTTAGCATATATCCGTCTCTTGAAACAATACAAAAGTGTCTTTTCCTGGAATTATGATGAACTCAAAACATACAACACCTCCATCATCCAACATACTATCCCAATGATTGATAATGAAAAACCTATCCAACAAAATTTGAGAAAGATCCATCCAAATTTAGAAAATCAGATCAAATATGAACTCAACAAGTTATTGAAAGACAAAATAATCTTTCCCATTAGACATTCTAAATGGGTCTCCAATATGGTACCTGTTAGAAAGAAAAATGGAGATATCAGAATCTGAATTGACTTTCGAAACCTTAACAAGGCTTGCCAAAAGTATAATTTTCCTTTACCTCCCATGGAACAAATACTGCAGGTAGTTGCAGGCTCAGAATTAATGTCATTCTTGGATGGATTCTCAGGATACAACCAAGTGCTGGTACGTCCCGACAATCAATTAAAAACGACATTCAGAACTAAGTGGGGCACGTACGCATATCAAAAGATGCCATTTGGTTTGATAAACACGGGTGCCACATTTCAGAGAGCCATGGACATTGCAATCAAAGGGTTAGTTAATAAGTCAGTGGTAATCTATTTGGATGATATTACTATTTATTCCAGGAAACGAAACAACCATCTCAAGGATTTAAAACAAATCTTCCAACGTTGTTTAAGGTATGGAATTTCACTTAACCCGAAAAAATCCTTTTTCGCATTAAGTGAAGGAAAGCTTCTAGGATTCATTGTGTCAAAATCTAGAATTCACATAGATCCTGACAGAATCAAGGAAATTTCCGCAGTTCCCCTACCTCACAACAAGAAAGCCATGCAATCTTTCCTTGGCCAGATTAACTTTGTAAAGAGATTTGTTCCAGACTTTTCAAGAATCATGTCTCCTTTACAAGCTATGATTAAAAAGAACGCAAACTTTAAATGGGGCCAAGATGAACATGAGGCATTCAATCTGATCAAACAAGCAATTATCAATGCTCCATCTTTAGCAACTCCAAATTTTTCCGATCCTTTTATTTTGTATACATTTGCCTTAGATAGATCATATGCTACGATACTCACTCAAGAAAATCAAGAAAAGGTGGAAGCCCCAATTTCTTTTTTCAGTTCCAATTTACAAGGTGCTGAATTAAATTATTCAGATGTGGAGAAACAAGCTTATGCTGTTTTTAAAGCAATTAAATATTTCAGACCTTTTTTACTCAAAACACATACCAAGATCATAGTACCATTTCCAGCGGTAAGAAATCTTCTAGTACATAAGGATGTGGGTGAGAAAAGGGAAAATTGGGTTAGTACCTTGCAAGAATACAACGTAGAAATCAAACCAGCAAAAATTGTAAAAGGTTAAGGCTTTTGCAAAATGCTGGCAGGAGCATCACTAATGAACAAAAATCCATTTGAAGAGGTACAAGTGTACGAGGTAAGCCTAAACGATGTTGAGTCATTATATGTTGATATTATTTATTATCTAAAGAATGGATATGCCCCTTCAAACCTCGATCATACCAAGAAAAGAGCCCTGAGGTTAAAAGCCAAACAATATCAACTTGTGAATGACGTTCTTTTTAGAATAAATTATGATTCTGTCCTCCTTAGATGTCTTGAGAAATCTGAAGCTGAAAAAGTCTTGCAGGAACTCCACGATGGGCCAGCAGGCGGACACTACGCTGGAGACACCACTGCTCATAAGATCTTATGCGCAGGCTATTACTGGCCCACATTATTCAAGGATGCACACAACCTATGTAAGGAAATGCTAAGTCTGTCAAGCTGCTGCTAGGAGACAAAAGAAACCATCCTTGCCACTGCAACCAGTTACCATCGAATAGCCTTTCGATCAGTGGGGATTGGACATGATAGGTGAGATTTTTCCTCACTCTTCTAAACAGTGTAGGTACATCCTGACAGTGACAGAATACTTTACTAAATGGGTAGAAGCAGTTCCACTCAAGACGGCTAACGTTGAAAATATCATTGAATTCATAGCTCAGTTCATAATTACCAGGTTTGGATTGCCTTCCGCTTTAATGTTTGATAATGCATCATACATTTGCACTCAAAAGGATTTTCAAGCTTAAATACTCAGCCAATTATTATCCACAAGGGAATGGGTTAGCTGAATCTACAAATAAGAACTTAATTAGAATCATTAAGTGAACCATTGACCAAAATCATAAAAATTGGCATAATTCTTTAATATACGATTTATGGGTAGATCGAATAACGCAGAAAGCCTCTATCGGCACTTCTCCCTTTAATTTAGTTTATGGGAAAGAAGTGGTTCTTCCAACACATCTGGAAATTCCCTCTTTAGCCTTGGTTCAATATATTGATGAAGCACCAACTTCTTCTTTACAACTTAGGTAGTTGGAATTAATTAGATTAGAATAACAACGAGAACGGGCTAAGATTACTCACGCTCATCATCAAGCACTGGTAAAGGCCTCTTTTGATTCCAATATGATATCCAGAAAAGATTTTCAGATGGGAGATTTAGTTTTAAAATGGGACAAGGCTCATAAGGAAAAGGGAAAACATACAAAATTTCAAAGAATGTGGCTTGGTCCTTTTCAGATCATAGAAGTCATAGGTACATCTACCTTCATGTTACAATATTTAACAGGAAATAGAGATTCTGTACTTGTTAATGGTTAGATTCTTAAGAAATATTTTCCATAGAAGAACATTCTTCTATTTTTGTAGAGTAGTTGTTTTTCTTTTCATAATAAAACCAGTTGTGAATGGTTACAATAGGCATTTATGAAAAAGACACCAATTCTCTTTCAAATTTTGATCTTTCTCTTGTATAAATAGCAAATCTTTTGGAAAATTGATCTTTATTATTGAAAGATACAGTTAAAAACTCTAGCCTAGATATGATACTAGTTTCAACTTCATAAAATTTGATGAAAACAACCTTTAGTGAGAAATTGTTTTATATCAGTGCAATGAAAGGTATCAATAACAAAATAAAGATTCTCTGTAGAACAACTATTTCCAAAAACTCTATTATTGTTGTCTAGAGCTATCTTAAGGAAACAATGACTTCCTCCCTACTAAGGAAATCACAACTTTCAGAGGAACAATCCAAGGATACATTTTATCTTAAAGAGTGAGAGGTCTCATCACGAGCTGGCTTATCATGATCATAGATGATATAACTTGCTGACTTTGCCAATATTGCATACCACAACAGGGCAATGACTCGAGATTGTTAAAATCAAAAGACAAGGGGCCTCATCACGAGCCAGCTTGTTCAACAAAGTTATAAATCAGCGAATGACTGTGTCATGCATTGGCTACCAAACCAAGACATTGCTCTTTAAGAGTTAAAAGAAAATGAAAGCAGAAAGTGTGGATGTGGATTCTTCTTTGGGAATTGTAGGTTTCTTTAAGTAGGATACAGGATCATTGCTGGGTAACAGGTAACCCTGTTAAGGCTATAAACGCCTGTTGGCAGCAGAGGCTCTACCTACGACAAATGAGCATATTTAAAACTGGTTTACAGAGAAGACTTTTTGTTATCTTTACAAGCCAAGTAATGACTGATGTAAATACAAGGACTAGCTTGAGGCAGCAAGTAATCAAAGTTGAAAATAGTTGAAACAAAATGTCATTGACAGGTTAAAGTATAATGTACTTTATCTTCCTATAATAAATTTTAACTTTCTGGAAAATTTTCTGTTTTGGAAGTTTTTAAAATTCAAAAAGTAGCAGAGATAACTGGTTCTTCCAAGTGAATCGCCAATTGTTGTGGCTAGCAACAACCCCCCTTCTTATTTAGTGTAATTCCTAATATTAAATAAGTGGGGACCCTTAGCAAAAAATTTTAAAAATAAAAGTAATGTTTAAATTTCCTTTTTCGAATAAAATTACCATCATAAACTTAGGAAGCCCCCTTGAAAAATCCAAAAGTATAAGTTTTATGATAAGGTAAGACAAAAATCTTTCCTTAGGAATATCGCATTGAAAAAATATAATGGGATACCTCCTTATGAGCTGAATTTTAAACATTGGGAGATTGCGATGTGCGATAATGAAATATCGCATCGCATATAGCACAATTTACAACGAAACACTTTAATTTGCCGATATGCGATGACGCCGATCACAAATCGAATTTCGCAGAAAACAAGTTAACGAAGTTTATCATATATAACATTCCTGCGATCTGCGATATTGCGATATTGAAATATTGTGACTCTACGATGATACGATTCTGCGATAATATGACTATGTGAGGTTATGATTTTGCAATGTTGCAATCTACAATATTGCGAAAAAAATCGCAAATCGCTTCATCGCAGATCTTTTGGGCACGTTATTCAAGAAAAGTATTTTCCATAAGCTGACACCTGGTTATGCGCTTTAATGCTAATAAATGAGTTAGTTTCCAGTTATTAATGGAATATGGGTTCGTGCTTATCGAAGAATCATCTCACGTAAGGTGGTATACTTTATGCGTCTACGACATTTAAAACTTTCACATCACCCTTCCTTGTCATTCATTTTCAATTCACTTGTGAATTGCAGGAACGGAGAACAGAGGCCAACATAAAGCAATACGCAGGATAAAATGGGAAATAAAAGCAAAGCTCCGAGCTCAGAAGAAAAGGAAATGGCGCCCTTGTATACAGACACGGCATGTAACAATGATGCGAGAATTGCTACATTCGAAGGCATGTATAATCTGCTCGAAGAGGAGAATCCAAGAGTAATGGAAGTTGCTGCTACTGCGGGCTCAAATAGTTCTTCGGAGGCATCCATCACAGAGTTAGCCTGCTCATTCTTACACCAGATAGCAGCAAGACCCAAAATTCTCCCATACACGGACATGGTCAAGTGGATACTGGACAGCGTTGATATCAGAAACAGACAGTTTAAGACTCAAATTCAAGAGCTCACAGAAGTATTATTTTTACAAATTTTTAACTTTATATCTGCTGGAAGGAAATAGCGCAAAAGGAAAAAAACGCATCAAGGAAATATGGATCAAGAAACGGAGGCAGTTTCTGATGCGCGATTAGCACCTAGTGCTAATCGCGCATCGCTGAGAAAAAATTCTCAAAAAAGAAAGCTGCTAATTGCCCAGTCACTTGCAAGCTCCAAAAATTGCAAGAAAACAAAACTACATGCAGATTAGAAGCAGAGGCAAAAGAAAAGGTAGAAGCAATCCAAGGGTTAATCAAGTTGAACTGGGATTATTACTGGGCATACTTGGTAAAGCCACATATCCAGTGGATGACTCTTAAGTGCATCATCAATTCAGCTGAAATGATGGCACCAGCTCTTGTTGATTCTGTTTTCTCAGCTCAGCTAAAATTGGAAGTCGGCTAGCCGACTCTTTTCAAACAGATGCTGCATGCGTGCGATTTCAAGGACCAAATACAGAAGTAGTTTAATTTTAGATTCAATTTTAGTTTAATTTTGTTTTATTTTCCTGAAAAGAGGACGGTCATTTAAAGCACATCCTATATTTTTGTAATAATTTATTTTTAGATTTAGTTAGCAGTATTTAAACCCTTCTCATGCATTTAGAGAAGGGTCCTGAAATTTATCAAAAACTTATCCCCAGAACATGCACTTTTGTACCCTCTAAGGAGGTTTTGATGAATGAATGGAACATGATTTATTCATGTTTGCATTTGATATCTGCTACTGATGTTGCATTTTTGTACTCTTAGTGGATATTTGATCAAGAAGAGATAAATTGTTATCGCTTAAAGCTCATGAGTAGGACTAGTTATAAATGGTATTTCTATCTCTTAACTATTTCTGCCTTGTGTTAGAGTGAATTTCAATTCAGTTATTTATATATTAGTGTATGAATGCCTCAGTTATCATTTGGCACTTTTGTATGGTGATAGATATTTATTTATTCTTAGTGTATAAATAACTTATTATGCGATATGTTTTTCACAACTGTTTCTTCTAAATTTTTATACGAAGTGGTTCATCTTTATTGAATTATTTTCTCATAACAGCTGAATGATCTTTATTACCAGTTGTTATTTGAAATCATTTTAGATCGCATAGAGGAAAGATTACACCCCGGGTTAGTGTAGATTTACATATTTCTGTTTATTAGAATATAATTTCCTTATTATTAGATTAGAATTAGAGTAGAAGTATTCCATTTAGAAACTGTTAGAAACAAAATATCCATCTTTCCCACACACACACACATAAATTGGGAAACTGGTCCCATATCCCCAGTCGGACCCGCTATACCAAACGGAAAAGGAGCTTCCAACCAAGGTCCGGACTGGGCGGGTATCCCCCTTGTTGTAGACTCGATGTTTGGGGCTTCAACAGCACCCAGCAGTCTTGTAGATCTGGTTGGGTGTCATCCTGAAGCAAGATGACTCCTTTACCCAATCCTTCAAAATTTCTCTCGAGTTACCTCTACTATTGGGCAAGCTGAATGGAGGACTCATGACAGTCACGGGCTCCAAAATCTTATACATCTCATCATAATCTCATGCCTAGAAGGTTGCAAGCTTCATCCCACTGACACTGTTCAAGGTCATTGTCTCGGGTCAGTGTGAGAGATGATCCAGTGAATCATGTCCGTGCATGGGAACACAGAGTATCTACATGAAATCGGGTACAATCAAGACTTGTGAATGTTCATGTACACCTGGTGGTTTTCGAGGTATTCCCCAAAAGTTCCTGCGAATGTTTCATTAACCTCTTGCCACTTCAGTTTGATGTCATTGTCTAGATACAACTTCGTATCTTCATAGATAAACAGATTAGAGGACAACTATTCAACTGTTGCTCCAGCTACAACTCCATTAGTGTCCTCTGATCCTATTCTCTTGAAAGTGATTGAGATAGATAAACACCTAAAAGATCTTGAAACAAGAAGCATTCATGGCAAGAAATATGTTAGTGGAAACAAAGCAAATCTGGGGAAGGACACAACACATACCTGGGAAATTGATGAGCAAGATTACACAAATTTTACTAGGAGGCTGGGTGAATGGCTGCCAAAACTATGAAAAAGGTAGTGTGGGTTGTGTGGGAGGCAGGACTTGTTGCTAGATCTGTGAAATGCACAGTCCAGTTATGCAGCTGCCTGTTGGGATTGGATAATGCATAATTCCAGTTGGGAAGGAATACTGGGCCATGGACAAATTTGTGCAATTTCTTGGGCCAAGCAACCACTGTCCTCCAGAAATGCACAAAACAATCCTAGAGGCCAGTGTTGGGAAATAATGTGCATTTCTGTAGAGGAAGGTGAGCCTTCCTTCCCAAGATTGCGCAATGCAACCTTGGTGAAGGCAGAGCCCAGGCCAAGGTTGGCCTGACTTGCCAACGAGCAACTAAAAGCAACTAAGACAGTAAATGCATGGCAAAACTAAGTGATAGCAGAAGTGATTGACAGTGCATGCAAAAGATGAATGAAATATTCAACAAATAGTTCAACATGCATGTGGGTGAGGCAGTTCGCCGGTTGGGTGAACATCCGTGTAAAACAGTTTCATGCATGCGACAACAGTGAGATAGCAACGAAAATTGAAACATAGCTAGGACAAGATAATATACATGTAAACAATAGTAAGAATTCAAAGAAATCAAGAAAACATCACTAATACAAGAGAATACACAAAATGCGATAGAAATGCTGAAAAAGACAAGTTGAGGTCACTTACCCTTGAATAACTGAGTCGGATGTGTGTAATAGTCCTGGATGTGCTGTGGGATGTCAAAACTATAAGATCAATGTGAATGAATGAGCTCTAATGTGTCAAATAAATAAGTTTGGTCTCATGATGCGCATGCCACAAATATAGGAAAAAGCAACACTTGGATGGAAACTTCTAAAAAAACTTTGCATGCAACCCCCGGCTGCTAAAAAAATCTCCCTGAATCATGGGATGAATTTTTCATGTTGTCTTTTGCTATTTTGGGAAGATCAAGTCATCCATGCATGCAATTCAAGTTTCCTCAGTCCCGGGTGGAACTGGTTAACCAGACTGTTCATGCATGTAGTTGCTCAACTACTTGGGAAAAATGTGCATTCCTGGTTGGGAGTTGGGCTAACTACCAAAGAGGATTGTGCAATTTTTGGGTAGAGCAGCTAACTACTGCCCAGATTTTCGGAAATCCTTGGCTGAGCAGCCCTACTAGGGAAATTTGCACAAATCCTACTAGGAGTGTTCGCTGGTAGGATTGCACAATCCTGGAGCCCAATAGACTGCCAGAGAGGATTGCACATTTTTTGGAGGGAAGGTTGGCTGCCCTCTAGAAATGCGCAATTTTCAAGGGGAAGTTACTCATCCTATAGTTGGACCAAGCTTGGGTGAACAAACTGTGAGGGAAATGGATCGATTGTGACCGAAAAGCTTCCTTTGTGTAAGGAAAACACTGAAGCTTGAGTACTTGATGAGGCAAGACAAAGTGCTATGAAAGATTGGTAGGGAGGCTCCAAATCAGGCTAAGGAAAAATTTTGGAGGGTGGTTGTAGCCACTACAAAACCTACTCTTTACGAAGTGTCCTCCACATGGCTCATCATGGGAAACCTTCAGGATGTCATAAATCTCATCCTCACGAATTCATCTGTGCATACAAATATCAGACCTTGTGTAAAAAAGGTATTCACCAATCCAAGAAAATAGGCATTGCGCTGGACAATCTGTTTCCTTTTTGTTGCTATCAAGTGCTTGGGAAACTTTCCTACTGCCAGATAGTTTGCTACATCTGCATACTATGGCGTTTTGACTACTACGACAAACAAATTTTCATCTGGAAATTGGTCATCTACTGCCAATGGATCATTTATCTTTGGAACTCGAGACAAAAAATCAACGACTAGGTTTCCTTGGATAGATGATCTTTAATGGTGATATCAAACTCCTTTTCTGTTGCTGTATAATTAAGTTCAACAACAGTGGGATTTTTGCTGATATAATATATAGCATAAGGTTTTCTGTCCTCCACTTGGCCGAGGATATAGCATATTACTGCATCTGATGTGTCCATGGAGATGTGAAAGGGCAGCTCTTAGTTAGGTCCACGTAATACTGGTGCTGTCGAAACTAGTTTCTTTAAATCTGTAAAAGCTGTGTCACATTTGTCAGACCATTTAAAGTCAACATTTCTAGTTAAAGCATATAAAGGTGCAACAATTTGTGATTTTTTTTTATAAACCTGCGATAATATCCTACATATCCAAGGAAGCTTCGTACCTTTTTCTGAGTACAGGGTGTAGGTAGTAAAATAATTACCTGTATCTTTGCTTGATCTACATATATCCCTGCTATAGAAATGTAATGTCCCAGGATTATGCCTTGTGTCATCATCATGTGATATTTGAGATTGCTTAAACATAGCCTAGTAGTGATACATCATTCCAAAAGATTCTCTAATGCTTGTAGCTCTTGATCAAAGTCATCCCCATATGGGGTAAAGTCATCCATGTAAACTTCAAGCCCTTCATTTATCAAGTCAGCAAAAATGTTGAGTATAGCTCTTTGATACATAGCTGGGGCATTGCATAAACCAAATGGTAATACACTGTAAGCGAATGTACCCCTTAGATAGGTGAAGGTTGTTTTGTCTTGGTCTTCTAGGGTGATTTGAATATGATTGTAGCCACTAAAGCTATCTAAAAAGGAAAATAACTGCTTCCCTACCAGAGTATCAAGGAATTGATCAATAAATGGAAGAAGGAAGTTATCTTTTTGCGTTTCCTTGTTCAATTCCTGATAATCCACACAGATACGCCACTTCCCATTTTCCTTGGGGAAAACTACCAATGGAGAGACCCATTTACTGTCTGAAATGGGATAAATGAAATTCATGTCCAATAGCTTCTGTAGCTCTTCTTTTACAATGTACTTGAGATTTGGATTCAATATCTACTGAGGCTGCTGGATAGGATGAGCATCCTTTTCGGTGTAGATGTGATGCATACATAGCTATGGGTCTATGCTCTTCGTGTCATGATAGTCCTAGGAAAAAGCCCCTTTACATTTTTGCAAGACCTGAATGAGTTTTTGTTGTTGGTTGTTGTCTAGGTTATCATTAATGTTTAAAACCTTGCCTGGTTCAATTTCAATAGGCTTGCTGTTATGAACAACATTTGTCTGGATATGCTGATCATCAGCGTCTTTCAGCAGGTCTTCCAAGGCTTCATTATCAAGAAATGCCTTAAACATTTGGCATTTTACATTGTTCACATTGGCTGGATGATTGATAAAGTTGTTGATAACATCATCTCCAGTCTGATCCTTGAATTCAAGTGCCTCTGCTACTGTAAGTGGTGAACGAATGCTTTCTTCCAAGTATGCGGGTAGTTGTTTACATATTTTTACAATGGGTAGTCTTGGTTTGGTAGGAGGATATAAAACAAGATTTTTTACTTCATCCCCTTTGGAAATGGTCATGTTGCCCTCTCGGTAAACTATGTAAGCATCGACTGTTGCTAGTCAAGGTTGGCCCAAAATCAAAGGGTACCCATCTAATCGAATCTTTGGGTTTATAGCGAGAAAATCTACTAGATATTCCCATGAATCAACAAAAGCTATAATATCCTTTAAATTTCCCTCTGGCCTTATCACTAAATGATCAACAAGTTCTAGCAGGGTGGTGGTTGGTTCCAGAGCTGTAATATTGAGTGTCTGACAGGTTTCTGCTATTAAGATGTTAATGGCTGCACCCAGATCAACTAGTGTGTTTGGAAAGGACCGACCATATATTTGTACTGTAACTATGGGATTCCCAGGATATTCATAATTTACCGGAGTTTCCCCTCCCAAGAGTAAATTAGATAAGGTCCCTACAACATGAATGGTAGGTGAAGTTTTTTCTTTCCTCGCAGGCTTCTTTACACATAGCTCTTCAATATTTTTAGCATAAATAGGAATATCTTGGACGGCCTAGAGGAGAGAAATTTTAATACAAAGAATTTTTAGTTCCCCTACAAGATCAAAATCTGGATAAATAATTGGTTTAGGTATTGTTAACCTTTCGAGGAATAGGGGAGAAGTGATTGTGAGTTTCTCAGGATCTTTATGCTGGTCTGTATCTTCTCCTTGTTTTATTTCTATGTCAATTACAGTTGATGGTATATGTACAGGTGGGGTTTCTAACTCAATTGATCGCTGGTATCTATTTTCCTCAGGGGTGATGATACATCCTGACCTCAATCTAAGTTCATTACATTCTTTTTGTTCAATCTCATAGTTTGAGCTTTCGACAATTTGCACCAGCTGAACCGGTCTGTTATTGGGATTCAGATTTGGTTGAGTTGGAAATTAAGGACGCAGAAGGGGCTTAGTATTTTTCTGTAATGGATAGGGGGCTGATAATGTAGGTTAAGGTTGATGACCTATTGGATATCCCCAAAGGTCATTGCCAATTCGGAGACCAGTTTGGATTTTGAGAAGTAGAGGCAGGGCACTGGGATGGATATGGATTACCTTGCCAAAGATGAGTAAAAGGAGAATTTGGTTAGCGTTACCCAGAAAGGAATGAGTTGGCCAAGGTGTCATAGGGAATGGCTAGGATTGCCAATTCGAGTAGGGTGACTGACCTTGTCATGTTGCCCCGGGGTTCTATTGCTAATTAAATGGTGAAGAAGGAAAGAATTGGGATGTGTATTGTGACATACCTGTAGGTTTGGCTTGCCATTGTCGATGCTAGTTCATTAAGTATACTGGATCTGTCTCTTCTTCTGCTTCTTTGAAAACTACTTTCAACCCTAGAAGTGATGGACATTATTCAGTGGTGTGGTCCTTGGTGCAAATGGTGCATGTATGGACCATGTCCAATGGACACTCCCGTTGGTTGTGCTTCTTCCGGCAGCGTGGAAAGAAAATGACCAAATTCTGTTCTGTTAAGGCTTGTTTCTGTTTAGCCTATAGGACATCTAGCTGCATTGTGAGGGTGCCCATGATGCTCATCTTGAAGTTTTCCAGGAGGTAACTGATTTCCATTCCTTTTACACCCCCACTGTGTGGTTTTCTTCCTCTAGTTATAGGATCTTGACTTCCTGACCCTATGTTTGTGCTCCCTCGCGAACACCTGATACAAAAGCAATGATTTCATCATAATATTTGTGAGAAATATCTCCTTTCCCCATCAAATTTATAGTGAAACTGTTCGACATATTCTTCTAGAGTTTCATTATCCTTTCTAGCCATCTTAAAGATTTCATCTTTTAATTCCCTAGTCTTGCAAAAGTCCTGGTATATTGTGAGGAAAGAAGTTTTCATGTCATCCCAAGAGCTAATAGTATGTTCGCGTAGACCCATGAACCAC
Organism: Pinus tabuliformis; assembly: GCA_031772625.1. NCBI lineage: Eukaryota > Viridiplantae > Streptophyta > Pinopsida > Pinales > Pinaceae > Pinus > Pinus tabuliformis. The sequence goes on from CM062815.1 coordinate 1,026,846,945, forward strand.
CTCAAAGCTACTCCTTTTAGAGTAGAAGGGAACAATTTAAGCTTTTGAGGGTTGGTGGTATAGTCATATCCTCTACAGAGGAAAACAAACTCAAATAAGAAGGCATCCAAATCATCTGTGATCATCCCATGAAAAGTTGGGATGATTTGCAAGGGAATAGATTTCATAGGGTCATTGACCACTTGGTTGACTATGGGGTATTCCAATGTTGAGGTCTAACCTTGAGGTGGTAGATTCACCATTTTGTAAAAAATGTGCCAATATCCTTCAGGGATTTTAGGGAGTGCTATTTGAGTAGGCAGAGGATTCGCAATCTGAGTTGATTTTGCAGCACTGCCTGGATCTAGGATCATAGGAGATCCTTGTTCAGATAGCTGGGGTCCTGCCTTAGCAGTTCCACTAGTTTCTCCCTTTGCTTCTCTTAAGTTGCACGATTTTCCCTCTTGTAAAGAATTAGAATGCAAATTTTCTATAGCTTGAAAACTCTGTTCAGATCCCCCAATTTGGCTATGAATCTCAGCATAGGTTGCATATGGTGAGCCTGCTGCCTGAGGGATTATAGTAGGGATTTTTCCAGAGATAACCCAGAATCATACTAATGCTTGAGACTCTGCTTTTCTTACGATTTCATCTATAAAAGTTGTTCTCCCAAGGCTCACTGATCACTTGGGTTTTGTGGATTTAGGCGGGGGGTTCTAATCTTATTCTATCGTTTTATTCCTAGTCATTCATAAAAAAACTATTCCTATTTAACCTCTATGCTTTTGCTAAAAAGCACGTTGATGAGAAAGCACTTTACTTGCTGATCATGCAGATTCTTACCTCTCAGCTTTAAAACCAAATTTTCTTACATAAATAAAAAAGGAAATCACTTTGAAACACTCTCCCTGGTAAAGACGCCAAAATGTTTGTGCACTAAGATGTCTTATTACAAGCAACCTTAGAACCTACATTAATTATCAACCCAAGGAAAGTCTTTTTATTTCAAGAGTGTCAGCACTATATATGCAGTGAATTCAGAGGTCAATTTATGTCGGAATCATTGCAATTGCTAATGTCTATTTCTCTAAATTTAATCCAAACACTTCTGAAAGGAATTCATGACACACTTTCAAAGCTACTAAATCTATTCTCCAAGCAACTGAATCAGAGTGCGAATAGAAATAATCACACTTGAAAATCTAACTAGTATTGAAAGTAACTCATTTAACATGAAGGATAGCTATGAGAATTGAACAAAAAATAACCATATAAACATCTCATGGAAAGGTAAATAGATAGATGTGAATCATCAGGATCATGGGATCCTGAGGATTTCTCAACACTCGATCTAATTTCATCATAAAATAACATTGGTCCTCTTGGTCTTCTGCTATATTCCATGCTCAGGATGCTATCTCTTTTTCCTTTACTAGTTGCTGATGTTTTGTTGATTGAAAAACGATCATCCAATCCACGTCCATGCATATAAAGATAGTGAAAGTCAGTTTTCTATGCCCAGATTTATCTAATTTGTTATTAATCAATTTTACCTAGCTTCTGTTGTTGTTTCCTCTATTTTTATCCATAAAAGAAAGGATAAACATGTGAAGACAAATGCTTAGTTAGGCTATTTACGAGGAGAAAATATACCTTTTCCTTGGCCCAACACCTTGCGCTTGGTACCATATTTTTCATACAGGTTCGTAGTCCCTATATTCTTGCCACACTTTGAAGTGCCCTGGAAGGCCACGGAGAAATCCTCCCCATCCATTGATAACCCAATAATATTATGAATATCATGGACATGTTTCATGTACTCCTTGTCAAACTAGAGAGAACCATCGTGGATTCTGCTGATGTGGAATTTAGTGCACCTTCTCACTTCACAGTAGTTCCAAATACTAACAAATGTCACAACTTCATAACGGTGGACCTATGTAGTGGTTGAAAATATTGTTTAATCTTTGGCATAAGTTCGCCAGATGGAGTTGAGGTAATAGCCATATAAATTTTAGACCTCAGAGATGGAAATAATTTAGGGTCAGAAAAATCATTTTCAACCAACATCACTTTCTCATATTTACCCAATAATTCATCCAACAACTCAATACGGGGATCATAGAAATCAAATTGAACAATTGACTTAGTAGAGTGACCCATATCAAAAGACCTATGCCTGTATATGAAATGGGTAGGGTGACACTCGATGACTTTAGAAACAAAGGGTTTGGGTGCAGAAGCTAGGGAAAATGACTAAATTTACTATGTAAAGACAAGTGAGTGATATCACTTCAACTTTCCACACTTACATAAAATTTTGGAGTTGTGTGTTAGGGTCCTATAATATATAGGATCTCAAGGTAATTGAGTGATGTATCTTAGGAATCCTATTTTGTAAATACTTGTCAATCTGCCAATGATTTCTAAATGAAAAGAGAAAATGAAATAAAAAAATGAAAAGAGGGTATAAAGAAGGAGAATAAAGAGAAAAACAGAAATATTGAGAAAGGAAAAAGATTGAACCCAACAAAAACAAAGAAAATAAAAAAGAGAATCACACCGAAAATGTTGCAAGTCTAAATGCCACTACTCATGCATGGTTTTATTCTTCATTTCTGTAAAATAAAGTTGTGTGCAACTTCTTCAAAATGCCACAATCACTTACTTTAGTTTAATCATACTACTTAATCATGATTATAATTCTTTAAATTTCTATAAATTAGATAGAAAATAAAGGTTTATCCAATAGTTTAAATTGGGTAAATCATTAGTTAGGTAGAAAATAACATTGACCCAACTATTTAATCTAGGTCAATAGGAGAAATAAGGGATAGGTTACACATTTTTTCTTTCTGCATAAAAGAAAATGAAAATGGGTTTGCTAGTCTAAGTGCACCCTATAGATTAAAATAAAAAATGCTAGTCTAGCCAAGGGTAGGTAGATTAGGTGGTTTGCTTAAATATCAGCATGTATAAATTTTTATCCTAGGTTCAAGGATAGGGGAAAGGGGCAGAAGTGCAAGGTATGCATTATGTATTTTGAAATGTTTATTATTAATCCCTTATCCTAAGTTTAAAGGATAATTGTATGCATGGGGATAAAGTATTTCATTTCCTTACATTTCCCCTTTATCCTAAGTTTGAAATGACAATTATGCAGGCACAAGTTGTAGAAAATATGTGATAGGTTAACTCGATAATGCAATATAAATCAAAGTAGAATACTATAACCTACTTCTACTATCAATTTGTGGAAGCTTAAAGATCAAGCTAAACAATATAACCAGAAGAAGAAGAATCAATGGCACAATACACATGAAAATACATTGGGGAAATCCTCAAATAAAACCCCACACTATTTTATTATCATACATGGTGGAAATACATAAGAATTTTACAAAGCCTTAGCTCTCACAACTAGCTAGCTCTCAGTACAATCCTCACAAACGCTCACAAGAAATAATTGCTTCTCTCTAGCCTTCCTCTCTGCCCTCCGAGCTCCTATTTCCTTGTGTTGTTCCTTGTGGATTATTTTCCTTTACCAAGTGGAAAACCAATCCATCAATAACTGTGCAATCCTCAAGGATGAATCCTTGACTGCATGCATGAGTTTTCTCCATGAGAAAAAACATGCAACTAATAGCACACTATCCTTGAACATTTATCTCAACTGGGTCTTTCTCAGAATAGACATGCATGCGTTTCTGACGAGGGAATCTTTAGTTAATTGGAGTAGCACTAGGTGAGTGCATTAATGCATCAAATGATTGTTAAATCACTATTAGTTCCTCAAACGGTTTGGAACTAATTGAACTAGACTTAACTCAATAAACCAAGTTAACTAATTACAACTCAAATATAACTCAATCTTATCTCCTGAATTTAAGGGATAACTCTTGCATGACTTCAGAAAGACTTCTAACTTGAATTTCTCCAACTAATTAATTTAAAATTAATTAATTAATTAATTCCAAGTAGCTGTTAAGACTAAATTCAATTTAATTAACAATTTAATTCAAGGAAAAATTAAATTGGAATATTCTTGTTGCCATATTTCAACACTCCCTCTCAACAAGAAAGGGATTATCTGCCACCCCGATCCTGTCTCTACAGAACTCAAATTTACACTTTAACAATGCCTTTGTCAAAAAGTTAGCATCTTGCTCCTCTGTCAAAATATACCGCAACAACATGATCCTCCTCGCTACACAATCTCTGAGATGATGATACCAGATGTCGATGTGCTTGGATCTATCATGAAATACTGGATTCTCAGAGAGTTTGATACAACTCTGATTATCACAATAGATCATAGTTGGATCCATCCTCTGATCAAACAAACCAACTAGGATTTTTTGCATTTAGATGCCCTCACATGTTGCTTGACTTGTAGCCATGTATTCTACCTCTGCTAAGCTAAGTGCAACTGACTTCTATTTCCTGCTATACCAAGAAACTACTGCTGACCCAAGGTTGAAAATCCCTCCTGATATGCTCTTCCAATATGATGGACTCCCTCCCCAATCTACATCAGTGAAGCCTTGTAGCTTCACTCCCTCTGTCCGTCTGTACCATAATACATACTGAGATGTGCCTCTGAGGTACCTCAATACATACTTTGCCACCTTCCAAAACATCTTGGTAGGCTAAACCATCGCTTGAATCAGCTGGTTCACCGCATAGCACAAATCTGGTCATGTGTTCATTAAGTACATCAATGAACCCACAAACTGCCTATACACAGTAGCCTCTAACACTTCTCTTAAAGTAGCAACCTCCTTCTTCCAGTTACTTGATAGAGGAGTCTGCATGGGCTTGCACTTCTCCATGTGGAATCTCCTGAGTATCTTGTTGGCATACTTTCCCTGAGACACAAACAACTCCCCATCCTTCTGCTACACTTCCATGCCAAGGAAGTAATGCATGAGACCCATGTATTTCATCTCGAATTCTCTTGCAAGGTCCTCCTTGCAAGACATGATCAACTGATCATCACCAGTCAATATGCGATCATCAACATAAAGTATGATGATCAACAACTTACCTTTCACCATGATGTGGTATAGGTTCGCATCCGCTTCACTCTTTGTGAAGCCCAACCTGGTGAAGTAGTTGTCTATCCTGGTGTACCATGCACGAGGTGCTTGCTTTAGCTCGTACAATGCTCTTTAGTTGGCACACATGTGACTCACAATCAAAGGTCTCAAAACCTTGTAGAAATTTTGAATAATTTAACACATATTCAACAGAGATTATCCTGATCATGTACTATTGCGGAATACATACACAATACATAAGCTCCTCTACGTTGATCATCAATATAGCAACATCAATAACAATAAAACATCAAGAGCATTCACACATTAACATAGTATGTAACCCGGGGAAAGTATCTCGCTAAAAACCCCACACTATCTGTATATTAATGATTGAGACCATGTAACATTACAAAGTACAATGCTTATCACAAGCAATCCAGTACCAGCTCCACCTGTTACACACAATACAGCTAAGATCTGATCTCCAAATCTATTCCACTGCTTGCCTGCCTCCACTGCTCAATACCTGCTCAAGAATGAATGAGAATGGTCTACCAAACTCATATTTCACCTCCAAAGAATCACTCACAATGTGTAATACGTGAGTAGAAGCTACAAATTGGGAAAATACATGAGCAAACTCATTGGCATACTCAATCCCTTGATTGTGCAATATCTGATGCACAACTATAGTCACAACTGATAGCAATCTGATTCTCTAACACCTGTCCCTGCTGAACTGAACATGCACTGACATGCAACCGAGTTAACTGATGTATTCTATAGTTGTATTATGAGTTAATAATTATTTTAACAACTCATCGTTAGTCTATTTGCAGTTAGACTAACTACAACTAGTTTAACCAAGTCAAACTGAACACAACTCCATCAACTCCACAATCAACTCCACCAAACTCAACTGATTGAGTTCTAACTGAAGTCATGCATGCAACAACTCAACTGACTCATAAGAAAAGCGTACTTCCTTCTGACAGCTGCATGGGCCACATCTGTAGCTCAAACTGAAGTGCTCCAAGAGAATAAGATCAAGTATATAGTCCAAATATTATTATGAGACAATAATATTTGACTTTTCTATTTTTGATAGCCAGTCTGAAAATAGACTTTGATCACCCGCACTGTGGTCACCCACACTTTGGTCACCCACATTGTGATCACTCACACTGTGATCACTCACACTGTGATCATCCACACTGTGATAAAAAATAGAACTTGCGCCATAATTTGCCTGCGGGCCCACTTAGTGAAGGCGACTCTTTTCACTAAGCTCCATCATCTTGTTGCAATCTCAACACTCCCTCTCGACAAGATATGGATTATCAGCAACCCCTATCCTACCTCGGTGGTACTCGAATTTGCTCCTGGTGAGAGCCTTCATCAGAATATCAGCATCCTGATCCTCCATTGGAACGTATGAAAGCAACATGATCCTCCGCTGCACACAATCTCTGATATGATGGTACCTGATGTCAATATGCTTCGATCTATCATGAAATACATGATTAGCCGAGAGTTTAATTCAACTCTGGTTATCACAATAAATCACAGTAGGATCCAAATGAGAACCGAACAAACCAACCAGGATCTTCCTCATCCATATAGCCTTGCATGCAGCCAAACTTGCTGCCATATACTCAGCCTCCGCTGAACTGAGTACCATGGATCTCTGCTTCCTGTTGTACCAAGAAACTGCTGTCGATCCAATACTGAAGACCCCTCCTGATGTGCTCTTTTCGTCCGTTGGGCTCCTTGCCCAATCTGCATCTGTGAAGCCACATAGCTTCACCTCATCCTCCTGTTTGTACCACAAACCATATCCCGATGTGCCTCTCAAGTAGCGCAATACATGTTTGCCCGCCTTCCAGAAGAGCTTGGTAGGCTTAACCATAGCTTGTGAAAGCTGGTTAACTGCATAGCATATATCAGGGCGTGTATTGACCAAATACATCAGTGACCCCACCAACTGTCGATAAACAGTGGCATCCACTTCTTCTCCCGAAGTGGCATCCTCCTTCCTCCAACCTCCAGGAAGAGGTGTATCAACAGGCTTGTAGCCATGCATGTTGAACTTCTCCAGTATCTCCTGAGCATACTTGCCCTGAGAAACAAACAGTCCACCACTGCGCTGACATATTTCCAATCCTAGGAAATAGTGAAGGAGGCCCAAGTACTTCATCTCAAACTCTGTAGCAAGATCCTTCTTGCATGACAGTATCAACAGCACGTCACCCGTTAGAATCAAATCATCAAGATACAGTACAATGATAAGCAACTTACCCTCGACCACAATCTGGTATAGGTTAGGATCCGCCTCACTCTTGGAGAATCTAAGTCCTGTGAAATAGCTGTCTATCCGTGTGTACCAAGCACGTGGTGCTTGCTTCAACCCATACAGTGCTCTCTTGAGCCTGCACACATGCGACTCGTTGCTGAAGACCTCAAAGCCTTTGGGCTGCTCAATGTACACCTCCTCCTCAATGACTCCATTGAGGAACGCAGTCTTCACATCCATCTGATGAATGTGCCATCCCATCTGCGCTGAGAGAGCAAGAATCGTCCGTATGGAAGAATACCTTGCGACAGGTGCAAAGGTCTCCTCATAATCGATCCCCTCTATCTGTGAAAAGCCTCGGGCAACAAATCTTGCCTTTTACTTCTCCACACTCCCGTAAGCTGCCTACTTAACTTTGTAGATCCATCTTGAACCCACCACTGATTTCCCTTCCGGTCTAGGAACAATCTCCCATGCACTGTTTCTGACAATAGAATCATACTCTTCCACCATGGTGTCTACCCATGCGAGATCCTCCAAAGCTTCCTCGAAAGAGGATGGCTCAGTCACAACACACTTGCTCATCAGAGCCATGTATCCAGTGCACCGATCAAGTGACTGTATCTGCCTGCGTTGGGCTGTAGATGGTCCTACAACTTTCTCTGCATCTTGAGCCAGTCGCCAGCTTCTGTTAAGCGCTTTCGCCCTCTGATGGTTGGCGCTGCATGAGTGGTCTCTTCCACTCCATGAACCTCGTCTTGTGGCTGATCCACGTCCTGAAGCTCATCCTTAGGAACTAATAGCTCCTCATCTTCATGCAAGTGTAGCTCCCTCTCAAGCGAACACTTCATGGCTTTCTCCTCCTGAAATTTTATATCCCGTCGCACAACAGTTTTATCACTGTCCAGCAAATACACACGATAGTTGTGGGGCGTATCAGTGTACCCCACAAATATCCCAACCTCTGCGGTTAGCTCCAAAAATCCTCAAATGAGAAAGATCAGGCTTCTTACCAGAATAAGTCTCCTCAGGTGTACTCATGCCAAGTATCCTATGAGGACAACGGTTCTGCACATAAACTGCTGTATTGCATGCTTCCGCCCACAAGTGAAGGGGTAGGCCCTGATCATGAAACATTGCCCGTGCAGCACCCACAATCGTTATGTTCTTCCACTCAGCTACCCCGTTCTGCTGTGGGTTATGGGGAGCTATGAGCTCTCTACGAATCCCTTCTGCCTTGCAGAAATCCTTGAACTCGTCCGAGATGTATTCACCACCATTATCGCTCCTAAGAGCCTTCACCTTCTTCCCCGACTCCTTCTCGACCAGTGCTTTGAATTCACAGAACTTTGAATATGTCTCGCTCTTCTTCTGCATGAAGAAGATCCAGCACTTACGAGAGAAATCATCAACAAAAATCACCTAATACATGTGTTTTGCTGTCGAAGCAACTGAGAAAGGTCCACACATGTCTGTGTGAATTCTCTCAAGGATTGTCGTGGCGTGACTATCCTTCTCGTGAAAGGTGGCTTTCACAAACTTCCCCAAAGTACACCCCTTGCACTGATCTGACTGCGCAAGTGTGCCTTTAGGAATCCCTGTAGTGATCTGCTGCAGTATCTTCAAGGCTCCATGGTGAAGGTGACCCAATCTTCTGTGCCACAACTCGCCATCATCCTGGCTCACCAATTCTTTTGCCTTGCCCGCCATTGCTGTGCATCCATCTACATGCAACTGATAAAGGTTCATCACTCGAACCCCTATCTTCTGGGTCTCACCAGTTGTCTTGCTGCGCAGGAAAGCCTTTCCCTCGCTGAAAACAACATCATACCCCTTGTCTTCTAACATTGCCACTGAGATGAGATTCTTCGTCAATCCTGGAACTTGCATGACTTCCTTCAATACGAAGGGTTTACCAGAATCCCTCTCAAAGGAAATGGTATCGATACCGGTCGCACTGTATCTACCATCATCGCCCATCTCGATGTGCACTCCAAGATCTTTGTCCTCCAGATCAGAGAACAAATCTCTATCTCCCGTCATGTGAAAATGCGCACCACTGTCCAAGAACCACACTGATCCCATCACACTTGAAACCAAGCATGCGATCAATGAAAAATCAATCTCAAACTGTGAGGCTAGAGCCTCTCCTGCTGAAGATCCAGCAGCCTGCTTGTTCTTCTTCTTCTGCGGACAATTAGTGGCATAGTGTCCGTGCTGGTGACAGTGAAAACACTTCACCTTGGACATATCCTGCTTATTGCCTTTCGCACCAAACTGAGAAGCTTTCTTGCTCTTCCCTTTCTTTTCTTTGGCAGCCAAAGCACAATTCTCTTCATCAGCTCCCTTTGACGAAGATCTGTCCCTGGTACTCCGCCTAATCTCCTCCTCGACAAGATCTGACCATAGTCTTTCCCATCCTGGCAATTTCTCTTGACCATTGACAGAGTCCTGATAGGAATGCCAACTCTTTGGAAGACCAAGGAGAGCCAAGCTCACCAAGTCCTCATCATCGACAGTAACCCCCACACTTCCCAGCTCATCTTGACACTGAGTGAACTTCGTGAGATACTTGGGAATACTGTCACCCTTCTCGCATTTGATGTTTCTGAGTTTATCTTTGAGCGCCAGCTTCCTCTGATCGCTCTTGCTTTGGAATAATTCTGTTAATGATTTCCACATCAAATATGGAGTAGCCTTTCCATGGAGTCTGGACACAATGTGATCCTTCACGCCCTCCAACAGAATCCTTCGACATTTTGCGGTCTTCTTTTGCCAAACTTCCGCCTCAGCAGCATCAGTAGGCTTTGGGATATCCGTATCTATGAACTCCATCAACCCGTTATCATCCAATACTGCCTCCATCCTATCCTTCCATGCAATATAGTTTGAGCTGCCCTCAAGAGCATACTCCAATCACAATCCGTTGAAAGACATTGCTGTGTTGTCACCAAGAAAAGATTGCTGCAAATTCGAATTCCACCAGCAACCAACTCAACCGCCTCGGATCTAAGATTTGTGAGAACACAATATTTCTCATACATAGATTGACTGTATGGGCATTCACCGGATATCTTACCTTCCAAAGGAAGGATGAATCCAGAGGCTATCTGGCCCGATTACAGACTCTGCCTGAAGAAATAGAATGTAAACACTTCCTGAATAGTAGATCTGATGATCAACCGCTCTGATACCATGTAGAAATTTTGAATAATTTAACACATATTCAACAGAGATTATCCTGATCATGTACTATTGCGGAATTCATACACAATACATAAGCTCCTCTATGTTGATCATCAATATAGCAGCATCAATAACAATAAAACATCAAGAGCATTCACACATTAACACAGTATGTAACCCGGGGAAATAATCTCGCTAAAAACCCCACACTATATGTATATTAATGATTGAGACCATGTAGCATTACAAATTACAATGCTTATCACAAGCAATCCAGTACCAGCTCCACCTGTTACACACAATACAGCTAAGATCTGATCTCCAAATCTATTCCACTGCTTGCCTGCCTCCACTGCTCAATACCTGCTCAAGAATGAATGGGAATGGTCTACCAAACTCGTATTTCACCTCCAAAGAATCACTCACAATGTGTAAGATGTGAGCAGAAGCTACAAACTGGGCAAATACATGAGCAAACTCATTGGCATACTCAATCCCTTGATTGTGCAAGATCTGATGCACAACTATAGTCACAACTGATAGCAATCTGATTTTCTAACACCTGTCCCTGCTGAACTGAACATGCACTGACATGCAACTGAGTTAACTAATGTATTCTATAGTTGTATTATGAGTTAATAATTAGTTTAACAACTCATCATTAGTCTATTTGCAGTTAGACTAACTACAACTAGTTTAACCAAGTCAAACTGAACACAACTCCATCAACTCCACAATCAACTCCACCAAACTCAACTGATTGAGTTCTAACTGAAGTCATGCATGCAACAACTCAACTAACTCATAAGAAAAGCGTACTTCCTTCTGACAGCTACATGGACCACATCTGTAGCTCAAACTGAAGTGCTCCAAGAGAATAAGATCAAGTTTATAGTCCAAAAATTATTATGAGACAATAATATTTGACTTTTCTATTTTTGACAGCCAGTCTAAAAATAGACTTTGTTCACCCACACTGTGGTCACCCACACTTTGGTCACCCACATTGTGATCACTCACACTGTAATCACTCACACTGTGATCATCCACACTGTGATAAAAAATAGAACTTGCGCCATAATTTGCCTGTGGGCCCACTTAGTGAAGGCGACTCTTTTCACTAAGCTCCATCATCTTGTTGCAATCTCAACAAACCTTTTGGTTGCTCTATGTATACCTCTTCCTCAATCTGGCCATTGAGGAATGTAGTCTTCACATCCATCTGATGGATCTTCCAATCCATCTGTGTTGATAGTGCCAACATAGATCTGATAGATGAGTACCTTATGACAGGAGAAAAGTCTCATCATAGTCAATCCACTCGACCTATGAAAAGCCACGGGCAACAAATCTTGCCTTATGCTTCTCCACACTACCATCAACAACTTTCTTTACCTTGTAAAGCCAACGGGAACTCACTACTGACTTCTTCTCTAGTCTCGGAACCATGTCCCAAACACTGTTACGAACTATAGAGTCATACTCCTCCACCATAGCATCAACCTGTTGATGCCTCTAAAATCACTGCATCAACATTGGGGAAAACCACCCGGTACGGACCTTAGTGCAGCTCCTTTTTTTTTTGGTATGGTGGCTCCGACTGGATATAATGGGACCAGTTTCCCAGTGATGTATGAGTTGATGGGTGATTGTTTTATAATGTGTAATGAAGTTGATAAGTGCTTTATCCTACAATTCAAAAATATACAAATATAACTATATAACCTGGGTATCCTATTAACAATGCGATTTCTGATTATTTCTAATAGAAAAATAATTGTAAAGATGGCTTATTCGTAACTAGAAAGATGTATTCATATAATGATTAATTTGTTTAAGAAATTAAACAAATTAATTATAAAAACATTATCGCATTCATCACAATATATATCACTGACATATATATTCAAATGATAACAATTATAAAACCTTCAGAAATGATATGCTAAAGAATTATTTGAAAAACATACATATATCAACAACAGCAAATTTTAAGAAATGTTAATTCACATAAAGAAATAAGACAAAAACAGTGATAGAAGTACCACATGCATTTGAATCCTTTTGATGTAAACAACACTCCGATTCCACTTTCCTATTTGAGAAAACCTCTAGAAGATGCAAAAATGCAAGTCTTGAAAAAGCTTCTTTCACAAAAATGTAAAACCTTGATCCACTTTTGATAAAAAAATATTTAGAAGTACGGAAGTGAAACTTATTAAGTCAAATCTTATACAAATTGAGGACCCTTTTTAAATACATGAAAGGGTCTTAAATAATAAAAATAAAAACTAACTATAAAAAAAAATCGCTATGAGCTGTTCAAACTATAGACATGAAAATCTGGGATTTGTTATAAAAATAGCAATGTGATAGCGATTGAACTAATTCATTGAACCAGCTTCCTTTCTTGTACTTGTAGCTGACATATTGCGAGAATTGGATGTATTTCTGGAGGTTGAATCATCCTGGAATGTAGCTGGGCTATGTAGGTAGCATCGAAGAGTTCGGGAATCATGCAAATGACTGTGTCAGAAAGGCATTTCATGGCCATTTGTTGGCTATGTGGCTTGACTAGAAAAGGTTAGAATGTATCCCATGTCAATTTTTTTACTTCTCCGATCTGTTTTTCATTGCTTGCGAGCTCTTGTCTCCAATGGTGTTCCAGTGCCTTTGCTTTCAGGAGTTTACCTGGGGAGCAAATGATGATCGAATTATACATATGTAAACTGTTATTTACTAATTCGATTACACCATTCATTGCAGCTTTGGATCTAGAAGTTTCTCTTTCGAATTTCATTAGCTGGGACTCCCATCCCAAAAAAAGGGTTTCCTTGTGCGATTCTTGTATTTTTGGCAAATTGGGAGCCTTTCCTTCCTCGGAATCTTGCCAAGCAAGAAAATTTGTTATCCTTTCATCTTCTTTTTCCAATTCCAGTCTAGTGTCAACTGCCTTCTCAATCAATGATGCAGAGATATCACACAATGGGTCAGCCAATGATATATTATGGCAAAGGATGTTCAACTGCCAGGACAAGGCTTTGGTTAAATCCAAGGCTTCATTTCTGGATTCACTAACCCGTGGATAACCCCTGTACTTTTCTATCTGTAATTGCATTTGTGCAATTTGATATTCCTTGGCCTTCTTTTCCAAATCAATTGTCATCTGAAGCCTGCTTAGTTCTTGAGACAACTCCTGTTGTTTCTGGAGAGTCAGCTTATCTATCTTCTGTTTCTCCAGTTTCAACTGCTCTTTTAGTTGCTCATTTTGTTGTCTCTACTCTGCTAGCTGCTGTTCAAGCTAACTAATATTTTGTTGTTCTTATACCGATTTCACTTCAATTTGAGTGATCCTTTGATCATTTTACCTGATTAGCTGGCTGACCTTTGAGGCTTTGTCCATTGTTGCTACTGTATAAGCCCCTGCATACTGAGATAACTTAGTTAATCCTCAGAAGGATTGACTTCTGCCTTCCATACCACATTCATCATTTCCGCTTGAGGAGTTAGAAGAGGTCCTTGATCAAATTTCCTCTTTTTCCTCTCTCTTTTAACCACAACTCTATGCTTCAGACTATAGAATACATCTAGGGGTGGTATTTCTTCTATTTTTAGTACAATCTCCTCTGTAAGATTTTCAAGAATGATTTCTATATCCTGCTGAATCTTGAGTAGACCGCTTGTCCCTTCCATCAGAACACTAATAACCTCAGGATTTTGTGCTGTAGTAATTTTGGTGCAGTGAGCTTTTGGGAGTCATTCAGGTTCTTGATGATTAGATCGAACTGCTCCCATTCCTTTATTAAATCAGGATCAATATTTATATCAGTATCAAGGATCTCACTAATTCCTTCCTTTGTTTGCTCTCTTTCAGGGCTCTTTTCCTTTTCAGGAGTATTTTCAATAGTTTTTTCTTCACAGTAGCCTTCTAGTTGAACCATAGAGGTAGTATTTAACAATTCCAGAGGTAGTGTTTGCAACCTCTGTATCCTGAACTCCAAAAATTCCTCTAATCCTTCTGCTCCCAATCTGATTTTTGCTAGATGTTTCACTTGAGAAAATAACTCAGCTGAAGTGAACAAATCATCATAATCATCCTTCTCAAGTTCAAACATGGAAATTTTGACATGTGACGTGAAATTGTAGGCCACTGCTTTTGGATCATACTGCCTCTTTGGGGTGACTGCTAACTTTAACATTTTAATTTTCTCAACTTCCTTCTCTGCATGTTTTAAGTCATGCAGTGTGAAAATACCGCATCAAAGGGGGAATGAAGGCCACATTTGTTTTTTGGACTCCTTTAGGTTCCTTAACATCCCTAATTCTGTTATCTAATAAGCTATTTCTCTGGCAAATAGTTTATCAGGAATGTATAAGGGGAGGGCATGTGGATTAGTAGTGCTGCCAAAAAGTCTGATGTAGGTGGACTTCTCTTCATCGAACCAACTACCAATTGATGTTAGGTTGACATTGGCTTCATCAGACAACCGAGGAGCGGGTTTGTTGAATATAGCATAATGAACTAGCAAGACGAAACCATGACAGATTCTATAAAGATGATTTTTATAATGGGTTTCCCACAATTCCTTATGATAGATATGAATGGGGTTTACGTCTTGTGGAGTCCATTTCCAACCTAAAATGGGGTAATCATAATAGAAACAGATGGTGTCGAAAATGTAGGCACTCATATAAAACATGGGTATTACCCAGGTAGTCACAAACCTGTTTCTTCTATAATCAAGGATTTGGTTGGCCATTTTATCTGATAAAATGGTTGCCCATTCCATGATATAAGAGTTTACTACTACTTCCATTAAAGGCACCATTTCTATAGAAAACTTAGCTGAATCATGGACTCCAAAGAGTCTGCATATCATAGCATGAGCATAGTAGTAAGGAGATGCTAAGGAGTCTACGGAGTACACATCTGATGATTCATGCTTGTGTTTGTTTGGGTAATGCCTCCACT
This sequence comes from Pinus tabuliformis, assembly GCA_031772625.1. Classification (NCBI taxonomy): domain Eukaryota; kingdom Viridiplantae; phylum Streptophyta; class Pinopsida; order Pinales; family Pinaceae; genus Pinus; species Pinus tabuliformis. Next base: position 1,026,862,417 of record CM062815.1, read on the forward strand.
ACTTGATAGGGTCCAACTCCATGACATTTTCCTTGCCGAAGGATTCCAAAAATTCCTTGCTATACTACTTCTGTGGTTCAGGGAAATGGTACATCTTTTTGATATCTTCCGCCCTGAATGACCTAAACGTCCTTCCATTATCTGTAAAGAATGCTCTGTCTGTTATGCTAATACTCTCAATTACCCATCTAACCAAGTCATTGTAGGGTAATATTTTAGCGCGGGCTGCTATTATGTGAAGATAAGAGCTGGCCAAATCCTTAAGAGTACTCTCTGACTTATTAGTGGAATCCATTGTTCCCTTTTCTTATTCAATCTCTTCTGGATCCTCGACTTCCAGTAAATTATATATGCTTTCCCACGAAGCCTTTCTAAGACCGATTCAGGTAGTATTAGCTATTAGTACCTTCTTTACTGGTTCATCTTTGGTTATGACGGGGACTTTTGCTTTCTTCAATTTCTTCGTCATTTTTGCTGGATTAATGAATTTTGACTTGTTCTGCAAAACAAAATAGAAGAATGTAATAGAGGATAAATTCGTTCAATGATGATACACAGTATACAATAATAACAACAATTAAGTGCAATGGGTGATATGGATCTTGATATATTACGCTACTACGGATGAAATCCTCGAAGGACTCAACCATAACTGCTCTATTAATGATTTTCCATAACTGCCAACATGACACTTAAATTCCATAAAGATATTTCGCATCACAAATATTGATAAAAATTCTTTTAAAATAAATATCGTAACTTCCCGATTAGCGATAAGCGATTAATCGCATATCGCAGATTGGGAGGTATAACCGTTATGCATAATTGTTTCCTTTGTAAAGTTCTGATTGTGATAGATGGTAAGCAGGGTCACTTGAATAAAACATTTTGCTTTTTATTTATAATTGATTTATAATTTAGACCCAGAAACATTCGCTTAACAATTATATTTCACCTTTATTGGAAATCACGCTTTCCAATAATGAAATTGCATTGATGGATTCCAAATGGGCATTTGTTATACGTTTCATGCTTTTAGCGATGGCTGATTTTGATTGACTTATCGCATTGGAAGATTTATATGGCCCCTTGGAATGATTCCTTGATAAATTTCAATATGTTCTTTCCGATGGCATTATCGCATCGATGATTGCCAATGGAAACCTTAAGTCTATCTTTTAAACAAAGGATGTGACACATTCATTTATATTTGTTTTATGACAAGGTCTTGTTTAATATTTAAATCGGATCAGACCTTTTCATAAGGATTTTCATGTGTTGTATAGATTTTGCAAAGTTGCGATTGTTATTGAACTTAACCTAAAAGAAAAGACTTATCACAACTATTGATTTTTTAAAAGTCTTATTGATTTTATCTAAGTTCTAGAAAGGGACCCATTTCTTGTTAAATTTTTCGATAAAATTTTGAAATGGGGAGGGTTGTTCTATAGCACAACAATTGGTGATTCACTGGGAGAAACACTTATCTCTGAGAAAATAATTCAATATCTATAGCTTTCTTAATTTGGAAGCCACTGAGGATAAAGAAAACCATCTAATAATAGTAAAATAAAAATTAACTCTGAATATAATGACAATTGTTTGTAATTTCTTTTCCAATCTTAAAAATAAAAACATTCTGGGCTTCTTCAAGCTTTGATTGGTTGATATAGATAAAGTAGGGGGCTTCTCCAACTTAGCTTTTAAGTTTACTCTGTTGGCACAGGTAGTGCCTCTGCTGCCAGCAAACATTTATAGTCTCGACAAGGTTACCTTTTAACCACTAATCATTCATTGTCCCATCCATCTAAGAGTATAAATTTTGAAAGATAAATTCAAAAAGATATGTTTACATATATATTTTTTGATTTTTATTCTTTCAATTTTTAAAAGATAAAAATCCATTGTCTTGGTTTGGTGGCCAGCTGTTGACAATGCAATTCACTAGTTGTAATTGAACTGAACAAGTTGGCTCATGATGAGACCCCTTGTCTTATGATTATAAGCCATTACCCTGTTTTGATATGCAGTATTGGTAATGTCATTTTAATTAGTTCCCTATGATCATGGTAAGCAGGCTCATGACGAGACCCCTTATCTTGTATATCAGACATATTTTAGAATTACACTCTGAAAAATCATGAACTTAGTGGATGGGGTGAATGACTTTCTCCTTAAGAGTTTATGGATGACAATTTTAGAGTTGTAGATGCTAAGTCTGGAAAAGTTTTTACTTCTTACAAATAACATCTCTCGGCTCTTTAAAACTTGGAATGATTTACAACATTTTCAAGGCTTGTGAAGATTTTACAAATCTAAAAGAGGTTCTCAGAGTTTTATATTTTATCTATCTTTCTAAAACTGTAGTCTTTTCCTTAAAGGTTTCCATCTATTGAAAGTAAGTATTTACAATATTTTCTTAAAGAAATTTCCAATAGTAAAAGGTCAATGGAAGACTATTTACAACATTATTATCTACAAATAAAAATTTAAAATAAACAAACTTGCATAATGAATATTTACAGGTAAGAAGGGGTTACCTCCTTAAGTAAATAATTTCTTCAAGATAAGCCCATTGACAGGAAGAGAATCTCTCTTTCCTGATAGGTCTTGTAGTATGAACGTTGATGAGCCTATCTTCTTAATGATTTGAAATGGTCCAAGCCACATCTTTTGAAATTTGGTATGTTTGTCTTTGTCTTTGTGTGCTTTGTCCCATTTCAAAACAAGATCACCGATTTGTAAACTTTCTGGGTTGGTAGAATTTGAATCAAAAGAAGATTTAATTACTTGTTGATGTTTTGCATGTGTGGTTTTGGATTTTTCCATTTCCTCCTCTAATTTAAGGATTTGATCATATCTTAATTGAATAGAGGATGAAGGATTTTCTTCAATAAATTGTACTAGGGCCAGAGATGGAAGTGATAAGTTTGTTCGTATTACAGCTTCTTTCCCATACACTAAATTGAATGGAGAAGTACCCATGAGGCCTTTTGAGTTATACGGTCTTCCCATAATGCAAATGTCAAATACTTATGCCAATTCTTTTGATTCTGATCAACAGTTCTTTTAATAATCTTAATGAGATTCTTATTTGTTGATTCGACCAAACCATTACCTTGAGGGTAGTAGTTTACAAAATAATTTAATTTAAATCCTCTCTTAAGAGAAAATTCAAGTATGGTACTTCTAGAAAAATAAGATGCATTGTCAAAAATAAGGGCATTAGGTACACCAAACCTGGTAATGATGAATTGATCAATGAACTCAATGGTTGCATCAGAATTGGCTACCTTCAAAGGAATTGCTTCTACCAACTTCATGAAGTAATCTGTGGCTATAAGGATGTATCTGTGTTGTTTGGAAGAATGTGGAACAATCTCTCCTATGATATCCAACCCCCATTGTTCAAATGGTTGCTCAATGTTCACTGGTTGTAAAGAAAACATTGGTTTCCTTTGTCTCCCACTAGAATTTTAGCATATCTTGCATTTCCTTACATAGTCGCGGGCGTCTTCAATCAAATTGGGCCAATAATATCCAACATGTATTATCTTGTGAGCTGTTGTATCACCTCCAAAATGTCCACTTACTAGACCATCATGTAATTCCTGCAAAACCTTCTGTGCTTCAGTTTTTTCAGGGTATCTCAACAAAATTGAATCATAATTCCTTCTAAATAACACATCATCAATGATTTCAAAGTGTTTTTCTTTTAATCTTAAGGAATGTTTGCTTTTATAACTGAAACTAGGAGGAGTGTATCCATTTTTCAAATAAAAGACCAGATCTAGATATTGAGATTTAGAATTCATGATACTTATCTCGTTTAATTGAAGAGCATTATCTGAATCTTCATGTTTTGGAATATTATAAGCTCCTACTAATAACCTGCAAAAACCTTGTCCTCTTACAATTTTCACTGGTTTAATATCTATATCATACTCTTCTAATGTTGTAACCCAGTTGGCTCTCTTCTCTCCTACTTCCCTTTAGACTAGAAATTGTCTCACTGCAGAGAATGGGACTATTACTTTTGTATGTGCTTTTAGGAGGAATGGCCTAAAGTGTTTGATAGATTTAAACACAGTGAAAGCTTGTTTCCCTACTTCAGAATAGTTAAGTTCAACACCTTTTAAATTAGAACTGAAGAAGGAGATGGGTGCTTCAATTTGCTAATCATTGATATTGTTAACACAGTTGCATAAGATGTTTAGGTAGCTAAAGTGTACAAAATAAAAGGATTAGAAAAATTGGGAGTATTCAATGCAGGAGCATTAATAATTGCCTGTTTGATTGAATCAAAGGCTTATTTTTCATTATGTCCCCATTTGAAAACTAATTTTTTATTAATCATGGTCTGTAAAGGTAAAACAATTTGAGAAAAATCAAGAACGAATCTTTTTACAAAATTTATCTGTCCTAAAAATGATTGCATTGATTTTTTATTGTGTGGTAGAGGAATATCAGAAATCTCTTTGATCCTGTCTAGATCAATGTAAATGCCATCTTTAGATACAATAAATCCTAAGAGTTTACCGTCATCAAGAGCGAAGAATGATTTCTTAGGATTTAAAGAAATCCCATACCTTTTACATCGTTCAAATATTTGTTTCAAATCATGTAGATGATTTTCTCTTTTTTTGGAAAAGACAGTTATGTCATCTAGGTAGACAACAACTGACCTGTTAATCAAACCTTTGAATGCTATATCCATTTCTCTTTGGAAAGTAGCTCCAACATTAATCAAACTGAAAGGAATTTTCTGATAGGCATATGTTCCCCATTTGGTTCTGAATGTAGTTTTTAGTTTGTCATCTGGATGTACCAGTATTTGGTTATATCCAGAAAAGACATCAACTCTAAACCAGCTACTGGCTGAAGTGTCTACTCCATTGTTGGTAATGAGAAATTATCTTTTTGGAATGCCTTATTGAGATTCCTGAAATCAATGCAAATCCTAATATCACCATTCGTCTTCCTAACAGGTACCAAGTTTGAAACCCATTTAGAATGTCTGACTGGGAAAATTATCTTAGCTTTCAAGATTTTATTCAACTCTGCTTTGATCTAACTCTCTAGATTCGAGTGAATTTTCCTCAATTTTGTTGTATAGGGTTCTCCTCAGAAATCATTGGAATTGTGTGTTGTATGATAGAAGTATCATACGTTCTCAGATCATCATAATTCCAAGCAAAAACATTTTTATATTTGTTTAATAATCTAATAAAAGAAAATTTTTCTTCTGAAGTGAGCCCTAGTCCCAAATTGACATTTTGTGGTTTGGCCTCAGTGCCAAGATTTACTAATTCAAACTTTAAAGTAGAACTTTGAAGTTTTGAATTAGTTACTTTTTTGAACCTATCTTTGATATCATAAAGTTATTCAAGTTTGACCACAGATCTAGGTATAGAATTCTCATTCGGTCTTTGTTTTATTTGTATATCATGATCATTCTCATCAATAATCTGGTCATCATAATATTTTTCAGAAGTTAAGAAGTTTAAAATGTCTTCGTCATGATTAAATACCCGCCAATTGGTGACATTGTCTAGAACAGATGGTCTAAAAATTAATTCAACTGAAAACCTATCAGGACCGTAATCCTCGAATGGAAGGAGCTTAGAAGCAACATTAGATAATAAATTAGCTGCTGCATTCTGAGATCTAGGGATAGGAGAAATATTAAATGCTATAAAACGAGATATGATGTCCTGAACTAGGGACTGATAATGCTTAAGATGTCCTGAAAGGCAATGGATAATGTTCCTTACCTATTTGATGACAATCTCAGAATCACCAAATATTTTTAGATATTGAATCTTCAGGCCTCTTGCTTTATAGAGCACGTGAATCAATGCCTCATATTCCGCAGTGTTATTTGTACACTCAAATTCTAATCTACATGATAGCATAGTTTTTTTTGCCTTCAGAGCTAACTAAATACATCCTGCTCCTGCACCATCATTGGATTTTGATCCATCAAAATATAAAGACCAAAATACAGGCTTATGTACAGGTTTATTTACAATGTCTTCAGCAATAGTAACACACCTTGAGGTATCCGTATGAGAGAAATTTTCTATCTATGATGCGAACCTATGAACAAAAAAAGTTGATGATTGAGCATTAAAATTACGAAAGAATGATTCCGCTGAGTAATTTCCGAGAATGTTGTTATTGAAAGCTATAGGTTGGTTTTCCCACTCAAACTCCGTTACAGTATGGGTTATGTTTTTTTCCCAATCTATTTTGATTTCATTTGGTTTCCCTTTATAGGGAAGCCACATGTGAGAGCAATCAGTAGAAATGTAACCATGGAGTTTCTTAGACCAATCCCTACTTAAAATTAAACCATAAGACTCAGGGATGTCAGCAATCAATATATCAATTCTCTAGACTACTCTAGGATCAGATGATAACCTAATGGTGACTGAATTAATCTCTCCTAAGACATGAACCTTAGTTCAATCTAACTGAAAAATATGTACTACGGATTTTTGGGGCTCAATGTTTAATTTTGAGCAAACCAAGGCTGGCATTATGTTTGATGGAGCCCCTAAATCTATTAAGAAGTTGTGTAGATCTCTATTGTAGATCTCATAGGTCAAGAGAAAAGGAGGAGTATGAGAATTAGATCTATCTCTGATCAAAACGACATTATTAGCCTCTACTTTATTTGATGGTGGCTTACCTGTTCCTTTAGCCACCTTGGATAATACGACATTTGGAAGAGGAGAGGAAGGTACTGCATTTAACTCTTTAAGCAACAATCTCTGTTGATGTTTGAGCTTGCTAAGCTCAAATAAAGAAATATTCGCTTTAGTCTTCTTCATGTCTTCAGTAATGTTGTAATCCATAGAGTCAGAGACTACCAATGTCTTAGATGATGAGGGTGGATTGGAAGATGATGGCTGATTTTAGGTAGGAAAAACTAGAGTTTTCTTCATGGAAGCCTTATCTTTGGTAATAGGGCTTGTATTTTTCTTCTTTTGAGTTGTTTGATCAGGCTCTGCAATGATTTTACTTCTGGTATTTACTGGGAGAGCTTCTTGTTCACTTTCAGTATCAAAGTTAGGAAAAATGAAGTCCCACAGACTGTGACATTCAACTATTTCGTCTTCTATTGTTTCCTCTCATGACAAAACTGTGTCTTGATCCTCATCGTCCTCTGGATCTGATTCTGCATTAGATATGGAATTAGGTGGTTTTGATTCATCTCTTTTGAAGTTCCTAAATGGTTTTTTAGTGGAGGTTTCACCTACTTATTTCTTTATCTCTACCATTTCGTTGGACATAGTCTTCAGAACTTTTTGCAAACCCTCCATATCGTATGGATCTTTAGCTTCTTTCTTTTTCAAATCATCTTTAAAAGTAACTTTTTTGGACTTTCTTTCTTCAAGAGCGATTTTCTTTTCTAAAGCAATAATACATTTTTCAATGATGATCGCTTCTTTCATATTCTCTGCTAAGGTGGGCTTTGCAGCCCTATCAACGAAGATGGCTATATTCGAAGGTAAAGTAGAAATATACCATTCGCTTCGAACTTCTTCATTGGGCTTAGACGTAGTAGGAATTTTATTTAAGAGCTTATTAAATTACAAGTCGAAATCTTTAATGGGTTCTTTTGACTCAGTTTTAAGATTGGAGAGATCATTGATTAATGTCACTGTGGACCTATCATCTCCGAACATAGTTAAAAACTGCTCTTGGAAAGCATTCCAACTATTAATGGATCCTGGTGGTAATGAAAAATACCATGATCCAGCTGCTCCTTATAATTTGTATGGGAAAATCCTAACAACAAAATCTTCTTTTGTCACCGCATTTAAGTTTATTAGCAAGATAAAATTGTTTATATGTTCTTTTGCTAGTATGCTGATATCAGGATTAAACTTTGGTGACCATTTTTTAGGATGGGTTGGTAATTGACTCAAGGGTGCAGGCATTGTGACTGCCCCTGGATTTGTCCATGGCCTCGATTGTGGTTGATTTTGTGCCATTGTCGCACTAACAACAAAAGAAAGTGAGGATGTAGTTAAAAGTGGTTGGGTAGAGGATGTTGGAGTACCTGTACCCTTTTGGACTATGACGTGTAGTTGGGGAATGGATGGTTCACTTTGCAATGGTTTGGATGAAATGGATGATGATGAGGAAAGAGCCTCACTATCAGACTCTAACGTTGTCTTCCTGGCTCTTTTTCGACTTGGCAGAGGAAATTCTATTGGTGGGATACCAAGCTTTTTGCTCTGCAATCTTGTAAGAGGATGAGAAGGGATATATTGCAAAGTCACACTGCCTTGGGATAACTCATACTATTCTTGAGATATTGAAAACCCTTGAAGTTTATGAATTAAAGACTAAACTTCAGGGGGTTTAAGGGAAGACTTGTCTGATATGTTTAAGTTTTCAGCAGTGGGTGTTGTCTTTTCAACTTCTCGCTTGAAAATGGGAGATTTAGAATGCAAGGGAGAAGTATCAGGAGATGGTGAGGGAGATTTACTCTAAGAATGGGCTATGGATTTGGATTTTCTTTCCATTCATAGTTCATTCCCTCCTTCTAGCACCAAAAATGTTGATGCTTCTAAAATTTTTGCATCAACATCGGGGAAAACCACCCGGTCCGGACATTAGTTCAACTCCTTTTCTGTTTGGTATGGTGGCTTCGACTTGATATAATGGACCAGTTTCCCAGTGATGTATGAGTTGATGGGTGATTGCTTTCTAATGTGTAATGAAGTTGATAAGTTTTTTATCCTATAATTCAAAAATATACAAATATAACTATATAACCCGGGTATCCTGTTAACAATGTGATTTCTGATTATTTCTAATAGACAAATAATCATAAAGATGGCTTATTTGAAACTAGAAAGATGTATTCATATAATTATTACTTTGTTTAAGAAATTAAACAAAGTAATTATAAAAACATTATTGCATTCATCAAAATATATATCACTGACATATATATTCAAATGATAACAATTCTAAAACCTTCAGAAATGATATGCCAAAGAATTATCTGAAAAACATACATATATCAACAATAACAACTTTCAATAAATGTTAATTCACATAAAGAAATCAGACAAAAATAGTGATAGAAGTACCACATGCATTTGAATCCTTTCGATGTAAAAAACACTCCGATTCCACTTTCCTTTTTGAGAAAACCCCCAGAAGATGCAAAAATGCAAGTCTTGAAAAAGCTTCTTTCACAAAAATGCAGAACCTTGATCCACTTTTGATAAAAAAATATTTATAAATATAGAAGTGCAACTTCTTAAGTCAAATCTTATACAAATTGAGGACCCTTTCTAAATACATGAAAGGGTCTTAAATAATAAAAATAAAAACTAACTATCAACAAAAATCTTTATGAGTTGTTCAAACTGTAGACATGAAAATATGGGATTTGTTATAAAAATAGCAATGCGATAGCAATTGAACTAATTCTTTGAATTGACTTCCTTTCTTATGCTTTTAGCTGACATATTATGAGCATTGGATGGATTTCCGGAGGTTGGATTATCCTAGAATGTTGTTGGGCTATGTAGGTGGCATCAAAGAGTTAGAGAATCATGCAACTAACTGCATCGGCAAGGCATTTCATGGCCATCTGTTGGCTATGTGGCTTGACTAGGTGTTATAGAAATTTTTGTGCCTTACAGCTATAAGCATGAAATGTCCATAAACCAAGGGATCCTAAGTCCCTAAAAGTGTTGTTCCAGCTCCTAAAGAAATAAGGTCAACAAATTACAGCTTCTCCCAGAAGTTCTCCACCAGAAACTGCTCAGAACTAGTCAAATCAGGATCATTTCAGCTGCTCCACTAGCTAGCTGCGTTGCAAAGCACCCAAATACACTGGCTAGGTGCATTGCAACGCACTTGAATGCACTACCACGGTGCGTTGAGCGGGAAATGACAAGTGGTAGAGTCATTCCACGAGGTGGAGAGATAATGGAAGCTTCCAGAATCTTTCCCAATGACACTTGCCTCACTGAATTCGACCAGTGATGAGTAAGAGGCTCTCAGTCTCCAAGTGGAAGCAAGAACTGACAGAGAGAAGCCACTAATCAATTCATGAGCTGACTCATCCTCTTTGCATATATCTATATATGGATCCCTCACCAAGAGATCCAGAGGCTGGAATTTAGTACATTGCAGAGAATTGCTGTTGGTTTTGAGATAGATATCAGAGTATTGGGTGATTTATGTTTTTTTGGAGGTGAAGAGGGGATTCCATGCTGGGAGGTTGATGCTGGATCAGGAATCATCGGTTGTAACTCCTCCTGGATCTTCTTGTTTTATCAATAAAACTATTTGAGTTTCTCCTACATGCTTTTATATCATTGATGTGTGTTATATTTGTATGTTTAGCTTAATCTGATCCTAAGCTTTTTATGAACATAAATCTATGTCTTTGTGTAGTTTCCTTCTTCTATGATCTTGCAGGAACTTGGTGACGCTGGGCAAGTGAGGGAGCAGGTAGCTGGAAGCTGTCAAAGAGAAGAGAAATTGGATCAAAGGACTAGCGCAAGATACAGGTTGGTTCATCCTACTCCTCTTCGTTTATAGTTCATAAAGGAGAATACAAGAGTAGTTTTCCCTGTTTGTTTCTGAGGTCTCTGTCACAACCCAGTGGGATAGGGTCGTTCTGAATAGACACTTTTCCTGATAAAAAAATGGCGACTCCGCTGGGGAACGTGTCTAGTTAGTTTGTTTGTGTTTCTCTTGTTGTTCATCTCATAAACTTAGAAGTAGCGAATCGAACTGCATTTGCCATTTACAAATGCAAAGTAGACATCTGCTACTTCAATCCATTCAATGGATCTGTTTATGATCTGAACAGCTGATTCACAAATGATATGATTACCCTTTGTGATAGCTCTTAAACCTCTTTTAAATCAACCCTCTGATTGTACATTACTGATTGCTTTTACTCGGCCAAAAACCATAAATTAAACTGCAAACCGTGACCCAGAACCCGGATAGAATTCTCGTTTCTGCCCTAGCGCATGTGTTGTGAAGAGTTTCTGCATTTCAGCGTAGTTCCTGAGAGGGCATCCTGCGTTGCAATCCAGTTTCTCTGTGTACCAGGTGCGTTGATCAGCTTAGCACTGTGCAGCTGAGGTTCTTTGCTCATTTTTTCCAGTTTTGTCTCTGATTTTTGCAGCCTGTGATCAGTGTGTGTGTCTGTTTAAAAGCCCCTTTTCTTTGCCTTAATTCCGCCTCAGTTTTATAAAAGAAATTGTATTTGTTTTTGTGTGTTTTTTACGTCATTTACAGTTTCCCATTGCAAAAGTAAACTAGTCATATTGTCGTCCTTGGATTTAGATCTGTCGAAAGTGTTGATTTTGATCTTAGGAGAAAGTTTATTTGTTGTTGATAGTCGATTATGCTTTTACTTTTTCCTTTGGCTTGAATTTGTGAATTTTTAGTGTCGAAACAAGTGTTTACTTCAAAATCATAGTGTCGTAATCGTCTCTACCTTTTGATTTCAAAAAGGAGCTTGTTTGTGTTTTTCACTTGAAAGCGAATTCAAATTTGTACAACAACTTTATTTTTAGGCATCAATATTAAGAAAGTGAAAAACAAATACATGCACATGTGCATTTGCATATTGACAGTCTGTTTGGCTTGATTTAGGAAAAGTTCATTTACAGTGTGCTCTTTTCTCTTTGAGAAAAGATTGTGTCTTTCTTTTCCCTTGTAGCTAGGATTTTCATTGCTGAAAAGAGATAAAAGCTTTCTTATCATCTTTAGATTGCATTTTAGGAATTATATCTACATCTCATGGTGAACCCAAAAGGCAAACTTCATAAGAAAGATCAACTTAAAATAAATTCAATGAACTTAACAACGCTTTGTAACTTAACGCACAACATTTAGAGGTCTAGGCTAGAGACGTATTTCGGCGTCGTAAAGCCTGGTAACTGTTGTCCTCACTGATGGTTGGGTGATTCCTCCACTTTGAGACGATAAGTGCCAGTACGGACTTGTGCTCCCACGTACCGTCGAGTATATATTGGGGGACCCCTATAGGCATAAAACCTTTATCCATAGGAAGCCGTGTCGGCCGCCTTACTAATCGCAATGCACCGAACACAACATTTGAGAAGATTGACTGCCGTACCGTAAAAAGTATTCTGCAGTTTTGCGATTGGTTTGGTACTCCCTCTACCTAGACCTCCAGAGCAGTCCCTTTCATTCCTTTTCAGACTCCTTAATGGAAAAGGTCCATCTGAGCACTTGTCACTTTAGGCTCATTAAAAATCGAAGGAGACTAGAGTCATCTTTTGTTTTTTCTTGACTCTTAAAAACTAAAAAAACAAGTTGTGTCAAAGCGTGTTAAAATTTATTTTAAGCGGAATATTCATCCCCTTTTCCTACGTTGATCTTTGGGTTGAGAAAATGGAGCCTACCAACCAAGGAATTCCCCTTGGTGGAAATCCTAGTCCCTTCTCCTCTTGGGGAGATGTTGGTGCGCCCCATATGGCCACATTGTCGCTTCCAGGACCGACAATTGGCTTGCCAGTATGGCTCTTCTCAACCAATGTTGTTCAGAACACCACTATTCCTGAACAATTGAATCAGCAATTAGACGAGTCCAGAGTTACCCACCAGCCTTCTACTTCTTCTAATTCTTCATCTCCTCCTTCCTCTTCGCTTGACGGGATTGGTAAAGCTAAAAGCCAAGTTCCTAAGGAGAAGAAGGAAAAGAAGAAGAAAGAGAAAAAGAAGAAGGAGCCAAAGGCGAATGGGGGAAAACGAGTGTCGTCTAACGAAAATCCACACACAGCACCGACCAGGCCTAAATCGCCATGTGTCATTTGCAAAGGAGACCACTTTCACAGAGATTTTCCTTGCATCCCCCGGATACTAAGGGACTGGTCTCCTCGTTTGCACAATTCGGTGTCATCAACCTTTGGAGATCATGTTGAAAGCACACCATTAACTAGTGAAAGTGAAGCCCCAGGAAAAAAAGGGAAAACTAGATTTCCTTGTAAACTGTGCGAAGGCGACCATGCCCTCCACCGTTGTCCCTTCTTAGACGAAGCTAAAAGAGTTTTGGATGATCATCCAGTTTCACCGTTACGACTTCCTCCTGGATATAAAAAACTCTTACCAAGTCCATCACTAGTTGAGAATCCAGCTGGCCCGCTCAAGTGGTCGGCTGAAGCGTCTATCATTGAAGATAAACCAACTGAATCCATACCAGATGAAAGTCAAAAGGTCGAGGTGGCAGTTGACCTGGTTTTGCCTTCAGAGGTTTTATCTTCGGATGATACAGTCACTGAAGAGAACAAGGATGACACCGTCCAAATTCTCTTCATCAACACAGACTCCGACGAACATGGGGGAAATTTACCCGTTCCTTTACCATAGGAAGGAAGTTCGTCAGAGCTATACCCGACCGTCTACTCAGTCCCACCTCCAAGCAACCTAGTTGTCTCCTTCGACTGGAATCAACTAGGTAGACCCCGCCTACCAGCAAGCATACCATTCCGAATTATCGTTCAAATATACAGAATGGTCATGGCTGGTACCATCATAGATGGGGGGGCTTCTGTGAGTATCCTTTCCTCTATTGCTTGGAAAGCGCTTGGTTCGCCATCGCTGTTGCTTGAAATGATAAATCTGACAGGCTTTGATAAAGGAACCAGTCGACCTTTAGGGATCCTTCCCGACGTGCCCATAACATTGAGAGGGAAGAAAGTTCACATGAACGTCATGGTAGTTCAAGGACCCTTGGATTATAACCTACTTCTTGGACGAGACTATATTTATTGCATGGGAGCCATTGTCTCCTCGCTCTTTAGAGTAATGTGTTTTCCGCACGAAGGAAGAGTGGTCAAGCTCGTGGACTAGCTTTCATTTCCCGGATCACACATAGAAAATAGTCATATACCGTCCCTAAATGGTCTCTTCGCTCAAGAAATGTCTCAACCCCCAGTCTGTCCTCCCGATGAGCGCGAGTAATTCGGAGGGATATGAGTAAAACCCAGGGGGCATGCACCCTGGTCTGCTTCGCCAGGAAAACTTCGGGTATAGAGTAGGTTTCCGCGGGAGAATATGACTAGTCTGTACTCCGTCCGTCAATGGAAGAGGGGTTATTCTGGAATAAGATTCTCTTGTCAAAGTTATGTGAGTTGGTGGGCATCGTCACTCACCTTTGTTTATTTCGAGCAACATCGCCAAAGAAGTGTTTTGTTTACACCGTGAATAGAACAATCTTTGGGTAACCTGTAAGAGGTAGGCCTCTCTTGATAGAACAAATGTTTTGTCTACAAATTGAGAGGTAGCCTTGAAACTATGTTTTATACCTGGGGGCATGCAAACCTTTTGGAATGCAAGCGAAGAGCGACTATTTATTTTTTAAATTTATAGGACCTCTAACCCTTTAAACTCGTAGGATTGGTCGTTTCCTAACTTGCATAAAGAAAGGATATGAGGCAACACTCGAAAGATTGCCGCTTTTATATGAGACATTCTTATCATATGACTGGATTAATCGAGCAGTTTTAGCGCATAGTTCAAGCTCGTTAAAAAATAAACATAAATCCGAGCAAGTGTTTCCACCCGCGTTTAAGCTCGTTAAAAAATGAACTATCCCCCGGTAAATAATCACCATGAATGTAGCACTTCAGCCATTAAAGCCTTGGTCGTGTTTGCACCGTCACCTCCACTTTTCCATTGGCCGATCATTCACCTCCATTTGATTGTTTACCCATTTTGAGGAACAGCTGCGAAGAGTGATTTCACTAGCCATCCTTGTGACACTGCCGTGATTGGAAAATTCCAAACCTTACTTGGAATCATCTGCTACCCATTTTATCACTCGTTCCTCAAAAGACGAGTCTTCTTTAAGCTCTTTTCAACTGACTCGTAAAATATGAAAAGATTGCTGAGTTTTGGCCTTCCAGCTCGTTAAAGCGACAAGAAGTGCTATCCCTCCTCTAGATTTTAATCTTTTTGGACCTGAGGGATTATTGCACAAAAAGATCGAGCGCTTGTTTTTTTCGGCTCACTAAAGCTAATCGAAAACTCATCCCTTCTGTATTGTTTTATACTTTTTCGGACTTAAGGGATTAGATGACGAAAAAAGAACTTTGGAGTTACCTTTACGTACCTTTTCAGACTCTCTAAAAATGAAAAGGACCGAGTTATCTTTGTCGTTAGACTCGTTAAAAAGATTAATAGCGACAAACTTGTCTTTAGGCGAGAACGAGTTTCACTATCGCTAGGCTTGTTAAAACATAGCGATGGGTTTGCCCGAAGGGAAAATTATAGAACAAGCATATGTTATCCTCCTCAAGCTTGAAAAAAATAAAGAGGTACTGGTCAGCAATGACTGGGGAAAAATTGGGAAGAAAACTCAAAGAAACTTTATTGGTAGCAAGTCGCCCTTGAATATGAAACTTCCACTCCGTGCCTGAGTCGGGTTGGGTTGTTTCATTCACCGGTCACATCACCATGGTCACGCCATACCATCCACATTTGGGGTAAATGCTACCAATCCATCACATAAGTGTCACCGACATGTTCAAGAGAAGTCATTCAGAGAAGTCACCCGTGTCCCATCCACTACCATACATTATACTTCATTCTTTCATGACCACCACCCTGAACCATATATCATCAGATCGTTTTCACCTCCATCAAAATCATTTGCTCCATTCCGTGTCATTGATGTGGGATTCATTAAGGCCCTCCTTTGACGGATCACTTCTTGTCGACATCAGCTCATTATCCAAGAAGTTGATCTAGGAACAACCCCTTCAGTACTTTGAAGCTTGCATGCCTCAATGGCAAGTTTCTCACTTCCGGCGACAGGTATACATCAATGACCTTCGACCGAAAGATTTTGCACGGTGTTCGACGCCAAGTCCTTTATTCACACCACGTGAATTGTACTGTAGTACCTTGAGGGTCATTATCATTATCGGTGACTCCTCTCGCACTTGTTAACAATTTACATCATTGACTGGTAATCAAGCGATGTCCTTCCATGTTCGACTTCAAAACATTTCTCACATGGATCGACTTGTACTTCGAGTGAAGATCAGACGAGATTGAAGACCCCGGATCTAGTTTCATCCATCCGGGCTGCGATATATATTCAGGAAAAATAAAGACATTGAAATGTACAACATTGCAGCACAGATAATCATCCTACCAAAAGGATGATGACTTCATCAGAATCATCAGTCTACCATCAGACGATTGTCTGTCCTATGTACATGAAAATGAATTTATAAAGCTGAGCATGGGAATGCCCGCCTCAGCTAGATCATGAAAACAATATGAAGATAATGTATTGTATTGTATCTTATTACAGGTCTCCTCTCGTCATTGAAAGAACTTCAGATCCTCCTAATAAAGAATTTCACCCGATAAACGACCTCATACTTTATGGGGCAACTGTTATAGACATTTTTGTGCCTTACAGATATAAGCATGAAATGTCCATAAACCAAGGGATCCTAAGTCCCTAAAAGTGTTGTTCCAGCTCCTAAAGAAACAAGGTCAACAAATTACAGCTTCTCCCAGAAGTTCTCCACCAGAAACTGCTCAGAACTAGTCAAATCAGGATCATTTCAGCTGCTCCACTAGCTAGCTGCGTTGCAAAGCACCCAAATACACTGGCTAGGTGCGTTTCAACACACTTGAATGCACTACCAGGGTGCGTTGAGCGGGAAATGACAAGTGGCCGAGTCATTCCACGAGGTGGAGAGATAATGGAAGCTTCCAGAATCTTTCCCAATGACACTTGCCTCACTGAATTTGACCAGTGATGAGTAAGAGGCTCTCAGTCTCCAAGTGGAAGCAAGAACTGACAGAGAGAAGCCACTAATCAATTCATGAGCTGACTCATCCTCTTTGCATACATCTATATATGGATCCCTCACCAAGAGATCCAGAGGCTGGAATTTTGTACATTGCAGAGAATTGATGTTGGTTTTGAGATAGATATCAGAGTATTGGGTGATTTATGTTTTGTTGGAGGTGAAGAGGGGATTCCATGCTGGGAAGTTGATGCTGGATCAGGAATCATCAGTTGTAACTCCTCCTGGATCTTCTTGTTTTATCAATAAAACTATTTGAGTTTCTCCTACATGCTTGTATATCATTGATGTGTGTTATATTAGTATGTTTAGCTTAATCTGATCCTAAGCTTTTTATGAACATAAATCTATGTCTTTGTGCAGTTTCCTTCTTCTGTGATCTTGCAGGAAATTGGTGACGCTGGGCAAGTGAGGGAGCAGGTAGCTGGAATCTGTCAAAGAGAAGAGAGATTGGATCAAAGGACTAGCGCAAGACACAGGTTGGTTCATCCTATTTCTCTTCGTTTATAGTTCATAAAGGAGAATACAAGAGTAGTTTTCCCTGTTTGTTTCTGAGGTCTCTGTCACAACCCAGTGGGATAGGGTCGTTTTGAATAGACACTTTTCCCAATAACACTAGGAAAGACAAGAATGTATCCCATGTCAAGTTCTGCACTTCTCCGATCTGTTTTTCTCTATTTGCTAGCTCCTCTCTCCAATGATGTTCCAATGCCTTTGCTTTCGGGAGTTTACCTAGATGGCAATCGGAGATCAAATTAGACATATGTAAATTGTTATTTACTAATTCGATTACACCATTCATTGTAGCTCTGGATCTAGAAGTTTCTCTTCGGCTTTCATTAGCTGGGACTCCCATTCCGAAAACAAGATTTCCTTGTGCGATTCTTGTATTTTTGGCAATTTGGCAGCCTTTCCTTCTTCGAAATCCTGGCACGAGAGAAAATTTGTTATCCTTTCATCTACATTTTCCAATTCCAGTCAGGTGTCAACTGCCTTCTCAACCAGTGATGCAGAGATATCACATAATGGGTTAGCCAATGATATATTATGGCAAAGGATGTTCAACTACCGGGACAAGGCTTTGGTTATCTCTAAGGCTTCTTTTCTGAATTCAATAACCTGTGGATAACCCCTGTACTTTTCTATCTATAATTGCATTTGTGCAATTTGATCTTATTTGGCCTTCTTTTCCTGCACAATTATCATCTGAAGCCTGCTTAGTTCTTGAGACAACTCCTGTTGTTTCTAGAGAGTCAGCTTATCAATCTTCTGTTTCTCCAGTTTCAATTGCATTTTTAGTTGCTCATTTTTCTATCTCTGCTTTGCTAATTGCTATTCAAGCTGACTAATCCTTTGCTGTTCTTCTGCTGATTACACTTCAAGTTGAGTGATCCTTTGATCCTTTTCCCTGATTAGCTGGCTGAGCTCTGAGGCTTTGTCCATTGTAGCTGTTGTATAAGCCCCTACATACTGAGATAATTTAGTTAAATCCTCAGAAGGATTGACTTCTACCTTCCATACCACATTCATCATTTTTTCCTGAGGAGTTAAAAGAGGTCCTTGATTAATTTTCCTCTGTCTTTTAACCTCAACCCTATGCTTCAGACTGTAGAATACATCTAGAGGTGGTATTTCTTCTATTTTTCGTACAATCTCCTCTCTAGGATTTTCGGGAATGATTTCTATATCCTGCTGAATCTTGGGTAGGCCACTTGTCCCTTCCATCAGAACACTAATAACATTAGGCTTTTGTGTTGTAGGCGATTTTGATGTAGTGAGCTTTTGGGAGTCATTCAGGTTATTGATGATCAGATTGAACTGCTCCCATTCCTTGATTAAAGCATAATCAATATTTATATCAATATCAAAGACCTCACTAGTTCCTTCCTTTGTCTTCTCCCTTTCAGGGCTCTTTTCCTTTTCAGGAGTATTTTCAATAGTTTTTTCTTCACAGGGGCCTTCCATTTGAACCATAGAGGTGGTATTTAACAAGTCCAGAGGTAGTGTTTGCAACCTCTATGTCCTGAACTTCAAAAATTCCTCTAATCCTTCTGCTCCCAATCTGATTTTTGCTAGATGTTTTACTTGAGAAAATAACTCAGTTGAAGCGAACAAATCATCATAATCACCTTCTCATGTTCAAACTTGGAAATTTTGACATGAGAGGTTAAATTGTAGGCCACTTCTTTTGGATCATACTACCTTTTTGGATGAGTGCTAACTTTAACATTTGAATTTCCTCAGCTTCCTTCTCTACATGTTTGAAGTCATTCAGTAAGTATGACATCTGAGGGGGAATGAAGGCCACATTTGTTTTTTGGACTCCTTTAGGTTGACATCCCTGCTTCTGTTATCTGATAAGCTATTTCTAAGGCAAATAGTTTATTAGAAATGTATAAGGGGAGGACATGTGGATCAGTAGTGCTGCCAAAAGTCTGATGTAGGTGAACTTCTCTTCACCGAACCAACTACAAATTGATGTTAGGTCGACACTGGCTTAATAGGATAATCGAGGAGCGGGTTTGTTCAATATAGCATAATGAACAGACAAGACAAAACCATGACAGATTCTATAAAAATGATTTTTATAATGGGCTTTCCACAATTCCTTATGATAGATATGAATGGCGTAATCCATTTCCAACTTAAAATGGGATAATCAGAATTGAAATAGATGGTGTCCAAAATGTAGGCACTCATATAAAATGGGAGTATTACCTGGGTAGTCACAAACCTATTTCTTCTATAATCAAGGATTTGGTTGGCCATTTTATCAGATAAAATGGTTGCCCAATCCATGATATAAGAGTTTATTGTTGATTCCATTAAATGCACCATTTCTATAGAAAACTTAGCTGAATCATGGACTCCAAAGATTTTGCATATCATAGCACTAGCATAGCAGTAAGGAGATGTTAAGGAGTCTACGAAGTACATACCTGATGATTCATGCTTTTGTTTATTTGGGTAATGCCTCCACTGCCTGATAGGGTCTGACTCCATGGCATTTTCCTTGTCGAAGGATTCCAAAAATTCCTTGTTGTACTACTTCTGTGGTTCAGGCAAATGGTACATATTTTTGATATCTTTCGCCCTGAATGACCTGAACATCCTTCCATTAGCCGTAAATAATTCTCTGTCTGTTATGTTGATACTCTCAATTACCCATTTGACCAAGTCATTGTAGGGTAATATTTTAGCTGAGCTACTATTCTATGAAGATAAGAGCTGGCCAAATCCTTAAGAGTACTCTTTGACTTGTTAGTGAAATCCTTTGTTCCCTTTTCTTCTTCAATCTCTTCTAGATCCTCGGCTTCCAATAAATTATATATGCTTTCCCATGAAGCCTTAACAAGACCAAGGTAGGTAGTATCAGTTACTAGTACCTTCTTTACTGGTTCATATTTGGTTATGACGGGGACTTTTGCTTTCTTCACTTTCTTTGTCATTTCTGTTGGATTGATGAATTTAGACCTGTTATGCAAAAAAAAACAGAAGAACGTCATAGAGGATAAATTCGTTCAAAGTTGATACACAGTATACAATAATAACAACAATTAAGTGCAATAGGTGATACGGATTTTGATATATTACGCTTCTACAGATGAAATCCTTGAAGGAATCAACCATAACTGTTTTATTAATGATTTTCCGTAACTGCCAACGTGACACTTAAATGCCATAAAGATATGTCACATTGCAAATCTTGATAACGATTCTTTTAAAATAAATACCGTAACTTCCTAATCAGCGATAAATGATTAATTGCATATCGTAGATCCAGAGGTATAGCTGTTATGCTTAATTGTTTCCTTTGTAAAGTTCTGATTGTGATAGATGGTAAGCAGGATCACTTGAATAAAACATTTTTCTTTTTATTTATAATTGATTTATAATTTAGACCCACAAACATTCACTTAATGATTATATTTCACCTTTATTGAAAAGTGCACTTTCCAATAATGAAATTTCATTGGCAGATTCCAAATGGGAATTTGTTATATGTTTCGTGCTTTCAACGATGGCTGATTATGATCATCTTATCGCATCAGAAGATTTATATGGCCCCTTGGAATGATTCCTTGATAAATTGCAATATGCACTTTCCGATGGCATTATCGCATCGGTGATTGCCAATGGAAACCTTAAGTCTATCTTTTAAACAAAGGATGCGATACATTCATTTATATTTGTTTTATGACAAGGTCTTGTTTAATATTTAAATTGGATCAGACCTTTTCATAAGGATTTTCATGTGTTGTATAGATTTTGCAAAGTTTCGATTGTTATTGAACTTAACCTAAAAGCAAAATACTTATCACAAATATTGATTTTTTAAAAGTTTTATTGATTTTATCTAAGTTCTAAAAAGGGGACCCATTTCTTGTTAAAGTTTTCGATAAAAATTTTGAAATGGGGAGGGTTGTTGTAGAGCACAACACAACCCAAATCGACTGTTGCATTGATTCCTCAAAGGAAGATGGTTTAGTATCAACACATTCCCTAGCAAGGGTCATGTATCTAGTGTATCTCTTAGGTGACCTCCTCTGTCTGCACTGAGAAGATGGTGCTCCCACATTCTCTCTCGCATCCTCCAACAATCTGTTAGCTTCTCTTGTGTTCTTCCATCCATCTCCGGAAGACTCTAATTGAGTGGATGTCTCCACTCCTGGAACCTCTTCATGCGGCTGCTCCGCATCAGTTTGAGGCTTCTCCTCCTTAGGAACCAACAATTCCTCCATAGCTTATAGTTGGAGCTCCCTCTCAAGGGAAACTCGCATGGCCTTTTGCTCATCAAACTTGAGATCTCTGCAAACCACTATCCTCTGATTGGTAGGAAAGTACACACGATAGTTGTGAGGTGTATTAGTGTACCCCACAAATATCCCCAACTCTACTATCAGCTCAAGCTTCTTTCATGCATCTTTTGTCACATGGAAATATACCAATGAGCTAAAGATCCTGAAGTGACCCACATCTGGTCTCTTACGAGAGAAATCTCCCTCTGGTGTCTTCATCCCAAGTATGCGATGCGAGCTTCTATTCTGCAAATAGACTATTTTTTTGCATGCCTCATCCCATAAGTGAAGTGGTAGGCCTTGGTCATGCAACATTGCCCGTGCTACCCCTACAATAGTTTTGTTCTTCCTCTCAGCCACCCCTTTCTGCTGTGGGTTATGAGGTGCCATCAACTCTCATTTAATTCCTTCTACTACACAAAAGTCCTTAAACTCTTGAGAGACATATTCTCCACCATTGTCGCTTCTCAAGGCCTTGATCTTCTTCCTTGACTCTTTCTTGACCAAAGCTTTGAACTCACAAAACTTTGTGAAATTTTGGTCCTTCTTCTGCATGAAATAAATCCAAAATTTACGAGAATAGTCATCAATGAAAATCACATAATACCTTTGCTTTGCTGTGGATGCCGTCGAGAATGGTCCACACAAATTAGTATTAACTTGCTCTAAGATAGCCTTTGCTCGACTGTCTCGATCATGAAAGAAAGACTTGGTGTACTTTCCCAAGGTACAACCTTTGCATGTGTCAACTTGCTCAAGTTTACCTTTGGGAAGTCCAGTAGCTATCTGTTGCATTATCTTCAAAGCCTTAAGATGCAAATGGCCCAACCGCCTGTGCCACAACTCGCCAATGTCTTGGCTTTGCATCAATTTTTCTTTTGTACTCAATGTTGTATAATCATCTACCACTAGTTTATAGAGATTCTTCACTCGAATCCCTATCCTCTTAGTCTGACCAATGGCTATGTGTCTTAAGAACACCTTTCCTTTACAGAAGACAACATCATAGCCTTTGTCCTCCAACATTGCGACCGATACCAAGTTCTTCTTCAGTCCAGGCACATACATTACTTTTGTCAAGGTGAGAGGAGCTCCATGCTCCCTCTAAAAAGCAACCATGCCCACTCCTAAAAAGCTATACCTTCTGTCTACACCCATCTCTATGTGCACCTTGAGGTATCTATCCTCCAAGACACTGAATAAATTTTAATCACCGGTCATGTGGAATGAGACTCCACTGTCAAGTTACCAGACACAACCCATTATAGATGACACCATGCATGCGATGAGGGTAAAGTCAATTTTTAACTGAGAGGCTAATGCCTCACCTTCCGATCCTTCCAAGGATCCCTTCTTGAACTTATTCAATGAGAAATTAGTTGCATAGTGTCCCATCTTGTGACACTTAAAGCATATTACTTTAGATATGTCACCCTTCTTCCGTCCATGAGAAGAATTCAATTTGAAATGGGAAGCCTTCCCCTTCCCTTTCCTTGCCTTACTTACTAAGGCCAGATTTTCTTCATCATCATTCTTGGATGAAGAACCATCTGGTGTGCTCCTCTTGATCTCCTCCTTTATAAGATCCGACCACAGTCATTCCCAATTTGGCAGTTTCTCCTTTCCATTCACAAAGTCCTGGTAGCTATTCCAACTCTTTGGAAGGCCAAGGAGAGCGAGGCTCACCATATCATCATCAACAATAGTTATTCCCACACTTACCAAGATCATCACTATAGGTGGTGAGCTTGTTCAGATATGTGGAAATAGTATCACCCTTCTCCATCTTGATTCTTCGAAGCTTATCCTTGAGCGCCAATTTCCTCTGGTCGCTACTGTTCTGGTAGAGGTCCTTCAATGTCTTCCACATTGAAAATGGAGTATCCTTCCCAAGGAGACTCGAGACAATATGTTCTCGAACTCCCTCAAGGATGATCCGTCTCGCCTTCACCACACACTTCTTCCACTCAGCCAACTCTTGTGCATTAGTTGAAGCTGGCTTTGGGATTTCTTGATCAATGAATTCCTTCAAGCCATTATCTTCTAATACAGCCTCCAGTCTATCTTTCCATGCTATGTAATTTGAGCTACATTCCAAGGCATACTCGAGTCTCAAGCCATAGAATGCCATTGGCCAACCTTGAAGTATGATATGAATTCGATTTCCACCTGCAACCTCGAACTTCAAACTTTGAATTCTCTTCTTAGTATACTATCCATAGCTCTGATACCATGTAGAAAATATGTGATAGGTTAACCCGATAATGCAATATAAATCAGAGTAGAATACTATAACCTACTTCTACTATTGATTTGTGGAAGCTTAAATATCGAGCTAAACAATATAACGAGAAGAAGAAGAATCAATGGCACAATACACATGAAAATACTTTGGGGAAAGTGTCAGATAAAAACCACACACTATTGTATTATCATACATCATGGAAATACATAGGAATTATACAAAGCTTTAGCTCTCACAGCTAGCAAGCTCTTAGTACAATCCTCATAGATGCTCACAAGCAATCTTAGCTTCTCTCTAGCCTTCTTCTCTGCCCTCCAAGCTCCTATTTCCTTGCGCTGTTCCTTGTGGAAGATTAGCATATTACCAAGTGGAAAAACAAGCCTTCAAAACTGCACAATCCTCAAGGATGAATCCTTGATTGCATGCATGAGTTTTCTCCATGAGAAAACACATGCAACTGATAGTACACTGTCCTTGAACATTTATCTCAACTGGGTCTTTCTCAGAATAGACATGCATGAGTTTCTGATGAGGGAATATCCAAGTAACTGGAGTAGCACTAGTTGAGTGCATTAATGCATCAACTGACTGTTAACTCACTATTAGTTCCTCAAACAGTTTGGAACTAATTTAATTGGACTTAATTGAGTAAACTAAGTTAACTAATTACAACTCAAATATAACTCAATCTTATCTCCTTAATTTAAGGTATAACTCTTGCATGACTTCAGAAAGACTTCTAACTTGAATTTATCCAACTAATTAATTTAAAATAAATAAATAAATTATTTCCAAGTAGTTGTTAAGACTAAATTCGATTTTAATTCACAATTTAATTCAAGAACAAATTAAATGAAATATTCTTGTTGCCATATTTCAACACAAGTGGACAAATACATTTTGTTGTGTGTGAGTAAACTGTCATTGACTTCGACACCTTGGTATATGGTCCCTTGCTCCATCCATGACCCGTGTTTTGTTTCAGCCCCCCCTTCACATTCTCCCTTTACCGCTTGGGGGGGGTCCATAAGGCAGTTTCTTCCATCAGGCCCTACTCCCTACATGGTGCATCCCAGTGATTTCACACCCCCTACTGATACGACTTACCGACCATCACCCCCTCCGGAACCCACCGATCCCGTATCGGTTCCTACCACACCCCCACCACTCCTCCACGACTCTCTGCCTGCCACCTGTCTCAACCGTTTCTCCAATTAAATGTCTTACCACTTTATACCCATTTCTCATTCAATTCTCCCAGGTAACCGTTCAGTAACGGCCCCGTGCCATTTCCAATGGGACTTTACCTCTGTGTTTAAATAAATCCCAAGCCCGTTATGCTCAATATTTACTTCTCATTGCTTATGCTATTCATTATTTCCTGCAACGACCTCCACCAGAGCTTCTTCATCACCAACATCCCGAAAGTCGCTGAACTCCTTGTGCTTTTTCACTTGAGAGATTATTTTTTTTGAGCCCGGTAAGCCTCCTTTATCTATCCATTTTGTTTAGAAATTGTTACAATCATTCCTCCTATATCTAAGACCCAGGACTAGGCCATTAACCTATTAATTCCACCTTTTGTGGACCTGGATCATACACCATTGGAAGACATGGATTACCAGATAACTGAGACACTTTGTGATTGTGATTTCCTCGAGTTATACTGCTGGTTAGAGGATAAACACTTTGATAAAATTGATGAGATAAGACTCTGGGAGTCAAACCTCCCCCACTATATCTTTCCTGTGACATTTCAAGCCCCAAAATTCACCAAAAGATGCCAAGCTTGCTATGTCCCTACCCAAAGAGCCATAATTGCACCTACATGTGACATCTTTTTCAGCATCACAAATAAATCTATTGATCAAATGATTTTGGCCCCTTTTGTGGAAAATGATGCCCCTTTCTCCCTAGAAGCCCTCACCTAGCTCTATCAAAAGATAGATTTTGCCACCAGAGCTAGGATTTTTGAGATTTTCTTGCCAGAGAATGTCCAATTACCCAAGAAGAATCCTCCTTATCCTTCTTCCATTTTCCCTAATCAGGCCAAGCAGATTATTTCTATCCTTTCTCACATCTTAGGCTACCATTCTGATTAGTGGGTGGATGAGTCTATTTTAGGATTCCTTTCCACATTTTCCACAGAAAAAAGCCCTCTACAATTTTTAATTTAAGTCAATTATTGGCTAACAATATCCATGAGAAGTTCATCAAGTTTCCCATAGAGTAGGTGTTCAGTTACACGTTTATTTTGATTTACATGTTTATCTATTATCAAGTAGAAAATTTCACTTTTGCATTGTAGAAATTGGATGATGCAGGGAATCAACAACTAATGATCTTTGGGACCTCATTGGTCATGAAGGAACGATAAGAATTCCACTAAAAATATTTTATAGAAGAATTTGTTCATCCAATTATGAAAATTCTCTATAGTACAGTGCAACCCAGGATCAATGAGGAGAACAAACGAATATTACATCTATCAGCCCAAGAGAAAACTAGAGATCGATACCTCTACCAAAAATACATAGAGATTAGAGTCTATGGATGTGAATTGCCCCCCTATAAGCTCCCTAAGTACCTCCCAATGAGGATCTTTGTACTAGAATATATTAGGAAAATGTTGAACTCAGATGAGATCCACTTTTGTAGTGGCAAAGAAGAAGAAACAATTCAAAATTAAAACACAGGTGGGCCCATTTATATGCAATACCAAGACAACAAGGGAGGATGAAAATAAGATATTGAAGGAGATGAAGTTTAACATGAGCTTCACATGGTATTGTGACTCCTATGGAATCATCTCAAAACATATAGTGGACAATAAGAACACTCCCTATATCCATACTTCTAGGTCTGACATAGAACAATAAGAAAATTAGTTGGGATGGGCAGAAAATACCCTGTTGTTATAGACATTTTTGGGAACTGCAACCCCAATCATACATGTCCATAAACCAAGGGCTCCTAAGTCCCTAAAAGTGTTGCTTCACACCCTAAAGGAACAAGGTGAGCTGATTACATCATCTCCCAGAAGTTCTCCACAGAAAACTGCTCATAACTGTTCAAAGTTGGACCATACAGATTGCCCAGTGTAGAGGGTGCGATGCATCGCACCTACTACACATGGGAGGTGCGATGCATATTGAAAAGTCCTTCTATAGGGTGCAATGAGCGAGAATATATAAGTGGCAGAGACAGTTTGCTAAGTGGATGATCAAGGAATCTTCTAGAAACTTTTCATATGACACTTGCCTCTCAAAATCGCTCAAGGATGAGTAAGAGATCAATGAGATCTCCAAGTGGAACCAAGAACTATCAGTGGAATGACACTAATCAAAAGCACAGAGCTAACTCACCTCCCTGCAATCATCTATATATGGATCCCTCATCCCAGAGATCCAGAGGTTGGAGGCTGGAATTTTGTATCTTGTAAGGGAGTGTTGTTGGTTTCTTGGTGGAATATCATAGTGTTGGGTGATCTAAGCTTTTCATGAGGTGACGAAGGGTTTTCATGCTGGGAGGATGATGCTGGGTCAGAACAATGGGTTGTAATCCTCTCTTCTAATCTTTATATCAATAAAGCTATTCAAATTTTCCTCCACATTCTTGTATTTCTGATTGTATATGCATTTTTGTGGTCAATATATATCTGGTCCTATATTGTTGTGATTGTAAATCTATACACTTTGAAGGTATTATGTTGTTTTGACTTTACAAGCACTCTTTGAAGCGGAGTGGTCAAGGGAGAAGCGGCGAAGACCTGTCGGTGAGGAGAAGGGACATGAAAAGAACCAAGCGAAAGACCGAGGTTGGTATTCTTTGATCCTCTCCTATCTACTTCTCATAAAGGAAAATGAAAGTAAATTTAATCTGTTTGTTTCTAAGATAGCTACCCGTCTTAGTGGGATTAGCAGCTCTGCATAGACACTAGATTTCCCGATAACAAAATGGCAACTCCACTGGGGAGCGAATAGATTGTTTGCTTGTCTATATTTATTTGTTTTATAAACTTACAGACGGAGCCTGAAGTTAAGCCAGCTAGCCTTCGAACTGCATATGTTATGCAAGTGCAAAGTAGATCAATGCTGCTTTAGTCTATCTCCAGGTTTTGTTTATAAACTAAAAAATCGATTTGCAAACATCCTAATTGCCCTAGTGGTGGCTCTAGTAACCTCATTAGATCAGCCCCTGTGATTTCTATTTACTGACCATCATTGGCTCGGCCTAAATTCCTGAACTAAGCGGCAAACTGTGACCAAGAACCAAGTTGAAGTCTCATCCCTGGACCATCACACTTTCTCCTCTTGGGAATCTGGATGCATCGCACCTCCCGTGTGTAGTAGGTGCACTGCATCGCACTTTCCCTGTGTTGCAGGTGCGCTGATAAGATAAGACCTCTTCTACTCTCAGATTTTGGTTTCTGTGTTCACTCTCTTCAGCTTTATTCAAGAGTTTTGCTGTCTGTGATCAGTATACCACTGTGGATACTCCCTTCCTTTGCATCATTCTACCTCCATAGTACAAAGAATTGTGAATGTTTTTATGTATTGTGCGCCATTTACAGTTCTCTTTTACAAAAAGTAGCATAAACAAACTGTCGTCTTTTGATTTGGAAGTGTCGCAAGTGTCGTTTTCAGTCAAAGAAAAGAATTCTGTTGTTCTTGATGGTCGATTATACAGTTACTCTTGTATTTGATTTGAATTAGTAGTTTTTTAAGTGTCTAAAGCAGTTTTCAATTCAAAGTCGCAAAGTTTCGTCATTATCTTCCTTTCATTTTTGAAGAGAAATTTGTTAGTATTGTTTCTTTGAAAAGATAATTCAGATTTGTACTTAGCATTATTATTGTCATTCACACATTAAGAAAGATGAAAACAAATACATGCATGTGCATTTGCATTTAGACTGCTTGTTGGTTTGATTTAGGACAGTGCATCTAGTGTGTGCTCTCTGCTCTATGTTGAAAGAATGACATCTCTCTTTCTTTAGTAGCTAGGATTTTCATTGCAAAAAGAAGAGTAAACGATTGTTTATCATCTTAGATTGCATTCTAGGAATTGTATATCTACACCATGCGGTGAACCTGAAAGGAAAATTTCTTAAGAAAGATCAACTGTAAAATAAATTCAATGAACATAAAAATGCTTTGGAACCTAACACACAACATTTAGAAGTCTAGGCTAGAGACGTATTTCAGCGTCGTAAAGCCTGGTAACTATCGCTTTCATTGTTGGTTGGGTGATTCCTCCTCTTTGAGAGGACAAGTGCGAGT
This sequence comes from Pinus tabuliformis, assembly GCA_031772625.1. NCBI lineage: Eukaryota > Viridiplantae > Streptophyta > Pinopsida > Pinales > Pinaceae > Pinus > Pinus tabuliformis. The sequence goes on from CM062815.1 coordinate 1,026,891,593, forward strand.
ACGGACTTGTGCTCCCATGTATCGTCGAGTATATATTGGGAGACCACAATAGGCTATATCCTTTATCCATAGGAAGTTGTGTCTGCCACCCTATTGATCGCAATGCACTAAACACAACATCCGAGAAGATTGACTTCCGTACCGTAAAAAGTATTGTGCAATTTTGAGATTGGTTTGGTAATCCCTCTGTCTAGATTTCTAGAGTAGTCTCTTTCGTTCCTTTTCAGACTCCTTAAAGGAAAAGGTCCATCTAAGCACTTGTCACTTCAGGCTCATTAAAAATCGAAGGCGACTAGAGTCATCTTTTGTTTTTTCTCGACTCTTAAAAATTGAAAAAGAAAGTTGTGTCAAAGCGTCTAAAATTCATTTAAATTGGAAACATTTTCCCCTTTATTTTTAGTTGATCGAGCAATCCGCAATCGTGGAAGAAAGTCAATCAAAACCCCGTCGTTCGTAGAGGCTTACGAGTCAACCATATTTGACTCCGAAAACGAAACTATTCCGGACAAAGCAAACTCATTTAACCGGATCGAAGTCCCCTGGTTTGGTTGGAACAAGTGTTCTGACACCCTCAGAGACTCTGGTTACTCCAAAAATTTATGGTATCCCTGCCTCTATAGAAGAAGTTCCATAGCCACAAGAGGACACTAGAACTGATCCTAGTGTGATGGTAAACACTTCTATTCCTGAACCGGCTCCATCTACAGCTGATTAGGAAGGTATTATTCCCCAAACATTTGTTGCTGTAGAATCTATGTTGAGAATGCAACAAGATGATGGAGCTTAGTGGAAAGGAGTCGCCTTCACTAAGTGGGTCCACAGACTATTTTTGGTGCAAAGTCTATTTTTAGAAATATGGATCATGGTCTATGAGTTGCAGGATGCTATTTGTGGATGATTGGTCATGTTGGTAAAAATAGACGGACTTCTATTTTTAGGCATATGGGCGGAGTCTATTTTTAGACTGCCAGGCTAAAAATAGAACAGTCGAATATTATTAGCTCTTAATAATATTTGGACTATAAACATTATCTTATCCTCTTGGAGCACTTCAGTTCGAGCTACGGATGTTGCACATGCAGCTGTTAGAAGGAAATACGGTTTTCTTATGGGTCAGTTGAGCTATTGCATGATGGACTTTAGTTAGAACTCATGTGGTTGAGTTCGGTGGAGTTGATTGAGGAGTTGATGGAGTTGTGTTCATCTTCACTTGGTTGAACTAGTTGTATTTAGTTTAACTGCAAATATGCTAGTGTTGAGTGATGTGAATTAATTGTTAATTAATTCACTAATTATTAACTCATAAAGCAACTAAAGAATACATCAGTTAACTTAGTGCATGGACAATTCAGTGTGGACAGGTGTTAGAGGTTGAGATTGCTATCAGTTGTGACTATAGTTGTGCATGAGATATTGCACAATCAATGGATTGAGTAATGCCAATGAGGATTGCATGGTTTAGCCAAGGAAATACGAGTTTGGATCATCCATACTCATCTATTCTCATGCAGGATTGCGTAGTGGAGGGCAGGCAGACAGTGGAGGGGATTTGAACCTGTGATTGATTCAGATCTGAGCTAGTTTTGTGTGTAACAGGTGGAGATAGTACTGAGTACTTGTGAGGAGTATTGTTCTATGTATTGTTACATGTTCTCAATCATTATAATATACAGATAGTGTGGGTTTTCAGCTGTATGCTTTCCCCGGGTTACATATTGTGTTAATATGCGCATGCGATTGATGTTTCATTGTTTTTAATTCCGCAAAATTGATGATTAACGTAGAGGAGGTTATGTATTATGCATGTTTTCCACAATAGTGTATAATCGGGATAATCTCTGTGAATAAGTGTCATATTATTCAAAATTTCTACAATTTATACCTTCTTCGGCATCGGAAATATTTTATGGACCTGACGGTCTCCCTCTTCCACCTGGATTGATTGCTATAGAAGAGATTGTGGAGGATCCTCCATCTAGTACTCCATCACATTTTGGAGTTGGGATCACCCTGTATCCTTCTTCGTCATAAATTAGTCACCCATCATCGGAAGTTCCTGTAGAATTGCTAGGAAATATTTTGGATAGACTAGATATGTCTAAACAACCGTCAACATCTAGGACTGTGTCATCTGACACAGCAATGGAAGAACTTCCTACTATTATTCGAACAATGTTCGCCGGTGTACTGTCTGTCCCAACTAACTCTCAATCGCTGGATGGAATCCATCCAAGGGCTGTTTCGGCAATATGGTCTGTTCCCATTTGTTCATCTGGAATAATATTTGGAATCTCTTATGTTGAGTCTTAGCAAATTGATCCTTTGCAGTCTCAATTTGGGCAGTCCGGTCCTCAAAGGAAAATCATTCCCTTGAGCACTGGATTACCACAGTATCGGGGGAAATATACCCTTTCATTGTCTCCTCCGGGAGAACAAACATACAAGAGTTCACAACAGAATTTAGGTTATGCTGGAATTACATCTAGTGGTTGGGTGCCAATACCACCTCAACAACCAAGAGTTGTATACTCAATGCAACAAAGTCTGCTTATGTCAAATATCCCCACTACATCGGCTATTATGATGATGTCGCAAGTACAAGCGTTTCCTCTTGTATTCCAACCTCAAGTCTCTCAGGTCGCAATTCAATAGCCTCTTGTCTCTACGACACCACTGTTAGAGTCGGTCTGGTTATCCCTCCGTCAGAGATCAAAACTATTTTTTGCATTTCATGTTTAGGTGTCCCATCATTTTTTATCAGTTGCATTTCATTAGGAGCATGCCATAAATATGACAGAAAGGTTTGTGTCACTCATTCCCCTCATGCTTGGCATTGCTGGCTCAGGTCTGTTCATAAAAATCAAGTCTTGAGAAGTCATTTGCAGTCCTATTTCATTTTCTAGGTCATAACAGTTTTTTCGGTCATTAGGTCTAGGGTTATGTCAATTTGGTCTTTGACAAAGTCTAATAAAGCCAGAAGGCCAAAGGGAGGTCCTTGATATGTTTTTATCTCAAATATTTTTATCGTCAGATGAATAGATTATGACTTCTCTTCAAAACTCTGTTTTGAAGATAAGTCGACATTTCATTTTTGTAATAATTTTTCAAAAATTTCAGTTCTTGAATTATCCAGGCGCAGCCCTGGTCTCCTTTTCCAGATCATATCACAGCTATCCCTGCAAAAAATTGTCAAAGAAAATCATTATTTCAACCGAATTTAAGGAGGAAACAAAAAGGTCAAAATTCTATTAATCTTGAAAAAGTGTCAATTGCAAAACATAACAAATTGGGTTATGGAAGAGGCAAAAATCAAATTGGTGTCTATGTAAAGGTTTTTCAATGAATTTTCAAGTCATTGTGCATGCCAAAGGTGGAGAAAGTCATTCCAAGTCGAATTTGTGCGTTTTGGAGGAGATCGGTCCCCATTTCACCTGCGCGGCGCATATAACAGCCTGCGTGGTGCATATAACTTGTGCGACGCACACAACATTTCCAGCCAGTGCAAAATTGAACCATCGTGGCGCATATACCTTGCGCAGCGCACTAGGTAATGAGCGCAGCGCTTACAGTTTTGAGCCCGGAATTTGTTGCAAACTCATCAAATCGCCCAAAATTCGCATAAATTCGCCAGGTAGGCTCACATCCATTGCTTCTATTTTGTATTTGATGGTGAAATGTGAATGGTTCATGGATGATGGCCGTGGAAAAAAGACTTTGAAAGCCTCCCTTTGCCAATAAGAAAAATTGTTGTAGGTTTTGAAAATAGTTTTGTCACCAAGGTTTTTGAAAATAGTTCAGCAACAGGTATACCAAATATTGGTGAACTATGGCACAAAAAACAACAGATCGATCGGCAATATTATGAGCCATACATCAAACCAAATTGCTTGAGGTAGCTCAAAAGAGTGTTCCCGTTTAGGTACCTGAAAGATGAATATGCTCCACTCATGAGATTGATCATGAAATATTTCAGCTGTGAGGGATGATTCTCTCGTCTTTATGCTTATCACATCAGGTTACTCATGCATTTCACCAAGGTGTGGATGATGAACATTCTGTATGTCATCTGCCGAAATATTGAGAGGATGACTACCTTTATACAGCATAGAACCTCTCAGCAACAACTCAACAATGTCTATCATTTTTCTCTTATAAAGATTTTGGTGGTTCATCAGCTTGGTTTGCAAGGCATCACTTGGGATGACTTCATCTCACGTGATTTATTCAGAGCTTCACGAAGAGTATCAGAGATGAAACACGAGGGTGAACCTTCTCAGCAGTATGAGCATCATGAGACCAGGCCTATTTTCATTACATATCAGAGAGGCTATCCGAAAGGCACCAGAGCTTTGTTTGCAGCAGCAAAGCGAGTGTTATCTCCACCTGGCGTGGAAGGGGCCTCGCTTCCGACATCAGCACCACAGGCACAGGTACAAGACAAGGGTAAGAAGCCCATGTATGAGAAGGGGCCTTGAGGTGAGCCATCAGGTTTCGTTCTCATTCCTGATGATGAGACAGCTACGGATTCAGAAAATTCTAGATATAGAAGGATTATCAAGGAACAAGAAACATACATTCAAGCCTTGGAAATCCAGTTGGAGATGGACAAATGGAACATCAGGTATCTAGAATAGATAAATAAGCAGCTTGAAGACTAGCATGCGATCATGGAGCTACAGAACATCCGTGAGAATCGCCAAGCTGCCTGACATAGGAGGATTGAGTTCACTTCTCTACAACGACAGGTCAATGAGGATCGAGAATCTAATCTCGAGAGGGTCAACATTTACTTGGAGAAGCGGTTGAACAAGGCCAATAGAGATAATGCATTTTTGAGACACATGGCTGTCCACTATAGGGCACGGAACCAAGTTTGCAAGGCTCGGATAAGGAATCTAAAGGCGAAATTGAAGAAGGCAATCAACAAGCAAAAGAAGCAAAGGGAGCTCGATCGTCTTCAGATTTTGGCCAAGGCCTCTTTAGCTCATCATCACACTTGATAAGGAAACTCCAGCCCAAATTTCAAGAGATTTGGGGCATTTTTGGTCATTTTGGAATTTTTATGTTAAAAAATAGGTTTTTTCCCTATATGCACCGCGCACCTTGTGCGACGCATAGGATTCGGAGCTCCAAATTACAAATGGCTTGCAGTTTTGCATTTGTCATGAGAAATCATGAATTTTGGTACTTGGACATGAAATTTGGGTGAGTTATGGGTCCCCAAAAGGTCAAAAAACATGCAAAAAATGATCTCACTGCCCCTATTTTGACACATAGGAAGCAGTCTTGGGAGAATGCACTTTTGGAGGGGCAAATGGACACCAAATTGGAAACTTCCACTTGGGTTGGAAAGTAGACAGGCAGGCTTTCCAACAAGCCAACCTAAGCTCAATTTGGACTTCAAAAAGTGCCCCAAAATCAGCAGCAAAGTAGCGTGGCGCATATAATAGGCAGCGCGGCGCATATAGATTTTTTGCCCAATTTTTCATCTTTCAGCTCAGAAATTCGGCCAGTTTGACTAGTTTTGCTTTGTGATGTAATTTTTGACTTCTCTTGATGTAATTTATTGAGAATGATGTAATTTTGACACTTAGTTTCTTGTTCGAGAAGATTCATTCACCAAAGGGTGAAAATTTAATGAATGAATCAGTTTCCTAGCTTATAGATGCAAGTTGTTTTGACTGCCTAGATTTTAGTGCTTTGTTTAGAATTGGTTGAAACAGCTCTTAGAATGATGAGCTCGACCCCTAGAGGCAAGGGAAGAGGTTGGATTTCCTATATTATGTAATTTCTAATTCATTTTCATGGTTGGACTCTTGGGAAAAGCTTGACACTCTATTGTACATTCACTTCTGCATTTTTGGCAAAGGAAAGACCAGGGTTTTGTAGCACTATTTGGGATCCATGTGGCTTTATGTGTTAATGGTGTGCTTCTTTCAGTATTTGTAAGTTGTTATGTGTATCATCTTCCTTCTCTCATCTTCTGCAATTGAACAAATGAAGTGTTAAGGTAGAATCCATAGATTGTTATGCTCTGCCTTTGAATTTGTTTGATTTCCATGTTTTCATCTGTTTAAGGAGAATCCTTGAAAGATTCTTTCTCTCCTTAGCTTCTCACTAGTCATATCTAGCCATTCATTCTCTTTAAAATCATCAAGACAATCGCCTAGCTTGCCCCAAGTAGACCTCTGCAAAAACTATGTCTCATCCCCGCACCCAAAATTTCCTTTTCCTTTGATTCAACAAAAACCTCAAAAATCAACCTCAAACTCCATGTACTTCATACCTAGCATAAGATCAATTGCAAATTTAGTCATCTCGAGCCTCATCGATTACCTTTTGCCGAGATTGACCTAGAAAGAGCCCTCTCCTGTCCTCGTAGGGCTAGCTACGAGGCTGAGCGTGGTTTGATGTGGACCTAGAACCTTGTCTTTTTAGCCTGAGACAAATCTAGGCTCTAACATAGTGGCGACCATACTGGGGAGAAAATGGTTTGCTTGTTGATGTCATGTGTTTTATAAGCTACAGACGGAGCCTGAAGATTAGCCAGGTAGCCTTCGAAACGCTTTTGCTTTGCATTAGCGCAAGTAGATAAATGCTACTTCAGTCAATCTCCGGTCTAGCTTGTAATTATGACACTTGAAACACCCCAGTACATCTGCAAATTCTAAGCTTCTGGATGATAAGTTTAGGGTTTGACAGGCTGAAAAAGTTGTTTATGTTCCTTTGATTTCTTGAAAATAACACACTGGCTTCAAAGAGATATACCAAAGCTAATCTAGATCCTAATCCTCCTCCTGTTTACGAAAATCCCAATTTGATTCCAAGACTCCTTCGTCAAGAGAGCTCTATGACTCCCGTGTTTAAATCTCATTCATGTCCTGCAATTTTTAAGTATCTTGAAGAACTTGATTTTGACGAGAAGTTTGAATTATCGTTGTTTAAAACCAAATCCGAAAGTGCACTTGATTCTCTAGTTCCAAATCCTGACTTTGCTGCAGCCCTTGAAGTTGAAAGAAACAATAAGTTGATTGAAAATTTTATCTTGTGGCACCTTCAGAGAGACATTCAGTTTTCAAGTCTTGCTGATTTCCTAGAAGCTGCATCTGCAAACATTGGATCTTCTATCACGGCTTCTGCCTCAAAATTTCCCACTGAACCACCTTTCATTCCCACTATTCCCCTGCAACCTATAATCACTTATCAAAAGTCTACAACAAATTCCCCTTCTTCATCCCACGTTGCTTCTCCTCCGCATACACCTCCTCATACTCCTCATACTTCAGCTACACCCACTCCTCCAACAACCCCCAGACCAAATCCTCCAAGAGCAATGGCTGCCCGGTTTGCACCTCTCGCTCTGCCTCAAGTTTTGAATGACATGCCCGCAGACTATCAAAGTAAAATTCCTTTGTTTGATGGCACACCTCAGAATATCACAGCTCAACAGCATGTCGACAAAATGGCGGATTTCTTTGATCTCCATGAGATTGATGAAGAGAATGTGACTATGAGGCTATTCGTGCAGACTTTTGGTGGAGAGGTAAGGAAATGGTTTAGAGCTTTGCCGGCTAGAAGTGTTCCTACATTAGAAGATCTTAAGAGACAGTTTTTAGAACGTTGGGAAGTAAAGAAAGATCCGCTGCAAATCAAATTTGAATATACTAAGATCAAATGAAATGCTGGAGAGCCCGTTCAAGTCTATTGCATTAGATTCAATGCAGTATATAATGCAATTCCAGATGATTTAAAACCAACTAGAAAATTAGCGTTGGTTAAGTTCCCGGATGGTTTTGATCCAAACATGGCTTATCAATTAAGGGAGAGAGATCCGGCTACCTTAGAAGAAATGCAGAAAATTGCTGTTAGTGTTGAGGCAAATTTGAATGATAAGAGAGCTAGAATGAAAGCCGAGAAGAAAGTCTCAATAAAGGAAGAAGCCTCTACATCAGATCAAGTTCTCTGCAAGGTAGAAAAGATGATTGAAAGGCTAGCTCTTGATAAGCCTAAACTGCAGATTTAGAATCCTAATTTTCGTGGTCAACAATAGCCACAATTTAGGATCAAACAGCATGAGCAGCGAGCACAAGACACGGCATCACAACAGCAGCAAGTAAAGACACCTCTTCAACAGAATTTTGTTGGTCCCGAGTCAGATGATGAAGATAATGTAGTTGGAGAAGAAAATCACTTCTTTACTCCCAATTATATGCCCACATTTATCACTGAAGATGATGAAAAGACAACAAGTTCAGCAGTACAACATGATGCAGATTTTATCTTGGCAAACGATATAGCTCTGGAGGAAGAGTCGGATGAGTATCAGAGAGGTTACATGCATGCTTTGTCCACCCAAAAGCATTAGTATTCACTTAGAAGCAGAAATGTTCCCATCAATCCAGTCCAGAAAAGAAAGGAGGTTCCATCATCTAAAGATGAAACACCGGCTGCATCATAGAAATGAAAAGAGAGTGCTGACCCTATGACTAGCAAGCCTCCACCAACAAATGAAAAGGTAAATCAGCCCATGGTATCAAATGATAAACCTGAAAAGAAAGATGTCCCAGCCAAAGAGGTGGAAACGAATTCTGCTTTTAGTTTAGAAAATGAAATTTCTAAATTGAAGGTATCCATACCTTTGACTGAGCTCATGAAGAACAACAGCTATAAAGGTCAAGTCTCCAAAATTCTGAATTTTGACCCAATGTCTGATATGGTGAGTGTGGAGGATGATCAATCGGAATTGATATTTGGACCAGCATTGAGTGGTGAGTCTGAAGTACCTCCTTTTTATATCAGTTTGAGAGTGCATGAGTTTGTGTTGCATAATGTTATGTTTGATACCGGTGCCTCCCACAATCTTATGCCGAAAGCTATCATGGAGAAGTTGGGTTTGGACATCACCAGGAAATATCATGATCTTTATTCATTTGATTCTAGCAGGGTGAGATGTATAGGGCTAATTAAAGACTTGGTTGTAAGTTTGGATCAGATCCCTGCAAAGAATGTCTTGATGGATGTTGTCGTGGCTGACATTCCTCCCCGCTTTGGTATGCTCCTTTCCAGATCTTGGGGAGAAAAATTGCAAGGAACAATACAGCTTGATTTCTCCTATGCAACGATTCCCGTGTTTGGCCAAATGAGAAAGTTGTACCAGGAACAGAAAATGAAATACATGATCACCAGCAAGGAGAAACCAATTAATCATCCGATCAATTATGTACATACAGATCTAGAGTCTTTTGTTTTGTATTCAGATAGTTTCAATGATATTGATAGTCAGTTAGTTGTAGTAGATGATATTCCAGAAATAGCGGAGAATTTCAAAGAAGTTTTGAAGAAAGAACGACAAGAACAACAAAACATCATTGAGAAATCAGCTGGAGGTAATGGACAGCAAGCAGAAAAATCACAGCAAACAACTTTTCAGCACTTGGTAGAAGAGGAAGATGGTTTTTGGAAAATAGATTTTGATGGAGCAGTGGGCAATGATGGTGCTGGGATTGGTATTTGGGTACGTAGTACTTTTTCTGCTTCACACAAAGTGCCTAGTAATGTGCGAGTATGTTCTTACAAGCTTGCTTTTGATTGTTCGAACAATGAAGCTGAATACGAAGCTTTGGTCGCTAGCCTGAAAATTCTAAGAAAGCTAAATGCTAAGAGGATTGCAGTATATGGTGACTCTAAATTGGTGATCAAGCAATTTGAAGGTGAATATCAAACGAAACACCCTCGGATGCAGGCATACCAGAATGTTGTTTTAGATATCTTGAAAGTGTTTTCAGATTATACATTGATGTGTGTGCCTCGTATTCAAAATAGCATTGTAGATGCACTTTCTAAGGTAGCTAGCAATTTGAAGATTCCTATGAACTCAAGTAATAAATTTGAAATCCATGTGAAGCACCGTTTGACTGTTCCGGACAATCAAAGACATTGGCAAGTTTTCCAAGATGATGAGGAGATTAATGATTTTCTGCAAAGCAAAGGTAAGTTCAAGGATACTTCAATGGATGTAGAACATGATGATGGTAGAGATGACGTGAAAATAAATCAAATGGAAGTGTTGCAGCTCAAGGATAATGTGATTCCTAAAGTCTTGATACCTTTAGAGGAGTGTTGAGCCTTGAACCTGCACCTTCCTATACACCCTCTCAACCTTCTTTTTCCACTCATTTCATCCACCAAGTTGATTAAATCATTGTATTTTAGTTTAAAAAAGAGCTTTTGACATGGTTTTCTAACTACGCTGATGACTGTTGTTTGGATTAGAATTTTGTTCAGACAGCTGCGGAAGCTTCTCAGTTTCCGCAGCCGACACAGGTTTCCGCAGCCGACCCAGGTTTCTGCAGCCAGCACAGGATTTCGCAATCGTTTTGTCAAACACCATGCTACAGGTGTCCTCTGAAGAAATGAGCCACATGGGCAAGTTACAGGAGTCAAGGACATGGAACGTGTCCCTCCAGATCATCCAGCACGGCCATAAAAGCCCGCGGTCAAACAAGGGGCAAAGGATAGTCAACGGAAGTGTTCAGCGGTGGCACGGCTCTGCATAGCTCTGTTTTTGAGCACGTGAAGCTACGTGGTACAGTCCTTAGCCACGAAGACATCCTGATAGCGTGAATCCAACAGCCATACCTCTCAGATTTAATAAACATGATGACAGTTACCTAGATCCTGGCTGAAGAGGATTTACGTGTCTCTGGCAGCGTGGTTAATAGCGTAGATTTAGTTAATCTGTTTAGCTTTCTTTCTTTATAAATAACGCGTCCATGAACGCTGTAAAAGTTAATCTTTTGTAATGTAATTCAAAGTTGTTGTATTTCCCCACTGCACTTTTACGTTGCTGTTTAATATATGAGAAGACTGGTTTAAACTTAAGCTTGTAGCTGTTCGTTGAATCGGCTGAAGTGGTAGAGGGCCCCTGCTCACTGAAGCCTTGTACAGTTGTCCTTTAACTCTTGCATTACTTTTTTTCTGTTCATGTATATTAGCTGTACAGTTGTCATTTAAATGCTGCGTTTTATTTCATCATGTATATTAGCTGTACATAACAAAGCTCTTTGATTTCTGTTGATTTACATTTTCATTGCTGCTCTTTTATGGTTACAATTGATCAGTGTTTTTGCAGGTTTTCTTAGGCAGCCCGGGGCAATTTTTCACCTTTTCTTTTTATAACTATTGGCATACGAGATCATCTTGTCTTTGTCGCTGACTCTTATTTTCTGAAGTTTGATTTCCAGTACTGTCATTTCCTTAAGTTGTACATTTATTTTCTGCTCTTAGATATCATGCTATTCATCTGTTAACGGTTCCTTTCTATAATCAAATAACTTTATTAGGAACCAGAATATCACTCATTATAGCTTGATTTAGTTTGCTTTAGATCTCACATTGCTTGACTTGTTCATGACTGTTTCTCACAGGGTAAATTAAGCTGAAAGGAAAAAGGTCAAGAAAGTTAAAGTAGTGTGATTAGTTTCTTTTATACAGTTTAACTTCTTTTAGATTTCACATTGCTTAACATTTCATGATATCTTTTCACAAGGAAGATTGAGTTGAAGAGTTGAAATAGTGTGGATTAGTTGTTCTTACTTTTAATTGAATTTAGTGTAGATTTCACTTTCATTTTCATTCAGCAACAAAGATACTGGGCCGATGTCATTAGTTCATTGTTTGATGTCTTTGTTTCTTTTTAAGAATTGATTTCATTGCAGTTATTTTAAAGCTTTCTTTCTTTTAAGTTTTGAAAAACCACTTAGAGATCACCATAATCATCCATATTTCACTTGCTTTATCACCTTTTCGTCATCTCACATTAGGGAAAGATAAATCCAAAAACAAACTTAAAAAAAAACTAAAAACGACAAAAGACTAAGGAAATGGTTATCTAGTACATATAGTACACTTCACTTCGTCAGTTTACCAACCCCGGGTTGACATTATAAATAGCAATTTAGATCACACTAAATTGACCAAACATTTTGGCGCCGTTGCCGGGGAAGTGAAATTAGGTAGCCAAATTCTTAAAAAAAAAAACAAGAAAATTTCAAGGAAGGAAAATTGATAACCTCTCAAAGTATGCTCTCCTCTTGCACTTAGTGTGATCTGGAGGATCAGAAAAGAGAAAGTTATTGGTTTAATAGTTTCTTGAGTATGCTCTCTTCTTGCACCTAGAGTAACCTGGAAGATCAGAAAGAGAATTATTAGCCCAACTTGAAGAAAAATAAGAAAAAAATGACATGCATAGAGCAAGAGATTCTAGGGGAAGGTTTTTAGCTAGAGCCAAGAGTTCGATTTTTACAAGTCCATCTACTTCAAGGAATAGACAAGAGACACCTCCATCATCTCCAACTTACACTCCTAGCCCTAGGATTCCTGGAATTCAAGAGGCAGGAGTCGACTCTCCCACACCTTCCATCGAATCTGAATTAGAAAGAGATCCTTTCCTTCCTTCTACAGAGAGACAAATTGTAATTGAAGAAGTAGAATCATCTGAAGAAGAAGAGGGAGAAATTCCTTCTCGTTCACCCTTAGTAGAAGAACCAGAAGACTCTGAAGTCTCCAGGGAAACTACCATGACAGAGGAAGGAGCAACTGGATTTGGTAGGGGTAGAGGTAGAGGAGGAGGAGGAAACAATGGAGGAGGTAGAGGTAATATTGGGGGAAATAGGGATGGAGATAACTCATTCGGATTTCCTATAGTCAATGAGGACTCCCGAGCCACAATGAAAAACATCTCACCATCTGTCCTCCCAAACTTCCATGGGTTAAGGAATGAGGACCCTGAAACATTTCTATTTGAGTTTGAGGTCGTGTGTCGAACTTATGATTATCTGGAAGACTCTCAAAAACTCAAACTGTTTCCTTCAACATTGAAAGGAGCAGCCTTGAAATGGTTCATGGGATTACTCACTCAATCCATTAGGACTTGGAATGATATGAAACAAACATTTTTGGATAGGTACCTGGACTATTGTATGCCCACCAATCACAAGGATGAGGTATTCAAAATGGTGCAAAGAGAAGATGAAAACTTGGAGGATTTACTTGAAAGATTTCAATACAACCTGAAAAGAGCAAAAATGAGTAACTTAGATGAGGAGACCTTGAAAGCCCTTCTATTAAAAGCCATTAGAGATGAATGGATAGATATTTTGAACATGATGGGAAAATGAGACATATCTCAACTTCCACTTCATGATATAGCAGAGCTATGTGTCCATCTCTCAAGGGGGAAATCTAAAACTCAAAAAGGGCCTATAGATCCTTCTCTCATCAGAGCAAACAAATATGCAACTGGATCAGTAAGTAGGGATGAGATTGGAAACATGCTTGATGAATTCAAAACTGACATCTTAGGGAGTCTTAGTGAGCAACTGGACACCCTTAAGATTCACAATAAGCATAAAGCGGAAGCTGAGGCTTTGGCCATCTTTTACCCAAAGTGTAGGAAGAAACATGCTCTAAGGGAATGTCCCTTGGATGCAAAAGTTGTAGAAACATGTGTAATTTGTTAAGAGAATCATGAGACCAAGGATTGTCCTTCAATTCCTGGGCTCAAAGCTGTCTTTCAAGAAGATCCAAATACAATCGAATCTCTCTGTTTTGTTGCAAGGAGACCTTGGTAGGGGCAACAAAATCAAGGGTTTAGCAACTCTATGAACTTTCAACCCCCACCAAATTGGAATCCTTGGCAACAACCTTGGTCCCAACCTTAAAATCCTTTTCAATCATGGGTACAGGGTATGCAAAATCCTTATGGGAGATTTGCTCAATTTTATCAATATCCCCCATCTTTTCAAAACCAACAAGCTCCACAACTTCCAAATCAAAATCCACAACTATCATTGCCATTTCCACAACAACAACAACCTTCTCAACAGAATCCAAATTCTCAACTCTTGCTTCCATTCCAACAGAAGTCAAATCAACTTCCTTCTCAGCCATTGCCAAACCCCAATAACAAAAACCCTCAAAATTCTTACATGATGGAAGGTCAACAATTTCCTGCCTATATGATTGTTCCTCTCAATGATGTACAACTCAGATCAGGTAGAGTCCTAGATAAGCCTTCTATAAATGCTCAAAAGCAAAGCATTTTTGAGGAATATTTTCTTGAAGCCAATAAAGGTTCTGAAGCATCTCTTCAAAACCCAAACACTCAAAAAGAAAAAGAAAAAGAATTAACCCCCACAACTCCCATAGTTGAGCAACCTGCATCTTTATCCACACCTCCTTTTCCTGAAAGATTACAAATTGACAAAGGAGTGGAAAAACAAATTTGGTTGCCTGACTATAATTTTCTAGATGAATTGAAGAATGTCTGTATCAAGATTCCCTTGTTACAAGCCATTAAAGAGATTCCTATTCTAGCAAAAACAATAAAGGAGTTGAGTCTTAAAAGACCAGGAAGGAAACCAAGAGATACCAGAAGAATCCACCTGGTAGGGAAAATTGCAGATATCATGATGGGAAAAATTACTATGCAGAAATATGTAGATCCCGGTAGTCCAATTGTCAAAACACATATCAATGGGGTAGAAATACCAAATACTTTGATTGATTTAGGGGCTGCTATCAACATCATGAGTAGACAGACTATGGAACAGCTAAAACTTCCTAATCTTCTCTTTACACCTACTTTACTGCAACTTGCAGATCGATCAATTATCAAACCAGATGGTGTATTAGAAGACATTCTAGTCTCCTTAGACTCTTGGGAATATCCAGTCGATTTCATGATTTTAACTCCCAAGAGTAATCTAGGAGGACATCCTCTTATTTTAGGAAGACCTTGGCTAGCAACAGCTGATGCTTTTATCAATTGTAGGTCTGGGGATATGTATATTTCTGATGGTAATTCGACAAAGAAGTTCAATCTGTATCCTCCAGCAAAAGTAATTACAGAAATAGGAGATAATGAGTGGGTTGATGATGAAGATACTATACAACCTGTCTTTACCATTTCTGAGATCAGTGAAGATAGTCAAATTCTGAACACATTAGAAAACTTTGAACCATCTTCAGAATATGACCACACACAATTTCAGTTGGATTCTGACATTGAGTGTCTATCATCTAGACAAATGTCTCTTTTCTCTATGGAAGAGTTTGGTAGTTCTGCCATTGAGATTTTTCCAGGAAAAACATTGAATATCAACAGAAACTTGGAAAAATCACAGCAGGAAGAGCTAACCAAAATCTTGCAAAAACATTCTACTGCATTTGCATGGGAGTATACCGACATGAAAGGTATTGACCCTAAGACTTGCATTCATCACATCTACATTGAGGAAAACAGTAGACCAATCAGACAACCTCAAAGAAGGATGAATCCAAACCTTAGGGAGATAGTGAAAGAAGAGCTCCAAAAGTTACTTAATGTAAACTTCATTTACCCCATTTCAGATAGCCGGTGGGTTTCTCCTTTGGTTATAGTACCTAAAAAGAATGGTAAATGGAGGGTTTGCATTGATTACAGGGAATTAAACAAAGCAACTTTGAAGGATCACTTTCCTTTACCCTTTATTGATCAGGTATTAGATACTTTAGCAGGCAAAAAGTATTTCTCATTTTTGGATGGTTTTAGTGATTACAATCAGATTCAGGTAGCACCTGAAGATCAGGACAAGACCACATTTACCTGTCCATGGGGAACTTTTGCTTACGGAGTACTTCCTTTTGGATTATGTAATGCACCCGCAACATTTCAAAGGGCAGTACTAGGAATATTTTCTGATCTAATTCATGATTGTGTAGAGGCCTATATGGATGATTTTACAGTTTATGGTAATTCATTTGAAGAGGCATTAGAAAATTTGGAAAAAATCCTTATAAGATGTAAAGAAAAAAATCTTTCATTAAGTCATGAAAAATGTTTTATGATGTTTACTGAAGGGATTGTTTTAGGACATCATATTTCAGGAGATGGGATTAAAGTTGATAGATCAAAAGTTGAAGTCATCTCCAAGTTACCTATTCCAAATTGTCAAAGAGATGTTAGAAGTTTTCTTGGATTTACTGGATATTATAGAAGATTTATTGAAAACTTCACCAAGATAGCATCTCCGCTCTTCAAATTACTTACAAAAGACTGTGAATTCAATTGGGATCCTGACTGTCAATCTGCATTTGAAACTTTGAAAACAAGAATATCTGAAGCACCCATTTTGAGAGGGCCAAATTGGAAACTTCCTTTCCATATTTCTACAGATGCTTCAGATACAGCTCTAGGAGCTGTGTTGGGTCAAAAGGATTTAGTTCCTTATGCCATTTACTACACCAGTAAAAATTTGACTCCTACTGAGTTAAATTATACTGTGACTGAAAAAGAGTTCTTAGCTGTTGTTCATGCAATCAACAAGTTTAGACATTATATAACAGGCTATGAAACTTTTGTCCATACTGATCATTCTACAGTTAGATATCTCATGAACAAACCTGTTACTAATGGCAGAGTTAGAAGATGGCTTTTAGTTTTACAAGAATTCAATATTACTGTGTTAGATAGACCAGGGAAACAAAATACAGTAGCTGATTTCTTGTCTAGAATCCAAAATACTAACGAAGATTCTCCTGTAGAGGATAAGTTTCCAGATGAATATTTGTTTGCAGTAACTACTAAAACTCCTTGGTATGCAGATATTGCTAACTATTTGGTTACAGGGAAGCTACCTCCACACTTATTTCCTAATGAGAAAAGGAAAATTATTCAGGAGAGTTCAAATTATTCATGGATTTCTAATGAATTTTTTAAAATAGGGCTAGATTGTGTGATCAGAAGATGTGTTCGGGAAGATGAAATGCCTGACATCCTCAAGGCATGTCATGATGAACCATGCGGTGGACACTTTTCTGACAAGAGGACGGCCTATAAAATCCTTTCTTTAGGATATTATTGGCCTTCTCTCTTCAAAGATGCAAAACAATATGTCAGGAGGTGTGACAGTTGCCAAAGAGTTGGGAGACCAACTCTTTCAAATGAAATGCCATTACAGCCACAGGTACTCATCGAACCCTTTGAAAAATTGGCTTTAGATTTCATTGGACCTATTAATCCACCATCTAGACAAAAGAAATATATATTGGTTTGCACTGATTATGTCACTAAATGGGTAGAAGCCAAGGCATTGCCTTCTGCCACTGAAAATTCAGTTGTTCAATTTCTTTTTGAGGATATTTTTACTCGTTTTGGTGTCCCAAGAGAAATTGTGACAGATCAGGGAAGTCAATTCACATCTAACTTGATGGAGAAGCTGATGGAAGAATACAAAATCAAGCATAGAAAATCTACTCCGTACCATCCGCAAGCAAATGGCCAAGTGGAATCTACAAACAAAGTTCTTGGGAGCATCATCACCAAAACTGTTCATCTCCACTGAAGAGATTGGGCAGAAAGGCTTCTTGAAGCCTTATGGGCCTATAGAACTACATGGAGGAACACAACAGGACATTCTCCCTATGAACTTGTTTATGGGAAAGAAGTCCTGCTCCCCATTGAGTTTCAAGTCAAGACTTTCAAGATGGCAGTTCAGTTGGGGATGAATCTATCAGAAGCCCAAAAGCACAGAATGGAGCAGCTGAATGAGCTAGATGAAATAAGACAAGATGCAATTTTAAGGACTGATCTAGTTCAGCACCAAAGAACTAAGTGGCATGACAGATATATCAAAGAGAAAAAGTTTCAAAAGGGAGATTGGGCGTTACTATTTGATTCCAAGTTTAAAGACTTCAAAGGAAAATTTCAAACTCATTGGTTTGGACCATATGAGATTGACGAAGTCTTTAGCAATGGAGCAGTTCGAGTCAAGACCATTGATGAGTTTCAAACTCCTCTCATTGTGAATGGCCACCGATTGAAAATTTATCATAAGCCACTCTCAAAAGAGGACTTTGTCAAAATGTTTCAAGATAATTCTGCAATGAGGCTGGTGGAGAGGAATCCTTCTCCTCCATCAGCCTAGTCTTTGTTTCTTTCAGTTGAAAAAAAAAAAAAAAAAAAAGAAAAAAAAATCTTTTGTATAAGCCTAAAAACCAATCATAGATTGGCATTCTTATACAGAAAATGTAGAGTGAAAATCAGGGGCACCTGACACTCTATATTTTCCAAAAAAAAAAATCTCTCTCTCTTTCCATCTTCACTCCACCTCATTTTCCATTTCAGTTCATCCATCTCATTTTCATCTCCACCTTCACTCCACTTCATTTCCATATCATTCCACTCATTTCATTTCATTCCATCAATAAAAGTCCCTCTCAGGACTATTTTATTTAGTTAGTTCTTCTCTAACTATCTTTGTGCAGTTAAAGGGGTGTTGTCTTAGTTTCCGCAGCTGGAAACCGTTTTTGCAGCTAGAACCAGTTTCCGCAGCCAGAAACGATTTCCGCAGCCAACATCACTCTGTCTCTACAGCCGGCATCACTCTGTTTTCAAAAAAATCACAGTCAAAGGTTAGTGTCATCATCACCAAGTGCAGCAAAGACATGGGGCATCTTCAAGATCAAAGAACAACAATGGGTCAGAAGCCTTAATCAATAAATGATAAACTTCCAAAGGTATGATAAAAAATCTCTACCAAATAACAATTCAATGTCATTATTATGCATAGTTATTAAACCATGGCAAGTTCCACTAAATGCAATGATTTGATACGGCAAGCCCCATACCACTCCTCTTCCACCGATGTCATTCCACACACACCTTATTCATTTCTAATGGTCCCATGATCATTCTCAATTTAAACTCGAGATGGACTGCTCTCCCATTTATTGGCCGTACTTCTGAGATGTGACCTACTGTACTACGGCTCTCCTTCACCATAATTTCTGCAGCCGTCTGCTGAGACGTGTGCGCAAGTCATCCGATCCAAAAGGACTCAGCCGTTATTCTGCCCATTTATCACTTCACTCCCGCATGCATTCGATGTTGAACTCGTTACTGTTGCTTACCCTTTACTCCCTCGGTACTCATACCATTTCCTGTTCTCCATTTCCGATGCATCCACTACAATTTGCTCCAAACCCTCGCTACAGTCACCACATACATCCTGAACTTCGATTACGGCCACTCCAGTTACCCTAAGAATCCCGTAATCAGCCCATTTTTTCTTGAACCTTCATACGCAGTAGAATTTTCAGTCGGAATTTAAAGCCGAGAATGGGAAAACTACTAAGAGCTGAACCGGAAGGACCAAAATACCTGGAGGGTTATCCTCAAACGAAGGAGTCGTTGAAGAAAGCAAGGTGGCTGAGATTCATTCAAAATTTCAGGGGCTATAACAAAGAAGTGACTAAAGCCTTTGCACGGTCCTTTAATGGACACGCAGTGGAGATAGGAGACTTAAAATTTACAGTGACCGAGGCCACAATAGCAGCTGCAACAAGTCTCCCACAAGAAGGTGAAAGGTGGTTCAAAAACAGAAGTGTGGACAATCAAGGATGGAGAATCATGCTCCAAAACCCAGGTATGGATACCTCTGTATTTACAAAAGGAATCCCTGTGCATGCAATAAAAGAAGAATGGTCCACTCTGTTATTACTTATCCAGAAATTTATCACATGCGAGGGTCGTTTCGGTTCCATGTACATGTATAATGCCAGGCTAATGATGAATTTTATGGAAGGTTATACCCTTAATTTGCCTTATTTTCTGTTATCAAGCTTGAAGAAAATGAGCTCTACTATTCAAAAACACGTAGGCAATATTGAACCCCATCTTTACCATCATGGGTTCATAAAAATCCTTATTGAAGATCAGTTGAAAAACACTAAGGATACTTGGGAAACGTTTTTGACAAGAAACCACTTCCAAGAACTGACTGAAACCTCTGGAAGCAGTTCCCCAAAAATTCCAAAGAGAAGTAGGAGGAAAGAAAAGAATATTACAGCCCAAGACTCTCCTACAATAGACATTCAGGAAACTATTTAGAAAGAAGAAGAGGAGGGAGCTAAAAACAAGAAACATAAGAAGGAAAAAGGCAAAATAACCATTCAAGAAACCTATCCATCCCCTGAACTATCCATAGAGGAAGATTCTCAAACTTTGGCAGAAAGATTGGTACATCTTCAAGCTGTTGCCATAACAAAGAAACAAAAAGGAAAACAGAGTGCACAGGAAAAGAGCACTAGTCCACACGTGAGGAGGAGTAGTAGGCTAAAAGGAAAGAAGAGTGTAACCAAAGAAAAACAGTCTCACTTTATTGATTTAGATAAAGAGACACTTGAGAAATCTCCAACTCAGCCAAGCATTGAGCCAAGTCCTCCACGCGAGGAAAGCCCTTTTCGGCCGGAAAGAGAAAGCAGTCCTCCTTCACTAGAATTTGAGTTCAGGCCGAGAAAGACACCTGAGGTAGATTCCAACCAGCAAGAAGCATATAACTACCTAGAGTCCTTGGAACAATCAGCTGCAGGACCAAGCACCACCTTGCCACTTGATGCACAAGTACAGTCTTTAAAACAGGAAGTGTTTGAATTAGAAGTCCTAAATAGGCACATCAAACAGGAAAACGAAGCACTCAAAGAGCAGAGTAAGGTAGACAAGATTGTCCATGATAACACTATGCTCCATTTAGGACTATGGCAAAAGAAGAACATGAAGCTGAAGAAAAAGTGTAAAACGTTGAGCACGACATTGATTAATCTTAAGTTCAAATGTCTAGTCAGGAAACCAAGGACCATTTTAGCATCAAAGAGAAAGAGAAGAGGGCTAGATGTTCTTGTAGAAGCCTCAGAGCATATGGATTAAGGGAAAATAACTAAGTTTTGGTTGCATGAGGACATGCAACACCTTCACAGTGGGGGTATGTTGAGCCTTGAACCTGCACCTTCCTATACACCCTCTCAACCTTCTTTTTCCACTCATTTCATCCACCAAGTTGATTAAATCATTGTGTTTTAGTTTAAAAAAGAGCTTTTGACATGGTTTTCTAACTACGCTGATGACTGTTGTTTGGCTTAGAATTTTGTTCAGACAGCTGCGGAAGCATCTCAGTTTTCGCAGCCGACACAGGTTTCCGCAGCCGACCCAGGTTTCTGCAGCCAGAACAGGATTCCGCAGCCGTTTTGTCAAAAACCATGCTATAGGTGTCCTCTGAAGAAATGAGCCACATGGACAAGTTACAGGAGTCAAGGACATGGAACGTGTCCCTCCAGATCATCCAGCGCGGCCATAAAAGCCCGCGGTCAAACAAGGGGCAAAGGATAGTCAACGGAAGTGTTCAGCGGTGGCACGACTCTGCGTAGCTCTATTTTTGAGCACGTGAAGCTACGTGGAACAGTCCTTAGCCACGAAGACATCCTGATAGCGTGAATCCAACAGCCATACCTCTCAGATTTAATAAACATGATGACAGTTACCTAGATCTGGGCTGAAGAGGATTTACGTGTCTCTGGCAGCGTGGTTAATAGCGTAGATTTAGTTAATCTGTTTAGCTTTCTTTCTTTATAAATAACGCGTCCATGAACACTGTAAAAGTTAATCTTTTGTAATGTAATTCAATGTTGTTGTATTTCCCCACTGCACTTTTACGTTGTTGTTTAATATATGAGAAGACTGGTTTAAACTTAAGCTTGTAGCTGTTCGTTGAATCGGCTGAAGTGGTAGAGGGCCCCTGCTCACTGAAGCCTTGTACAGTTGTCCTTTAACTCTTGCATTACTTTTTTTCTGTTCATGTATATTAGCTGTACAGTTTTGATTTAAATGCTGTGTTTTATTTCATCACGTATATTAGCTGTACATAACAAAGCTCTTTAATTTCTGTTGATTTACATTTTCATTGCTGCTCTTTTATGGTTACAACTGAACAGTGTTTTTGCAGGTTTTCTTAGGCAGCCCGGGGCAATTTTTCACCTTTTGTTTTTATAACTATTGGCATACGAGATCATCTTGTCTTTGTTGCTGACTCTTGTTTTCTGAAGTTTGATTTCCAGTACTGTCATTTCCTTAAGTTGTACATTTATTTTCTGCTCTTAGATATCATTCTATTCATCTGTTAACGGTTCCTTTCTATAATCAAATAACTTTATTAGGAACCAAAATATCACTCATTGCTTGACTTGTTCATGACTGTTTCTCACAGGGTAAATTAAGCTGAAAGGCAAAAGGTCAAGAAAGTTAAAGTAGTGTGATTAGTTTCTTTTATACAGTTTAACTTCTTTTAGATTTCACATTGCTTAACATTTCATGATATCTTTTCACAAGGAAGATTGAGTTGAAGAGTTGAAATAGTGTGGATTAGTTGTTCTTACTTTTAATTGAATTTAGTGTAGATTTCACTTTCATTTTCATTCAACAACAAAGATACTAGGCCGATGTCATTAGTTCATTGTTTGATGTCTTTATTTCTTTTTAAGAATTGATTTCATTGCAATTATTTTAAAGCTTTCTTTCTTTTAAGTTTTGAAAAACCACTTAGAGATCACCATAATCATCCATATTTCACTTGCTTTATCACCTTTTCGTCATCTCACATTAGGGAAAGATAAATCCAAAAACAAACTTAAAAAAAAACTAAAAACGACAAAAGACTAAGGAAATGGTTATCTAGTACATATAGTACACTTCACTTCGTCAGTTTACCAACCCCGGGTTGACATTATAAATAGCAATTTAGATCACACTAAATTGACCAAACAAGGAGCTCTTTGATCATGATGATGTAGCCCGCAAACCGACATTGCAGCCAACAGAAAAGGGAGTTGAAGACGTGAATCTTGGAACAGCTGGACATACAAAGATGGTAAAGCTCTCCAAAACATTTCCACCGAAGTTAAAAGCCAAATATATCAATTTGTTGTCATCTTTTGCCAATGTGTTTTCTTGGGACTATTCTAATTTGAATACATATGATACAAATATAATTCAGCGTACCATTCCTATTAAGCCTAATCAGAAACCTTTCAGACAGAAGTTAAGAAGGCTTAATCCAAAATTGCTGCCATCAATTGAGAAAGAGATAAATAGGTTGTACAAATCAGGAATCATTGTTCCCATCCGCTTTTCTGATTGGATATCTAATTTGGTGCCTATGCGAAAGAAAACTGGTGAGATTCGTTTGTGCATTGATTTCCGAAATCTCAACAAAGTTTCATTGAAGGATAATTATCCGCTGCCCAAAATGGATCACATACTACAGCGAGTAGTTGGAGCATCCCGCATGTCACTACTCGATGGTTATTCTGGATATAACCAAATTTTAGTCCATGAAGATGACCGAGACAAAACAGCATTCACCACTCCGTGGGGAACCTTTCATTATGCGAAAATGCCTTTCGGTTTGAAGAATGCAGGTGCTACTTTTCAGCGGGCAATGGACTTGGCTTTCGCAAATGAGAAGGATGTCTTCTTGGTGGTGTACCTTGATGATCTGACCGTGTTTTCCAAATCAGATGATGAACACTTGCATCATTTGAAAATTTTCTTTGAAAAGTACAGAAAATATGGTGTGCCGCTAAATCCTAAGAAGAGTTTATTTGCCATGGATGAAGGTAAACTACTTGGGCACATTATCTCAAAGGATGGCATTCGTATCGATCCAGAACGTGTGGAAGAAATTCAGCAAATTGACTTGCCCAGGAATAAGAAGGAGATTCAATCATTCAATGGTAAGATGAATTTTTTGTGCCGTTTTGTTCCTAATCTTGTTGAGCACCTTAGAGAGATTACAAACATGCTTAAGAAGGACAGCCAAGTGTCATGGATGGAAGAGGTGGTGAAATCTTTCAATTTAGTTAAATTGATTCTTTCTTCAGCTCCGGTTCTAATCAGCCCAGATTATACTCAAGATTTTATATTGTTTTCTTTTGCTTCGGAGCATACTATGGCAGTTGTGTTAATGCAGAAAAAAAGATGAGCATGAAAGACCCTTTGCTTTCCTCAGCTGGACCATAAGAGATGCTGCTTTGAAATACAACATTATCGAGAAACAAGCCCTTGCACTTGTAAAAGCACTGAAATATTTCCGTGTGTACATTCTGCATTCTCATATTTTAGCTTATGTTCCTAATGCTACTGTCAAATATGTTTTGGTTCAGACCGACCCGGAAGGAAGACGTGGCAAATGGATAGCGGCTATGCTAGAGTATGATGTGGAGATAAGGCCTACGAAGCTTTTTAAAGGTCACGGATTGGCGAAATTGATGGCTGAATCAAATCTGCACGTCTTAGACATAAATCTGATCATTGCCTTGTCCGATGAAAATGATGAAAGCTCTTCGCTTCAGGTATCAAAAATGTTTTTTCTTTCTCCATGGTATTCAGATATCATATATGTTCTTCAAAATTTGTCTGCACCACCTGGTATGGCTAGAAACAAAGCGAGAACTCTTAAGTTGAAGGCTGCTAAGTTTTGTGTTTTAAATTCTACACTTTGTTGGAAAGATCCCGGTGGCATTTTTTAAAATTGTTTGGTGGAAGAAGAAGCGAAACAGGTCATAGAAGATTTCCATAAAGGTGATTGTGGCAGTCACCTTTTTTGGAAAACAATGACAAATAAAATTTCGAGGGCTGGATACTATTGGCCGACATTGTTTGCTGATGTGTTTAAGGCTATCAAGAGCTATCATAACTGCCAGATTTTTGAAGGGAAACAAAGATTACAGCCTTTTCCGCTTAAGCCCATTGAGGTGAGTGCCCCTTTTCAGCAGTGGGGGTTGGATTTTATTGGTGAAATTCATCCTTCTTCTTCAGGTCAGCATAGATGGATCCTCACGGGAACGGATTACTTCACAAAATGGATCGAAGCAATTCCCACCAGGCAAGCTACGGATGCGGTAATAATTTCATTCCTTGAGAATAATATTTTGTCTCGTTTTGGTTGCCCGAATAAGTTAATCACTGATAATGCAGCAGCTTTCAAGTCAAAAAGGATGGTTGAGTTTTGTAGTAAATATCATATTACTTTGGGACACTCAACCGCCTATCATCCGCAAGGTAATGGATTGGCGGAGTCTTCCAATAAATCTTTGGTTAATATCATTAAGAAAATGCTGGAAATGAACAAGAAAAGTTGGCATAAGAAGCTGGTCCATGCACTTTGGGCAGATCGAGTGAGTCAAAAGAAATCCATTGGCATGTCCCCCTTTGAGCTAGTTTATGGAGTTGATACAGTGTTCCCTACCTCTCTTGCAGCTCCGGTAGTCAAACTTCTTCAAGAGGCTAGTAGTGAAGAGGATCCAATGCAGTGAAGGCTAAATCAAATGAT
Source organism: Pinus tabuliformis (assembly GCA_031772625.1). NCBI lineage: Eukaryota > Viridiplantae > Streptophyta > Pinopsida > Pinales > Pinaceae > Pinus > Pinus tabuliformis. Next base: position 1,026,916,795 of record CM062815.1, read on the forward strand.
CCATTTGCAGCAAACACGGGAAGATGTTTTTCAGAACACATTTAAGTTGGAGGAGCGAATTAAAAGGATTTTTGACAGAAAAGCAAAGGCGGATAGATTTTAGTTGGATGATGTGGTGTTAAAGTGGGATGCAAGAAATGAAGAAAAGGGCAAGCACAGAAAGTTTGAAAATCTATGGAAAGGTCCTTTTAAGATTGCAGCATTTCGGGGTCAGAACGCTTTTCCTCTTAAGGAGATGAATGGGGAAGATTTTCCAGGAGGGCCGGTCAATGGTCTGCTGCTCAAGCGGTACATTTTCTGAGTTTTTTTGCTATCCTATTAGCATTGTAAATACCATTTCATTTCAATTTCACTGCAAGTGTGTCCTATGATCTTTTCTTCAGTCTGGGGCCCGAAGTGAAGGCTATAATTCTAAAGAAAGATTTCAGTTTGAGTTTAGTTTGTCGAGTTAGTTTGTTAGTCATATTAGCGAGTCGTTTTCAAGTTAATTTTCATTCAAATAAATTGAGTCAACAACTTGAATTGTTTGTCGAAATAATGATTCAATAGCCCAATGGATGAAGGCACTGTCTAGCTCTTATAGAGATCTGCTGTTCTTGGCACCTCCGAGGAGCTACCATCGCAATTGGAGCCAATGTTAGAGTTGGTTTGGTTATCCCTCCGTCAGAGATCAAAACTCTTTTTTGCATTTCATGTTTAGGTGTCCCATCATTTTTTATCAGTTTCATTTCATTAGGAGCATGCCATAAATCTGACGGAAAGGTTTGTGTCACTCATTCCCCTCGTGCTTGGCACTGCTGGCTCAGGTCTGTTCATAAAAATCAAGTCTTGAAAAGTCATTTGCAGTCCTGTTTCAGTTTCTAGGTCATAACAGTTTTTTCGGTCATTAGGTCTAGGGTTAAGTCAATTTGGTCTTTGACAAAGTCTAATAAAGCCAGCAGGCCAGAGGGAGGTCCTTGATATGTTGTTATCTCAAAGATTTTTATCGTCAGATGGATAGATTATGACTTCTCTTCAAAACTCTATTTTGAAGATAAGTCGACATTTCATTTTTGTAATAATTTTTCAAAAATTTCAGTTCTTGAATTATCCAGGCACAGCCCTGGTCTCCTTTGCCAGATCATATCACAGCTATCCCTGCAAAAAATTGTCAAAGAAAATCATTATTTCAACCGAATTTAAGGAGGAAACAAAAAGGTCAAAATTCTATTAATCTTGAAAAAGTGTCAATTGCAAAACATAACAAATTGGGTTATGGAAGAGGCAAAAATCAAATTGGTGTCTATGTAAAGGTTTTTCAATGAATTTTCAAGTCATTGTGCATGCCAAAGGTGGAGAAAGTCATTCCAAGTCGAATTTGTGCGTTTTGGAGGAGATTGGTCCCCATTTCACCTGCGCGGCGCATATAACAGCCTGCGCGGCGCATATAACTTGCGCGGCGCACACAACATTTCCAGCCAGTGCAAAATTGAACCAGCGTGGTGCATATACCTTGCGCGGCGCACTGGGTAATGAGCGCGGCGCTTACAGTTTTGAGCCTGGAATTTGTTGCAAACTCATCAAATCGCCCAAAATTCGCATAAATTTGCCAGGTAGGCTCACATCCATTGCTTCTATTTTGTATTTGATGGTGAAATGTGAATGGTTCATGGATGATGGCCGTGGAAAAAAGACTTTGAAAGCCTCCCTTTGCCAATAAGAAAAATTGTTGTAGGTTTTGAAAATAGTTTTGTCACCAAGGTTTTTTCTTTTCCCATTTCCCTTTGTTCCTCATTTCCAAAATCCACTCATCAATCCTACACTACAATCCCTAAACCCCTAATCCCTTACCCTTATAAAAAACTCCTTAACCCTATTCAATATCCCAAACCCTAAAACCCTATTCCCATATATACATTTCCCCTCCCTTCCCTAATTACATTTTATTTCAAAATTCCCTAATTCCCTGATATTTTCCCCTTCCTAACATTCCCTTGTACATTTGTTTTCCCCTTGGTCACAACATTGTTTAGATCAAAAGAACAGTCCATATTCAGTTGCACACAACAGTTTCACATATCAACATTCATTCAAGGCAGTTTGCATATCAGCAATGATGTCATTTGGTCACTCATCTGAATATGAGGCAGAAATCCAAAGTGATTCTCCCTTGGGTGAACAGGAACCCCAGAGGCCTCTTAAAAGTGGAAAACATGTCAGGGAAGAACCAATCAACCTTAGAGAATTGCATGCTTGTCCTCTTGCTATGCAGTGTTTTGAGCATCAGTCATGCTATGAGTTTTGTCAAAAGGTGGCTGAGGTCCAGTTTCATTATGAGTTGGCTCATCTTTTTGTCTTGCATTTGCACAGAGATCAAGCTACCTTGGTTGGGGTCACCTTTACACTTACACCAGAAACTATTTCGTTAGCAACAGGTATACCAAATATTGGTGAACTATGGCACAAAAAACAACAGATTGATCGGCAACATTATGAGCCATACATCAAACCCAATTGCTTGAGGCAGCTCAAAAGAGTGTTCCCGTTCAGGTACCTAAAAGATGAATATGCTCCACTCATGAGATTGATAATGAAATATTTCAGCTGTGAGGGATGATTCTCTCGTCTTTATGCTTATCACATCAGGTTACTCATGCATTTCACCAGGGTGTGGATGATGAACATTCCGTATTTCATCTGCCTAAATATTGAGAGGATGACTACCTTTATACAGCATAGAACCCCTCAGCAGCAACTCAACAGTGTCTATCATTTTTCTCTTATAAAGATTTTGGTGGTTCATTAGCTTGGTTTCCAGGGCATCACTTGGGATGACTTCATCTCACGTGATTTCTTCAAAGCTTCACGAGGGTGAACCTTCTTAGCAGTATGAGCGTCATGAGACCAGGCCTATTTTCATTACATATTAGAGAGGCTATCTGAAAGGCACCAAACCTTTGTTTGCAGCAGCAAAGCGAGTGTTATCTCCACCTGGCGTGGAAGGGGCTTCGCTTCCGACATCAGAACCACAGGAACAGGTACAGGACAAGGGTAAGAAGCCCATGCATGAGAAGGGGCCTTCAAGTGATCCATCAGGTTTCGTTCTCATTCCTGATGATGAGACAACTATGGATTCAGAAAAGTCTAGATATATAAGGATTATCAAGGAACAAGAAACAGACATTCAAGCCTTGGAAATCCAGTTGGAGATGGCCAAATGGAACATCAGGTATCTGGAACAGATAAATAAGCAACTTGAAGACCAACATGCGATCATGGAGCTACAGAACATCCATGAGAATCGCCAAGCTTCCCGACATAGGAGGATTGAGTTCACTTCTCTAGAGCGACAGGTCAATGAGGATCGAGAATCTAATCTCAAGAGGGTCAACATTTACTTGGAGAAGCGATTGAACAAGGCCAATAGAGATAATGCATTGTTGAGACACATGGCTGTCCACTACAGGGCACAAAACCAAGTTTGCAAGGCTCGGATAAGGAATCTTAAGGCGAAATTGAAGAAGGCAATCAGCAAGAAAAAGAAGCAAAGGGAACTCGATCGTCTTCGGATTTTGGCCGAGGCCTCTTTAGCTCATCATCACACTTGATAAGGAAACTCCACCCAAATTTCAAGAGATTTGGGGCATTTTTGGTCATTTTGTAATTTTTATGTTAAAAAACAGGCTTTTTCCCTATATGCGTCGCGTACCTTGCGCGACGCATAGGATTGGGAGCTCCAAATTACAAATGGCTTGCAGTATTGGATTTTTCATGAGAAATCATGAATTTTGGTACTTGGACAAGAAATTTGGGTGAGTTATGGGTCCCCAAAAGGTCAAAAAACATGCAAAAAATGACCTCACTACCCCTATTTTGACACATAGGAAACAGTCTTGGGAGAATGCACTTTTGGAGGCGCAAATGGACACCAAATTGGAAACTTCCACTTGGGTTGGAAAGTAGACAGGCAGGCTTTCCAACAAGCCAACCTGAGCTCAATTTGGACTTCATCAAGTGCCCCAAAATCAGCAGCAAAGTAGCGCGGCACATATAACAGGCAGCGCAACGCATATAGATTTTTTGCCCAATTTTTCATCTTTCAGCTCAGAAATTCGGCTAGTTTGACTAGTTTTGCTTTGTGATGTAATTTTTGACTTCTCTTGATGTAATTGATTGAGCATGATGTAATTTTGACACTTAGTTACTTGTTCTAGAAGATTCATTCACCAAAGAGTGAAAATTTAATGAATGAATCAGTTTCCTAGCTTATAGAGGCAAGTTGTTTTGACTGCCTAGATTTTAGTGCTTTGTTTAGAATTGGTTGAAACAACTCCTAGATGAGCTTGACCCCTAGAGGTAAGGGAAGAGGTTGGATTGCCTATATTATGTAATTTCTAAGTCATTTTCATGGTTGGACTCTTGGGAAAAGCTTGACACTCTATTGTACATTCACTTCTGCATTTTTGGCAAAGGAAAGACCAAGGTTTTGCAGCACTGTTTGGGATCCATGTGGCTTTATGTGTTGATGGTGTGCTTATTTCAGTATTTGTAAGTTTTTATGTGTATCATCTTCCTTCTCTCATCTTCTGCAATTGAACAAAAGAAGTGTTAAGGTAGAATCCATAGATTGTTATGCTCTACCTTTGAATTTGTTTGATTTTCCATGTTTTCATCTGTTTAAGGAGAATCCTTGAAAGCTTCTTGCTTTCCTTAGATTCTCACTATTCATATCTAGCCATTCATTCTCTTTAAAAGCATCTAGACAATCGCCTACCTTTCCCCAAGTAGACCTCTGCAAAAACTGTGTCTCATCCCCGCACCCAAAATTGCCTTTTCCTTTGATTCAACAAAAACCTCAAAAATCAACCTCAAATTCCTTGTACTTCATACCTAGCCTAAGATCAATTTCAAATTTAGTCATCTCGAGCCTCATCATTTACCTTTTTCCGATATTGACCCGGAGAGAGCCCTCTCCTATCCTCGTAGGGCTAGCTACGAGGCTGAGCGTGGTTTGATGTGGACTTAGAACCTTTTCTTTTCAACCTGAGACAAATCTAGGATCTAACAACCACCACAATCATTGATTAGTGGCTCCTTAACTGGAGTGACCCAAGCTCAAACGGGTACCATCACCCCTCATGTTGGTCAAACAGCTAGTATTAGACAACAGCAAATGGTTTCACAACCATGGTTGGTGTAATATCAAAAACTGGAATTCCAACAAGTTTAGCAAGGATCTGAGCAACAAATCTTTGCAAGTAATGGGTAGCCATATATTCAAAACAGTCAACATCAACCATTTCATAGTGGTTATGCCCATCAACCTTACCAAAGTTATCAGCATCAAATGCAGTATGTTGTTATGCAAAGACCCACTACTCAGGAAATCCCATCTTATCCTAGGTATGCTTCGCCGAACCTGAATCAACAGTTTCCCTTCGTGGAAACTTTAGAGTTACTAGATCTGAATCGGCTGACAAACGATCCAATTGCTTACGCCCCTTGGTGGCCGACGATTCCGCATAAACTTCCATCATATATTCCTAAATTTAATGGAAATCTGGGTGAAGACTTGTCAAATCATGTGATGACCTTTCATCTGTGGTGTTGATCCAACACTCTCAACAATGATTCGATCAGGCTCCGCCTTTTTTAGCGAACGTTAACTGGTATGGCAGCAAAATGGTATATCGAATTTCCTAGAGCTTCATTTGATAACTTCGGTGCCCTAGCCACAACATTTTTAACCCATTTTCAGTTACCTATAAGGTACTAAATGGGAATAGAGCTTCTTAGCAATTTCAAAAAAACGGCGGCCACTCACATATCCGATCATATTCATGAGTGGCAACGTTGTCGTAGAATGGTAAAAACATATGTTCCTGATCAGCTATTAGCTGAATGGTTTATTAAGTCATTGTTACCTTCTATTACAGAAGATGTGGCAAAGGGAGGAGTCGTCACTAAAGAGCAAGTTATTGCTCGTGCACAATATCTAGACTTGATCTATACTCAGTCTGACACGCTCTACGATAAAATACCTGATGCTCCTAGACCAGAGTTTTCTGTTCCTCCCCCTCCTAAATCAAACAAATACTTTCATGCCAGCGATGGCGTGATAGGTACGACTAGCACGAAAAACCATAAAGGCTACAACAAAGAAGGCCCGTACGGTTTCAAGTCAAAATGCAAATGAAGAACTTCTCGCCTCGGAAGTAAATGCCGTGTCGATTGACAAAGGCAAAGAACCCAAGCAACCAGGAGGCAAGAAGAAAAAGAAAGGGAAGGAGAAGAAACAGGAGGAGTCATCTCCTGAAAAATCTTCTGTGAACCCTTCTGGAGATAGGAAACCGAGTCATCCATGCTTTATATGTGATGAGGATCATCAGACAAGAGATTGTCCACATAAAGTTGAGATTAAGAAATTCTTTAAGAGTTCAAAAACCTCAGCGGTATTGACCGATCCGTTTCCAAACTCGGGAACCAATCTGGTTGCTAAAGATAATGCTTCCCGATCCCAAGTACTTATGCTGTCTGTTTTGAAGCACCAAAATGATGCTTTGATATCGACAAGGAATAAAGATTACGGGAATCCACAGCTGTCGAACAACAAGGATAATGATCAACCTAGTAGTTCGACAACAACTTCGACGGAATTTGTGCCACCCATCATCCCTGAGCTAATGATAAAACCACCGAAGGGAGTAGTACACAAATTGACATTTAATCCTTGTGCCAGAGCAGCACAGCGTTATAATATAGTGGAGGATCTAGCCCAATAACCGTCCACTATGTCAACATTTGAGGTACTGCAAAATTGCCCCTCCCTAAAGCAGACTCCATTATCAGTGATATGTGGGATTGACCCAACGGATTCCAATCTTGTGGCCTTTAATCACAAAGGATATGACCCTCAGCTACCAACTCAACTAGCTCTCCTTATTCAAGTGAAAGCCCTCAACAAAACTGTTAATCGAACAATTATTGATGAGGGGTCATCTACATATATTATGTCAATGAGTTGCTGGAAAAGTTTAGGCTCTCCACCCTTGTCGTGATCGTCAACGATGTTAAAATCATTTGATGGACGAACATACACTCCATATGGGATTTTAAGTAACTTGCAAGTTGAACTGGGGGGAAAAACAGTAGAAATCGATGTTGAAGTTATTGACAGAAACCTTGATTACAACATCCTACTGGGAAGGCCTTGGATATATGCTATGGCTGCCATTGTGTCGACCTACTTCAAGAAGATTGCATTTCCCTTCCAAGGAGGAATTACAATCGTCGACCAACAAACATTTCTCCCCAACAGTTCACAAGTTACGGGAAGCATCCCGATGATCCACGAAAGCTCTCAGGCGCTTCAAAATAAGACCCTACATCGATGGGTACTTTTGCCCTACCGCCTCCAAACAATCTAGCGGAAGTGGCCATGGTGGGAACCTGCAATATGACATCTTCTAGATTTAGAAGATTCCTAAACATTTTGTCAGCATGGATCATTGCCATTTTAGAAATATTGTAGCAATCAATTTTCTTGGCCTGGGGGAAAAGCCCAAATCAACACTCATCAAGTGTTTGGATAGATAGGTCTAAGGAATATGGCACCCCTTCAGATCCTTGGTCGCAAGTACATTATATAGATGAAGGAATTTTTTAGTCAATAATGATTGACGAGGCACCATGGGAAGATTACCACCATCGCTCCCATCTTCCGGATTACCACGAAGATTATTCCAACAACCTTAATCATCCTTCAGTTTTTGATTTTCTATCAAATACTGTAAATACGGTGGATTCTGAGGATAGTTCTTTTCTTGTGTCACCCTCATTAAAAAATGAAACAACTCCCTTTCCAAATTGGGTCTTTGGTTACGATCTCGTAAAATCCAAATTGAGTATTTCAAAGATCTCGAAGGTAAACCTTCATTCCAACCACCGTGTTGAATGCAATGAAGCTTGGGGGGCATGCACCTTGATTTACACTATTATGTTGGGGGCATGCAAACTTATCATGAGCAGTGTTACCGCAGGGTTCAAGCTCGTTAAAAAATAAACCCACCATGAGTAGTTTTTATGTGAAGTTCAAGCTCATTAAAAATTAAACCTAAGCAATGAGAAAACGTTCCTAGAGTTTAAGCTCATTAAAAAGTGAACCAATTTCTGGTAAATAACCATTGTGAATGCATTATCATCAGCTTTTCAGCCTTGGTCGTGTTCTCATCATCACCTCCACTCCGTTTTAGTCGATCATATGCCTCCATTTGATTGTTTACCCTTTTGAGGATCAGTTGCAACAAGTGATCTTGTTAGCCATCCTTGTGACACTACCATGATTGGAAAATTCCAAACCTTACCTGGAATCAACTGCTACCTGAAATTATCACTTGTTCCTCAAAAAACAAGTCTCCTTTAAGCTCTTTTCGTCTGACTCATAAAATATGAAAAGATTGTCGAGCAGTTGGCCTCTCCAGCTCGTTAAAGCTATCGGGAGTGCTATCCATCCTCTAGATTTTAATCTTTTTGGACCTGAGGGATTATTACACAAAAAGATCGAGCACTTGTTTTGTTCGGCTCGTTAAAATTATCGAAAATTCATCCCTTTCGTATTATTTTATACTTTTTCGGACTTAAGTGATTATATGATGAAAAAGGATTATTGGAGTTTCCTTTACGTCCCTTTCAGACTCTCTAAAATTGAAAAGGACCGAGTTATCTTTGTCGTTAAACTCGTTAAAACCAATGGCGACAAACTTGTCCATATAGACAAGAACGAGTTTCACAGTCACTAGGCTCGTTAAAACATAGTGACGGGTTTTCCCAAAGGGCAAGTTATAGAACAAGCATATGTTATCCTCCTCAATCTTGATAAAAATAAAGAGGTACTGGTCAGCAATGACTAGGGAAAAATTGGGAAGAAAACTTGAAGACACTTTATTGGTAGCAAGTCTCTCTTGAACATGACACTTTCACTCCACGTCCGAGTCGGGTTGGGTTATTCCATTCACCGGTCATATCACCATTGGTCCATCGCATCATCCATATTTGGGGTTAACGCTACCAATCCATGTCAGTGTCGCCGGTATGTTCAAGAGAAGTCGCTCAGAGAATTCACCTGTGTCTCATCCACTGCAATACATTCACGCTCCATTCTTTCATGACCGCCACCCTGAACCCTGTATCATTAGATCATTTTCACCTCCAAAATCATTTACTCTGTTCCGTGTCGTAGATGTGGGATTCATTAAGGCCCTCCTAAGACGGTTCAATTCTTTTTGAAATCAACTCATTATCCAAGGAGTCGACTTAGGAACAACCCTTTCGGTACTTTGAAGCTTGCATGCCTCAATGGAAAGTTTCTCACTTCCGGTGACAGGTTTACGTCAATGGCCTTCAACCAAACGATTTTGTGTGGTGTTTGATGCCAAGTCCCCTTTTCACACCATGCGAATTGTACTGTAGTACCTTGAGGGTCATCATCATTATCAGTGATTCCTCTTGCGCCTATTAACAACTTACATCATTGGCTGGTAATCAGGCGATTTCTTTCCATGTTCGACTCCAGAACGTCTTTCACATGGATCGACTTGTACTCTGAGTGAAGATTGGACGAGTTTGAAGACCCCGGATCTAGTTTCATCCATCAGGGTTGCAATGTATTCAGGAAAATAAAGACATCAAATGTACATCATTGCTGCACAGATGATCATTTGAATAAAAGGATGATGGCTCTATCAGAATCATCAGTTTGCCACACAAATGGTTGTCTATCTTATGTACATGAAAATGAATTTATAAAGTTGAGCATGGGAATGCCCGCCTTAGCTAGATCATGAAAAATATTATGAAGATAATGTATTGTATTGTATCTTATTACAAGTCACCTTCCAGCTCGAAAAAACTTCAGATCCTCATGATAAAGCATTTCACCTAACATCAAAAGATTAACGACCTCATGCTTTAGGGGGCAATTGTTATAGAAATTTTTGGGCACTGCAACCGCAATCATACATGTCCATAAACCAAGGGCTCCTAAGTCCCTAAAAGTGTTGCTTCACACCCTAAAGGAACAAGGTCAGCTGATTACATCATCTCCCAGAAGTTCTCCACAGAAAACTGCTCAGAACTGGTCAAAGATGGACCATATAGACTGCCCAGTGCAAAGGGTGTGATGCATCGCACCTACTACCCATGGGAGGTGTGATGCATACTGAAAAGTCCTTCTGAGCGAGAATAGACAAGTGGCAGAGATAGTTTGCTAAGTGGATGATCAAGGAATCTTCTAGAAACTTCTCATATGACACTTGCCTCTCAGAATCACCCAAGGATGAGTAAGAGATCAATGAGATCTCCAAGTGGAACCAAGAACTATCAGTGGAATGACACTAATAAAAAACCCAGAGCTGACTCACGTCCCTGCAATCATCTATATATGGATCCCTCATCCCAGGGATCCAGAGGTTGGAGGCTGGAATTTTGTATCTTGTAAAGAAGTGTTGTTGGTTTCCTGGTGGAATATCATAGTGTTGGGTGATCTAAGATTTTCATGAGGTGAAGAAGGGCTTTCATGCTGGGAGGATGACACTGGGTCAGAACAATGGGTTGTAATACTCTCTTCTAATCTTTATATCAATAAAGCTATTCAAGTTTTCCTCCACATTCTTGTATGTCAACTTATATATGCATTTGTGTGGTCAATATATATCTGGTCCTATATTGTTTGTGATTGTAAATCATTTCACTTTGAATTATGTTGTTTTGACTTTACAGGTACTCTTTAAAGTGGATTGGTCAAGGGAGAAGCGGCGAAGACCTGTGGGTGAGGAGAAGGGACAAACAAAGAACCAAGCGAAAGATCGAGGTTGGTATTCTTTGATCCTCTCCTATCTACTTCTCATAAAGGAAAACAAAAGTAACTTTAATATGTTTGTTTCTAAGATAGCTACCCATCTTAGTGGGACTAGCAGCTCTGCATAGACACTAGATTTCCTGATAACACCTGTAGGAAGCTGAGGAGAAGATTGTATCCACTTCTAGTTTGTAGACTCCTATTCCTCAAGAAAAATCCAGCAAAAGGCAGAGGGAGGAAGGGTCATCATCTACAAGAGGGAGTGAATCCAGAGAATTTAGTATTAGTTATAGAAAGAGGCCCAAGGTGACTCACAAACCAGAAGTAGACAAAGAAATGGAAGAACGAGCAGCTATCATCACCATAGATTCTCCACCAACAGCCATGAAGTTCAATACTTCTCCTTCTAAGCCTTCATCTTCATAGGGTCATAAGGTAACCGAGCTGGAAACACACACTGTATAGACAGAAAAAGAAAAAATAGTGTTTGATAGGTACAAAGAAATAAATCTTAGAAATGAAATCTTGAAGAACAACACCTACAACCAATTTTGGAAGTAGACTTCTAGTTCACAAAGTAGACTTCTGTCAGTATATGATATTGAACATGGTAGAATGTAGATGGCCTTCCTTGAGGCCAAGACTTCACAACCCAACCAACAGCTGACTACAAGAGCACCACCTTTGAGTTCAACACAAAGGAGATACATCCCATTGATCAAATGGAGATGCACAAACAAGCTGGAGAGATGATATCCTGCACTCTCACTAACAATGCCATGTCCTTATCCAAATTGTAGGACTCTTTTGCAAATGTGCAGTCACAGTTGAAGATGGAGAAGGTCTCCTCCTTGGCCAAAGACAATAGGATCAAGTCTTTGGAGGACTTGGTTATTAAGATAGGGTATGACCCTAAGGATGTTATTACTTCTAAAGAAATTATTAAGAAGAAAAACTTGGACATCGCGGCATTGAGGAAACAACTCAAGCTGCCAGCTATAGAAGATCTAATGACCAAGGACATTACAGAAGGTGAATCTTAAAATGCAGACATGTTGAAACTAATTATTGATCAAAACATACAGATTAGGAAAATGGAAGTAGAGTTGGAAAAGTTGATAAAGGAGAAGGAAGACAACTTGAAAATGGGCTCTTACTATGTCTAGTTTTTAGAGATGTTTTGCACATGAGTTTTAGTGCAAATCGTGTCCTAAGTATGTTCATCAGAAGCATCTTAGAAAAATATTTCCAACAATATATCACACTCCCAAAACCGTCTCCCAGATCAGAAGATGTGACCGAATGAATGATTGACTCAATGATCTTCCCGTGCAGCAGTTCATGTGTTTCATGATCTTGAGGAAGGTAGGAGATGTCAGTGGCAGGATTGTGATAGAGAAGGAGAGAACATAGCATTTGAGGTCTATTGTCGTGCTATTAATCCTCATATAAATATATGCTGAGCTCATTTTTCTGCTTTGATTGAATGAGATACCCATGAATCTGCCACTCCTTCACTCCAGATGATGATTTTGGCTATGTTTGCATACACTCTGGTTTTATTGGATGAAATATTGAAACAATATTTGAATCCCATTGGTAAAAGGCTTGTAAAGTAGCAAAACATTCCAAGCATGCCCCTAACAAGGACTTGGAGACTATTTTAGGGATCAACAACACCGAATCAATTGATTACAAAATCGCAGAGGAGAGAACCCTTGTACTCAATCTTGTATTGCATCCTTGTCTGAAAAAACACATGAAATCACACCAAATTGATGGGTTTAACTTCTTGCAAAATAACCTCATAGCTGAAGAGCTTGGTAGTTACAATTGCACAACACATCGATACATGAGCTATTCTAATGCAATGCTTTGAAAATAGGGAAGCTATTCATGGAACATTGACATCCTGCAAAGATACATTCTACAGCTGATGAAAATCATCTCTGTGGACAAACGAAGAAACTTCCTCAAAATTCATAAATGACTCAGATTTATTTATGGGTTGTGATCGTGATGCTTTGATATAACTTGGGAAACCTGATGGCCCAACTTGTCACACGGATGCAGAGATCTCTATTCCTCATGTTTTCCTGCCTGTTACCAACTGCTACTCATAAATGAAGCCATTTTAATACTGATAATTGTTCAGAGAACAAGATCATGGTTGATTGAAACCAAGATAGTGCAAAAGAGTATCAGGAAATTTTAGCAAGGCATGATATAAGAGGACTTGCTATCAAAATTAAGCTTCAAACCTGATGATTTTGTAATTGTAGTTGTTAGAAGCAATTTATTTTCCATGCATATGGAGGGAACATGCACTGATAGTTGCACTTCAAACTGGGGTACCTTCCAAATATTATTACTTGGGAAATACAGGTCAGATAAGTCCTCAAGAAAAACATAGTTCATATTGGAAACAATTGTTGCTTGTTTAACGTGTCCAAAGAGATTACAGGTGTCCATAAATATCATAGGTGCAAAAATGTTGCTAGTTGTTTCAACACAATTGTTGTTTTATGCTCCAATTCTGTTTCAATGCAATTAGCGAACATATGCTCCAAAAAGTTCCAGGAACACTAAAGGGAAACATTGACCAACAGTTGAAGCTCATCTAGGAATTAGATAGACATGTTACACGCTGTGTGTGAGATCAAAATGGAAACCATGTTATCTAGAAGTGTGTTTACAATTTGGAGGTCCAGCTGCACGACAGATTTTGATTAGTGAGATGCTGGGCTCAATAAATGAAAGCCAAACTTTGCAGGTCAAATATGTAAGATGGAAGGCAAATCTTGGCGGGAAAACTATGGAAATGTGTCTTGTTGAGCATTTTGCAGATGAATTTAACAAGCAACTTGGGAATGGTATAGATGTGTGGAAATCTCCTAACGCAATGGTGAAGTTGAAGAAACAAATTAAGTGCACCAAAGAAATCCTTAGTGCTAATAATGAGGCCCCTCTATCAGTTGAATCAATTTACAAGGATCATGATTATAGGAATACCATAACTCGGAAAAAACTTGAAGAGGCTTGGGGGGATCTATTTGAGGAGGTGCTTTTGCCTGTAAAGGAATTTTTTAAGCATTCTATCTTGAAGGTGGAAGACCTTTATGCTGTAGAGTTGATAGGTGGAGCGACTCACGTGCCAAAATTGTAGGCATTGCTCCAATAATTTCTTGGTAGAAAAGAATTAGATAAGGATCTTGACACTGATGAAGCTGTAGTGCTCGGATCAGCACTTCATGCTACAAATTTGAGTGATGGAATCAAGCTAACCCGCAAGCTAGGAATGGTTGATGATGCAACATATGGCATCATACTCGAATTGAATAGTCCTGATCTGGATAATGAAGAAAGTAATCAACAAGTATTTATCCCACGGATGAAGATAACAATATGGCTATTTGGTTTTGGAGCTTAGGTATTTCTTATGGTAATGCTTGGTGGGCTAACGCACCTTATAAGGTCTGGCTTATAAATGACTGATTACTTCACAGGGAATCTATGAAATATCAGTGGAAAATTGAGTAAACAAGATACAAATAGGCTAGGGGTGCTGTGCGTAGAGTCTGTGTACTAAAAAGGGATTCAAAAGCAACTATGGTTGTGAAATTTTGTTTTTCTACAAAGAGTAAAATGTCAGTTGCATTGTTTGTTACTTGTTTCAGGTTACTTTGTGTTTGTCTAAGAGTATAGCAAGAGGGAGAGTGGGAATTGTATTGCTTTTCTTTAAGATTCATTGTTTATCTTCCTTTTCTGCTTGGATGTAGCAGATCGTGATAGGCCAGAAAAATTGAAATCCACCCTATGGACTGTAAATGAAAGAGTTACAAGATAGCTTCGATGAAGTCTATGAAGAGATGGGGCAACACTTGGTATATATTATCCTCTTATTATTTCTGATTACATATGTGTTATGTCTGGGTATAGCCCATAAAAGTCAAGCCTTAAAGAGGGAGATAGATGGGATATTTCAGCCTTGAATTTATGCTTTAGTTGATGCTTGTCCATTGGAAGATCTTCAACAATTTCATGCGGTTCTACGTGAGGGTCCCCGTAGGAGTGCATTTCAGGCACTAATATTTGATTATGAAGGACATTTTAGGTACACAGGGAGAATTTTCCTTCATTGTTAGTATCACTGAGAGAAATAAGCTGAGATTTTTTCTAAAGGTTGAGGTTAATCTGTTCATGAGAACAACAACTTGGATAACAAAGTAGCCTAAAATTGAGATTCCTTGACATGTTTCAGAGATTTCATGAGTAATAAAGAGGCATGTGATATTCAAATTTTTCTAGGAACCGATGGCAAATGTTTTAACCATGAAATCAGCAGCACTGAGTTTTTGAAGGGGATAGATGTCAACGTTCAAATTCTCCAATGGACAGGTTGCAAAGTTTGTGGGCTTGAAATAAAAAACTGTTAAAACATTCCAGATTTCCAGCAATGACACCTTTAGCAGTTTGAGTTCAAAAGATTACAGCAAATCTATTTTGATGAGATCTAATTAGATTATTTAGTTATGATTTTAATTTATGTAATTCGATTGCAGCACATATTTAGTTTTCTTTTTTAATTTTAATTATTTTGATTCATATGTTTAGGAAATAAAAATTAATATGTAATAGGGTATATGTAGGATAATTTTTGAGATGTAAGCATTCGATTTTTGCAGTATAAAGAGGCTGCTTGGGATTGTGTCAAGTTTTTCTTGAATATTATTTTGATAAAGAAGTTTTTGCCCTTTAGACCTGGGATCCATCAGGGTGTTTAATGTCTAGTATTTTTTTTCCTGTAATTCACTTACATATTTTTTTTTTCTACCTTGTTACAACATTATCTAAGAGATGTATTAGGAATTCATCTAGACACGATGCACTTTTCATGATGATTTTGTTGTTAAATGTAGTGGTTGTCTTTGTAGAATCCATCCTCTGTTAGATGCTCTGTTGAGAAACCTTGTGTTTCTCATTCGTCTAACACTGTTGTTGTAGATCCATCCCCTGTTTGATGCCTGCAGGGCAGCATGCTTTCTCCCCTATTCTTCTCATATTTTCAATCTTTTATCTGGCTCAACATTGCACTTACTTTGCCCCAAGTTTGCCGACATAAACTAGCATCGACTCCATATCCCAATGGTCCTTTCTCTTGCTGTTTTCAACCCAAAAACCTTTCAAACAAATCCCCGCACTCCATAGCTAGCCTAAGATATAGTTATCACAGCCACATTTTGTTGGCAAAGAGAGAGCCCTCTCTGGTTTGGCAGGGCTAGATGCCATATCAAAATCTTGGTCTGTGGTTACCTCAGAATTGCCTCTTCTCAGCCTTGAGGTTCATTCTATGTGCTAACAGTTGCCTTCGATGTTGTACCTCTTTCTCAACTACAATCCACATGAACAACTGCTGCCCCCACCACTTCAACTCAGACACCCAGTGCCGAATAGATCACACAGACACTGCAAAATATTTCTTTGCAGTCAAAGGAAATTTTGACCTTGCATAAGAAACTTAAATCTTTGGAAGTCTAGAAGGCAAAAGCTGAAGCTGCTTGGGCTACTCAATTGGACAAATATCAGAGTCTTTTGGAAAATTTGCGCCAGGTAGAGAAAGATACAACTATTGGCCAGACCTTGGCCTTAGCCAAGGAAACAATTTGATGAACATACTTGACTCAATGAATATGATTTGGTGTTCTATTCAGATTATATTTGAACAAAAAGAGTTAATAGATAAGGCCACTGAGACCATTGTGAAAGGAAGGGAAAGGCTGGGACAAATGCCAACTAAAGCTGCCAATATTATCAGGTTCTTTAATTCAAAGTCCAGATATGAGCTAGAGGAAGTGGGAATCAGTGACATAACTACCACCATTCTCGAGGTCAAGAAAGTCTTGACTAAGGGAAATATTATTGACCAGTTGGAGGAAACGTGTGAGACCTTGGAGCTATAAGCAAACAAATTTACAAATAGGATTGAAGCCTTAATGTAGAAGGGACTATCCAGTATCTACATATTCAATGACAAATTGATCACTCAGGAGGACTATTTCCAGAAGGTGAAAGAGGTAGCCAAAAGCAGCATCAAGTTCAGTGGAATCAAAGGGAGTATGACAACAAAGGATTTTTTGGAGACCATGTTAAATGACTTCCACATGCCAAAAGAGGTAAAACACATTTTTACCTTTAAGCCAAGTTTTGTTAAGTGTATAGAGGTAGATGAAATCTATCGTAGTTTGACAAAGTTAATAGTGTTAGATGAAAAGAGATAGGAAGAGTTACTCGATTTAATGGACTAAGCAATAACTCAGCAGCAACGAAAAGTTTTGCTAGCACAAAAACCAACACAAGTTTCAGTTCAGCATCGCATTCTATTTTGAATGACTCAAAAACAGAAACTACCCAAACAGGGCCATCATTTCCCTCAATAGCCCATGTGGCCTATTCTTTTGCCATGATTGGATGATATTAGTTTGTAACTAGGCTAATAATACACTTTCGATTTGACAATGATTTTGTAAAGCATTGTTGTAATTTTTATTATAAATACTTCACTGTTCGAAGTATTAGTGGTGTCATGCGGAAAGAGTCGATAGTGCAGACACAACCGACCTCCCTAGAAGTAAGAGCTTTCTAGTGACAAACAAAACAAATAAACTCTACTTTTCTCGAAATATGCATTGCAAATACAAGTAATCAGGGGATCTTTAACATACCTTTAGTCCAACGCTTTGTAGTAGTCCAGCCTCGCCGATCCGGATGAGCTCCTCCTTCTCTTCGAAACCTACATTCACTAACAAGCCAAAATATTAAATAGCACCTAATAAACTCATAAAACAATACATATCTATCATATAGACCAAGGAGTATATGAAAAAAACCATGAATAATAATCTGTTGAGAAAAATAAGTTCATTTGCATTAAAAGGTAACAAAAGGAACCATTACAACCTGAGCCTTGGTGTTGTGCAAGTCCCTCCTAGGGTCCAACAAGAGTTTTCCTTTACTTTGATCAACTCACCCACTCTCAAATAAGGCTAGGAAAGGATGGGAATCTATCCTCTCAAGCTTTACAAGGGAGTCCTAATTCCAGCAGCATCTACCCTTAGGAATGTTCAGCTTTCAACCTCCCCTCCCTCTGGCCCAATGCCTGTATTTATAGTGCTCTAGAGGAAGTTATTCAGGTCCACCATCAATGGGATAAGCCCCTCTTTGGATGGGATAGCTCCCCTCTTGATGGGATAAGTTCCTCTTTGGTAGGGATACATGAACCATCTGGAGGCGCTTCATACACGTCAAACAAGCTTCTAGAATGCTCTAGAAATGACCAAAAGTAACTTTTTTGGAGTGAAACTTGCGCCTTTTGACCTTTACAGGAGTACGCACCCATTGCTTTGTAGACAGAGCGTACAAGTACGCATGTATTGTGAACTTGGGGTGCGTACACGCAGGTAAGGCTAAGAGAAACTGCGTACCCAGAGATATATAGATTTTTAATGACTTTCTCTCTTTCTTGAAGTTTGACATGGAGAGCAGAGGTATGAGGCTTGCCAATGAGGATAGTATGACAGTTGATGGAGCCATACTAACTGCAAATAGTCATGGTGACAAATTTTAGTGTAACAGATTGCCCCCTAAATTGTGAAGCCTGTAGTAGATAAGGGTTTCATATCATCTAGGAAGGGTGAAGTACTTTATCATTTCAAGGATTATCTTGTGGAGAGCCCAGTCGGAACCTGCAAGTATTCAACACAAAATACATATATATGATCATATCATCGCTGAGGTAGGCATTCCCATACTCAGATTGAAAACTTTAACTAATTGACTATCTACTGTTCTGATACAGGAATGATTCTGCAGTACATCATAATCATAGACTTTTGTAGACACAGTATGGACGCAACCATCTGTTTATGATTAGTCTACTATATAATGAATACAAAACTCCTCGCAGCCTGGATGGTGGAAACTAGATCCAGGGTCTTCATTTCTACTTCCTGAACAGGTACGATTCTATCCATGCGAATAAATGAGTTGATGTCGAACATGGTAGAAATCACTTGATTACCAGTTAATGATGTAAACTGTTAACAAGTGTGAGAGAGACCACCAGTGATGTCAATGGTTCTCAAAGTACCCAGTACAATCCATGAGATGTGAATGAATGAGTTGATGTCGAACATTTCACGGAATCCTTCGATCGAAATTCAATGATGTAAACTGTCGTCAAAGGCGAGAAACCTGCCATTGATGCATGCAGACTCCAAGGTATTGACGATTCCTAGGTCATCTTTCTAGATAATGTGCTGATGTCGATAGAAAGCGACCTGTTGCAGGCAAGCCCACAACACGAAATCATAGATCAAGTTGAAGAAATGTAGCTGTAAGGACTGACTCAGGGATGGTCAAAATGGATGACGAGTATTTTGCAGATGAATGTTTATTGTAGAGACCTCTTGAACACATAACAACACGACAGATGGCTTGGTGACATTTGACCCAAAGTTAATACCCGGCTAAAGACTTTCAATGTGGTTTGATCAACTGTGAAGCAAAGGATTTCCCAACCCAGGTGAATGAAAAGTGTCGTGTTCAAGAGTGGTAATAAGGCTTCTTCTAAGACAAAGGATAACAAATGGGCTCATTTTTCTCTCTTTTCCCCCATCATTTCTGGCAAGTACCTCTTTATTTTTTACAAGCTTGAGGAGGATAACATATGCTTGATTATAAGCTCATCCTTCGGATGAGTCCAACTTAGTTTTGATTCGAACCCTAAGAAGGAGTGGTCCGTTCTTGTTTGTAATCGAACAGGTCCTTTACTGTGAAATTTTAACGAGTCCAGTATAGGAGAAACTCGGCGTTTTTCATTTTTAGAGAGTCTGAAAAAACTTAAGAAGACTCTAGGTTGAACTTTTTCGTAAAGTTGTGTCTCCCAAGCCCGAAAAAGTATAAAATAATACTTGAGAGAACCGCTTAGTCTTGTGACCAAGGAGTACTTTCATGATTAGTGCCTCTGACCTGAAAAGTAAAAAGCGATCAAGGACACGTCGTTTTATTTCCAGTATCGAGTTTGAAACGACAAAAACCCGGCAATCTTTTCCTGTTTTTACGGTCAGAAAAGAGCTATAAGGGGACCGTCTTTTAATTCCGTTTTAACGAGTGTAAAAGAGACGCTCGGCAATCTTTTCATGTTTTAGGAGTCAGAAAAGGGCTTAAAAGATGACTCTGCTGTTTTGGTTCGTGAAAAATGATAATTTTCCTTGAAAGTCCTATCGTCCTGCACAAAAATGACACATTACTCATACCAGTTTAAGATAAGCAAAAATGCATTGAGAAATATCCTTCCATGGTGAAAAATAAACAAATTTAGCATTCATTTATCCAAAAAACCTATAAAAAGACCTTTTACCATGTCATTTTTACCATTTTACTGTTGAGGGAGAGAAAAGGGCTTTTGGCAAGAAACTTCCCGTGGACTTTGCGGAGAATCCGACCGTCGGAATCGAGTGCCGTCTCTTTCAGGTATTTCACAACATCCTCCTCTTTGTTTTCATCCGTTTAGAATTTCATTTTAAGCCCTAGTTTGATTTTTTGAGGGCTTTGGGGTTTTAGGATCCGCCTTTCGGGGTACGCAGGTGCCCCATGGGTGACCTGCGTACCCCGACATTTTCGTTAATAGGAAAATGGTCGGAGTACGTATCCTACCTTCAGAATAGCTGCGTCCCCACGCTCTGTTTTCTGAACGCGGGGTGCGTACTCCGCGCAAAGTGAATTCAAAACCCTAAATCTCAAAACTAAACCATCAATTTTTGATTTAATGAATTCTAATGAATGTTTTCTGGTGTGTAGATTGCCCACCATGCTTGATTGGCGCGAAAGAGAACACGAAGATGTCGATTTGGCCGCAATAGATCATCAACCTTCCATTGATGCTTTGAAGGCATGCGGTCTCTACAAATACTGGGCCATACTTGGCATGAGGGCCCAGGTGCGATTCTTAGAATGGCTGGTTGAAAGGTGGAACGTTCAGGATCAATGCTTCTACATCGGAGGGCACCAGCTCGAGATAGAGCCCTCAGACATATATTTTCTCACTGGTTTGCCTAATAGGGGCGAGCAACTGACTCTATCCGGGACTAGGCCAGGTGGCCAATCCCTTGCTAGCCTCCGGCTAGAGTGGTGCAACAATCAGAACAAGGAGAAAGGGATAGAAATCAAATACATATTCTTGCCTGAACTTATGGTAATTTCCTTTATAGTTACCAGACTCTGCGGCGCAGCTGCCTTGCATATTGCCACCGGGTCCCAAATGCGGATGGCGATAGATTGCTACCGAGGCACCATTTTCAATTGGTGTGACGCTGTGTTGGCCAATATGAAGGGCCAACTGACTAGGGCAAAGAACGGGCAATTAAAGACCTTTGGGTATGGGCCTCTAGTTGTGAGCTTTGCCCTAGAGAGGGTTCCGATGCTGATCCCACAGCATCTCACTGTTGCAGCTGGGCCTCCTCGGGAGCCAAAGTTGATGTGATGGGTTGCGGTGATGGCCCGACATCCTGATGAGGGAGCGGGAGTTGTTCGATTTCCTGCGGGTTACTTTCACTGGTTGGAAGACCAGGTCTTTGCGATTCAGGACTTTCCTTATGCCGGAGTAGATTTTCGCGATGATCCGGACATGGTTCTTCCACAGGGAGAACAATGGGATGACAGAGGTACTTCATTCTTCACAAGTTTTTAAATTATTTACTTTTTTTTTGTTTTTATATCGTCTCAAAACTGACAGTGACAAATTTCAAAATGCAGATGTAGGTCCACAGCGTCCGGCCAATCTCCGGCCATTCGAGAGAAGAGTACCAGTTGCACCAGCACCGGCCCCACAGGATGCGGCCGCAGAGGCCTTAGCCGAGCTGGAACAGGACCTAGAGCGTCTCACGGCGGACATACCAGAGACGACTATAGACGATATTCCTATCTGACTTCAGCGCTATGTGGTCGCAGTTCCAGGACCTTTCAGGAGGTTCCTGTGTAGGGTAGCGCGGGCAGTGGTCTCGTATAGAGAGCACCACCAGTGATTGGCTAGTCACTTTTTGTAGACACATGTGACATTTTTGGTTTTTTTTGTACTTATCATTTTTGCCGATCATAAGGTGTTTTTCAACCTATGATCGAAGACGATGTATATTTTTGACACACTCCTATCTATATATATATCATTATTACCGGCTTATCTTGTTAAACATGTATGATGAAATGTTTTTTAAATTTACTTTTATGATTATCGCAAATGTCTGTCCAACACTCGAGAAGCAATTGCATCTGCTAATGTATTTAATGACCTTGGAATATGCTGATATTCAATGTAATCAAATTCACGTTCCAAGAGGCGCACTCTCAAAAATAACCTTAATAACACTGGATTTCTAATGGCATATACTCTATTAAGCTGTAATACAACGAGTTCAGAATCTAACCTCACTATCAAACTCCGAATCCCAAATGAAATAGATTCAGATAATAACTCAATCACTGCACTGTATTCTGCAATGTTGTTTGTTGTTTGACCGAGGCTCACCCCATGCATAGAAACTAACTCGTCAGAGGGAGAATAGATAACCCAAGCTGCGGAAGAGATATTCCGTGTACTACGACAAGCACCATCAGCAAATCCAATGTATGTTTGGAGAGGCGTCGACATCTGCAATATCAAGAGTAAAACCAAGATAAGCCAGAATAACGATGAAAAACACACTCTCTAAGCTAAGCACACTGTCTGTACTAACAAACACACCAGCTAGAAAGAAAAACTAACCTAACTAAATCTCCATACCCATCATTTAAGCATAATACCTCTTTAGGTAAAGTCCATTTCTAGGCTTACCCAAAGAGTCCCCATCAAAATCTACCAGCTCATAGGCCCCTTTTGCTAGCTTTCGCTTAACAATGTAGGGCCCATGCCACATGGGAACGAATTTGCCAGCACCTAATTTATCGTTAGCTTGATCATATAATAGCACTAGGTCTCCTTCCGAAAAATTACGAGGGGTCACGTTGCGATCATACTGAGCTTTCATTCTTTTTGCGTGAGTCTTGATTGCCAATGCAGCGTCACGTCGAGTCTCATCTAATTTAGCTAAGTATAATAGACGCTTCTCCTCTTCGGAAGTAGCTGGAAGTAATTCGATAGCCATTTGAAGTGATGGGATTTCGCATTCAATGGGCAACACTGCTTCCAAACCATAAACTAGTTGGAAAGGAGTGAACCCTGTTGATGTTTTCACTGAGGTTCAGTGCGCCCAAAGCGCTGAAAATAACATGTTGTGCCAATTCGACCGATGAATACCAATGATTCGTCGGATCATGATAACTAGAACTTTGTTGATGGACTCAACCAAACCGTTTGCTTGGGGATAATAAGGAGTAGAACTATCATGACGCAAACCAAGCTGGCTTGTAAGTTCTGTCATCATAATGTTTCGAAAATGGCGCCCATGGTCAGTGATTATCGCTTGTGGGACACCAAACCTAGCAATAATATGATTGAATACGAAAATTGCAGCTGTCTTGCCGTCTGCCTCGAATGTAGGCATCGCCTCGGCCCACTTAGTAAAATAATCAACCGCAAGGATGATATACGCATGCCCCCCGGCCGAGTGAGGGTTACATGTAATAAAGTTGATACCCCATTTAGAAAAAGGACCAACGGCAATTATAGGGTGGAGAGGAGCAGGTGGTGCGCGCATCTTGCGATCAAACACTTGACAGTTGTGGCATTTTCGGACCGCAATGATACAATCCTTAAACATGGATGGCCAGAAGTAGCCAGCACGCAACACCTTCTGAGCTGTGGCATACCCAGACATATGACCGCCACACGCTCCAGAATGGCATTCATTCATAATCCTTTCTGCCTCTTCATGAGTTAAACAACGACGAAAAACCAAATCTGCCCCACGACGATAAAGAGTATCTCCAATAATTTTGTACTGTTGGGACTGGAATCGAATTTTTCGGCGTTCCGACTTTGAAGCTTCGGGCCGAAAGGATTGGGTTTGGAGATAGACAATTATATCCCCATACCACAGATCTAAAGTGCTGATGAGAAACAGAGATTCGTCCGCAATGGGTTCCTCTGCCACAGTTTCCGTGTCAGCACGCGGGAAATCACACATCAATTCTGCAAAAACTAAAGATTTCTTAGACTTAGATTTTTCAAACTCCAAGTCGAACTCTTGCAAGATAACAATCCATTTAGAGTACTTGCCCCCTAGCAATTGTTTAGTCAAAATATAGATCATAGGGTTGCAATCCGAAATGACTGTAGTTTTACGGAGAAGAATGTAATGACGAAAACGTTGGACAACCTGAATAGCTGCCAGGGCCAATTTCTCCACATGTGAATATTTTAGCTCAGTGGGATTTAACGTCCTACTAAGATAATATATCACATGTTCCGTTTCGAATTCATCTTCCTGTACTAAAACCATTCCAATGGTGGAATGAGCGGCGTCGAGGTACAAAAAGTAATCCTGGTTGTAGTTGGGAGGATGCAGCAATGGTGCATGGGTCAACGCGTGCTTTAGCGCATCAAAAGATTTCTGAGCTATCTCATCCCAAGAGAATTGAGCATTTTGTTTCAACAACCGGGTAAAACCCTTGGTAATCTCGGCGTAGTTAGGAATGAATCGGCGTAAAAAGTTTGCTTTCCCTTGCAAACTTTGGAGTTGGCGCAGACTCGAAGGAGGAGGCAATTTGATGATAGCTTCAACCTTCGAGGGATCGACACGAATGCCGGCTTTTGAAACTACAAATCCCAGCAATCTTCCCACTTTGATGCAGAAGACACATTTGTGTGGGTTCAATCGTATACGATAATGCCTACACCTCATAAAAATTGCTCGTAAATGGACAAGGTGATCGGCTCGACGTAAGGAGTGAGCGGGCAAATCATCGAGATACGGTTGCACAATGTGTTTGATGTCATGAAATGCATAAGACATTGCCCTTTGGAAAGTGGCTCCGCATTCTTAAGCCCAAAAGGTAATTTGCAATAAGCAAATGTCCCCCATGGACAAATGAAAGCCGTTTTTGGTTGATCGGCAGGTAGAATATTGATTTGGTTGTAACCGGAAAAACCGTCCATAAAGGAAAATATTTCACTGCCGGCACAATCATCAATTATTTGATCGATATAGGGCGTGGGATAGTTGTCCTTGGGACAAGCACGATTGATATCCCTATAGTCGATACATATTCTTATTGTTCCCTGTTTTTTGTTAACTGGAACAATATTCGATACCCAATCCGTTAACGGGATCGGATAAATGAAACCTGCTTTCAACAGCTTCTCAACTTCTGCTTTAATTGCAGCTGCTTTCCGAGGGTGTATCTGACGCAGACGTTGCCGAACGGGTTTAGCGTCCGGGTAAGTCTTGATCTCATGAACAACAAGGGAGGGATCAATTCCTGGCATTTCCTCATAGGACTAGGCAAACACGTCGCGGAATTCTTGAAAAAGGGCCTTGTATATTTGAATTTCGTCATCTGAACATGAGGCACCTATATGAATGTGTTCAACAATTCCGGGCTTTACTGAAATGTCAATTGAGAAATTGTTTTCAAAACGATCATCCTCAGGTAAAAACGAGGATCTATGATGGAGATCTTCCCATGGTAAATCGTCTACACACAGGACTTCACAAAGTTGTTCTTCAGATGACACAACTTCGGGAAACGTTATTAACTCTGAGGTTGACGCGAAAAGGGATTCCTCACGGACCACATTCATTTGGTCGATTTGGGTTGAACTTGGGTCGGAAAAAGACTGCACAACTTCATAGGCAATTTCATATGGACTCAAAGGCATTGCATCACCGAATGAGTCTATCTCAGATTCAGATGGGACAATCCAAGGATCATCGTAAATAATAGTGTCTGAAGTAATCATATGAATGAATGCGAATGAAGGGTCTGCGTTGATTGGAGGAAAAGGAAAAGTTCCCAGTAAACCAGAATCTTTAACTAATCCTACGCCAACATCCTTATAAGGGATAGTCGTTTTACCGACATGCTGGATACTCTCTGAAGAGGCTGGGTCGGATGAAAAATAAGCCAGTTGGTCTATTGTCACGATCTTGCCATTATGTGGAAACTTTATGACTCTGAAGACCGATGAAACGACCGCTGTCATAGCGTAAGACCAACTTCGACCCAAAAGAAGGTTGTAGTCTAGAGGGGCATCAACCACCTCCACATCTAGACTAACGGTTTTTCCTTCAACCCCTATAGGCAAATCCTGTAAAATGCCAAACGGATGGAACCCACGGCCATCAAAGGCCTTAAGAATTGTTGGGGATTGGTTCAGCGAAGGAGAACCAAGCGATCTCCAACACTGAATCGACATAATACACGTGGAAGCTCCCTCGTCAATTACAGTCCGATGAATAGGCCTGTTTTTGACTATCACTGGAATCTGGAAAGCCATCTGATGAGGGAGACGTGGTGTACTATTTTCTAGATCAAAGATTATCAGGTTCGGGTCCTGAACATCAACAGCTCCTATAGCCGACAAAAGTAATTTTCGCTATGCTGGGCATGATTGCAGCACTTCTAAAGCCGACATTGCTGAGGGTGAAACAGCTAAATCCTCATCAATGTTGTAATTCTGGGCCACTCTCACATGTGGATTGAAAGCAGACCTTCGAAGTACACCTTTGGTAGGCGGTTTTATTACTAAGTCAGGGTTAGGTTTCTCGATCTGTAGTGGATCGGAACCGGGAGCTGAGATTGATGGATTTGAATGAGAAGATTCTGCTTCTTTCGATCCATCAACAGGACTTTTACTACCATAATCATGAGATCGAGTCGCAATCCTTACATGAGACATCATCAATATGGGTTCTTCAGTGGCATTCGAGGAAGAACCTATCATTTTACTCTCCTGCTTTGGAAATGGATCTTTCAAAACAGCAGGAGTTGAGGAACCTTTGACAATTTTCACACCCTCGGCCCGATGGGGTCAATCTCTCGTAAAATGATCCTCTGCACAAATTAGACAAGGATATCGAGGTTTGCACTTTTCGTCATTGGTTTCCGACTTTTCTGTTTTCTCCTTTGGAGTCTTGTCTGCTTTACCCTTCTTCTTCCCACCGTTTTTTGATTTAGCCGTAGATGACTCTACAGCGTGAATATCGGCGGAAATTTCAGGAGAAGACTCTCCTGTCGGGGAATCTGGTAAGGTTATAATGGGCGAAGAATTCTTTGAAGATTTCTTCTTGCTTTTAGTATTTACCGAACCAATCATGCCATCAGCAGCATGAGATCCCGAAGGAGCAGCAACAATTTGATTTGACTTTGGAAGATCTGGGATCTTTTCATGTAACGTACCTGACTGAGTGTAAACTAAGTCAAGGTACTGCGCTTGAGCAATCACTTGCTCTTCAGTAACTACTCCGGCCTTAGCTACATCTTCAGTAATCTTCAGTAATAATGATTTAACAAACCATTCAGCTAAGATTTGGTCCGGAATAAAAACTTTCACTAATCGCCGTCGATGTCTCCACTCATGGATATGATCGGAAATATAAGTGGATGTTGACTGTTTTAGTGAAGTTAGTAGTTCCGTGCCGTTATCATATCTGACCGGCAACTGAAAATGAGTTAGGAACGAGGTAGCTAACTGACTAAAATTGTAAAAAGAGGCCCATGGTAACTCAATGTACCACTTGGCCGCGAGACCAATGAGCGTACGCTGGAAAAGACGTAAGCAGATTGAATCATCCGAAATGGAATTTGAAGCACACCAGAGGTGGTAAGTCATCACATGATTGGACAGATCCTCTCCAGACTTACCTTCGAACTTGGGTATATCGCTGGGCAACTTATTTGGCATTGGCGGCCAGAACGGAAGATATTGTATTGGATCGCTCGTTAGGCGCGACAAGTCTGGTAAATCCAAAGTTGCGATAAACGGTAACTGCCAATTAGGATCCCTAAAACTCTGGGTCACAAGACCAGTCCCAGGAGGAGGATATCCAGGATAACTTGGAATAGGAATCGCATTTGGGATATTATATCCTCCTGGAAAACCAAGATTAACCGGACCGTACTAGGGTTGCTGAGGTTGTTGATAAGTGTACCCAGGATACAGTTGATACTGGTAAACCGGATGTTGGACAGCATGCCCATATTGGTACTGTCCCTGGTACGGTTGATAAGTGAATTGTGGTTGACTAGTGACAACCGTACTTAAACCAGGCTGTCCTATAGGCATCTGAACCATAGTTTGAATCGTAGATCCAGACAATGGTGAAGATGTCTGAGGAGTAGTTGCAGAGACAGTAGAAACCGGAGCTGTCGATACTCCAGAAGCAAGTGTGGTGGAAGGAGCAGATGTTGTGGTAGTTGCATCAGTCGTTTGAGATGGAGTACTAGGTGCAATTGGCGGCTGAGTAACTACCGAAGTTACAGAAGTTTGAACATTAGACTGGACCGGTTGCTGGGATGGACCAACAACTAAGGGTTGTCCAGTTTGAGATGACAACTGTATACTTGGCTGCAATACCTGTTGAACTTGCGATGGATCCCACACTATGTTCATTCCAGGGTATTGACCCATAACAAGTTGAGGATATTGAGATCCATAACCGGATTGAGGATAGGATTGATAACTGAAAGGCATAGTCCCCGTACCTTGAACATATGATTGACCTTGAGGTGGTTGATAACCTTGACTCGAGGATTGACCTTGAGGTTGATAACCTTGAGGTAAATACTGATACTGGGGTTGACCTTGACCTTGAGGTTGATACCCTTGAGGTAAATACTGAAACTGAGGTTGACCCTGGGGTACATATTGAGACTGGGGTTGACCTTGAGGAATGTATTGTACTATGGGTACATACTGTCCTTGAGGTTGCCCCCCAGACGCAATTTGTGTACCTTGAGGTTGCCCACCTTGAGGTTGAGAACCGGGAACTGAACCTGACATCATATAAATGTCTCCTATTCCCAACGGTTTATTACCATTGTTTCCAGCTAATAACCCATGTTCAATGGGTTGAGGAGATTCTCCCGCAAAGGTACCAAAAAGTGCCTGATACCCGGAGGGAACAGAAGGACCGCCGTACAAGAAAGATTCAGGAGATTGAGTGAACACGGACGACTGACCAGACATATTGACAGGAGTATAAATACCTCCAGGTGGAAAAGGAGTTCGAGGTGGAGAAAAACTTATCCCTGAGTTGTCTAAATAATTGGTTAACGAAAGGTACCAAGTAGTACTTCTAGGAGGACTGTAAAAGATAGATTCACGCTCCCTTAGATCAATAGTAGGTTGATCTTCAAGGATAGATACGCCTAATTCTTCCTCTGGAGCAAGTTCTTCAATAGCTATCAAACCAGAAGGAAGATTTTCGGTAATGACTCTTTCTACCCTAGGTGAATCAGGTGCACTAGAAGTTGGAGTAACAGGTTCAGATACTTCAGGTTCTTCGCCTATATCACTAGTAGATGAAAAACTACCAGCAAGCTTGGAAACTGCAACTGCTTCGGGATTATAACATGTTTCTAGACCTTGGTAATCTGGATGGACTACCAATGACGATTCTCCTTCTTCAGGTGAACCTACTTTACTGCCGCTGGAGTTACAAGGACCTTTAAACCTTCGTAATGACTCAGGACCTCCTCAGGAGGTTCACCCCGCAATCTACGGGACTTCCTCAACAAATCGGCCATGGTAACAATCTCAGGAGACTTGCCCCGAAGTCTACGGGACTGTCTCGGTAATTCAGCCACAGTTAAAAACTTTTAACTACTGCACACGCAAACAAAGTAAAATCTCAAAGCAAAGCACCTAAAGTCTCTAAAGAACCAAACAAATTTGAATCATACGCCTAAAGAATCTAGGGCGTCAAACCATACACAAACAGTAGCCTTTCGGACCAAAAACACTAGTTGGAAATGAAACCCAACATCGCCGAATTCAGTACAGAAGTGGTGGGTGGAATAGTTACCCCGGCAACCTGCTTAATGAATAGACCGGCACAAGTTCCTCCACTTTAACCGTCTCGAGTGAAGTGAGCCCCCCGGAAAGTCCAAGTGAGTCTAGCCGACGTCTGCTCCAGGTACAGTGGGATCTTCCCTCCACCGTCACCTCGGTAGGATCCTAAAGATAATGGTCACTAAGGTTACCAACAACAACAAATGCACCTGGGGGAACAGTCTACACTCCGACAGCACGCAAGGGCAGAGTATCAAGCTCAATCCCCTTGTCGGCTCCTTGACAATAATCCAAGGTTTACCGACAAGTGACCCCTGGCTCCTCGACAATGGTTAATCCGAGGTTTACCGTTTGTAATACGTGCGTGTCTGGCGTCGTTCCCAACGAGGGAGGATTGATCCCCTCACTGGTTCAGACACGAGCTCGTGCTTCTCCTTTAAGAGGAGCTTTCCCAGAGTACAAATGAAACAGTTGGATTTATCCTACCACAAGATGAGCTACTTGTTTGGTTTTGCTGTCTTGGAGAGTTAATTACTCTCCTACTCCAAGACACTAGCCTGATCTATATTGGTGTTTCAGAGCCCTAGTAAATAAAAAGTTACTAAGTTGATTTTACTTTAAGCGTTAATTTTATGGCTTTCTTTAAGACAAAAGGTAGTGGAGATGAAACTGATGGTGTGTAGACTCGACCGAAATCCACTAAAAAGATGCACTTAGGATGATTTATACTAATTTTTCTTTTTCAATGAATTCCCTAGCTAAGAGAGTTGGAGAATGCAAACTTGATATAAAAACAACTTTCTTGGCAATGAAAACAAAGAAACAAACTCTTTATCTTTTCAAAACATACGAGACATGACCACTAATCACTTCACGAAAATTCCTTTTTCTTTCAAAGACACAAATGCTACCAAAGCAAACTTTCCTTCAAAAGATATTTTTGTATTTTTTCTAATTAATAAAGCATGTAAAACTTACTTTAACAAAAATCAAAGTTAAAAAAGCTATGGCAATCAAATCAACTCAATTTTACTCAAAAGCAAATCTAAGAGAAAAGCACCTAAAAGTAAATCTAACAAGTCAAAAGCTTACTAAAGATGATTCCTGGATGTTTTACTCAGTCAAAATGTAACTAAGGACTAGTTAATGCAGAACCAAAAACTAGTCAAAACAAAAATCAAAATTTTTTGTTCTTTTCTCAAGAATAAAATTCAAAGTTCAAACAACAAACTTTTTCGAGATTCGCAAAGAGAAGACACAAAGGTAGGTCTCTCACAAGGGTGAATTCTATGACAGGCCCGACTCCTAAGAGGACTGAACAAAACCAAGGAGATCCAAAGTTTGACAACCTCTAATGCCAAAGTCACTACAGGACCAGTTAAAAATCAAACCCTAAGGAAAAATCCCTATGAATTTTACTAAAACCCTCGACACTGACGAAACAAGCTTAGGTGAAGATTTATGGCAGAAAACCAGTGGATCTGGGCAGAAAAAACAAATTAAAGACAAAATCTAAAAGGGAAAAAGAAGAAAATTGATATTTTCTTAATTTTGACAGGGTATGCAGGCGACCTGTTTGCACAGGTGCGGGTACGCTCTGTGCACAAAGCGACAGTGCGTATAGGTACGCACTGTGCTCAACTCAGAGGCTGCGTACTTCTATCAAAACAAAGAAAAACTAAAATCTAATTTAACCCTAAGCTAGCCCACCCAAATACACAGTCAGACAGCCAAAAACCAGAAAACAAATGACTTTTCTCAGATCAAAAGTTCATACAAAGGAAAAAACATTCACATCAATGGATTCTCCAGCGGAGTCGCCGTTTTGTCATGCGGAAAGAGTCGACAATGCGGACACAACCGACCTCCCTAGAAGCAAGAGCTTTCTAGTGACAAACAAAACAAATAAACCCTACTTTTCTCTAAACATGCATTGCAAATACAAGTAATCAGGGGATCTTTAACATACCTTTAGTCCAACGCTTTGTAGTAGTCTAGCCTCGTCGATCCGGATGAGCTCCTCCTTCTCTTCGAAACCTGCATTCACTAACAAGCCAAAAGATTAAATAGCACCTGATAAACTCATAAAACAATACATATCTATCATATAGACCAAGGAGTATATGAAACAAACCATGAATAACAATCTGTTGAGAAAAATAAGTTCATTTGCATTAAAAGGTAACAAAAGGAACCATTACAACCTGAGCCTTGGTGTTGTGCAAGTCCCTCCTAGGGTCCAATAAGAGTTTTCCTTTACTTTGATCAGCTCACCCACTCTCAAATAAGGCTAGGAAAGGATGGGAATCTCTCCTCTCAAGCTTTACAAGGGAGTCCTAATTCCAGCAGCATCTACCCTTAGGAATGTTCAGCTTTCAACCTCCCCTCCCTCTGGCCCAATGCCTGTATTTATAGTGCTCTAGAGGAAGTTATTCAAGTCCACCATCAATGGGATAAGCCCCTCTTTGGATGGGATAGCTCCCCTCTTGATGGGATAAGTTCCTCTTTGGTAGGGATACATGAACCATCTGGAGGCGCTTCATACACGTCAAACAAGCTTCTAGAATGCTCTAGAAATGACCACAAGTAACTTTTTGGGAGTGAAACTTGCGCCTTTTGACCTTTACAGGAGTACGCACCCATTGCTTTGTAGACAGAGCGTACAAGTACGCAGGTATTGTGAACTTGGGGTGCGTACACGCAGGTAAGGCTAAGAGAAACTACGTACCCAGAGATATATAGATTTTTAATGACTTTCTCTCTTTCTTGAAGTTTGACATGGAGAGCAGAGTTATGAGGCTTGCCAAGGAGGATAGTATGACAGTTGATGGAGCCATACTAACTGCAAATAGTCATGGTGACAAATTTTAGTGTAACAAGTGGTGATTTATGAATGTAATTTCTACTGCACATTGTAATTTTGAAGTACTGGAGCATCAACAATACAAGGACCTTTTATAGGATTCATGTGGGGTCTTGAATGGTGATGTGTTTCTCATCTTTATCTGTTTAAACATTGCTATTTATTTCCTTTTTTATTCTAAATATGAATTAATCAACATAAACTATGATAAATAGGGTTTGTTATCAAGAATGCCCTATTTTGGTTGTTGCTAATTTTAATGTTTTCCACTGAAGTCAGGATAAATAATTCCTAATTTCTCTTTATTCTCTACTGAACCGTGCATTTCTTCTTTTTCACCATCCATTTAAATCAAATTACTATAACCTGTATTGCCCTGTGAGAACTCCTTTAAAAATTGATGAACAAACTCCAGTTTAATCTACAGACTCCATAGCCCAATGGAATTATAGCACTAAATCAACCAAACATTTCAAACAAAACAAACAAGTACAATCATAGCTAGCCTAAAATTTTTCCATAAAACAAAGCTAAATCAAATAGAGAGATCCCTCTCTGATGCTGGTAGGGCTAGATCCCAACTTCCAATGTGGTTTTGATGTTGTCCTATGTGTTTATCCATCAACCT
The DNA here is from genome assembly GCA_031772625.1 of Pinus tabuliformis. Classification (NCBI taxonomy): domain Eukaryota; kingdom Viridiplantae; phylum Streptophyta; class Pinopsida; order Pinales; family Pinaceae; genus Pinus; species Pinus tabuliformis. Next base: position 1,026,950,126 of record CM062815.1, read on the forward strand.
CAAAAGTACAGAATGACAACATAGTGGCAACCATACTGGGGACGAATACTTTTTAATCTAAAACATTATTATTCCCTAGTTTTAAATTAGTATTTCAATAAGCAACTGTTGTATCATTATGAAATACATGACCTGAGCTTGTTTTTTTTTTTATATATTTAGTGTGTCATTGATTTTGATATTAATTTTTGTGTAATGATTTTTCATAGCCCTAGTTCCCAAAATAATTTACACTAGATCTCACCCTGATCCTAACCCTGCTAAAATTGTAGATAACCCTGAGAAATTGGTGAGAAAGAAAAGCTTTACCGATAGTCAAGGTAGTAATAGTCCTCTATCAAGATTCGATTCTCTCCCTAAGAATATTCCTTCGTCAAGGTCTAATTCTCTCCCAGAGAAATTTGAAACTACAAGATATATAATTTGATTTGCCTTTCCAGCAAAGTTTGTTTAGATCAAAGTCTTAGGCTTTTCTATATCAAATTGTCATAGATGAAGCCATACTGCAACCATATATACCCCAAACCCAACTCCTTGAAACAAATCCTGATCTTTAATCCTTACAAAAATTTGACAAATTACAAGGTCTAGTTTCAGTGTTGGACCAAGCTATTGAAGAAGCTTTTATTTAGCAGTTTGTTGAATTTTCTTCTTTAACAGTTGTAACAGTCTCTTTGTCCAATCAATTCTCCTAGCCCTACCCATTCCATAGTATCAACCTCCTCACCTTTGGCTTCCCAAACTTTTGTGCCTACTATCCCTATAGTTATCAAAACTACACCTACATTAGGTCCATCTTCAAGTAAATCTTCCAAAACAGTTATGGCAGGAAGGTACACACGTTTGGTGTTGCCAGGCCAGTTAAATGCTATGCCCAGATATTATTAATCTAAAATTGTGACCTTTGATAACACTGGTGCTTATACTGCTCAACAATATGTATATAGGATGAATGATGTGTTTGACGTCCAAGAAGTAGATGAAGGTGATGTTCAAATGAGATTGTTTGCCCAAAGATTAGGAGGTGATGTGAAGAAATGGTTTAGGGGTTTACCTGTAGTAAGTATAACCAACCTTGATGCTTTCCATCAAATTTTTAGCTAGATGGGAGATCAAGAAGAATCCACTTCAACTCCTAAATGAATATAAAAGACTGAAAAGAAAACCAAATGAAAGTGTGGAAGAATATTGTGAACGGTTTAATATTGTTTACAACGCCATTCCACAAGACATCAAGCCCTCCCTTGGTCTAGCTCTGATTGATTTTCCAGATGGTTTTGATGTAGATATGGAATATCAACTTAGAGAGAGAGACCTAGAAACTTTGGAAGAAATGCAATCAAATGCAATTAAAGTTGAAGCTAACATCCTGACAAGAAAAGCTAAACTGAAGTTTGAACATAGAGTTACCATAAAAGAAGAACCTTCTACTTCTGTTGTTGATCATAATATTGATAACTTAGTTAGAGTAGTGAATCAAATGATGCAAAGAGTGAACATTAATGACCAAACTCAAGCAAGAGAAAACCAAAATTCCCCTCAAACTAGAAACCAAAACTTTAGGAGGAATGTTCCCCAAATTAAACAAAGAGAACAAAAGGGTCTAGACCAGCAAGTTCAGCCTTCTTTTTAGGAAAATTACACAGATGATGAGGGGAATATTGTGGAATATTTGGATGATAATCAAATAAATTTTCTGGGGATAAATGATGATGAAACTATTTTCCTCATTCAAGAGGAGCAGGAACTTTTTCTCATAGCCCAGACTAAATTGGATTCTGAAGAGTGAGATGAGTATAAACAAGGGTTTTAACATGCCATAATGGATGTCCATAGGTACTAAAACTTAGAAGAAAAAATAATACAGACACTCCCAATGCCAAAATCTCATAACAACTTGCTAAGAAATTATCTGAAAATGAACATAACAAAACCACAAATAGTCTTCCTAAGAAAAATGTGGATAATTCTGGTAAGAAAAAGATAGAAATCCATGTCAAAAAGGTTCCTAACAGTGTTTCTAAAACTACTCAAACAAATGTCCCAACCACCAGTCAACAAAAGAGCCTATCACAAAAAAAATTATAGAGCAAGATGAGCTTCGTAACTTGAGTAAGAATCAAACAACTTTCAATATTGAGAATGAACCGGAAAAATTGAAAATCCCTATTCCTCTCATAGAGTTAATGAACAAAAACTTGTACAGACCCCAAGTAATGAAAGATTTAAACATTGGGGAAAACATTGTATCTGTAAATTTGAATGATGACTAGCCTGAACTCTTATTTGGGCCGAAAGTTGAAGGCAAACCACAAGAAGAAGGAGTCCCTCCATTCTATGTCAGTTTAAATATTCATGACAAGATTCTCCATAATTCTATGTTAGATTCAGGTGCATCCCACAATTTAATGCCTAAAGTTGTGATGGAGAAATTAGGACTTGACATTACTAGACCCTACAATGACTTGTACTCCTTTGATTCCAGCAAAGTTATATGCCTAGGTCTTATCAAGGACCTATGTGTTACTTTAGCCCAAATCCCTGCTAAAAGTCTAGTGATGGACATAGTGGTTGTAGACATTCCCCCTAAGTATGACATGTTGTTGTCACACTCATGGGGAGAAAAATTACAAGGAACCCTACAAATGGACATGACCTTTTCTACCATACCAATTTTTGGGCAGCAAAGGAGACTGTATAGGGAAACCTTAATGAAATTTATGGTGAGTACTCAAGACAGACCTCAAAATTATCCACTTTATTCTATTCATTCAGATTTAGATTCATTTATTCTTTACAACGATGGGGATATCAACAATCAAGTAATCAATGTTGAGAATGAGGTTTCTAAAACTGAACTAGCCCAAACACAAATAATAGAACTGAAAATTCCTCGTGAACCTCTTTGGAACATGAGTTTTGATTGCTCTTGTAGCAAGGATGGTGCTGGAGCAGGAATTTGGGTGGTTAACATAGGAAATAATCATGTTGAAGGTCATTCATACAGGCTTAATTTTCAATGCACTAATAACATAACAGAGTATGAAGCCCTCATTCTAGGTTTACAATTATTAAAAAATTTAGGTGCTAAAAGAATTTGTATTCAATGGGATACTGAATTAATTATTAAAGAAATTAAAGGAGAATATTCGGCCAAACATCCCAGGATGAGAGCATACATAAATGTTGTGCTGGACTTCCTAGAAAGTTTCCTTGAATATTGTTGGGTCAAGAAAAAGGTATGTTTTCTCCTTGGTAATACCTTTATTTAGTAATCATCTTCATGTTATTATCTTTGTTTATGAATAAAAGTATAGGAAATAATAGCTAAAGTCAGGTAAAAGTAATCAGTAACAAATTAGACAAATCTAAGCAGGAAAAACAGATTTTTACTATCTTTATGTGCAGAAGACGTGAATTGGTCGATAGCTACTCAATCAACAGAACATCAACATCTCATAAGGGAAAGAGACAACATTAGAGGCAAGGAAGGACAACGGAAGACCGGGCAGACAATGACTATTTTATGACATAATCAGATAAAGTATAGTGAAATCCTCAGGATCCCCTAATGTTGAGGATTCACTTTTATCTATTGACTTTCTAAATGTAATATATAAGGCCAAAAGGCAAAACTACACGGGAGTTCAGAATTTCATAGTTTGTAATTATTCTTTTTGACATATAATACTATTATCTTGGATGTTGTAACTTGGTCACTTATTTTAATGAAGAAAGACTACGTTTAACTCATACTTATATTCTGAGTATCTCTTAGTGGGGATTTCTGGCGATTCAAGGCCCAGTAAAGAGAAGATATACTGCTTCACCTGTGTCATAATATTTTCTATTTTATTCTTTACTGCTCATTAATGTTAAGTTAATATTACTTTTGATTATCGTAAGGATTGTCGATTAAATTTGCTTTAGCTATTCATTTGAGATTCAGATTGATCCGTGTGTTATAAATGAGTAATGATTTTGATTGAATTGGTTATGCTAGTTCCAACTCAGAATGCTATTCATTTCAATTAATGTTATCATAGATTTCAGAGATAGAATTGATCGCTCCCCATAATATGCTTATAAAGTCATTTTCTATTCAGATATTGTTTGTTATTCTAGTATCATTTGTTGTTCAATTAGGATTTGTTGTTCAATTATCATTGCTATCCATTGTTACATTTCTCTTCCATGAGTGAGCGAGTTAATTTCAATTCCATTCCAGACTGCCAAGCATGATTCTTTATAAGTTGTATTCAGATCCATTTTCTTTCATGATAGGTTAAGTATAATTGCAAAGTATGTTATGAATTTCTTTCAGAGTTACTTATTTTAGAATTGTTTGGATTGAGTTTGAAGAAGATAGTCATTAGAAATTACAACGATTTGTTATTAGTTAACCTCTGAATTCACTGCATATATAGTCCTAACACTTTTGAAATAAAAAGACTTTCCTAGGGTTGATAATCAATGTAGGAATTAATATTTCCTGTAAAAAGACATCTTAGTGCACCAACATTTTGGCATAGTTGCCGAGGAGAGTGTTTCAAAGTGATTTCCTTTCTATTTTGCTGCAAAAGAATTGAGTTTTAAAAGCAGGAGGTAAGAACTTGAATACCTAGCAAGTAAAGTTCTTGCTTACCAGCTCGCTTTTCAGCAAAATATTAGAGGTTAAATAGGAATTGGTTTTTATGAATGACTAGGAATAGAAAGATAGAAAAAGAACATAACCCCCTTCCTAAATCCACAAAATACAACGAATCAGTGAACCTTGGGAGAATTACCTTTATAGATGAAATTGTAAGAAAAGAAGAGTCTCAAGCATCAGTAGGATTCTAGATTGTATCTAAAAAAAGTCTTATTGTAATCCCTCAAGCAGTAACCTCACCATCTATAGTTCATGTTGAGATTCAAAGCCAATTTGGTGGATCTGAACAAAGTCTTCAACCTACAGTAAGTTTACATTTCGATCCTCTTGTTACACTAAAAAATGTCACCATGACTATTTACAATTAGTATGTCTCTATCAACAGTCATGCTATCCTCTTAGGCAAGTCTTATGCCTCTGCTCTCCATGTCAAACTCCAAAAAGAGAGAAAGTCTTTATAAATGTATTTATCTCTGGGTACGCAGGTTCTCTCAACCTTACCTGCGGGTACGCACCCAATGTTCACAAAAGCTGCGTACTTGTACGCTCTGTATGTAAAGGGGCAGGTGCGTCCCCCTGTAAAGGTCAAAATGCACAAGTTTCATCTTTAAAAAGTTACTTGTGTTTATTTCTAGAGAATTCTAGAAGGTTGTTCGACGTGTATTGAGCGCCTCCAGATGGTTCATGTACCCCTATCAAAGAGGAACTTATCCCATCAATGAGGGAGCTATCCCATCCAAAGAGGGGATTATCCCATTGATGGTGGACCTGAATAACTTCCTCTTGAGCACTATAAATACAGGCATTGGGCCAGAAGGAGGGGAGGTTGGAAGCTAAACATTTCTAAGGGTAGATGCTGCTGGAATTAGGACTCCCATTTAGAAGCTTGTGAGGAGAGATTGCCATCTTTGCTTGTTCTATTTGGAAGTGGGTGAGCTTTGTCAAAGTAAAGGAGAACTCTTGATGGACCCTGGGAGGGACTTGCACAACACCAAGGCTCAGGCTGTAATTGTTCCTTTTGTTTCCTATTAATGCAAATGAGTCCATTCTTCTCAATAACTTGTTATTTATGAGTTGTTTCATGTACTCCTTGGTCTATGTGTTAAATATGTTTTATTCTATGAGATTATCAAGTGCTATTTAATCGTTTGATTGTTAGTGGATGCAGGTTTCAAAGTGAAGGAGGAGCTCATCCGGATCAGTGGAGCTGGACTGCTACAACAGCGTTGGAGTACAGGTAGGATCTAAACACTTGATTTCTTATATAGTGAATGCATATTTAGAGAAGGATTGCTCTTATTTGTCTTGTTTGTCACTAGAGAGTCTTAGGCTCCTAGGGAGGTTGGTTGTGTCCGCACTATCGACTCTTTCCGCCTGACAAATTGGCGACTCCACTGGGGAATCCATTGATGTGAAAGTCTTTTCCTTTGTATGCAACTTTGATCTGGGAAAAGTCATTTATTTTCTGGTTTCTGGCTTTGTGACTTTGTTTTTCGGTGGATTAGCTTAGGATTAAATTAGATTTAGTTTTTCTTGAATTTTCTAGTAGGACGCACCCTCTGAGTATTGCACAGTGCGTACCTGTACGCACTGTCGCTGTGTGCACAGAGCGGGCCCGCACCTGTCTTAACGGGTTGCCTGCGTCCCCTGCTAAAATTTAAGAAAATTTCATTTTTTTGCATTTTTCCTCTTAGATTTTTCTTTTTCTTAGTTTTTACTGCCCAGATCCATTAGTCTCTTGTCAAAGATCTTCACCTGAACTTGTTTCGATAGCATTGAGTGTTTTAGTGGATTTCATAGAAGTTTAAGCCCTAGGGTTTGATTTTTGAGTAGGTCTTGTAGTGACTTTGGCGGTGGAAGTTGTCAAGCCTTAGATCTCTCTGGTTTTGTCAGCATTCTTAGAAGTCAGACCTGTCATAAAGTCTACCTGTGAGAGTAACTTACCTTTGAGTTATCTCTTTGGCAAATTTTGAAGTGCTTGTTGATTGAGTATTGAATTCCATTTTACAAAAAGAACAAAAAGATTTGAGTTTTGTTTTGACTGGTCTTTTGATTCTGCATTAGCTGGTCCTTGACTTGATTTTGGTCAAGTAAGACAACCTAGAATCATCTTTGTAGGCTTTTTCCTCGTTAGGTTTGCTTAGAGTAAATTTGTTTTTGATTTGATTGTGAGTCAAGTTTTCATAGATTTTATAACTTTTGAGATTGATTTTCGTTAAAATAGATTTATATGCTTTATTAAATAAGAGAAAATACAAAAACATCTCCTTTGAAAAGTTTTGTTTCAAGTAGCTTTGAAGAATTTTGAAAGAAAAAGAGTTTTTCGTGCACGTAGGGAGTGGTCATGTTTGTATGCTTGGAAAGATAAAGAGAATTGTTTCTTTGATTGTCTTTACTAAGAAAGTTGTTTTCTATAAAATTTGCATTTCTCAACTCTCTTAGTTAGGAATTTCATTGAAAGAGAAAAGTAGCGTAAATCATCTTAGATGCATCTTTGTAGTGGTTTGAGTCGAGTCTACACACCATTGGTTTCACTTCCACTACCTTTTGTCTTTAAGAAAAACCATAAAATTAACGCTTAAAGTAAAATCAACGTAGTAACTTTTATTTACTAGGGCTCTGAAACACCAATTTAGATCAGGCTAGTGTCTTGGAGTAGGAGAGTAATTAACTCTCCAAGACAACAAAACCAAACAAGTAGCTTATCTTGTGATAGAATAAATCCAATTGTCTCATTTGTACTCTGGGAAAGCTCCTCTTAAAGGAGAAGCACGAGCTCGTGTCCGAACCAGTGAGGGGATCAATCCTCCCTCGTTGGGAACGACGCCAGACATGCACGTATTACAAACGGTAAACCTCGGATTAACCATTGTCGAGGAGCCAGGGGTCACTTGTCGGTAAACCTTGGATTATTGTCAAGGAACCGACAAGGGGATTGAGCTTGATACTCTGCCCTTGCGTGCTGTCGGAGTGTAGACTGTTCCCCCAGGTGCATTTGTTGCGGTTGGTAACCTTAGTGACCATTATCTTTAGGATTCTACCGAGCTGACGGTGGAGGGAAGATCCCACTGTACCTGGAACAGATGTCAGCTAGACTCACTTGGATTTTCCGGGGGGTTCACTTCACTCGAGACGGTTAAAGTCGAGGAACTTGTGCCGGTTTATTCATTAAGCAGGTTGCCGAGGTAACTGTTCCACCCGCCACTTCTGTACTAAATCCGGCGATGTTGGGTTTCATCTCCAACTAGCGTTTTTGGTCTGGAAGGCTACTGTTTGTGCTTGGTTTGACGCCCTAGATTCTTTAGGCGTGTGATTCAAATTTGTTTGGTTCTTTAGAGACTTTAGGTGGTTTGATTTGAGATTTTACTTTGTTTTCGTGTGTAGTAGTTAAAAGTTTTTAGCTGTGGCGAAATTACCAAGACAGTCCCGTAGACTTCGGGGCCAGTCTCCTGAAGTTGTTTCTGTGGCCGAATTGTTGAGAAGATCCCGTAGACTTAGGGGTGAACCTCCTCGAGACGACCCCAGTAATCTAGAAGGTTTAAAGGTCCTTGTAACTCCTCCTAGTGGCAGTAGAGTAGGTTCACCTGAAGAAGGAGAATCTTCCTTGGTAGTCCATTCAGATTACCAAGGTCTAGAGACAGGTTATAATCCCGAAGCTGTTACAGTTTCTGAGCTTGTTGGTAGTTTTTCGTCTGCTAGTGATACAGGCGAAGAACCTGAAATATCTGAACCTGTTACTCCGACTTCTAGTGTTCCAGATTCACCAAGAGTAGAACGAGTTATCACCGAAAATCTTCCTACTGGTCTGATTGCTATCAAAGAACTTGCTCCAGAGGAAGAAATAGGCGTCTCTAATCTTGAAGATCAACTTACTATTGAGCTCAGGGAGCGTGAATCTATCTTTTACAGTCCTCCTAGAAGTACTACTTGGTACCTTTCGTTAACCAATTATTTAGACAACTCAGGGGTAGGTTTTTCTACACCTCGTGCTCCCTTTCCACCTGGAGGTATTTATACTCCTGTAAATATGTCTGGTCAGTCGTCCTTGTTTACTCAAACTCCTGAATCTTTCTTACACGGCGGTCCTTCTGTTCCCACCGGGTATCAATCACTTTCTGGTACCTTTGCGGGGGCATCTCCTCAACCCATTGATCATGGGTTATTAGCTGGAAACAATGGTAATATACCATTAGGTGTAGGAGACATTTACATGATGTCAGGTTCAGTTCCCATTTCCCAACCTCAAGGTGGCCAATTACCGCCTGGGGGGCAGCCTCAGTTAACGCCTGGGGGGCAACCTCAAGGTACACAAATCGTGTCTGGGGGGCAACCTCAAGGTCAGTATGTACCTATGGTGCAATACATGCCTCAAGGTCAACCCCAGCCTCAATATGTACCCCAGGGTCAACCTCAGTATCAACCTCAAGGGTATCAACCCCAAGGATGGCAACCTCAAGGGTATCAACCCCAAGGGTATCAACCTCAAGGGTATCAACCTCAAGGTCAAGGTCAACCCCAGTATCCGTATTTACCTCAAGGTTATCAACCTCAAGGTCAATACTCGGGTCAAGGTTATCAACCACCTCAAGGTCAGTCATATGTTCAAGGTATGGGAACTGCACCTTACAATTATCAATCCTATCTTCAATCCGGTTATCGATCTCAGTATCCTCAACCTGTTACGGGTCAATACCCCGGAATGTTAGTGTGGGATCCATCACAGGGTCAACAGGTGTTGCAGCCAAGTATACAGTTGGTACCTCAAGCTGGACAACCCGTAGTTTCTGGTCCACCCCAGTAACCGCAACCTATCTAGTCAAATGTTCAAACTTCTGTAACTTCGGCAGTTACTCAGCCGCCAATTGCACCTAGTACTCCATCTCAAACGGCTGCTGCAACTACCGCTACATCTGCCGCACTTACTTCTGGAGTATCGACAACTCCAGTTTCTACTGTCTCTGTAACCACTCCTTAGACATCTTTACCGTTGTCTGGATCTACGATTCAAACCACGGTCCAGATGCCTACAGGTCAGCCTGGTATAAGTACGGTTGTCACTACTCAACCTCAATTTGTTCAACAACTGTACCAGGGACAGTACCAACATGGGCAAGCTGTCCAACAGCCGGTTTACCAGTATCAACCGTATCCTGGGTACACTTATCAACAACCTCAACAACCCCAGTACGGTCCGGTTAATCCTGGTTTTCCAGGAGGATATAATATCCCTAATGCGACTCCTGTTCCTAGTTATCCTGGATATCCTCCTCCTGGGACTGGTCTTGTGACCCAGAGTTTTAGAGATCCTAACCGGCAGTTACCGTTTATCGCAACTTTGGATTTACCAGACTTGACGCGCCTAACGAATGATCCAATTCAATATCTTCCGTTCTGGCCGCCAATGCCAAATAAGTTGCCCAGTGATATACCCAAGTTCGAAGGTAAGTCTGGAGAGGATCCGTCCAATCATGTGATGACTTACCACCTCTGGTGTGCTTCAAATTCTATCTCGGATGATTCGATCCACTTACGTCTTTTCCAGCGTACACTCATTGGTCTCGCGGCCAAGTGGTACATTGAGTTACCACGGGCCTCTTTTTACAATTTCAGCCAGTTAGCTACCTCGTTCTTAACTCACTTTCAGTTGCCGGTCAGACACGATAACGGCACGGAGTTATTAACTTCACTAAAACAATCCACGTCCACGTATATTTCTGATCACATTCATGAGTGGAGACGTCGAAGAAGACTAGTGAAAGTTTTTATCTCGGACCAAATCTTAGCTGAATGGTTTGTTAAATCATTATTACCGAAGATTACTGAAGATGTAGCCAAGGCCGGAGTAGTTACTGAGGAGCAAGTCATTGCTCAGGCACAGTATCTTGACTTAGTTTACACTCAGTCGGGTACGTTACACGAGAAGATTCCAGATCTTCCAAAGTCGAATCAAATCGCTGCCGTTCCTTCGGGATCTCATGCCGCTGATGGTATGATTGGTATCGTGAATACAAAGAGTAAGAAGAAGTCTTCCAAGGCTTCGACCACTCCTATAATCACTTTGCCCGATTCCCCGACAGGAGAGTCTTCTCCTTAACTTTCCGCCGATATTCACGTTGTAGAGTCATCTACGGCCAAATCAAAAAACGGTGGAAAGAAGAAAGGAAAGAAGAAAGGAAAGAAGAAGGCTAAAGCAGACAAGGCTCCGAAGGAGAAAACAGAAAAGTCGGAAACCAATGACGAAAAGCGCAAACCTCAATATCCTTGTCTTATTTGTGAAGAGGATCATTTTACGAGAGATTGCCCTCATCGGGCCGAGGTTGTGAAAATATTCAAAGGTTCTCCCACTCCTGCTGTGTTAAAAGATCCATTTCCAAAGCAGGAAAGTAAGATGATAGGTTCTTCCTCGACTGCCAGTGAAGAACCCATTTTGATGATGTCTCATGTGAGGATTGCGACTCGATCGCAAGATTATGGTAGTAAGAATCCTGTTGATGGTAAGGAAGCAGAATCTTCTCATTCTAACCCATCAACCTCAGCTCCTGATTCCGATCCACTACAGATCGAAAAACCTAACCCAGACCTAGTAATTAAACCGCCCGCCAAGGGTGTACTTCGAAGGTCTGCTTTCAATCCACATGCGAGAGCAGCCCAGAATTACAACATTGTTGAGGAATTAGTTGTTTCACCCTCAGCAATGTCGGCTTTAGAAGTGCTGCAATCATGCCCAGCACAACGAAAATTACTTTTGTCGGCTATCGGAGCTGTTGATGTTCAGGACCCGAACCTGATAATCTTCGATCTAGAAAATAGTACACCACGTCTACCCCATCAAATGGCTTTCCAAATTCCAGTGATAGTAAAAAACAGGCCTATTCATCGGACTGTAATTGATGAGGGAGCTTCTACGTGTATTATGTCGATTCAATGTTGGAGATCACTTGGTTCTCCTTCGTTGAACCAATCCCCCACCATCCTTAAGGCCTTTGATGGCCGTGGGTTCCGTCCGTTTGGTATTCTACAGGAATTGCCTATAGAGGTAGAAGGTAAAACCGTTAGTCTGGATGTGGAGGTGGTTGATGCCCCTCTAGACTACAACCTTCTTTTGGGTCGAAGTTGGTCATATGCTATGACAGCGGTCGTTTCATCGGTCTTCAGAGTAATTAAGTTTCCATATAACGGTAAGATCATGACGATTGATCAGCTGACATACTTTTCATCCGACCCAACCTCTTCAGAGAGTATCCAGCATGTCGGTAAGACGACAATCCCTTATAGGGACGTTGGCGTAGGTTTAGTTAAAGATTCCGGTTTACTGGGAACTTTCCCTTTCCCTCCAATCAACGCAGACCCTTCATTTGCATCAATTCATATGATTACATCAGACAACATTATTTATGATGATCCTTGGATTGTCCCATCTGAATCTGAGATAGACTCATTCGGTGATGCTATGCCTTTGAGTCCATATGAAATTGCTTATGAAGCCATCATGTCTTTTACCGACTCGCGTTCAACCCAAATCGACCAAATGAATGTGGTCAGTGAAGAATCACTTTTCACATCAACCTTAGAACGGATAGCGTTTCCCGAAGTCGTGTCATCTGACGAGCAACTTCGCGAAATCCTAAGTGTAGACGATCTACCATGGGAAGATCTCCATCACAGATCTTCGTTTTTACCTAAGGATGATGCCTTTGAAAATGATTTTTCATCTATCTTTACCGCTGAATATGTCAAAGATGCTCAGAATCCAACGAAACATTCTGATTCAGAGTTGAATTTAGGGAATATTTCTCGCACTATTCCCATTGATATTTCAGTGAAGCCCGGAATTGAGGAAAACATTCATATAGGTGCCTCATGTACAGAAAATGAAATCCAAACTTACAAGGCCCTATTCCAAGAATTCTGCGATGTGTTTGCCTGGTCTTACGAGGAAATGCCGGGAATCGATCCTGCCATTGTTGTTCATGAAATAAAGACCTACCCGGACGCTAAACCCGTCCGGCAATGGTTGCGTCAAATTCACCCTCGGAAAGCGGCTGCAATTAAAGCAGAAGTCGAAAAGCTATTGAAAGCAGGTTTCATTTATCCAATCCCGTTAACGGATTGGGTATCGAATATTGTTCCGGTCAACAAGAAACAAGGAACAATAAGAATCTGTATCGACTATAGGGATATAAATCGAGCTTGTCCAAAAGACAACTATCCTACGCCTTATATCGATCAAATTATTGATGATTGTGCCGGAAGTGAAATGTTTTCCTTCATGGATGGTTTTTCGGGCTATAATCAAATCAATATTCTACCTGCCGACCAACCAAAAACAGCATTCATTTGTCCATGGGGGACATTTGCTTATTGCAAATTACCTTTTGGGCTTAAGAATGCTGGGGCCACTTTTCAACGGGCGATGTCTTACGCATTTCATGACATCAAGCACATTGTGCAACCGTACCTCGATGATTTGCCTGCTCATTCTTTACATCGAGCTGATCACCTTGTCCACTTACGAGCAATCTTTATGAGGTGTAGGCATTATCGAATTCGGTTGAATCCCCACAAGTGTGTGTTCTGTATAGAGACGGGTCGATTGCTGGGATTTTTTGTTTCAAAAGCCGGCATTCGCGTCGATCCCTCGAAGGTCGAAGCTATCATCAAATTGCCTCCTCCTTCGAGTTTGCGCCAACTCCAAAGTTTGCAAGGGAAAGCGAACTTTTTATGCCGATTCATTTCAAATTACGCCGAGGTCACTAAAGGTTTTACACGGTTGTTGAAACAGAACGCTCAATTCTTTTGGGACGAGATTGCCCAACAATCTTTTGATGCACTTAAACACGCGTTGACCCATGCACCGTTGTTGCATCCTCCCAACTACAACCAGGACTACTTCTTATACCTCGCAGCTTCGCATTCCACCATTGGAATGGTGTTAGTTCAAGAAGATGAATTCGGAGCGGAACATGTGATATATTATCTTAGTAGGACATTAAACCCCACTGAGCTAAAATATTCGCATGTGGAGAAATTGGCCCTGGCAGCCGTTCAAGCTGTCCAGCGTTTTCGTCACTACATTCTTCTCCGTAAAACTACAGTTATTTCGGATTGCAACCCTATGATTTATATTTTGACAAAACAACTGCTAGGGGGCAAGTACTCTAAATGGATCGTTATCCTGCAAGAGTTCGACTTGGAGTTTGAGAAGTCCAAGTCTAAGAAATCCTTAGTTTTTGCGGAATTGATGTGTGATTTCCTGCATGCTGACACAGAAACTGTGGCAGAGGAGTCCATTGCGGATGAATCTTTGTTTCTTATCAGTACTTTAGATCCGTGGTATGGGGATATAATCATCTATCTCCAAACCCAAACCTTTCGGCCTGAAGCTTCAAAGTCGGAACGTCGAAAAATTCGGTTTCAATCCCAGCAATACAAGATTATTGGAGATACACTTTATCGCCGGGGGGCAGACTTAGTTTTTCGACGTTGCTTAACTCACGAAGAGGCTGAGAGGGTTTTGAATGATTGTCACTCTGGAGCATGTGGCGGTCATATGTCTGGGTATGCCACAACTCAGAAGGTGTTGCGCGCTGGCTATTTCTGGCCGTCCATGTTTAAAGATTGTATCATTGCGGTCCGGAAGTGCCACAACTGTCAAGTGTTTGATCGCAAGATGCGCGCACCACCTGCTCCTCTCCATCCTATAATTTCCGTTGGTCCATTCGCCAAATGGGGTATCGATTTTATTACTTGTAACCCTCACTCGGCCGGGGGGCATGCATATATCATCCTCGCGGTTGATTATTTTACTAAATGGGCCGAGGCGATGCCTACATTCGACGCAAGCGGCAAAACAGCTGCAGTTTTCGTATTCAATCATATTATAACTAGGTTTGGTGTCCCACAAGCAATCATCACTGACCATGGGAGCCATTTTCGAAACATCATGATGACTGAGCTTACAAGCCAGCTTGGTTTGCGCCACGATAGCTCTACTCCTTATTATCCGCAAGCCAACGGTTTGGTTGAGTCTATCAACAAAGTTCTGGTTATCATGATCCGACGAACCATTTGTATTCATCGGTCGAATTGGCACAACATGTTATTTTCAGCGCTATGGGCATACCGAACCTCAGTAAAAACTTCAACAGGGTTCACTCCTTTCCAGCTAGTTTATGGCTTGGAAGCTGTGTTACCCATTGAATGCGAAATCCCATCACTTCAAATGGCTGTCGAATTACTTCCAGCTACTTTCGAAGAGGAGAAGCGTTTATTATACTTAGCTAAATTAGATGAGACTCGACGTGACGCTGCATTGGCAATCGAGACTCACGCGAAACGAATGAAAGCTCAGTATGATAGAAATGTAACCCCTCGAAGTTTTTCGGAGGGAGACCTAGTGCTATTATATGATCAAGCTAACGATAAGCTAGGTGCTGGAAAATTCGTTCCTATGTGGCATGGACCCTACATTGTAAAGCGAAAGCTAGCAAAAGGGGCCTATGAGCTGGTAGATTTTGATGGGGACTCTTTGGGTAAACCCAGAAATGGACTTTACCTAAAGAGGTATTATGCTTAAATGATGGGTATGGAGAATTTTAGTTAGGTTAGGTTTTCTTTCTAGCTAGTATGTTTGTTAGTTTAGATAGTGTGCTTAGCTTAGAAAGTGTGTTTTTCGTCGTTATTCTGGCTTATCTTGGTTTTACTCTTGATATTGCAGATGTCGACGCCTCTCCAAACATACATTGGATTTGTTGATGGTGCTTGTCGTAGTACACAGAATATCTCTTCCGCAGCTTGGGTTATCTATTCGCCCTCTGACGAGTTAGTTTCTATGCATGGGGTAAGCCTCGGTCAAACGACGAACAACATTGCAGAATACAGTGCAGTGGTTGAATTATTATCTGAATCTATTTCATTTGGAATTCGACGTTTGATAGTGAGGTTAGATTCTGAACTTGTTGTATTACAACTTAATAGAGTATATGCCATTAGAAATCCTGTGTTATTAAGGTTTTTTTTGAGAGTGCGTCTCTTGGAACGTGAATTTGATTACATTGAATATCAGCATATTCCAAGGTCTTTAAATACATTAGCAGATGCAATTGCTTCTCGAATGTTGGACAGACATTTACAATAATCATGCAAGTAAATTTAAAAACATTTCATCATATATGTTAAACAAAATGAGCCGGTAATAATGATATATATATATATAGGAGTGTGTCAAAAATATACATCGTCTTCGATCATAGGTTGAAAAACACCTTATGATCGGCAAAAATGATAAGTACAAAAAGACAAAAATGTCATATGTGTCAACGAAGGCGACTAGCCAATCACTGGTGGTGCTCTCTATACGAGACCACTGCCCGTGCTACCTACACAAGAACCTCCTAAAAGGTCCTGGGACTGCAACCACATAGCGCTGAAGTCGAATAGGAATATCATCTATGGTGGTCTCTGGTATATCCGCCGTCAGACGCTCTAGATCCTGTTCCAGCTCGGCCAAGGTCTCTGCGGCCGCATCCTGTGGGGCTGGTGCTGGTACAGCTAGTGCTCTCCTCTCAAAAGGCCGGAGGTTGGCTGGGCGCTGTGGACCAACATCTGCATTTTGAAAATTTTTATTGTCAGCTTTGAGACGATATATATAAAAAACAAAAAAATAGATAAATTTAAAACTTGTGAAAAATAAAGTACCTCTGTCGTCCCATTGTTCTCCCTATGGAAGAACCATGTCCGAATCACCTCGAAAATCTACTCCGGCATATGGAAAGTCCTGGATCGCAAAAACCTGGTCCTCTAACCAGCGAAAATAACCAGCAGGGAATCGAACAACTGCCGCGCCCTCGTCAAGATGCCGGGCCATCACCGTAACCCATCGTATCAGCTTTGGCTCCCGAGGACCCAAGATATCAACAGTGAGATGCTGAGGGATTAGCATCGGAACTCTCTCTAAGGCAAAGCTCACAACTAGAGGCCCATATCCAAAGGTCTTCAGTTGTCCCTTCTTTGCCCTAGTCAGTTGGCCCTTCATATTGGCCAACACAGCATCACACCAGTTGAAAATGGTGCCTTGGAAACAGTCAATCGCCATCCGCATTTGGGACTCGGTGGCAATATGTAAAGCGGCTGCACCGCAAATTCTGGTAACCGTGAAAGCTATAACCATGAGTTCACGCCGAGAGATGTATTTTATTTCTATGCCTTTCGCATGATGTTGATTGGGTATGCACCAATCTGCCCGGAGACTAGCAAGGGATTGGCCACCCGGCCTAGTCCCGGCTAGATTGAGTTGCTCGCCCCTATTTGGCAAGCCAGTGAGAAAGTATATGTCAGAGGGCTCTATCTCGAGCTGGTGCCCTCCGATGTAAAAGCATTGCTCATGAATGTTCCATCTCTCAACCAGCCACTCCAAGAATCTCACCTGAGCCCTCATGCCAGGTATGGCCCAGTATTTATATAGTCCGCATGCTTTTAGGGCATCAATGGAAGGTTGGTGACCAATTGCGGCTAAATCAACATCCTCGTGCTCTCTTTCTCTCCAATCCAACATGGTGAGTGCCCTACACACCAAGAAATAAATATTAGAATTAATTTGGGAAATTTTAAATGGTTATTTTTGGGGTTTGGGGTTTCAAATTCCGCCCTTCGCGGGGGACGCACCCCGCGTTTAGGACACAGAGCGCCGGGACGCAGCTGGCCTGAAGGTGGGCTGCATACCCCGACCTTTTTCCTGTGTAGGAAAAGGTCGGGGGACGCAGGTCACCCATAGGGCACCTGCGTACCCCGCAGAGCGGTTTTTAAAACCTAAAACCCCCCAAAAACCAAAACTAAAACCTAAAACAAAATTTTAATCGGATGAAATTGAAGAGGAGGATGTTGTGAAATACCTGGAAGAGACGGCGTTCGATTCTGACGGTCGGATTCTCCGCAATGACCACGGGAAGTTTCTTGCCAAAAGCCCTTTTCTCAACCTCAACAGTAAAATGGTAAAAATGACATGGTAAAAAGTCTTTTTATAGGTTTTTTGGATGAATGAATGCTAGGTTTGTTTATTTTTCACCATGGAAGGATATTTTTCAATGTATTTTTTCCTATCTTAAACAGGTATGAGTAATGTGTCATTTTTGTGCAGGACAAAGGGATTTAGAGGGAAAATTGTCATTTTTCACAAACCAAAATATCAGAGTCATCTTTTAAGCCCTTTTCTGACTCCCAAAATATGAAAAGATTACCGAGCGTTTCTTTTACACTCGTTAAAACGGAATTAAAAGACGGTCCCCTTATAGCCCTTTTTTGACCGTAAAAACAGGAAAAGGTTGTCGGGTTTTTGTCGTTTCAAACTTGATACTGGAAATAAAATGACGTGTCCTTGATCGCTTTTTACTTTTCAGGTCAATGGCACTAATTATGAAAGTACTCCTTGGTCGCAAGATCAAGCGGTTCCCCCAGGTATTATTTTATACTTTTTCGGGCTTGAGGGACACAAATCTACGAAAAAGTTCAACCTGGAGTCTTCTTAAGTTTTTCAGACTCTCTAAAATTGAAAAACGTCGAGTTTCTCCTATACTGGGCTCGTTAAAATTTCACAGTAAAGGACCTGTTCAATTACAAACAGGAACGAACCACTCCTTCCTAGGGTTCGAATCAAAACTAGGTTGGACTCATCCGAAGGATGAGCTTATAATCAAGCATATGTTATCCTCCTCAAGCTTGTTAAAAATAAAGAGGTACTTGCCAGAAATGGTGGGGGAAAAGAGAGAAGAATGAGCCTATTTGTTATCTTTTGTCTCAGAAGAAACTTTATTACTACTCTTGGACACGACACTTTTCATTCACCTGGGTTGGGAAATCCTTTACCTCACAGTTGATCAAACCACTTTGAAAGTCTTCAGCCGGGTTCCGGGGATTAGCTTTGAGTCATTCATCACCAAGCCATCTGTCGTGTCGTTATGTGTTCAAGAGGTCTGCAAACAAACTTTCATCTGCAAAATACCTTGTCATCTGTTTTGACCATCCCTGAGTCAGTCCTTACAGCAACATTTCTTCAACTTGAACAATGATTTCGTGTTGTGGGCTTGCCTGCAATGGGTCGCTTTCTATCGACATCAACACATTATCTAGAGAGATGACTTAGAAATCGTCAGTACCTTGAAGTCTGCATGCATCAATGGCAGGTTTCTCGCCTTTGACATCAGTTTACATCATTGACTTTCGATCAAAGGATTCCGTGAAATGTTCGACATCAACTCATTCATTCACATCTCATGGATTGTACTGGGTACTTTGAGAACCATTGACATTACTGGTGGTCTCTCTCACACTTGTTAACAGTTTACATCATCGACTGGTAATCAAGTGGTTTCTACCATGTTCGACATCAACTCATTTATTCACATGGCTAGAATCGTACCAATTCGAGAAGTAGAAATGAAGACCCTGGATCTAGTTTCCACCATCCAGGCTGCGAGGAGTTTTGTATTCATTATCTAAGTAGACTAATCATAAACAGATGGCTGTGCCCATACTGTGTCTACAAAAGTCTATGATTATGATGTACTGCAAGATCATTCCTGTATCAGAGTAGTTAGTCTGTTAGTTAACGTTTTGATCTGAGTATGGGAATGCCTACCTCAGTGATGATATAATCTTATACATGTATTTTGTGTTGAAAATTGCAGGTTCTGATCAGGCTCTCCACGAGATAATCCTTGAAATGATAAAGCGCTTCACCCTTCCTAGATAATATAAAACCCTAATCTATTACAGGCTTCGCACTTTAGGGGGCAATCTGTTACACTAAAAAATGTCACCATGACTATTTACAGTTAGTATGGCTCTATCAACAGTCATGCTATCCTCTTAGGCAAGTCTTATGCCTCTGCTCTCCATGTCAAACTCCAAAAAGAGAGAAAGTCTTTACAAATGTATTTATCTCTGGGTACGCAGGTTCTCCCAACCTTACCTGCGGGTACGCACCCAATGTTCACAAAAGCTACGTACTTGTATGCTTTGTATGTAAAGGGGCAGGTGCGTCCCCCTGTAAAGGTCAAAATGCGCAAGTTTCATCTTTAAAAAGTTACTTGTGGTTATTTCTAGAGCATTCTAGAAGGTTGTTCAACGTGTATTGAGCGCCTCCAGATGGTTCATGTACCCCTATCAAAGAGGAACTTATCCCATCAATGAGGGAGCTATCCCATCCAAAGAGGGGATTATCCCATTGATGGTGGACCTGAATAACTTCCTCTTGAGCACTATAAATACAGGCATTGGGCCAGAAGGAGGGGAGGTTGGAAGCTAAACATTTCTAAGGGTAGATGCTACTGGAATTAGGACTCCCATTTAGAAGCTTGTGAGGAGAGATTGCCATCTTTTCTTGTTCTATTTGGAAGTGGGTGAGCTTTGTCAAAGTAAAGGAGAACTCTTGATGGACCCTGGGAGGGACTTGCACAACACCAAGGCTCAGGTTGTAATTGTTCCTTTTGTTTCCTATTAATGAAAATGAGTCCATTCTTCTCAATAACTTGTTATTTATGAGTTGTTTCATGTACTCCTTGGTCTATGTGTTAAATATGTTTTATTCTATGAGATTATCAAGTGCTATTTAATCGTTTGATTGTTAGTGGATGCAGGTTTCAAAGTGAAGGAGGAGCTCATCTGGATCAGTGGAGCTGGACTGCTACAACAGCGTTGGACTACAGGTAGGATCTAAACACTTGATTTCTTATATAGTGAATGCATATTTAGAGAAGGATTGCTCTTGTTTGTCTTGTTTGTCACTAGAGAGTCTTAGGCTCCTAGGGAGGTTGGTTGTGTCCGCACTATCGACTCTTTGCGCCTGACACCTCTACAAGAGGGAAAATTGTGTAACCTAAGAGAAGGACAAGGAGAAACTAGTGGAACTGCTAAGGCAGGACCTCAGCTGTCTAAACAAGGGTCTCATGTGATCCCAGATCTAAGCAGTGCTGCAAAGCCATCTTGGGTTTCTAATCCTATGGTTACTCGAAAAGAACCCCTTGAAATCCCTGAAGAGTATTGGCACATCTTTGACCAAATGGTAAATCAACCACCTCAAGGTCAAAACTCAACATTGGAATACCCCATAGTCGATCAAGTGGCCAATGCCCCCATGAAGGCTATTCCTCTACAGAGCATCCCAACTTTTCATGGGATTATCATAGAGGATCCTAACGCCTTCCTGTTTGAATTTGATGTCCTCTGCAGAGGGTATGACTACACCACTAACCCCCAAAAGCTAAAACTATTCCATTCTACTTTGAAAGGAACAACCTTAATATGGTTCATGGGTCTGGGTGGACGTACTATTAATTCTTGGGACAATATGGAAACTTCCTTTCACACAAGATACCAGGACTTTTACAAGACTAGGGAGCTAAAAGATGAAATCTTTAAGATCACTACAAAAGATAATGAAACACTAGAAGAATACATCGAATAGTTTCTTAATAACTTGCAGAGATCTCCACACACCACCCTCCCAAAAGAAGTTCTAAGAGTTATCTTAATTAAAGGAATAAAAGAGGAGTGGTTAGAAACAATAATTTTAATGGGGAAAGGAGCTATTTCTCGAGAATATTATGATGAAATTGTTCGCTTGTGTATCAGGTGTTCACAAGGAAGCACACACATAGGAGCACCAAGCCGAGATCCCATGAGCAGGGGAAGCAAACCACACAGTGGAGGCATAACATGAATGGAAATTGGTAAACTCATAGAAGATTTCAAAATGGACATCCTTGGCACCCTCACAACGTAGCTGGATGTCCTACAGGCTAAACAAAAACAAGCTTTAGCAGAACAAAACTTGGCCATTTTTTGCCCACGCTGTCGGAAGAAGCACAACCAACGAGAGTGTCCATTAGACATGGTTCAGACATGTGCTATTGTTGGGTGCAAGATCCCCCAAGGGAAGTTTTGGGGCTTAAAGCTTAGATTTTAACTAACTCATATGTAAAGACTCTATGTTTTGTTGGCGTGGAGCGCGAACTTGTAAATGAGTCATAGGGTTGTCCACCCTCATTTTTGTAACGTAATGTCAACTTCAGAGATCTACCCATGGTCTGCGGACCATGGGATTGTATAAATAGAGAGAGGCTCTAATTTGTAAGTTAGCAATAGAAATAGAAAGAGAAATGTTGAAGAACTGAGTCTTGTCTGAAGTGTAGAGTCGAGTCTTTGGGTCATAGGTGTAGGCTATGTAGTTGAGTGCGCAGAGGCCTAGTAGTCCGTAGCCGAGTGTGCAGACCCCTATAGCTGAGTGCGTAGGGCAGGTTGAGTCCATAACCGATTGAAGCATTAACAAAGAGAAGTCTTATACCATTCCTATGTATTTATTTGTTATTTTTTTCATTGAATGTATTGGGTATAAATTACATTTCTGTTTTTTATATAATGCATGAACATATATGATTGTGTTGATTAAGTGGAGATAAGATAAAGTATATGTTTATGCGAAGTTAAATAACAATTATAAGTAAGATTCATGGTGTAACTTGGGGAAATAGCATAGATCGTTGCCTTAGCAGCGTGAAAGCTCCTCAGCCCCTGGTTAGGGCTACGCAAAGGTGATTATAAAAGATCCTGAAGGCTTTGCAGATCAGGGTAGTCCAACAAGTGACCTGTGCAAAGCCATTCACTGTTGGACTAAATCTACTTCGCCCCATACTGCCTCGGGTGAGACCTCAATCTGTGCTCTGTGAGCTATTGCTGAAAGGGCCAGTAGAGTAGGGATTTGTTTGGCTAATTAATTTCGAACCTAGGTCAAGTCCCCTCAAGCCAACAAATGGTTCTGTTGCCAAGACTAGAATCTGCATAGAGATGTCCGATGTCATATCATTGGAGTTCAACTAAGAAGGAAATTGAAGGCTGGTTGGACAGGAGGATTCATAGTTCGCGGTGCAGGAGAATAGGAATCCGCTATTGACAAAAGAAGAGTGGTTAGATTGCTACCTATACATAGAAATCCACAAGGTATTTTTCGCATTTATCCCTACTAAGCTATACGAGTGGATCGCAAAGCTAAAAGATAGCCAAGGAAGGTGGAAGCTTGACGGTCCTATTGTGTGGACCCCAGAGTTGGTGTGCAGATTGGAAGCATCGGAGGATAAGATCGTGTGCACTGTTGATCACTGGCTTGAATGGATTATAGGAGGATTCATTACTGAGTTCGTGGTAGATACTTCAGTCAGTTATAGTGAGGAGGAGCGACGCTTTCTCAAAGGACTATGAGGTAAGTACGTAAAGTCTCTGAATACTTGGATTAAAATGCTATTGTGTGAAAATAGGGTTATGTAATTACCATGATGTTGAGAGCTACACAAAGTGGAAAAACCTACAAAAATGAAGGAAGTATGTTATAGACATTTTTGTGCCTTACAGCATGAAGCATCAAATGTCGATAATCTAAGGGATCCAAAGTCCCTAAACATGTTGTTCCTACCCCTAGAGGAACAAGGTCAGCAAACCACAGCACTGATATCAGTTCTCCACCTGAAAACACTCAAAAACAAGCTAATTCTGGATCATGTCAACTGCTCCACTGAGCATCTGCGCTGAATGTCAACTGCTCCACTTTGTACCTGCGCTGAATGTCAACTGTAAAGAAGGCTACCTGTGCTGGGCGAGTTTGGCCAAGTGGCACAGTCATTCCTCAAGGTGTCAATGCCCAGGAAGCTTCCAAAATGACACTTGGATCAGGGAATTCGCCTAGTGATGAGTAAGAGGGTCTAGATCTCCAAGTGGAAGCAAGAACCTCTAAGTGGACTCAAGAACTGAAGAATAACTGAAGTGGGAGAGGACACTAGTCAGCTTCATGCCAACCTCAAGCTGACTCATCCTTTCTCCAAAACTCCTATATATAGAGCTCTCTCATGAGGTCTAAGGAGGCTGGAATCTTGCGAATGTAAGGAAGTGCTGTTGGTTTGAGTATAGAACTATTGGGTGATTTGCTTGAAGGAGGTGAAGAGGAGATTTCTTTCTGCTGGGAGGTGATGCTAGATTGGGCCTTTTATGGTTGTATCACTTCCTGAACTTTACTTCTTCCATTAATAAAGCATTTGAGGTTCTTCTATATGCATGTGTCTCAATGGCGTATTGTTACTTGTATATTTGATTTATTCTAATCCTTGAATCAATTATGAATGTATGCTGCTTGTAGTTTCTCCTTCTTGTTATTTTGCAGGATCTTGGTGTAGCTGGGCCAGTGAAAGAGCAAGGAGCTGAGAGCAAGCAGCAAGGAGAGAAGATTGGATCAATCATTAGGGAAAGACAATGGTTAGTGGATCTCTTTCTCCCCTCTCTTACATCTCATAAAGAAGTAATCTCGAATAGCTTTGCTTTGATTGTTGCTGAGGTACTATCACCCTTAGAGTGGGATAGGGTCATTCCGTATTGGATACTTTTCCCAACAACAAATTGGCGACTCCGCTGGGGATCGTATCTTGTTGGTTGTTTGTGTTTTTGCTATTCATTTCATAAACACAGGGAGTACCGAATCGAACTGCATTTGGATCTTTCAAATGCAAAGTAGAGGGCAGCTACTCTAGCTCAGTTTCTAGGCAAGTTTATGATTTTAAGAGCTGATTCACAAGGACTCTAAATAGCTCTTAGTGATAGCTTTTCATCCTCCTTTTCATCCCTTAGTGTGTACTTGACTGATAGCTTCTGATTTGGCCAAAAACTGTGAATTTTTGAGTAATCTGTGACCCAGAAACTGAGAAAAATGAAAGTTTGAATCTTCAGTGCAGGCACTATGAAGGCAGTCTACATTTCAGCGCAGTTCCCGAAGGGGCTACCTGCGCTGAAGGTCAAACTGCCAGTGTACTACCTACGCTGAACCAGTTTTGCCTAGTGCTACTGGGGTTCCCTC
Organism: Pinus tabuliformis; assembly: GCA_031772625.1. Lineage (NCBI taxonomy): Eukaryota > Viridiplantae > Streptophyta > Pinopsida > Pinales > Pinaceae > Pinus > Pinus tabuliformis. The sequence goes on from CM062815.1 coordinate 1,026,974,665, forward strand.
CTGTTTATTGCCCTGTTTTCACCCTTGTTTTTGCAGCCTGTTACCAGTCAATGTACCTATCTGAAACCAACTTTCCTTGCCACTATTCCGCCTTGGTTGTATAAAGAAACTGTATTTGTTCTTTGTGTATTTCTTATATCATTTGCAGTTTCCCATAACAAAAAGTGAACTAGTCTTGCTGTGGCCTCTTAGATCTAGACCTGTGATAAGTGTCGTTTTGATCTTAAGAGTTAGTTTGTTTGCTGTTCATAGCTGATTGAGCTTTTACTTTCATCATATGGTTTGAATTTATATATTTCTAGTGTCGAAACAAGTAAATCTTAAGGTGTCTTTTGATTTTGGACAAGCTTGTTTGCTTTCACTTGAAATTGAATTCAAAGTTATACAACAGCTTTCTTTTTGTGTCGCACAAACATTAAGAAAGAGAAAAGAAATACCTGCATTGTGCATGTACATTTTGACAGTTTTCATGTTGATTTAGGGAAAAGTGCATTAGTGTGTGCTCTATGATCTGTGTGAAAAGATGTTGTCTTTCTTTTCCCTCAGTAGTTAACATTTTCAAAGTTGAAAGATTGAAAAGCTTGCTTATCATCTTAGACTGCATTTAGGAGTGTTACTATACATCTCGTGGTGATCCATAAAGGCAAACTGCTAAACAAGATCAACCTTAAAATAAATTGAATTTACATAACAACGCTTTGAAACATAACGCAAACACATAGAGGTCTAAGCTAGAGACGTGTTCCGGCGTCATTATACGTGATATCTTAGCGTTGAGTGGTTGGGTGATTCCTCCACGGTGAAGCGATAAGTATCAATACGGACTTGTGCTCCCACGTACCATCGCGTATATATTGGGAGACCCCTATAGGAACAAAGCCTTTATCCATAGGAAACCGTGTCGGCCGCCCTACTGATCGCAATGCAGTGAACACAGCATTCACGAAGATCGACCACTCGTACCGTAAAACGTATTCTGTGGTTTTGCGAAAATTTTGGCACACCCTCTGCCTAGAACTCCAGAGTAGTTTCTTTTGGCCTTTTTCAAACTCTATAACTGAAAAAGTCCATCCGAGCATTTGTCACTTCGGGCTCGTTAAAACATCGAAGGAGACTAGAGTCATCTTTAGCTTTTTCTCGACTCTTAAAAAATGAAAAAGCAAGTTGTGTCTAAAGCGTCGTTATAAAATTTATTTTAAACGGAACATAATCACCTCCTATTCCTGCGTTGATCTGTAGGTTGAGAACATGGAACGCCCCAACCAAGGAATTCCACATGATGGAAATCCTAGTCCTTTCTCCTCTTGGGGAGAAGTTGGTGCGCCCCACATGGCCACATTGTCGCTTCCAGGACTGACAATTGGCCTGCCAATTTGGCTATTCTCAACCAATGTAGTTCAGAACACCATGGTTCCTGAATAGTCGAGTCAACAGTTAGATCAGTCTAGAGCTGCCCACCAGCCTTCTACTTCCTATAACTCTTCCTCCAATCTTTCATCTTCGCAAGGTAGAGCCGGCAAAAGCCAAGCTCCCATGGAGAAGAAGGAGAAGAAGAAGAAGGAGAAGAAGAAGAAGGAGCCTAAGGCGACTGGGGGCAAGCAAAAGACATCTGACAAAAATCCACACACAGCACAGACCGGGCCTAAATCGCCATGTGTCATATGTAAAGGAGACCACTTCCACAGAGATTGTCCCTGTATTCCCCGGATACTAAGGGACTGGTCCCCTCGTTTGCACAATTCGGGAGCATCAACCTCTGATAGCCATGTTGAATGCTTGCCGTCAACCAGCGAAAGTGAAGGTTCAAGACAAAAGGGGGGAGCAAGATCCCCCTGCAGACTGTGTGAAGGCGATCACGCCATCCACCGTTGTCCCTTCTTAGACGAAGCGAAGAGAGTTTTGGAAGATCGCCCGGTTTCACCGTTGATACTTCCTCCTGGATACAAAAAACTCGTGCCAAGTCCTTCGTTGGTTGAAAATACAGCCGGCCCACTCAAGTGGTCAGCTGAAGCGTCAGTCATTGAAAATGAACCTACTGAACCTAGACCAGACGAAAGTCTAAAGGTCGATACGGCAGTTGACCCGGTTCTTCCTTCAGAGGTTTCATCCTCAAATGACACCGTCACTGAAGATTCATCTTCAAATGACACCCTCACTGAAGAGAATAAGGATGACACCATCCAGATTCTTTTCATCAACATAGATTCTGATGAGCATCAGGGCAATGTGCCCATTCCTTTATCGCAGGAAGGTACATCGTCAGGGTCATTTCCGGCCGTGTATTCGGTCCCACCACCAAGCAACCTGGTTGTATCCTTTGATTGGAATCAACTAGGCAGACCCCGGTTGCCAGCCAGTATACCATTCAGAATCATCGTCCAAATTTACAGAATGGTAATGGCTGGAACTATCATTGATGAAGGGGCATCTGTGAGTATCCTTTCCTCTATTGCTTGGAAAGTACTGGGTTCCCCGGCGCTTTTGCCTGAGATAAGAAATCTCTCGGGTTTTGATAAAGGAACCAGTCGACCATTAGGGATCCTCCCCAATGTGCCTGTTACATTGAAAGGGAAGACTGTTCAAATGAACGTGATGGTCGTTCAAGGACCCTTGGATTATAACCTACTCCTTGGATGAGACTATATATATTGCATGGGAGCTATAGTCTCCTCACTCTTTAGAGTAATGTGTTTTCCACACGAAGGAAGAATGGTCAAGCTCGTAGACCAACTTTCATTTCCGGGATCACGCATCGCAAATAGTCATATACTAACCCTCAATGGTCTATTCACTCAAGAAATGTCTCCACCCCCAGTCCTCCTTCCCGATGAGCGCGAGTGATTCGGAAAGATGGGACTGGAACCCAGGGGGCATGCATCCTGGTCTGCTTTGGGTAGAGGAAACCTTGGGTATAAGGTAGAATTTCCGCGGGAGAATATGACTAGTCCGTACCCCATCTGAAAGAAGGAAGAGGGGTTGTTCTGGAACAGGATTCTTTTGTTAAGGTTACTTGTTTGACAAAGGTCATTCACCATTGTCTACTTCAGTAGACAGTGCCGAGGAGATGTTTTCGTTTGATGGTGTTAACAAAACAATATTTGGGTAACCAGAAAGAGGCAAGCCTCCCTCAATAACATTAATGTTTTGTCTTTGAGTAGTGTTCTTCTCTTGTCGCAAGTAGCTGCTCTCTTGTCACAAGTAGCTGTTCTCTTGCGATCTTGCAAAAGATCTGTTAAAATTTAGGCTGACGGGAAGACAAGTACCGCATAAGACCTATTAAAAATAACGAGAAGACAAGTATCGTTAACATTAGACTGGCAAGACGACAAGTAGCTGTGAACACCCAAAGAAAAACAGAGGTGGGGGAGAGTAGGGGCAGCCTTGAAATTGTATTTTATACCTGGGGGCATGCAAACCTTTTGGAGTGCAAGCCAAGAGCGGTTATTTATCTGTTTTTTTGGATTAGTCGTTTCCTAACTTGCATAAAGAAAGGATGTGGGGCAAAGGTCAAAATTTGCCAAATTAGGAGCATAGCTTCGTGTGATAAAGCTCCATAAAAAATAGCTATCTCACAGGAGACATTTCTTATCTTATGATTGGTATTATCGAGCAGTTTTACCGCGGAATTTATGCTCGTTAAAAAATAGAAAAGCGAAATCTGAGCAGTTTTAGTACATAGTTCATGCTCGTTAAAAAATAAACATAAGATTGAGCAAGAGTTTCCTCCAGAGTTTAAGCTCATTAAAAAATGAACCTATTCCGGTAAATAACCATTGTGATCGTAAATTTATTAGCCATAAAAAGCCTTGGTCGTGTTTGCACCTGCCACCTCCATTCCATTTGGCCAATCGTTCACCTCCATATGATTGTTTACCCATTTTGAGGAACAGCTGCGAAGAGTGATTTCACCTAGCCATCCTTGTGACACTGCCGTGATTGGAAAATTCCAACCTGTACCTGGAATCTGCTGCTATCCCTGTTTATCACTCGTTCCTCAAAAGACGAGTCTTCTTTGAGCTCTTTTCATCTGACTCGTAAAATATGAAAAGTTTGCCGAGTTTTGGCCTTCCAGCTCGTTAAAAGGACCGGAAGAGCTATCCCTCCTCTAGATTTTAATCTTTTTGGACCTGAGGGATTATTACACAAAAAGGTCGAGAGCTTGTTTTATTCGGCTCGTTAAAGTTATCGAAAATTCATCCCTTCTGTATTGTTTATACTTTTTCGGACTTAAGGGATTAGATGACGAAAAAGGAATTTTGGAGTTAACTTTTTGTACCTTTTCAGACTCTCTAAAAATGAAAAGGACCGAGTTTTCCTTGTCGTTAGACTCGTTAAAATGATTAAATAGTGACAAACTTGTCTTTAGACGAGAACGAGTTTCCCTATCGCTAGGCTCGTTAAAACATAGCGATGGGCTTGCCCGAAGGGCAGGTTATAGAACAAGCATATGTTATCCTCCTCAAGCTTGAAAAAAATAAAGAGGTACTGGTCAGAAATGACTGGGGAAAAATTGGGAGAACCTCAAAGCTTTAATGGTAGCAAGTCGCTCTTGAACATGACACTTTTTCTCCGTATCACATCGGGTTGGGTTGTTTCATTCACCGGTCTCATCACCATGGTCCTCGCCAAACCATCCACATTTGGGGTAATGCTACCGATCCATCGTATCAGTGTCGTTATATGTTCAAGAGATGTTGTTCAGAAAGAGTCAACCGTGTCCCATCCACTACCATACATTATCCTTCATCCACCCATGATCGCCACCCTGAATCATATTTCACAGATTGTTTTCACCTCCACTAAAATCATTAGCTCCGTTCCGTGTCACTGATGTGGGATTCATTAAGGCCCTCCTTTGACGGATCGCTTCTTGTCGACTTCAGCTCATTATCCAAGAAGTTGATCTAGGAACACCCCCCCCAGTACTTTGAAGCTTGCATGCCTCAATGGCAAGTTTCTCACTTCCGGCGACAGGTATACATCAATGACCTTCGACCAGAAGATTTTGCGTGGTGTTCGACGCCAAGTCCTTTATTCACACCACGTGAATTGTACTACAGTAGCTTGAGGGTCATTATCATTATCGGTGATTCCTCTCGCGCTTGTTAACGGTTTACATTATTGACCGGTAATCAAGCGATGTCTTTCCATGTTCGACTTCAGCACAATTCTCACATGGATCGACTTGTACTTAGAGTGAAGATCGAACGAGTTTGAAGACCCCGGATCTAGTTTCATCCATCCGGGCTGCGATATATATTTAGGAAATATAAAGACATTTGACATGTACATCATTACAGCAGATGATCATCCTACTCAAAGGATGATAAATTCAGCAGAGAATTATCAGTCTACCACCAGACGATCGTCTGTTCTATGTACTAAAATGAATTTATAAAGCTGAGCATGGGAATGCCCGCCTCAGCTAGATCATGAAAGCAGAATGAAAAATAATGTATTGTATTGTATTTTATTACAGGTCACCTCTCAGCGATTGAATGAACTTCGGATCCTCCTAATAAAGCATTTCACCCGATAAACGACCTCATACTTTAGGGGGCAACTGTTATAGACATTTTTGTGCCTTACAGCATGAAGCATGAAATGTCGATAATCTAAGGGATCCAAAGTCCCTAAACATGTTGTTCCTACCCCTAGAGGAACAAGGTCAGCAAACCACAGCACTGATATCAGTTCTCCACCTGAAAACACTCAAAAACAAGCTAATTCTGGATCATGTCAACTGCTCCACTGAGCATCTGCGCTGAATGTCAACTGCTCCACTCTGTACCTGCGCTGAATGTCAACTGTAAAGAAGGCTACCTGCGCTGGGCGAGTTTGGCCAAGTGGCACAGTCATTCCTCAAGGTGTAAATGCCTAGGAAGCTTCCAAAATGACACTTGGATCAGGGAATTCGCCTAGTGATGAGTAAGAGGGTCTAGATATCCAAGTGGAAGCAAGAACCTCCAAGTGGACTCAAGAACTGAAGAATAACTGAAGTGGGAGAGGACACTAGTCAGCTTCATGCCAGCCTCAAGATGACTCATCCTTTCTCCAAAACTCCTATATATAGAGCTCTCTCATGAGGTCTAAGGAGGCTGGAATCTTGTGAATGTAAGGAAGTGCTGTTGGTTTGAGTATAGAACTATTGGGTGATTTGCTTGAAGGAGGTGAAGAGGAGATTTCTTTCTGCTGGGAGGTGATGCTGGATTGGGCCTTTTATGGTTGTATCACTTCCTGAACTTTACTTCTTCCATTAATAAAGCATTTGAGGTTCTTCTATATGCATGTGTCTCAATGGCGTATTGATACTTGTATATTTGATTTATTCTAATCCTTGAATCAATTATGAATGTATGCTGCTTGTAGTTTCTCCTTCTTGTTATTTTGCAGGATCTTGGTGCAGCTGGGCTAGTGAAAGAGCAAGGAGCTGAGAGCAAGCAGCAAGGAGAGAAGATTGGATCAATCATTAGCGGAAGACAACGGTTAGTGGATCTCTTTCTCCCCTCTCTTACATCTCATAAAGAAGTAATCTCGAATAGCTTTGCTTTGATTGTTGCTGAGGTACTATCACCCTTAGAGTGGGATAGGGTCATTCCGTATTGGATACTTTTCCCAACAACAAAGTAAGGGACCAGAGAATAGCCCTTTGATTTCACCTCTGCGAGGGGATGAGGAAGAGCTCGCGAAGGTCTCTCCGCCAAGTGCGATCCATCTAATAAGGAAATGAATTCTGTGCATACTACCCCCACCCAAACTACCACCAGCTTCACTGCCTTCACCTTAATCTTCAGTTGTACCACCTTCACCACCACAGCGAGTCAATATGGCAAGCACGATAAAGTTGCATGTGTTCAAGAGAGTAGGAAACGAGGATCTAGACCAATTTTCGTTCGTCATAAAAGCCATATGGGAAGCACAGGGAGTTACAGATGACAATATAAAGAAAGCGACACTGGTTAGCACCCTGTAGGACTACACACTGACCTGGTATATTAGGCACTCTAATGATAATCCAAATGTGGGAATCGAGGATATCCAAGCAATGCTAAAAAGGGAATTTAGCAGGCCAAAGTGAGAGGCACAGTCGATCATTGGATTCAAAGAGATCACAATGCTACCAGGTGAGACTCCTTAGGAGTTGGATCAAAGGTTGAAGTGTACGATTCACAAAGCTAATATGAATTTGACGGATGGACAACATCATGAATGGTTTGTAGCATCGCTAACACCAAATTTAAGGAATGCGCTATCACAATAGAAGTTAATGATGCAGGCAGAGGCCTTAGAGATCGCGATGAGGCTGCATGAGACCTCGATGTAAGATCCTAACTTGGGAGTTCAACAAATCCATGCGCAGTTGAAAAACTTATGCCTTGAGATGCAAAGTCCGAAACAGGACAGGACAACTCACCCAGAAGTGTGCGAAGAGGTATGGTGCGTAAAATGCAAGGGCCAGGTTCATGAAGGACCATTGCCCGATGTTCGTAAATTATCCCATGGGAGGAGGACTGATTCCGTTAAGACTAGAGGCACAAGTAGGACCTAACGTGGTTCCTGCTTTGTGGTGTGTGATTTTTCAAATAGGAGGGAAACACGCAATGGACAGCTACCATTTGTTACAAAACTATACTAAAAATTCGTAGCAATTGTTCTGTAATTTTTTTAGGTCAGTGGGACATGATGAGCGCACTTATAGGAGTTATGAGTTGATGATGGATAGAACTCCCACCTACATAGTTTAGGTAGAAACGCGGCCCCTAGATCACAATGCAGGAGTGGCACGAACAAGATTTCAGGGATGCGGATGAGGCCGAGGTGCAAGAGGACCTGAAAGAGGTCATGAACAACTGATATGCTACAATTGTGAAGGGCCAGGACATTATTCCCATGATTGTAGGAACACAACGTGTCCATCATGTCTGAATTGTACCTTGTTTGATCATGAGATGGAAGATTCTCCTACGCTGATAGATAGGATACGTGATAAGGGAGTGCTACTGCCTCCGCTGATAGATAGGATACGCGATAAGGGAGCGTTACTGCCTCCGCTGACTCAGAACCTGCAAATGATGAGGTTTGAGCCACGCGAGGAAGATTCAAATGTGAACATTGTGCTTCGAAGTGGAAACACGACAGGAGATGATAAAGGCAAATAGCTTGAAGATAGTACTTGGGTTCACAAGGCCACGACGAAAGAAGCCGAGTTTGATTTGGAGTGTGCTAAGGAAACCTTCATGGAAGCTAAGAAGAGCTTCGTTGATGCCTCCACTTTAGGAAGAAAAGATAGACTGGAGCCAGAAATGGGCCCATCTATGCTTACGACATTCTTGGAAACATGAATGAAGCTATTGCACCACAACAAAGCTGTAAAGGGACTACAAGAACTCATTAACTGATGCGCTGGGACCACACCAGGAGAAATGCACGTAGTATGGAAGATTGGAAAGCATATGATGAGGATGAGACGAGAAATGAGGTTAACCGCGTAGATTGGAGAATATGACATGGACCAAGTAATTATGGATTTAGGATTGGACGTGAATGTTCTATCGAAGCAGCCATGGGAGCACATGGGGAGGCCTATGCTACAGTGGTCTCCTATTCAGCTATGAATTGTGAACTAGCAGAAGATAATACCTACAGGGAGATTGCAGGGAATCGCTATGGATATTGAGGGAGTGAGTGTGCTAGCAGACTTTGAAGTAATAGAGATTGTTGATGACAACAATCCCTACCCTACGCTCTTAGGAATTCATTGAGCCACTGACATGAATGGGGTGATTAATCTAAAGAAGGGAAAGATGATTTTTTGAAAATAAGTCTCTGTTCATAGTTATACCTTTGGACCCTGTAGAAGGATTGTGTTATACATGAATTGGTGTGCGACTGTGAAAGTGACAATGATTTAGACTGCATCTATAAAATAACCACGCGGGAGAAAGATTGGGTAAATCCCACCGTGGATGGACGAATCTCATGGGAGTGCAAAAGCTCTTGTATGTCAGATTCTAATGAGGAGATAGAGTGATGGCAGAACCGGTTACACGAGGTAACCACACTGAACTGTAATATGATGACAAGATCGCTACGTTGCGTATCGACATAAGTGAGCGATCTTCCAACTTATGATGGGTTAAGTGAGGTAGATACTTTCTTAGATAAGTTTGAAAGGGAGGTGACAGAAAAGCAACGGTTCTAGGCTTTGAATTGGGTACTACGTGCTATGCCCGCAAGGTGGTGGGCTATGCACAAAGGGAACTTTGGAGACTAGCGTGAATGCAAGAGAATGATGCGCACATGGTTTGGGAAGCCAAGAGTGTGATTGACATATAAATGCAATGAGAAGGATAATCCGCGTGCACATCTAGCTAGGTGGATGCCAACATATGGAAAACAACCTACACGGATACGCATGAACTCCGCGCTGAGAGGTAGGATCAATAAACTTGTGTTGGGGGGGTAGATGTGCAGTTGGCTCTTAAGGTTGGACGAAGAGTATGTGGGAAGAACAATGTTGTAGAAGGCTATCCATGTGGAAGCAGTTGATAAATTGTGCAACATGTTGAACGAGGTCAGCAACGCACAGCGAAGTGGTTGGGACCTGCGCGTACCTAGGCAGATGCCTTTTCAGTTGGTTCATAGAGTAGAAGCTGTAATGCCTATGGAGTCTATCATGTCTAGTCCGCGCATAGTGGCACTCGCAGGGGTAATAGACCGCGGAGCCCTGGAAGAAAGGTTCACGCCGTTGGAAGAGCCTGAAGAAGAATGGTTGGGACTCAGTGAGGAGATCTAGCAGGGTGATCTTAGGCTCCAAGAACTCATTAATGAAAGAGTTTGGTTAAGGGAGAAAAGCACCATGGCGGAAGTGGAAGTCAAGAAGCTTGAGGAAGGAATAAAGAAGGACTTTCTTGATAGAAAGACCATAGTGATAAAGCAGGATGAGCTCGATTACATTGAAAGACTTGGGGACCATCGCCAAGAGTTTCTCAGTTTGCTGCATGGGATGGGACCGTATGTTGTTAAGGAAATCACAGATGATGGTGCGGTATAGTTGGAGAAGTTAAATAGCAAACTCTTCCCAGGGAAAGTAAATTGCAGTCGGTTGAAGCCGTACATAGGTGGCCCAGCCAGCTGACTAGCCACAGGAAGCATAGTCTTAGCACTCCAAGGAGTTGAAAGGAGGCGTAGGACTATAAACTACTATGCTCAGGAGTTGTGCAATGTCAAAATTGCACTCAGGAGCGAAGTGTCACAGGGTCCGCGACAGTGCAAGGGTAGTTGCGCTGCTGTGCGGGTTGGCTGGGGAGTGACCGTTGCAGTGACTTTTCATGATGTGATGCTTGGTTTGAGACCAAATGGAGTAGGCAAAAGGCATTTAAGGAAAAATTTATGGGCTAGAGTTGGGAAAATCTGCCGCCAAGGGAGTGTTAATGGATCGAATTTGGTAGGAACAATCGAATTCAAATTCAAAAGGTGCTATAAATTGCAAAGGGCTGCCCAGCAAACAACACTTGGCCATTTGAGAATTGAGGTATTGCGCACCCAGAGATTCATGAACCCTGATTTTTTTGACCTTTTGAAGTCAAAGGCATTATTTGAGCACTTACCTGAACCGTTGAGAGATTTGTGGAACAATAGTATGAACACGCCAGAGGAAACCATGGATATCAGAGAGATGGCCACTTAAGAGGCCGCACAGGCCATGATAATAGGAGACACCCTAGAAAGCATCGGGATAGTTGCATAAGTCCCTAAATCACCGCGCATGTGAGGCCCAAGAAAGACAAGCAACCTATGGTACTAGTGCACGTGTCCCCTAGAAACCTGCTAAGAACTAAATTGACCATGGAAGAAAAGGGGAAGGCAATTAATTTGGAAGCTGATGAGGAGGAGGAAGACCTTGAGGAAATCTTGGTGGAAGAGGAGGAGGACGAAGAAATGGAGGAAGAAACCTAGGGTGCAGACCCTCTGACCAGGTTGCCTGCATATGTTCCTCTGCAGAAAGGGAAAGCAAGGGTGCCTAAGGACCTAGATGAGAGGAAAAGATCTTTGCAGACTCCGCTTTTCCCTGATGATATCATTTTTGAAGGAGTGCACTTAGGATGGGTGTCAGCTCTAAAGTTTGAAGATTGGGATCTTGTGAACCACGAGAAATTCCCCCACTTGGCAACTTCTCAGCTAATGAAGCCAAAGAAAAATACAGCAACGTGAGTCATAGAGTTGGAGCTGCACAAGTGGTTGTGAGGAGTAGAGAAAGCAAGGTTGTTAAACCTGCTCTAGGTGTCGCATTACCATCGCACCCCAGTAACTATCTTTGTCATCAAGCAACTGCTCTGCCTGGTGCATGATGGGTTCTTATGGCTGGAGGAGCCCATCCCCATCATGGACCACCTAATTCATAGAATTACCTGACTCCCTTGCAAGGGGGAGGACCCAACGGATATTTTGGAGGGTAAGAAATGATTTTGTCATTGTGGATGCCATGAAGAAAAAATTCCAGCTGGAGAAGAAGAAGAGAGGGTATGCAATCTCCAGTATCAATAATAATGTAGTCAGAGTTATGACCCAGATACTAGCTAGCAAGGTTATGCAAAAGTGTCACGTAGATGAGGTGCCTGCACCGGTGGGTGCACTTGCTACGTAGTGCATAGAGGGGGTCCAGTTTAACTAGTCAGAGTACTTGTGCAAGGAGTTCCTGGAGAATTTCCGCGAGGCACAGGAACAGGGGAAGTCTTTCCACTATGTATGGCTTGTGATGTTCGTAGTGGCTTGGGAATTACCTGAGGACACCCAATTCCCCATGATTGCGAAGGATCTTCTGGAGGCAGTGAAATATGCTTCATTGTGGGAAGCTAAAGATGCATAGAGGATCAGAGATAGCAAAATATTCTAGGTGTTCATGGATATGAACATCATAATGGGGATTAACCTCAAGCTGCGGTTATTGCCCACTATCTACAATAGTTTGTAGAGCTTCATGGAGTTCAAGGTAGACTTCCATCATGTATATATCTAAAAGTGCAAGTACCCAGTGAAGAAATGGAGTGAGCTCCCCTACCTAGCCACGTACGATGTCATATTCGTTGTGCTTGAGTTGTGGCCACCAGAGTGGTGGACTCCAGCCAGATCTATGGTGGAACCAGAGAAGTTTGTTGCACAAAGGAAAAAGGAGGAGGCAAAACTGTGGATGGTGCAGTTGGAAGAGAAAAGAAGGAATGAAGTAGCAGCAGCCAAGGCACAGGATGCGTGGGACACTGTGAAGGCAGCAGCAGAATAGCAACAGGTAGCTGAGAAGGAGTGCAAAGGCCAGAAGTCGTCCTCGCCTGAGCAGGAGCCCGAAATAGAGGAAGGTGGCATGGATCCACAGACAGCATCCACACAGCTGAAGTGACAATTCCTGAGAGAGCAGGTGGCGCAATGAAAGAAGTCAAAAGCCTCCAAGACTTCTTTCGACCCGATCACCCTCACTGAGGGGGATCCACATGACATAGGGGAGACAGTGCACGATGTCACTGTTATCTCAAAATCAAGCCCTGGAAGGCTGCAGACCAGGAAGACTTCAAGTAACTATTTCAAACCAATCTTTTAGCTAAGGCTTAGCCTCCTTAGCCTGAGAGGGCTCTCTCAAAGGATTGAAGGTTTTTGATTATGATTAAGATGGCTAACTCTTTGTGAAACAAATAGGAATGAAGCTGGTGGAATAAAATTAACAAGCATCCATTGGGCTTATGGAGTCATATGTCATTTAGCATTAACAGTAGACTTGGCTTTGCAATAAAATCAAGGCATTCAGATTTCAATATAGGTAGAGTACACCAAACACAAAAAGGACAGTTTACGAGTATATGAAGGAAATTAGAACACTGCAAGTGATTTCTAAGTAATCAAATACTCATAATACTGTAGAAAACATGAAAAGATGACAAAAGGAACTCATACATTGAACTCTCTATGATTCTTGAGTAGCAAAAGCTAGTACTGTATTACCAAAAGAAACAAAGTTTTTACATAAGCTTGATAACAGAGTTTTTTACATAAACTTCCAACCCCTATTACATTTCCCTTTCTCCTATATATAGAGTTCTTCTACCTGACTGAGATTCCTCCTTAAACATTAGGGGAACTCGAAATCTACTTCTAATGACACCTGTTTAACTTTTAACTGACTATTAAATGTAACAAACTGCAACTAGACTTTCTAGAGATCTAAATCAAGTAGGAGTCTAACTCCATATTATGCTAATAATAGCCTTAATTACAATCATTCTCGTTCTTTGACATATAGTCCCTTTTTAGTTTGGCTGTGGTGGATGTTTAAAGCTCCATGCTGGTCTTCAATGTCACATCTTCTCCATTTCCCTGAAACATAGGAAACTACCCCTGTTTATAGGTCTTTGGTTTGCCTCAAAATATTCAAATCCAAAGAACCATGCGATTTATCTTTGATTATCCAAAATATAACAGATTTCCACGTCTTTGATGTGCTGTCAACCTCTTTTATGTGTGAAGGAAAAAGCTCTTCCATGCTGTCTGACATATCTTGGACTGTAGTAAATATGCTCACTTTATGACAAAAAGTTTAGAGTTTGGATTCGAATACATGTTTCCTCCACCTGTCTTGACCTTGTTGAAGGTTTATAGCTTCAGATGATCCCTTGTAGATATTCCCTTTTAAAAATTCCCACTTGTATTTCAAAACCGATTGACTGAGATTAGATTGTGTAGCTTCAGCAGTTTCGTAGAGCGCTATGAAACTGTTGAGCGTTAGTCATCATCTTCAGCAGTTTCGTAGCGCGCTACGAAACTGCTGTGTTGTTCCAAAAAATCACAGTTTCAACCCAAAATTTTGCTATTTTGAGCCCTTTGTTGTTTAAACATTCTTTCAACTACTCCAAGGCCTTTCAAAACTGAATGGAAATGTAACATTCTTCAAGAAAGATTATACCAAGCAAAACCATCAAAATTTGAAACATAAGCTTACTTGAAGTGAGATTTCTTTAAGGAGATTGTTTCAGCTGGCTTAACTGTATCTTTAAGTCTTGAATTTGTTTCTTCATGACCTTGATCCCAGATCTGAGGTTTGTATTGACTTTCCTGATAAATTGAGATTCCTTTATTGCAGGAATAGTCCAACTACGAAATTGAACACTAAAATCAAACACCTCGGGAATTTGAAATGTTTGGTCCTCCCACCGAGCTTGCATTTGGTTAAAATAAGCCTCCTAAACTGCAAATTTCCTGGCAGCTTTCTTCAATCTAGCAATTTCAAAGTTGGAAGATTCCAATCTCCTTTTCAAGTCTTCCACACTATCTTCTTCTTGAATGGCAACTGCTTTGCCTTTATCCTTTCTTTCATGATGCCGTGTCACCTCCCTTGTTTCATCTACTCTTGGCAGCACCTCCTGTACTTGTTTAAACTTCCTCGTTATGGGTCTCCTGGGCTTAAAAACGAATTGCGCAACCTAATAATCAAACTTGAGTTTTTTCGAGGCTTTGACTCTCTTAGCCTTCTCTTTTTCTGACTCTACCAAATCTGCTTGAACTAGTGGGGACTCTTCAATGTCAATGGCTTGCAATAAATCATTTGAGTCTCCCTTTGAAACAGGGCTTTCTTGAATACTCACTGACTTACCTTTTTCTTTAGCCACCTGGCTCCTAGTCCTTCTTCTTTGAACTCCTTCACCTGTACTTGATTCATTTGTAGTGTCTTTGACCTGAGTTTTCTCTTTAAGGGACTTCTAGGGTGTATCCTGAATAGTCAGTGGCCTGGTAGATTCTCTTACTTGTTTCCTTGCCTTTAAATTTGAAAACCTCTTGGATCTTGTTTCTGCCTGATGACTAGCTATTGTTGGAAGGTCTTTTACAGCTTTAGGGCTAAGACCGGTCTTGTTCTTGAAACTAGACATGAATATGAATGTGTCCCAGTCTCTACCTACCCTCTGGAGTTCATGCAGAACAATCAACTTAACCAAGCCATGGTGGAGCAATGAAGTCTCACAGGCTTCTTTTCTTAGCTGCACCTTATCACACATCTTGCTTAAGCTACGGAATAAGTAAAAAGGTAGATCAATAGATGTCTTTCTTGTGAAATGCAATAGAAGTTTAAAATGATATGAATACACCTTATTATATCTCCCTTCACAGGTAAGGTACTTCTGTATACAAGTAAGCAAATTGGCATATGACTCTTTGACATAACTTCTAGGAACAGACTTGCTTAAATCTGAGTTAATAAACTCTTGCTTTAGAAATTCTTTGCATGGGGCCATATCAAATTTGAAATTCTTGAACCAACTTTCTTGCCCTCTTGGAATCTTCGTAACTGTGGATATCATGTCTGGTGAGACCTGCAATTCTAGCATACCAACCTTTGAGTTTAGTCCTGTGAAATTCAGGGAAAATTCCTTAGTAACTTGTGCATGACTTCCCTGAAGCTTCTTGCAAAAATTCCAACATCCAACTTGTTTAAATACATGATCGACTTCTCTATTCTTCAAGGTTATGTCTAAACCTTCAGGCTCGTTTCTCAAACATTTGCCCGATCTATGGTCTTTCCTTTCTGCCGATCCCTCCATGAAGGTTTGAAACACTGTCGCTGCTCAAATTTCAGTCTCTGCCTTGTTTCAATGGCTGCCTTTCTTGATAACTACCTCACTTGATAAGAATGTATTCAAATTGAAAACTTGCAGACTTGTTCCTCATGCAACGAATACAATCATCATTAAGACTGTGAATACCTGGCTTTTCTTGGAACTTGTAATCCATGTGTGCCAACGTACCTAGTGGTTGTAATAATGGAGATAAGCGGTTGGACATGATATGTGGAGTGCATAAACTGACAATGAATGATGCAACCATAGATTAACTTGATAGATTTGACAGTTGGGAAAGATTCGCTGCGGAATGCACGAATCTCTGATTTCGCAGTGCAGTTAGTGTAAATTTTGAATTATGCGCTATGAAATCACCTAAGACATGTCGCGTTGCAAAATCATATAAACCACATCGCGCTGCGAAATCACCTAAAGGACTTTTGCACTGTGAAACTACTAAAAAGGATTTATGTACTGCGAAAACACTTCAAAATGGTTACATGTGCTACGAAATCACCTAAAAGGCTTTGTGGCACATGGTAATTTTTAAACCAAACTGACACATGGCTATGAGATTAGTAATGAATGAGAATGACCAGTGATGAATGAGAATTCATATTTGACTCAAGACCCCCTAAGACTCAGACTCTAAAAAACAAAATCAAACTTAGACTAGCACCGACCTTTATCATCAAACTAGTATGAGAAATTTTGGCATTAGAATTCTTAAGTGATAACAGTCACCACGGAGGATTTCTAGCAGTTTGCGGAGGAAAATCAAGTGGTATTGGGAGCCCTCCAGACACAGATTTAAGAGTTATAGGTGTGCACTCCTCAGACTGGTACTCTATTGAGCAAAATCATAGTAGGCACAACTGTAACTAAGGAAATGCTGCGTGCCCTCACAACCAACACTATAGTGCTGCCAGAAGGGGCACTGATTACAGAAAATGAGGCTGATAGGCCTATGGTTAGTGCATTGAAGGGATTTGGGATAAACATGGTTTTGCTCCCTCGAAGACTCTCTATGTGCTACAGGATGGAGTGACTGCAGAGTTGTGAGCCAGGGAGAATCGTGAACTCTAGGTAATGAGCAAACAACGAATTAACATGGAACAACTGAGCCTGCAACGTGACAAGGTAGTGGTGTAGAATTGGCAGATTGTGTAGGTGGTTGACGAAGCCTACCAGATGGTCCCTGAGTTGGCCATCCTAGCAGAGGCACCAGTAGAGGAGCGCATCCAGAGGCTAGCAACACAGGTGTATGAGGCAAAGTTCAGCTGGAGCTAAACCTTCAAATAGTTGAGCTACAGTTAAAGGTGCATATTTCAACTCCACCAGAGGTGACATGGTGCACCATTATATTGGGAATAGAGGATACTAGCAGTGCAGTAAAGGACTGCACCAAATTTTTCGAAGAGTCATTCGAGGTCCTCACCACTCTATAGGAGGACCTGAACATACAACACTTATAAACATGGTTGCATTAGATGCAGCAAAAGTATGATGACATAAAAGGGATCAAGTAGACGGTGGCCCTTAAAAAGAGGCTCGCGCAAATGCAATAGGAAAAAACGCTCAAGGAGCAAGTAGATACGATGCGACATAAGGAAGCAGTTTTGAAGGCACACGTCCAATCATGGATTGATGAGGCCTTCATCATTACAACCTCGCTCGAAGAAAAGCTTGCATAGATGCAGGGAATGCAGGAGTAGATGTAGGGAAGCAATTCAACTACAACAATATCTGAATAGCGCATCCAGGAAGTGCTGCAGGCAGCTGCACAGTGCACTACCAACCTTGTAGCAGTCCAGGTAGAGTTGGCAGGTCTCCACGTGAAGATCTCTGCACTGACAAAGTGACTCAAGGGTGAGTCATGGTGTTTGTGTTGGGGGCATGTTGGGTGCGGTATCCCCCAAAGGGAAGTTTTGGGGCTTAAAGCCAAGATTTTGACTAAATTCGATGTAAAGAGTCTGCGTTTTGTGGGCGTGGAGCCGGAACTTGTAAATGAGTCATAGGGTTGTACGCCCTAATTTTTGTAATGTAATGTCAGCTTTAGTGATCTACCCATGATCTGCGGACCATGGGATTGTATAAATAGAGCGAGGCTCTAAGTTGTAAGTTAGCAATAGAAATAGAAATAGAAATAGAAATGATGAAGAACTGAGTCTTGTCTGAAGTGTAGAGTCGAGTCTTTGGGTTGTAGAGTAGGGGAAGGCTCTACAGCTGAGTGCGCAGAGGCCAAGTAGTTCGCAGCTGAGTACGTGGACCCCTGCAGCTGAGTGTGCAGGGCAGGTTGAGTCTATAACCAATTGAAGCATTAATAAAGAGAAGTTTTATACCATTCCTGTGTATTTATTTACTGTTTTCTACATTGAATTATTTGGTATAAATTAAATTCTTGCTATTTATATGATGTACAAACATATATGATTGTGTTGATTAAGTGAATATAAATTAAAGTATCTGTTTACGCGAAGTTAACTAATAGTTATAATAAGACAAGTAAGATCCATGGTGTAACTTGGGGAAACAACGCAGATCACTGCCTTAGCAACGCAAAAACTCCTCAGCCCCTGGTTAGGGTTGTACAAAGGTGATTATAACAAATCACAAAGGCCTTGTAGGTTAGGGAAGTGCGCGAAGTGACCCGCCTGAAGCCATTCACAGTTGGACTAAATTGACCCCTCAGACATCTCAAGGGTGCAGAAACCTGGTTCTAGCATCCCCCCATACTTCTTCAGGTGAGATCTCAATCTACACTCTGTGGGTTTTTGCCGAAAGGGCTAGTAGTGTATGGATTTGTTTGGCTAATTAGCTCTAAACTTGGGTCAGGCCCCCTCATTACAACATCTATCTGTACCAAGGATCACACCACTAAATAATTTCCATCATAGCCAGGGCTGAAATCAGTGTTTAAGGAAGCAAAAGAAGAGACAGAGCTAGTATATCTAATGAGCCAGCATCGATAGCGGTAGGCCAAACCTACAGGTATTTCATAATATGCAACCCAGTTCTTTCCTTCTTCATAATTTAATTGGCAACAGAACCCTGGGGCAGCATGGGAAGGCCAATCACACTACTTGAATTGGCAACCTCAGCCATTCCCTCTAACGCCATGGTCGACTCAATCCTTTCCGAGTAATGGCTAGCCAAATTCTCCTTCTACTCCTATTTGGCAAGGTAATCCCTATCAATCCTAGTGGCCTACATCCACTTCTCAAAATATGAACTGGTTTGTAAATTGGCAGCGAACTTTGGTAATATCCAACACTCCTATGAGGATAGGTCCTTAACCTCAATTTGCATTGTCAGCTCCTTATCCATTACAACAAAATCCTCTGCCTCTCCTGCGCCCTCAATTGCCAGCCCAACCGAATATGAATCCCAATAACATAGTGGTGTAGTTGGTGCAAATTGTAGAAAAATCAGGCTATGAGATTGAGCAAAAAGAATGTAATGAACTTAGATTGAGGTCGGGACATATCATCACCCCTAAGGAAAACATGGATCAACCATCAATTGAGATTGAAACACCACCTAACATATACCACCACCTGTAATTGATACTGAAATGAAATGAGGAGAAGAGACAGATCATCATAAATATTTGGAGGAACTCATAGTCACTTCTCCCCCATTCCCTAAAAGGTCAACGATACTTAAGCTGATTATTTACCCAGATTTTGATCTCATAGGGGAACTAAAAAATCTTTGAATACAAATTCCGTTCCTCTAGGCCATCTAGGGCATTCCCATCTATGCTAAAACAATTAAAGGGTTATGTGTAAAGCTACTTGTGAGGAAAGAAAAAACTTCACCCACCATTCATGTTGTAGGAACTTTATCTAATTTACTCTTGGGAGGGGAAACTTTAGTAAAGTATGAAGATCCTGGGAATTTCATAGTGACAGTTCAGATATATGGCCGCTCTTTTCCCAATATGTTAGTTGATCTGGGTGCAACCATTAACATTTTAACAACATAAACCTATCAAGCACTTGGTATTACAGCCTTGGAACCAACCACCACCTTACTGGAACTTGTTGATCGTTCGGTGGTAAGGCCAAAAGGAACTCTACAAGATATTATCGTTTCTATGGATTCATGGGAATATCCAGTAGATTTTCTTGTTATAAACCCAAAGAGTTGATTAGATGGGAATCCTGTGATACTAGGCCGACCTTGGTTGGAAATAGCTGATGCATATATAGGCTGCCAAGAGGGCCACATGACTATTGCAAAGTGGGATACTATAAAAAACCTTGTTTTATATCCCCCTACCAAACCAAGTCTGCCCATTGTAAAAATATGTAAACAACCACAAGCATACCTGGAATAAAGCATCCGTTCACCACTCACAGTAGCAGAGACACTAGAATTCAAAGATCAGACTGAAGATGACATTATCAACAATTTCATCAATAAGCCAGCTAATGTGAGAAATGTAAAGTTGTTTCAGGGAAAACTAGTGTCAATTCGAACAACTAGTCCCACTAAGATGGGTAGCTATCTTAGAAACAAACAATTAAAGCCTTTCGAGAGTTCCTTTAAGTGTGATAGATTAGAGGGAAGAAAAGAGGACCAACCTGGATCTCTCGCTTGGATCCTTGGTTGATTTCTCTCTCCCTTGATAGAATTTGTCACTCCTCTCCTACTTGTCCTGCTTCAAAGAGTACATGTAGAGTCAAATTAACAAAAAACTATCAAAGAATCTCCATCTAAAACATCATAAACAATGCGGAATTAGAAACACATTGACCATACAATTGCATTCATAAACAATAAGATTCATAAACACATGATTATATGGAGGAAAACTCAAAGAACTTTATTAATAGTGAAAGATAGAATTACAACCCAGCTGTTTGATCCAACATCATCCTCCCAGTGTAGAAGCTCTCTTCACCTCATGAATAAGAAAATCACCCAACAATGCAATGTCTCTTCTCATAGATAAACCAACGACACTTCCTTACAAATTACAAAATTCTAGCCTCCAGATCTCTCAGATGAGGGATCCATTTATAAATGTCTTTCAAGGGTGTGATTCAGTTCAAGGTTTTTGATTAGTGTCATTCCACTGATAGTTCTTGGTTCCACTTGGAGATTTCATTGATCTCTTACTTATCCCTGGGTGAATTCAGAGAGGCAAGTGTCACAGGAGAAGTTTCTGGAAGATTCCATGATCATCCACTTAGCAAACTGTCTCTGCCATTATTATTCTCGCTCATCACACCCCACAGAAGGCCATTTCAGTATGCATCGCACCTGGCTATTGAGGCAGCTAGTATGCATCGCACCTTGACCATGGAGCAGTCAGTATGGTCCAGTTTTGGCCAGTTCTGAGTATTTTTTCAGGTGGAACTATTGGGAAATGATGTAATCAATTGACCATGATCCTTTAGGGTATGAAACAACACTTTTAGGGACTAAAGAGACCTTAGTTTATGGACATATGATTTTGGGGTTGCAATGCCCAAATATGTCTATAACAGTTGCCCCCTAAAGCATGAGGTCGTAAATCTTCTGATGTCGGGTGAAATGCTTTATCATGAGGATCTGAGGTATTCGAACTGGAAGGTGACCTATATAAGATACAATACAATACATCATCATCATATTATTTTCATGATCTAGCTGAGGTGGGCATTCCCATGCTCATATTTATAAATTCATTTTCATGTACATAGAACAGACAATTGTCTGCTATTGCAGACTGGTGATTATTCACATGAAGAGTCATAATCTTTTGCTTAGATGACTATCTGTGTAGATTCTGTGCACATTTGATGTCTTTATGTTCCTGAATATATCGTAGCTCGGATGGATGAAACTAGATCTAGGATCTTCAAAACTCATTCAATCTTTGTTCGATGTACAAGTCGATCCATGTGAAAAGATGTTCTGAAGTCGAACATGGAAAGACATCACCTGATTACCGGCCAATAACATAAGCTATTAACAGACGTGAGAGGAATCACCGATAATGATGATGACCCTCAAGGTACTACAATACAATTCATGTGGTGTGAATATATGAGCCGATGTTGAACACCACACAAAATCTTTTGGTCGAAGGTCAATGACGTAAACCTGTCGCCAGAAGTGAGAAACTTTACATTAAGGCATGCAAGCTTCAAAGTACTAAAAGGGTTGTTTCTGAGTCAAATTCTTGGATAATGAGCTGATGTTGACAAGAAGTGACCTGTCATAGGAGGGCCTTGATGTATCCCACATCTATGATGCGAAATTGAGCAAATGATTTTTCTGGAGGTGAAAACGATCTGATGATATAAGGTTAAGGAATGGCGGTCATGAAAAATGAAGGGTGGAGGTATTGCAGTAGATGAGGCATTTTCTGGATGGTGAATTCTCTAAATGACTTCTCTTGAACATATTGGCGAAACTGATATGGACTCGTAGAGTTAACCCCATGGATGGTACAGAGGACCAATGGTGATAGTGAACAGAAAAACCCAACCCAACTCAATCATGGTGATGGAGTGAAAGTGTCATGTTCAAGAGTGACCTGCTACCGATAAAATTCTTCAAGTTTTCTTCCCTTTTTCCTCAGTCATTACTGACCAATACCTCTTTATTTTTGTCAATCTTGAGGAGGATAACATATGCTTGGTCTATAATTTTCCCTTCGGGAAAACCTGTCGCTTTGTTTTTAGCGAGCCTAGTGTCAGTGAGACTCGTTCTTGTCTGGGTGGACAAGTTTGTCGCTTTTGTTTTAAAGAGTTTAACGACAAAGATAACTCAGTCCTTTTCATGTTTAGAGATTTTGAAAAGGGACAAAAAGGAAAATCCAACAGTCATTTTTCATGGCATAATCCCTTAAGTCTGAAAAATTATAAAATAATATGAAAGGGATGACTTTTGTATCGTTTTAACGAGCCGAAAAAGACAAGCGCTCGATATTTTTGTTTAATAATCCATCAGGTCCAAAAAGATTAAAATATATGGGAGGGATGGCGTTCCCCTTACTTTAACGAGCTGGAAAGGCCAATGGCTTGACGATCTTTTTATATTTAACGAGTCTAAAAAGAGTTTAAAAGGGAGTTTTTTTTAGGAACGAGTGATGTTTTCGGGTAGCAACCGGTTCCAGGTAAGTTTGGAACTTCTAAAAACATGGCAGTGTGAAGAGGGTGGCAATTAGAATCACTCGTTGCAGTTGTTCCTCAAAAGGGTAAACAATGAAGTGGAAGCATATGGTCAGCCAAATGAATGGAGGTGACAGTAGGAACACAACCAATGGTTCAAAAAGGCTGATAGCAATGTGATCACAAAGGTTATTTACCAAAGGTGGTTTCATTTTTTAATGAGCTTGAACTAGGAGAAACTATGCTCAGTAGCAAGTTTATTTTTTAACGAGCTTGAAGCTTATGGGAGCATTTCCCTTACCAGTCGTTCGAAAATGTCTCTTGGTAGATTTATTTTTTAATGAGCTTGAACACTACTATAACATGTGCTCATTTCCTTTTTATGTAAGTTAGAAATGACCAAGCTACGAGGTTAAAGGGTTGAGAACCTACAAACTAAAAAAAATCAAAGGTCATTTTTTGCTTATATATAAAGGTTTACATGCCCCTAGGTGTTTCAGTAAAAGGAGAGTTTCCAGGTTACCAAATGGAAGTCCTTGCGGTTAGGTAGGATTGTTTCTGTCAGCAGACAAAAACTCTTCCTTTGCTTTGCCATCGAAATAGACGAAGGTGAATGGTGTGAGCTTCCAATCACATAAAATACAAGGAAATATGTGTTTCAAACTGATCACATAACCTACACGGGAATGTTTTTTCAGTCCAATCGTTATGGCCTTTCAAGAAAATCTCTCTTTTCCTCTAGGTTTTCCTACCGAAGT
This sequence comes from Pinus tabuliformis, assembly GCA_031772625.1. Classification (NCBI taxonomy): domain Eukaryota; kingdom Viridiplantae; phylum Streptophyta; class Pinopsida; order Pinales; family Pinaceae; genus Pinus; species Pinus tabuliformis. Next base: position 1,026,998,128 of record CM062815.1, read on the forward strand.
AGACTAGGGTGCATGTCCCCTAAACTTCGTTACATTCACCGAACTACTAGCGATAATTAGGTGGATGGAATGAAGGTTGAAGAGACGTTGTTGATGCGAGGAGACCATTTAGGGATGATGGTTGATTCATAGCTGTGTTTGAACCAGGAAATGAAAGCTGGTCGACAAACTATACCAGTTTAACTTCATCTGGAAAACACATCACTCGAAAGAATGTGGAAACAATAGCTTCCATGCTATATATATAGTCACGTCCAAGGAGTAGATTGTAATCTAGTGGCCCTTGGACTACCATCACATTAAAATGAACAATTTTCTTTCTCAAATTTATCCGTAACTTTGGAAGGATCCCTAACGGTCAACTGGTTCCTTTGTTGAAGCATGACAAATTTTGTTTTTCAGGAAAAAGCGATGGTGAACCAAGCACTTTCCAAGCAGTTGAGGAAAGGATATCACTAAATCCCCTTCATCTATTATAGTACCAGACACGATAATTTTGTAAACTTGTACTATGATTCAGAATGGTACATTAGATGGAAGGTAGGTTTTTGCTAGTTGATTCCAATCAAAGAAAACAACTAGACTGCTCAGAGGAGGTACCGGATAAATGGCCGGATAAATCTCATGAACTGGGGGGGTCTCTTCCTGTTGTAAAGGAATAGGTGGATTTCCCCCAAGTTCATTAGACTCTGTATCGACAAAAATAATTTGAACGGTGTCGTTCTCATTCTCTTTGGAAATTGTATCATCTGAAGGTGGGCCTTCTGAATGCAAGACTAGGTCGACTGCCATCTCGACCAGTTGACTTTGGTCCAGTATTGACTCAGAAGGTTCACTTTCAGTGATAGGCAATTCAATCAATAATTGAGTATGTCAATCGAGTTTTCAACTAGTGAAGGACTTGGCAAGAGTTTCTTGCATCTAGGTGAAAGTCGCTACGGTGAAGTAGGACGGTTATCCAAAATGCTTTTGGCTTCATCTAGAAAAGGACAACAGTGAAGAGTATGATTACCTTCACATAACCTACATGGAAATCTGACTTTTCCTTTCTGTCTATTGACTTCATTTTCACTAGTTGATGGTGTGCTATCAACTTGATCGCTAGAGGTTGATGACACCGAATGGTGCAAACTAGGAGACCATTCTCTCAAGATCCACGGAATGCAAGGGCAATCTTGATAGTGGTCTCCCTTGCAGATTGCGCATGGAGATTTTGGTTTGGAAATTTTAGTGTGTGGATTTTCACTGGATGATGCATGGTTGCCTCCTTGTTTAGCTGGCTTCTTCTTCTTCTCCTTCCCTTTCTTTTTATTTTCAGCTACTTGGTTTTTAGTGTCACTAGTTTCACCAAGCGAATAGGAAGAAGGGGAAGGAGAAACAAACGAAGTAGAAGGTGAAGGGGTAACTTCAGTATCATCTGGTTGCTAATTAGATTGTTGAGGAATTATGGTGTTTTGAATGACAGAGGTCGAGAAAAGCCATACTAGCAGGCCGATTGTGATTCCTGGAAGGGACAATGTAGCCATATATGGAGAACCAATATCTCCCTAAGAGGAGAAAGGACTAGGATTCCCTCCAAGAGGGATTCCTTGATTGGTGGATTCCATTATCTCAACCTCAGACCAATGAAGGAACAAGGATGTTATTCCGATTTAAATAAATTTTAAGACACTTTGATGCAACTTTATTTTTCAATTTTTAAGAGTCAAGAAAAAGCTAAAGGTGACTCTAGTCGCCTTCAATTTTTAATGAGCCTGAAGTGACAAGTTCTCAGATGGACCTTTTCTTTTAAGGAGTCGAAAAGGAATGAAAGTGACTACTTTGGAAATCTAGATAGAGGAATTACCAAACCGATCGCAAAACTGCAAAATAAACCTTGGTGATAAATTATAGAGAAATTACCAAGGACTTATGGAAGACAGTCAATCTTCCCAAATGCTATGTTTAGTGCATTGCGATCGATAGGGTGATAGACACGGCTTCCTAAGGATAAAGGATATCAGCTTATTGTGGCCTCCCAATATATACTCGATGGTATGGGGAGCACAAGTCTGTACTGGCACTTGTCATATCAAAGAGGAGGAATCCCCCAACCTTTAATGAAAATGATAGTTACCAGGTTTTACGACGCTGGAACACGTCTCTTGCCTAGACTTCTAGATGTGTTGCATTAGGTTCCAAAGCATTTTTATGTTCATTGAGATTTATTTTAGAGGTTATCTTGATTAGAAGTTTGTCTTTCAAGGTTCACCACGTGTTGTAGATGTAAAATTCCTAAATATGCAATCTAAAATGATAAAAAGTCGTTTATTTTCTTTTAGCAAATGAAAATCCTAGCTACAAAGGAAAGAAGATTATGATTTTTTCTTTCAGCAGAGAGCATAGAGCACACACTAAATGCACTTTCCTAAATCAAATTTTGCATGCAGTCAAAATGAAAATACACATGCATGTATTTGTTTTCCGCTTCCTTAATGTGAATGCCAAAAAGGAAAGCTAAGTACAGATCTGAACTATTTTCTTTCGAAGCGACATTTCTAACAATTTATTTTCAAAACAAAAGGAAGACTAAGACGACACTTTTCGATTTCGAATTGAAAACTGTTTTCGACACTTCAAATACTAATAATTCAAATCAAATACAATGACAAAACTACAATCAACTATCTAGGAGAGGAAGACTTTACGACACTCTTCTTTTGATTCAAAATGACAATTACAACACTTGCATCAAAAATGACAATTCGATTAAGCTACTTTCGACAGAGGAAGATTGTAAATGATTCAAAATACACAAAAACATTTACAATTCCTAACTAATGGAGGCTGAAATATGTGAAGGAAGAAGGTTTCAGCAAGAAGATACTGATCATGAACAATAAAACTACTTAATAGAGATGAAAACAAGGAGAAAACCAACTCTCGGAGAGAAAAACAATATCACTCAATCATCACACCTGCAACATAGGGAAACAGGGTTGCATCTCACCTGCAACACATGGGAGGTGCGATTCATACAGGTTGCATAGTTACAGACTGTGCGATGGACCAAGTAGCAAAACTGAGCTTGGTTTTTGCTCAAAATTTGTAGCTAAGTTCAGTGATTTAGGCTGAGTTATGATGGACACTAAAAACAAAGTATAGGGGTAAGATCTTATGAGGTTCTGAGCTACCATAAGGCCACTTAGAATTCTTGTAAGTCAGATGTTCAGTTCATAAACCAACTTGGAGATTGACTGAAGCAGCATTCATCTACTTCGCAATTGCATAGAAAAGGCATTTTGAAGGCTAGCTGGCTAACTTCAAGCTCCATCTGTATTTTATAAAGAAAACAATAAATAATCAAAACAAACTATTCGTTCCCCAGCGGAGTCGCCATTTTGTTTCAGGGAAAACTAGTGTCGATTCGAACTGCTAGTCCCACTAAGATGGGTAGCTATCTTAGAAACAAACAATCAAATCCTTCGAGAAATCCTTTAAGTGTGATAGATTAGAGGGAATAAAAGAGGACCAACCTAGATCTCTCGCTTGGATCCTTGCTTGATTTCTCTCTCCCTTGATAGAATTTTTCACTCCTCTCCTACTTGTCCCACTTCAAAGAGTACCTGTGGAGTCAAAGGAATAGAAAACCATCAAACCATCTCCATCTAAAACATCATAAACAATGCGAAATTAGAAACACATTGACCATACAATTGTATTCATAAACAATAAGATTCATAAACACACGATTATATGGAGGAAAACTCAAAGAAATTTATTAATAGTGAAAGAGAGGATTACAACCCAACTGTCTGATCCAACATCATCGTCCCAGTGTAGAAGCCTCTTCACCTCATGAATAAGAAAATCACCCAACAATGCAATGTCTCTTCTCACAGATAAACCAACAACACTTCCTTACAAATTACAAAATTCCAGCCTCCAAATCTCTCAAATGAGGGATCCATTTATAGATGTCTTGCAAGGGTGTGAGTCAGTTCTAGGTTTTTGATTAGTGTCATTCCACTAATAGTTCTTGGTTCCACTTGGAGATTTCATTGATCTCTTACTCATCCCTAGGTGAATTCAGAGAGGCAAGTGTCACAGGAGAAGTTTCTGTAAGATTCCATGACCATCCACTTAGCAAACTGTCTCTACCATTTATCTATTCTCGCTCATCGCACCCCACAGAAGGCCATTTCAGTATGCATCACACTTGGCTAGTGAGGTAGCTAGTATGCATCACACCTTGACCACGGAGCAGTCAGTATGGTCCAGTTTTGGCTAGTTCTGAGTAGTTTTTCAGGTGGAACTATAGTCCAGTTTTGGCCGGTTCTAAGTAGTTTTTCAGGTGGAGCTACTGGGAAATGATGTAATCAATTGACCATGATCCTTTAGGGTATGAAACAACACTTTTAGGGACTAAATAGCCCTTAGTTTATGGACATATGAGTTTGGGGTTGCAGTGTCCAAATATGTCTATAACAAAAGTGTCAAATGATGAAAGGAATTCTTAATAATGAAGCCTTGGAAGATCCCTTAAAGGATACTAATGATCAGCACATCCAGACGACTATTGTTCATAATAGCTAGCTTGTGGAAATTGAACGAGGCAAATTCTTAAACATTAATGATAGCTTGGAGAGTGATCAACAACAAAAGCTCATTCAAGTCCTACAAAACTATAAAGGGGCTTTTGCCTCGGATTATCCCAATATGAAGGGTATAGATCCACAACTATGTACACATCACATCTATACTGAAAAGGATGCTCGACCTATCTGGAAACCTCAACGGAGATTGAATCCACACCTTAAGGACATTGTAAAAGAAGAATTACAGAAGCTGCTGGATGTGAATTTCATTTATCTTATTTCAGATAGGAAATGGGTTTCTCCATTGGTGGTCATCCCTAAGAAAAATGGGAAGTGGTGTATCAGTCTATATTACCAGGAATTGAACAAGGCAACACGGAAAGATCACTTCCCTCTCCCATTTATCGATCAAGTCCTTGATACCTTGGCAAGGAAGCAGTTCTTTTCCTTCCTAAACAGCTTCAGCAGCTACAATCAGATTCAGATCGCCCCTGAAGACCAAGACAAAACAATGTTCACTTGTCCCTGGGGTATGTTCGCTTACAAAGTATTACCATTTTTATTGTGCAATGCCCTAGCCACATTTTAAAGAGCTATACTCTACATTTTTACCGACCTGATAAATGAAGGACTTGAGTTATATATGGATGACTTTCCTCCATATGGGGATGACATTGATCAAGCACTGCAAAAATTAGAAAAGGTTTTAGAATGATGCATTGCTACCAGGTTATGCTTAAGCAATGTCAAGTGTCACATGATGATGACTGAAGGTGTAATATTGGGACACTATATTTATACAGCAAGGATACAGGTAGATCCAGCAAAAATACAAGTAATTATTTTACTACCTACCCCCTATACTCAGACAGAGGTATGTAGTTTCCTAGAACATGTAGGCTATTATTGCAGGTTTATTAAAAACTTTTCACAAATTGCTATGCCTTTATATGCTTTAACTGGAAATGTTGATTTCAAATGGTCTAACAAATATGACACAACTTTTACAGGTTTAAAGAAACTAGTCTCGACGGCACCAATATTACGTGGACCAAAATGGGAGTTTCCCTTTCACATATCCACAGACACATCAGATGCATCTATAGGCGCTGTCCTTGGCCAGGAAGAGGACAAGAAGCCTTATGTTATATATTATATTAGAAAAAATATTACTCCTGCAGAACTTAATTATACAGTAACAGAAAAAGAATTTTTAGATGTTATTTATGCAATAAAAAAATTTATACATTACATAACTAGCTACCAATATTTTCTGTATACTGATCACTCTGTCATTCTGTATTTAGCTAACAAACCTATCACAAATGCTCGAGTGACTCATTGGCTATTTCTTTCGTAGGAATTTGACATTACTTCCAAGGATCATCTGGGGAAGGAAAACCAAGTTTCTGATTTTCTATCTTGAATCCTAAAGGTAAATGATCCACTCGCAATAGATGACCAATTTCCAGATGAACATTTGTTTCCCATGACAGTCAAAATGCCATGGTACGCAGATGTGGAAAATTATCTGGTAGTGGGGAAGCTGCCCAGCCATTTGAAAGTGAGGGAGAGGAAATAGATCATTCAATGCAGCGCTTGATTCTCTTGGATTGGAATATATCTTTTTCACACATGGTATAATATGTGTATACGCAGAAGCATTCGTGAGGATGAGATTTATGACATCCTGAACGCTTGACATGACGAGCCCTTTGGAGGACACTTCGCAGATTGAAGGATAGGGCATAAGGTACTATAGATGGGACATTATTGGCCCACTATTTTTAGAGATGCTAAGAAACATGCCTAGGCTTGTGATAGCTACCAAAGGATGGGATGACCCGGCCAATCTGATGAAATGTCGCCACAACCCCAACTAGTCATAGAACCTTTTGAACGATGGGAGTTGGACTTTGTTGGCCCATTCAATTCGCCATCGAATCAAAAGCCTACATATTGGTTGCTACAGATTATGTGACCAAATGGGTTGAAAAAGTGGATTTACCAAGAGCTACAGAGGAAGGCGTGATTAACTTCCTCTTTTGGCCATTCGTGCGGTATGGTTTACTGCAGGAACTGATAATAGATGGGGGAGGGAAATTCGTAGGACACAGGATTACTGACATTCTCAAAAACCATCACATTACACACAGGATCACTGCCCCATATCACCCATAGGCGAATGGGTAGGTTGAAAGAACCAATAAGGTCATTGAAGCAATTCTAACCAAAACATTCTCAACAACACTTTTGAGTTTTTATCTTTAGTTTTCATTGTTCACACAATTGAACGATTGTTGTTTAATTGATTGAAAACCACTTTTGCGTTTTTTTCCTTACTATTTTCTATTCAAATGATTGAACACTTGTTGTTCAATCGATTGAACAACACTCCTGCGTGATTTCCTTTTTTATTTTTCTGTTCAAATGATTGAACGATTGTTGTTCAATCGATTGAACAACACTCTTGAATGATTTACTTTTCAATTTTGTTGTTCAATCAATTGAATGATTGTTGTTCAATCAATTGAACAACAATTTTGTTTTCTTTTTGATTTTGCTGTTCAAACGATTGAATGATCGCTGTTCAATCAATTGAACAACACTTTTGTGCTTATTATAGGACAAACTGTGATTTCTTTTATTGATTCATTGTCGATCATTATGCCATCTTTGTCTTTTTTTCTTTCATGTTTTGAATAAACATCATCTGAGTAGATTTGTGCCTAACATAAAGAAAAACAGTAATGTCAATACCATTATGACCTATGAAGCCTCTTGATGGTTATCTTTATTCAAAAGTTGATATGGTGCATCTCTATAATGACTGGCTAAACATATTTTCTTTGGACACATCATAAAATGATTCATTATGTTCAAACCACGCTGGCTTTTTTTCCACACTTTCAAGTGGACAAATCCCTTTGATATGATGAGATGGGGGTAAAAGTATAAACTTTCCTTGGCATATTTTTACTTCTTACACCATCCCTGACTCTTAAGGAGCAAATGAGCCTCCCTCTTTTTATAAAAGCATCAAAAGATAAAAAATGAAAATAAAGAAATATGAAAATGCAACAAACACTGTCTTAAAGAGGATAGGGGGTCTCATCATGAGCCAGCCTACCATGATCATAACGATGTAACAGGTGACATTCCATTTTTTTCCACCAAACCAAGGTAATGACCTTATTGATTATTAAAACTGTCAGAAGGACAAGGGGTCTCATTACGAGCCAGCCTGATCACTTTGTTATATCTTGGTGAATGGCACTATGATCATCTGGTCACCATGCCAGCATAGTGGTCTCTTTATGGTAGGAAAAGAAGAATCATCTACATACTAAAAGGAGGACTCTGGCTCATTTGTGGGGTTAAAAGCAACCCTATCAAGGCTATGAATGCCTAATGGCAGTAGTGTATCTACTTGTGGTATTGGAGTATTATCTTACATTGCCAAATTCTTTCTATTCTATTACCAACTATGGGTTCATTTCTAAGGAAATTTCCCATTTGAACAACACTCTTACAAGCCAACATGCATGGTAACTTATGTTATATATTCATTATATTATATTTTTCAAATCACTTTATGAAAACCATTAGTACTTATCGCCAATTATGCGTTTATTACTAATACCACTTAAGGTGAAAATATTTTCACATAATGATTTAAATATCTATTTTTATTTTTTCAGCCATTTTTACCTCTGATATGTGTATTGCTTTAATTGCTTTGTCATAAATTGCGCTGCTTTTCTGGATTGGTTGCCTGCATTTATGAATTATCAATTCATGCAGTTGCTTTTCACATTCTTGGAGGACGTGGATGCCCTTTTCCCATTGGAGGGGGGATGGTTTGCGTATGAACAACATGTGTGACAATTATGGATAATTGAATGATAATTATTAAATTGATTTCGGGGTAAAGGACTTCATGATGATTGTGTATGCGTAATAATTATCAAGTTATTTCTGATTGAAGAAAAGACGACAACCACTATGGATGGCATGCGAATTGATTATGAGCCTATGTCAAATATGGTTGGTGAGAAAAATGACTTGACTGTATATGTTGTTAATTCCCAAATCAACGTCATTTTCCTGTTAATTACTCTAACATTCTTTGCACCTGTTCTAATTGCGAAAGTGCAAGAGCAGTCCATACAAGTGAACCAGTCATAGGAACACAATAGCTATGTGAGGTAGAGTTATCCAAAATGAACCCATAGTGCTCATGGTATCAGACTGGTCTCATGTAGTTCTCGAGTGCACCAGCTGGCTGCAATCTTTGAATAAATTGCAGGGATTTCACGAAGAAATGACACTCAAATTCTTGTAGAATTTGTAGAATGGAAGCACCACAGTAGGAGGCAGGGACATAACAGTCTCTAAAGCGGTCATAGTTGAATTCATTGGATTTCTGGCTGAGGGAACAAAGTGGATAGACAAGCATGTCCTTCTGCACAATGTAGTCATAGTGTTCCACGACCCAGGTGAGAAATTAGCACGAAGAAGGAAGGGGATCCACCCTTCATCATTAAGAAAACCATGGCAAGAATTGGTAGTCATTGTGCAATGGTACATCACATGCGATGGTCACTAGGATGTGGCAAAGCTCCACTGACTCAGATTGTTGGCCATCCTAAAACAAAAAATTTCAATTAATTTTTCATTTTATTTGAATTCTCTATTACATGATGTCACTCGACGAGTTAGGAAAGATAAGGACCCGTGCACTATCATCAGTGATCATAGACTGATCAAATTTATTATCATGCATGGAATGGCCCAACAACAGCTAACTTAGGACAATATTGTAAATCCTACTCTGGCCCCACCTCCAGAAAACCCAGTAACAGAACAACAAGGGCCTAGAACCCCAGGTTCGATAAGGACACTGAAAAGGAAAAATTCTTATGTGCCCTTGAACCCAGAAAAATGCAGGTGCTCTGTGTGGGTGAAGTCCCAATGGCATACCCCAATTCAAACAAATGAGGCCAGGCCATAACACACACCACCTCCAAGTACGCAGAATACCCCTTTGCAAGACCACGAGGAAGAGGTGGCCATTGTATTGGAAAACATGGGGATGTTTGGCGAGGGAAGAGAACAATTTGAGAATTTTGAAGGACATAATTGTATCGCAAACTAGTCTGCCTCTCCTGACAACCCTGATTCTGATTAAACCCTGCCATTTACTGATTTCTTGGAAGAACAGAGGGAACCAGTCCCTTCTATGGAAAAACCCCTTGGAGCCGAGGTTCATGAAGAAGAAGCAATTAGAGAAGAAAATTAGATAGTAGATACTGGTCCAGTGGACCCCCCAGCTGAATAAAATCCTGCAGATGAAACCTTGGGACATGAGAATCAACTAGGCAATACTATTTTTTCTAAGTCCCCTGAGGACGAGGCCTACCTAGAAGAAAACCCAGAGAATGATAATTGCTCAGGAGAGACCATTTTATTGGGGTCTCCTTAGACAAAAATTCATGACGAAGAAGAGCTAGAAGGTGAAGCTCCATCAGGAGATACAGTTCTAGTTGAAACCCTCCCTGATGATGACACAATACCACCCGATCATGAAGCTGAGGAAAATGCAGTTGCATCATCGCGGATTGGAAGTCGTAGAATAAATAATTCCTACAAGGACAGGCTTAGAAAAATGCTTAAAAAATATATAAAACATAAGTGAATAATTGGGTAGCGAAGACAGTGGTTAAAAGAGGTAATCAGAGCCAGAAAATTGAAAGTGGAAATGGAGACCACAGGAACACAGACAAAACATTGTTCTGGAAAGGATGCTGAAACCCAAACTGAGATTCTTTTGGTCTATTCAAAGGAAACTTAGACAGAGCCATGTCTTGTAGAGGACACTGAAATGCAAACTGAAGACCCCTATGTTTGTTCACAAGAGACCCAAATGAACTACCCTACTGTGAACATTTCCATTCAGACTGATGCTGAAGAAAGCATCCCAATTGATTGTTGCATAACTCAAGAAGTAGCCGAGGTTGCTGTCCAAACTGAGCCTATGGAGACACAAGATAATGAAGCCCAAACAAAGGAGACACCTTCTTACATTCCCTTAGTAAGGGAGGCATTTATTAGGAGACTGCAGAATGAACTACTAAAGGTTCAATAGGAATTAACTCAGCACAAGGAGGAGGTAGTGCCCCTACGTATACATCAAGAATTAAGGAAAAAGTTTGAGGCACTCACAGTGATTGAGGATGGGAGCTCCACTCAGTACAAGTTTGAACATAAAAAAGTTGAGAAAGCACAAGAAAAATTACAAACAGCTAAATATTAGTTGGAGACTATCTTCTCTCATTATTTAGACAACCTGTCATGCAAAGCCCCTGCTACAAAATATGCATTATTCCTCCTGGAAAGATACATCCTGCTGAAAATCAAAGCTGTTAAGGTTGGGAAGTCTGTGGAAATCAAAACTAACCCATACATTGTTAAGTGCTTCAGAGAGTAGAATGAGAAGGTACAACACCTCCTCTGTGAACTTTATATGCACAAATTATTTTTGGAAGATGACAGTGACAACAACCCTGGCCCCTTTATAGGGGATGTCCAATTCCAGACATTTCTCTCTTTTGCTAATAACCAACTCAAGTGGGCCAAGGCTCATAACAATTTTAGAAAGCATGAATATGAAATCGACCTATGGGTTAGAGGGGAACCTAAAAAGCCCCTGCATCTCTCTGTCAGGCACAAGAAATTTATGAAGCGAGCTGGTGTTGTGGGCCAATTGGGGCCATTTCACACAGATATTATACAAGCTAGAAGGGAGTACTTCCAAGATATCAAGGAGAAAGCCTTGTCTGTAGCCATGTAAAGGTGGCATGTCTCTAGCACTAATGTTAGAAACTGAGAACCATTTGGACGTCGGAACTTTAAAGCCGCCTCCTCTTGTTTCCATAAGTACAGTAACATGGTCTTAACCATGGGGCTTGAATGGATAGGATGTTGGTATAGAACTCCAATCATATGGTATCCTCTAGATAAGTATCACAGTGACTACGACATGAATGATCAAGAAGTTAACCAGGCTTTTGTTGTACTGAAGAAGGAAAATGGCTTCAAAATTTATAGGGAGGAGGTATATCCTACCTATTCCCTAACTCAGCTACACCTAAACCATTTAATTGCATGAGGTCATGCAACAAGGTAAGCTGGGGAGTATGTTGGGTCAAGAAAAAGGTAATTTTTCTCCTTGGTATTAGCTTTATTTAGCACTCATCCTCATATGATTATCTTTGTTTATGAATAAAAGTAGAGGAAATAATAGCTAAAGTTGGGTAAAATTAATTAGTAACAAATTAAACAAATATAAGCAGGAAAAACTAATTTTTACTATCTTTATGTGTAGAAGACGAGAATTGGTCGATAGTTGCTCAATCGATAGAACAACAACATCTCATAAGGGAAAGAGACAGTGTCAAAGGCAAGGCAGGATAGCAGAAGACCAGGAAAACCAATGACTATTTTATGACAAAATCAGATCAAGTATAGCGAAATTATTAGGATCCCCTGATGCTGAGGATTCAATTTTATCTATTTACTTTCTAAATGTAATATATAAGGCCGAAAGGAAAAACTACACTGGAGTTTAGAATTTCATAGTTTGTAATTATTCTTTTGGACATATAATACTGTTATATTGGATGTTATAACTTGGTTACTTATTTTAATGAAGAAAGACTGTGTTTAACTCATACTTATATTCTGAGTATCTCTTAGAGAAGAATTCTGATGAGACTTTTGACGACTCTGGGCCCAGTCAAGAGAAGATCTACTGCTTCACCTGTGTCATAATCTTTTCTATTTTATTCTTTACTTCTTGTTAATGTTAAGTTAATATTACTTTTGATTATCGTAAGGATTGTCAATTCAATTTGCTTTTGCTGTTCATTTGAGATTCATATTGATCTCTGTTTTATATATGAGTAATTCTTTTGATTGAATTGGTTATTCTAGTTCCAGCTTATATCATTGTTCATTTCAAGTAATGTTATCATATGTTTCAAATATAGAATTGATTTCTTCCCGTAATATGCTTATACAGTCATTTTCTATTCAGATACTGTTTGTTATTCCAGTATCGTTTGATGTTCAATTAGGATTTGTTGTTCAATTAGGATTTGTTGTTGAATTATCGTTGTTGTTAATTGTTACAGTTCTCTTTCATGAGTGCACAAGTTAGTTTCAATTCCATTCCAAACTGCCAAGCGTGATTCTTTATAAGTTGTATTCAGATCCATTCGCTTTCATGATAGGTTAAGTATAATTGCAAAGTATGTTATGAATTTCTTTCAAAATTGTTTTGATTGATTTTGAAGAAGATATTCATTAGCAATTGCAACAATTTGTTATCAATTAACCTCTGAATTCACTGCATATATAGTGCTGACACTCTTGAAATAAAAATACTTTCCTTAGGTTGACAATTAATATCGGAATGAAGATTTCCTGTAAAAAGACATCTTAGTGCACCAACAAATATGACCTTTTTGGAATTCATCGAACAATTTTGCTTTTTCAGTGAGCTCTTGCAAAATGCCTTATCCTAATCAAGAATATGTACTGGAGGTAAAACACTGACTAGATGTATCTCATAATGTAAGATATTGGCAAGTATATGGAAATCATAAACATATTGAGAGTTTCCTGAAATCCAAAGATGAATTTCAAGATGACAGTGTTGATTTGGAATCTAAAGGACATAGTCAAATTATTGAACATTCTGATTCAGAAAGGCAACTAGATAATTTAGATGAAAATACTCCCTTAGATGAAATTGTAATTAAACCAAAATTGCTTGAAATTGACCCAAAAAAAGAAGAGTTTGAAACACTCCATCTTAAAGATAATATTTTGCCTAGGGGTCTAGCTCCATTACAGTAACTATTTGATTTCAATGATGTGGCTTAAAAGCCTAAGGCTGGGCCCTCATGAACAACATTTGAAGATTGTATTTTAGGTACTGAAAAAGACCAAAAGATCATAAAATTGTCTAAATCAATCCCAACAGCTAAACAACAAAAGTATATTGCTTTGTTCAAGGAATTTAGTGACTTTTTTGCCTGGAGTTATGAAGATCTTATAACATATGACACTGAAATCATACAACATAAAATTCCAATTAAGGAAGATCAGACACCTTTTAAACAAAAACTTCGTAGAATAAATCCAGTTCTGATGCCTTTAATTGAGAAGGGAATCAAAAGGATGTATGATTCTAAAATCATAGTTCCTCTTAGGTACTCTAAGTGGGTTTCCAACATTGTACCAACCAGGAAGAAAACATGTGAAATCATATTGTGCATGGATTTCAGAAACCTAAACAAAGTTTCCCAAAAAGACAACTATCCCTTACCTAAAATGGCTCATATTCTGCAAAAGGTAGTTGGGTCTTCTAGGATTTCCTTATTAGATGGATTCTTAGGTTATAATCAGGTCTTAGCTCATCTAGAGGATCAGTGAAAAACAACACTTACTACTCCTTGGGGTACCTTCATGTATGTGAAGATTCCTTTTGGATTAATGAATGTTGGAGCCACATTTCAGAGATCAATGGATATTTCTTTTACTGATGAAATTGGAATATTTATTGTGATCTATCTGGATGACATAACTGTATATTCTAAATCTGATGATAAAAATCTCATGCACCTTAAAAGATTTTTTGAAAAGTGTAGAAAGTTTGGGATCTCATTAAATCCTAAGAAAACAATGTTTGGTCTTGAAGAAGGAAAATTCATTGGTCACATTATATCTAAGGAAGGTATTATAATTGATCCTAAAAGGATTGAAGCTATTCTAAAAATAAATCATCCAAGAAATATTAAAGAGCTTCAGTAATTCATTGGGAGAATAAATTTCCTAAGAATATTTATCCCTAACCTTGAAGAACTTCTTAGAAATATCACAAATATGTTAAAACAAGATTCTGAAATTAGGTGGAACATCGAAGCTAGGAAATAATTTGACCAGGTTAAACAAGCCTTAACAAAAGCACCAGTCCTTATTAGTCCTGATTTTACTAAAGATTTTATAATTTTTTCCTTTGCTTCTGAACATATTGTTGCAACTGTCCTTTTGGAGAAAAATGTTGATGGATATCAACAATCCATTTCTTTCTTTAGCAAGGATTTAAGGGATACTGTACTCAAGTACAACATAATGGAAAAACAGGCTTTTGCACTCATAAAAGAAATTAAAGATTCCAGAGTATATATTCTTCATTCCCATATAATTTCTTATGTATCTAATGTTGTTGTTAAAGATATTTTGACATAGAATGGACTTGATGGCAAAAGAGGCAAATGGATTGCCATCGTTCTAGAATATGACATAGAAATAAGACCAACCAAGCTCATCAAAGGACAAGGATTAGCCAAATTGATGGTTGAATCTAATTTTAATGCTTTAGATATTAACTTTGGAGTTGAATTGGATGATCAAGAGGAACAGACGACTCCATAACTTGATGATTATTTCATGACCTCCCCTTGGTATGCAAAACTTATTTATGTTTTATTTAATTTAAATGCTCCTCCTGGTCTAACCAAAAAAAAGGCTAGATTTCTTAAATTAAAAGCAGTCAAATTTTGCATCATAAAAAATGTTTTATATTAGAAAGATGCTAGTGGTCTTATACTAAAGTGTCTATTGAGTGATGATGCTGAAAGAACTATGAAAGAATTCCATGAAGGTGACTGTGGTGGCGATCTCTATTGGAAAACCACTGCCAATAAGATCTGTAGAGCTAGTTTTTACTGGCCTACACTTTTTCCAGATGTCCATAAAAAGGTAACCTCTTTTCACAAGTGTTAAATCTTTGAGGGAAAAAGAAAACTTTTTCCTTTACCTTTGAAGCCCATATTTGTTGAGAGCCCTTTCCAACAGTTGGGATTGGATTTCATTGGAGAAATCCATCCTCCATCGTCTACTCAACAAAAGTGGATCCTTACTACTACTGACTACTTTACCAAATGGATTGAGGCCATTCCTTCTAGACTAGCCACAGATGCTGTGATTATCAAATTCTTGGAAACCAACATCCTGTCTAGATTTGGCTACCCAAACAAACTTATTACAGATAATGTTGTAGCCTTCAAATCTAAGAAAATGATAGATTTCTGCAATAAATACCATATTACTTTGGGGCATTCAACTTCTTATTACCCACAAGGTAATGGGCTGGATGAATCTTCAAACAAAAGTCTGGTGAATATTATCAAGAAACTGTTAGCAGATAATAAGAAGTCATGGCACATCAAGCTCATAAATGCACTTTGGGCTAATAGGCTCACCACAAAGAAATCAATTGGCATGTCACCATACCAACTGGTTTATGGAATGGATGTTGTTTTTCCATCCTCTTTGGGAATCCCAGTCATGAAGTTAATTCAGGAATTGCAAGCTGAGCCCAATGATATTAAAAGGAGAATTGATCAAACTATTCAGTTACAGCAATCCAGAGAAGAAGTTTATAACAAGGCTCAAGTCATTCATGAGAATATTAAAAACGTTTTTGACAGAAGGACAAAGGCAGATGATTTCACCATTGGTGAAAAAGTTTTAAAGTGGGATTCAAGGAGAGAGGATAAAGGGAAACATGGAAAGTTTGATAACCTGTGGATGGGTCCTTATGCTATTTTGCTTTTAGAGGAAATAATGCATTTTTTATCAGAAATTTGGATGGCACAGAATTACCTGGTGGACTTGCCAATGGCAGGATGCTCAAACATTATTTTTCTAATCATTAAAGATTTTCTTACCATTTATCATTGTATATATCATTGTATTTATTGTGTGGATTGGGTGACCTATTAACAAAAGTTGAAGTTCGCAGAGAAGGGCCTGAGCTTCTATTGATGAGTTACCATAAATATTGCAACAAAGAAATTAGAGGTGGATATTGCTGAAATAACATATCAAAGCTAATGATCATATGTTTTTGGCACCTCACAGGGAGAGTGTCATCCCCAGCTGGATCCACTGTTAGGGTCCTATAATTTATAGTATCTCAAGGTAATTAAGTGATGTATCTCAGGAATCCTATTTTGTAAATACTTGTCAATCTTCCAATGATTTCCAAATAAAAAGAAAAAAGTGAAATAAAAAATGAAAAGAGGGTATAAAGAAGGAGAATAAAGAGAAAAACAAAAATATTGAGAAAGCAAAAAGATTGAACCCCTCAAAAAGAAAGAAAATAAATAAGAGAATAATATTGAAAGTGTTGCAAGTCTAAATTTTGTTGAAATATGGCAAAAAGAATATTCCAATTTAATTTTTCCTTGAATTAAATTGTGAATTAAAATCCAATTTAGTCTTAACAGCTCCTTGGAAATAATTAATTAATTTATTTTAAATTAATTAGTCAGAGAAATTCAAGTTATAAGTCTTTCTGAAGTCATGTACGAGTTATCTCTTAAATTAAGGAGATAAGATTGAGTTATATTTGAGTTGTAACTAGTTAACTCTGTTTACTGAGTTAAGTCCAGTTAAATTAGCTCCAAACTGTTTGAGGAACTAATAGTAATTTAACAGTCAATTTATGAATTAATGCACTCAACTAGTGATACTCTAATTAACTAAAGATTCCCTCATCAGAAACTCATGCATGTATATTCTAAGAAAGACCTAGTTGAGATAAATGTTCAAGGACAGTGTATTATCAGTTGCATGTGTTTTCTCATGGAGAAAACTCATGCATGCAATCAAGGATTCATCCTTGAGGATTACACAGTTATTGATGGATTGGTTTTCCACTTGG
Organism: Pinus tabuliformis; assembly: GCA_031772625.1. Lineage (NCBI taxonomy): Eukaryota > Viridiplantae > Streptophyta > Pinopsida > Pinales > Pinaceae > Pinus > Pinus tabuliformis. The sequence continues at coordinate 1,027,015,504 of CM062815.1, forward strand.
TAAAGGAAAATCATCCTGTTGATGCCTCGAAAATTGCTACATCAACATCGGGGAAAACCACCTGGTCCAGACCTTAAAGGCAGCTCCTTTTCCGTTTGGTGTGGTGGCTCCAACTGGATATAATGGGACCTGTTTCCCAATGATTTGTAAATAGGATGGATAAGTGGTTGAATTTCTATTATCTAATGATAATGATGGATGATTTATTCTAAATTGCAAAATTAAAGAACAACTTAATCTATCCCGGGAAATTTCCGCTTTAGTGTAACTTTTGATGATCTTTATTTACAAATAGGCATATAGATGACTCCATTGATAAACTAAGACATTCATTCATATGATAATTACTTTGTTCAAGTAGTTGAACAAAGTAATCATTAAAACATTATTACACTATTCTTCATATATCATTGACATAAATATGATTGAAAAATTAACATTCCTTAAACATTCAATAGTGATAAATATAAGGACTACTGTTAAAATACATACATACATCCAATGATAGCAAGATAAAAAAAATGCTGATTCATATAAAAGAATGGAGCAAAAGCATAGATAATAGTACCATATGTTATTTGGATCACTCCCGATATCAATCGCATTCAGATTCCATCTTCCAACTTAGAAACACTTTTACAAAAAGCAGTAGTGCATATCTCATCAAAGTATTCTTCATTAAAATTTAGAATATAGGCCCAGTCTTCATAAAAAAATATATATCAGAAGCACAATAGTGTGACTTCCGATCCAAGTTTGATACAAAAATTGAGGACCCTTTCTAAAGACATGAAAGGGTCTATAAATACTATCTAAGCTAACTGATTATGAAATAAAAAAGCTATTAGGTGGTATAACCAAATCATGAGAATCTCCTTGAAATAGGCCTATTTGCAGTCAGTAGAATGATTCACTGTTTCAGCTGATCATCCTTTGGTTTGAGCTAGCAGATAGCAAGCATTGGTTGCAATTCTGGAGGGTGACTCAGATGAGAATGCAGTTGGGCTGAATACGTAGCATCATGAATTTTGGGAATCATATAACTGATCGCATCGGTTAAACATTTGAGTGCTGCCCTTTGACTGTATGGTTTAACTAGGAAGAACCAAAAGGTGTCCCAAGTTAAACTTTGGATGCCTACGATTAATCTCTCCTTCTTTTCCAATTCTTGATTGCATGTCTGTTCCAATGCCTTGGTTGATGGAAATTTACCTGGAGTGCACTGTGAAATCAAATTAGACAGATAAAGAGTATCATTAATTAACTCAATTAAATTACTGGTTTCTGATCTACATCTTGAAGTTTCCCTTTCTTCTTTCATCAATTGTGATTTCCATTCTAGGAAAAGAATTTCCTTGTGCAATTCTAGAATTCTAGGCAAATTTGTAGCTTGCCCTTCACTAGTTTTTTGCCAAGAAAGAAAGTTTGTTAATGTCTCATCGCCTTGTTCCAAATTATACCTTGCATCAACTAATTTGTCAATCATTGATGAAGCAATTTCACAGAGGGGCTCGGCAAGGGAAATATTATGACATAGTAAATTTAACTGTTTAATCAATGCCTTATTGATCTGGAGAGCTTCGGACCTGAACTCTACTGGTTGAGGAAAAATTTTGAACCTTTCTATCTGTTGTGATAGTTGAGTGATTTGCTCATCTTTTGTTTTACTCATTTGTTCATTCATTGTCTTTAGCTTGGTCAATGCTAAGGATAATTCCTTTTGTTTTTGCACTACACTCTGATCTATTCTCTGCTTTTCCTTGAGCAATTGCTTGTTCAGTTGGTTGTTTACTTGCTGTTGTGCTGCTAACTACTGTTCTAATTTCTCTATTCTTTGTTGTCTTTCGGATACCTGTGCCTCCAATGAAACAATTGTCTGATCTTTTTCCTTGAGTAAATTGCTCACTTCTGATGCTTTATCCATAGTGGCTGCTGAATAGGCTCCAGCATATTGAGAGAGTTTTGTGAGGTCTTCAGAAGGATTGAATTCTTCTTTCCATACATTAGCCATCTCTGTTTGTTTAGGTAAAAGGGAATATTGATCAAGTCTTCTCTTTTTCCTTTGTCTTTTTACTACAACCCTATGCTTGGGGCTGTAGAAGACATCTAAAGGCGGTATCTCTTCTATATGCAAAACAATTTCATCTGATGGATCCTTACGAATTATCTCTACATATTTACTCATAGGTAGGCCACTGGTTCCTTTAGTTGGAACCGTATTTTTTTTATGTGTTGTGACCAATTGTCACTTCAGGCGTGCTGAAACCCTGTGAACTCTCAGGATTGCTTATAATGGAATCGAATTGTTGCCATTCTTTAAGGAGCTTGGGATCAATCTGAGTATCTATATCCATGTGTTCACTGCCTTTTCCCTATTCTTTCTCCTGTTCTTTCTCCTGAGCTGGCTCTTTTCCTTTCTCAGGAATTTTTTCCACAGCAAAAGATTTGTCAACAGTTTGTTGTTCAGGCTCACTTGATTGGATTGCCGGGGTGGTGACTAATAAGTCGAGAGGCAGAGTTTGCAACCTCTGTTCTCTAAGCCTATTAAACACTTCCAGCCCTTCATCTTGATATCTGATCCTGGCCAATGTTTTTACTTGAAATAATGATTCTGTTGAGGAAAATAGGCCATCAAAGTCATCCTTCTCATGATCAAACTTTGCAAGTTTGGCCTGCTCAAGAACATTATAGACAACTTTTCTTGGATCATATTGTTTGTTGGGAATTGTTGCAAGATTGAGAATTTTTATTTTTTCTATCTCCTTTTCTGCATGTTTGTAATCATGGAGAGTGTAAACACCACATCTTAAAGGAAATGTAGGTCCTACCTATTTCTTGGAATTTTTAAGGGTTTTGGATGTCCCTTCCATTGTTATCTGGTAGGCCAATTCCCGAGCTAATAGCTTATCGGGCACATATAGGGGAAGGACATGGGGTTTTGTAAGGCTACCAAAAAGCCTTATATAAGTGAATTTGTCTTCTATGAACCAATTTCCTACTACAGTCAAATCGATCCCTGCTTCCTTAGAAATCCTAGGGGCAGGCTTATCAAAAATAGCATAGTAGACAGGCAACATAAAACCATTACAAATTTTGTACAAATGATCTTTGTAGTGAGCCTTCCATAATATTTGATGATAGATATGGAAGGGCTTAGGGTCTTTGGGAGTCCATCTCCATCCAAGTATTAGATATTCATAATTAAAGCAAAGAGTATCCATAATATATGCACTGTAATAAAAAGGGGGAATGGTCTTGGTGGTTTTTCGTGAATTTGACCTGAATTCGAAAATTGCTATGGCTAATTTATCGGACAAAATGTTTGCCCAATCAATAACATAACTGTTGATGGTTGCCTCCATCAGAGGGACCATTTCAATAGTAAACTTGGCAGAGTCATGTATTCCCCACATTCTACATACCATTGCTTTGGCATAACAGTAAGGAGAAGCTAATGAGTCCACCGAGTACTTACCTGATGATTCATGCTTGTGCTTCTTGGGAAAATGTCTCCACTGCCTAATTGGGGCCGATTTTGTCTCACTCTCATTTGCAAATTTCTCAAGGAAGGCTTTGTTGTATCGCTTTTCAGGCTCAGGCAAGTGATACATTTTCCTTAGATCATTAGGTTGAAATGAGCCAAATATCCTCCCGTCAACTGTGCAAAATGTTCTGTTTGACACTGGAATTTCCTCTACCACCCATCTCACTACGTCAGTATATGGGAGGATTTTTTCTCATGTTGCTATTCTGTGCAAATATGAACATGCTAAATCCTTGAGGGATGCTTCCGATTTGTTACTCGAGTCAGCTGTGGCTTCTTCTGATATCTCCTTAGGCTCCTCTGCTTCTATTAGATTGTAGATGCTTTCCCAGCTTGTATTTCCAAGACCGAGGCATGTAGTGTCTAAGATTAACCCTTTTTTGCTTGGTCCAGGATCCTTGGCTAGCTGCACTGCTATTGTAGGAGCCACTGCTACGGATTTCTTTGATCTTTTTCCCATTTGTTTCAAATTCCTAATTTCCGCGGAATTCTGCACAAGCGATTAGAAAAACAGTGATACAGAGAAATGCTGCTACAGACCAATATGATAATGAAAGAGTTACATCGATGAGCAGGTGATAATGGACTAGAGTAAGATTGCCACGGGTAAAATCTAAAGAAAAGATCTACCCTTAACTGCTTCATTGATTAGCTGTTTAACCTGTCAATCATGATAAAAGAAGTTTTAAATGCCCATCATGTCGTTTATATGCCAAATGATTCATTCAAACGTGGCTTAGATTTCTTTAATGGATAATCAATGATAATTCACAAATCGGCGATCGGTAATGTGAAAGGAAAGGCTTTAAAGCTTGTTTTAAACTTCTCCAATCACCGAAAGGTGATATAATGCATGCAAACCTTTAAGATATATCCTTGAGATACGCGCCTCATTAATGCATCGCAATCAGGGAATGGGTTTGGGCTTTATTGCTATGTCAATGCGATTTCACCGATAGCCGATTGCGATATGCTTTATCACATCGGAGGATTTGAGTCTGCCTTCCATCATGTGTTGACTTGTTATTGCCGATTGCTGATGGCGATACGCTTTATCGCATCGGAGGATTCAAAAGGGCTCAATTACATTGGTGCTTTGGCATTTACCTTTTCTGATATCCAATTGCAATATGCTTTTCGGATCAGAGGGAATAGATGTGTCTTAGCATATGTTTCCTTTGTTATTGCGATATGCGATCTTCCGATCACTTTATCACAATAACGAAGGATTTTATAATATTTTAAAGCCAAACTTTATTTCTATTCATTTAAGTTAAACCTTTTAATAAGGGTTTTCTTATGATGGGTTAATACCAATTTATTTACACATCTAAGTTTATTTTGAAAGGGACCCATTTCATATTATGATTTTGTCTAAAAATTTTATGGAATGGGGGGTTGTTGTACAGCACAACGCATCCACAAGGGACAACGCAAGGAAATAAGATCTTGGAGGGCAGAGAGGAAGGTTGGAGAGAAGCCAAGATTGTCTGTGAGCATCTGTGAGGATTGTACTAAGAGCTAGCTAGCTGTGAGAGCTAAGGCTTTGTATAATTCCTATGTATTTCCACCATGTATGATAATACAATAGTGTGGGGTTTTATATGAGGATTTCCCCAAAGTATTTTCATGTTTATTGTGCCATTGATTCTTCTTCTTCTAGTTATATTGTTCAACTCGATCTTTAAGCTTCCATAAATTGATAGTAGAAGTAGGTTATAGTATTCTTCTTTGATTTATATTGCATTATCAGGTTAACCTACATAGATTTTCTACATGGTATCAGAGGTGTGAACAATATACTGAGAAGAGAATTCGTATTTTGAAGTTTAGATTGCAGGTGAAAATCGAATTCATATCATACTTCAAGGTTGGCCAATGGTGTTCTATGGCTTGAGACTCGAGTATGCCTTAGAAGGTAGCTCGAATTACATAGCATGGAAAGATATAATGGAGGCTATATTAGAATATAATGGCTTGAAGGAAGTCATTGATCAAGAAATCCCAAAGCTAGCTTAAACTAATGCAAAAGAGTTGGCTGAGTGGAAGAAGTGTGTGGCGAAGGTGAGACAGATCATCCTTTAGGGAGTTTGAGACCATATTGTCTCGATTCTCCATGGGAAGTATACTCCATTTTCAATGTGGAAGACATTTAAGGACCTCTAATAGAATAGTAGCGACAAGAGGAAATTGGCACTCAAGGGTAGGATTCGAAGAATCAAGATGGAGAAGGGCGATACTATTTCCACATATCTGAACAAGCTCATTGCCTGCAGAGATGAACTTACTAGTGTGGGAATAACTAATGCCGATGATGATATGGTGAGCCTCGCTCTCCTTAGCCTTTCAAAGAGTTGGAATAGCTACCAGGACTCTGTGAATGGAAGGGAGAAATTTTCGGATTGGGAACAACTGTGGTCGAATCTTATGCATGAGGAGATCAGGATGAGCACACGAGATGATTCTTCATCCAAGAATGATGATGAAGAAAATATGGCCTTAGCAACTAAGTCAAGGAAAGGGAAGGGGAAGGCTTCCCATTTCAAATCGAATTCTTCTCATGGAGGGAAGAAGGGTGACATGTCTAAAGTAAGATGCTTTAATTGTCACAAGATGGGAAATTATGTGACTAATTTCCCATCGAAGAAGTCCAAGTAGGGAAACTCGGAAGGCGAGGCATTAGACTCTCAGTTCGAAATGGACTTTACCCTCATCGCATGCATGGTGTCATCAATGATGGGTTGTGTCTGGTATGTTGACAGTGGAGCCTCATTCCACATGACCGGTGATAAAAATTTATTCAGTGCCTTGGAGGAGAAAGACCTCAAGATGCACATAGAGATGGTTGATGAGGGAAGGATGAGTGTTTTAGGAGTGGGCACAATTGCTTTTAAGAGGGATCATTGAGCTCCTCTCACCTTAACAGATGTGATGTATGTGCCTGGACTGTAGAAGAACTTGGTATCGGTCACAATGTTGGAAGACAAAGGCTATGATGTTGTCTTCAGTAAAGGAAAGGTGTTCCTAAGACACATAGCCACGGGTCAGACCAAGAGGATAGGGATTTGGGTGAAGAATCTCTATAAACTAGAGGTAGATGATTGTGCAACAATGAGTACGAAAGTAGAATTTCTCCAAATCCAAGACATTAACGAGTTGTGGCACAGGCGATTGGGCCATTTGCATCATGGGGCTTTGAAGATAATGCAACAGATATCTACAGGACTTCCCAAAGGTAAACTTGAGCAAGTTGACACATGTAAAGGTTGTACCTTGGGAAAGTACACCAAGTCTTCCTTTCATGATCGAGACGGTCAAGCGGAGGCTATCTTAGAGCGAGTTCATACTAATTTTTGTGGACCATTCTCGACGGCATCCACAATGAAGCAAAGGTATTATGTGTTTTTCATTGAAGACTATTCTCCTAAATGCTGGATTTATTTCATGTAGAAGAAGGACCAGAATTTCACAAAGTTTTGTGAGTTCAAAGCTTTGGTCGAGAAAGTGTCAATGAAGAAGATCAAGACCTTGAGAAGCAACAACGGTGGAGAATATGTCTCTCAAGAGTTTAAGGACTTTTTTGCAGCAGAAGGAATTAAATGAGAGTTGACAGCACCTCATAACCCACAACAGAATTGGGTGGCCAAGAGGAAGAACAGAACTATTGTAGGGGCAACATGGGCAATGTTGCATGACCAAGGCATACCACTTCACTTGTGGGCTAAGGCATGCAGCACAATGGTCTATTTGTAGAATAGAAGCCCGCATCGCATACTTGGGATGAAGACACCGGAGGAAGGCTTCTCCTGTAAGAGACCAGATGTGGGTCACTTCAGGATCTTTAGCTCATCGGTATATTTCCATGTGACAAAGGATGCATGAAAGAAGCTTGAGCTGAAAACAGAGTTGGGGATATTTATGGGGTACATTGATACATCTCACAACTATCGGGTGTACTTTCCTACCAGTCAGAGGATATTGGTTCACAGAGATCTCAAGTTTGATGAGCAGAAGGCCATGCGTGTTTCCCTTGAGAGGGAGCTCCAACTACAGGGTGTGGAGGAACTGTTGGTTCCTAACGAGGAGGAGCCTCAGACTGATGCGGAGCAACCACATGCAGAGGTTTTAGGAGTGGAGACATCCACTCAAGCAGAGTCTTCCGGAGATGGATGGAATCACACAAGAGAATATGGAAGATTGTTGGAGGATGCAAGAGATAATTTGGGAGCACCATCTTCTCAGCGCAGATAGAGGAGGTCACCTGAGAGGTACACTTGGTACATGGCCCTTACTGGGGAATGTGTTGAGATCGAGCCATATTCCTTTGAGGAAGTAGTGCAACAACTGATTTGGGTTGATGCTATGGTGGAGGAGTATGAATCCATAGTTCGTAACAGTGTTTGGGACGTGGTTCCGAGACTGGAGAACAAGTCAATTGTGAGTTCCTGTTGGCTTTACAAGGTAAAGAAAGCTGCTGATGGTAGTGTGGAGAAACATAAGGAAAGATTTTTTGACTGTGGCTTTTCACAGGTTGAGGGGATTGACTCTGATGAGCCTTTTGATTTTGTCGCAAGGTACTCATATATCATATCTATGTTGGCATTATTAGCACAAATGGGTTGGAAGATCCATCAAATGGATGTGAAGACTGCATTCCTCAATGGCCAGATTGAGGAAGAGGTGTACATAGAGTAGTCGGAAGGTTTTGAGACCTTCAATCATGATTCGCATGTGTTTTGATTCAAGAGAGCGTTGTATGGCCTGAAGAAAGCACCTCGTGCTTGGTACAACAGGATAGACAACTACTTCACCGGGTTGGGCTTCACAAAGAGTGAAGCAGATGCGAACCTGTACCACATTGTGGTTAAAGGTAAGTTGTTGATCATCATACTTTATATTGATGATCTCATATTGATTGGTGATGATCAGTTGATCATGTCTGGCAAGGAGTACCTTGCAAGAGAATTCAAGATGAAAGACATGGGTCTCATGCATTACTTCCTTGGCTGGAAGTGTGGCAGAAGGATGGGGAGTTGTTTGTGTCTCAGGGAAAGTATGCCAAAAATAAACTCAGGAGATTCCACATGGAGAAGTGCAAGCCCATGCAGACTCCTTTAGAAAGTAATTGGAGGAAGGAGGTTGCTACTTTAAGAGAAGTGGTAGAGGCTACTATATATAGGTAGCTTGTGGGTTCACTGATGTAATTAGTGAACACGCGACCAGATTTGTGCTATGCGGTGAACCAGCTAAGTCAAGCGATGGTTCAACCTACAAAGATGTTTTGGAAGGCGGCAAAGCATGTATTGAGATACCTCAGAGGCACATCTCAGTATGGATTATGGTACAGACGAATAGAGGGAGTGAAGCTATAGGGCTTCACTAATGCAGATTGGGTAGGGAGTCCATCAGATTGGAAGAGCACATTAGGAGGGATTTTCAACCTTGGGTTAGCAAAACTTTCTTGGTACAGTAGGACACAAAGGTCAGTTGCACTCAACTCGGTAGAGGAATAATACATGGCTGCAAGTCAGGTAGCATGTGAGGCCATCTCGATGCAAAAAATCCTAGTTGGTTTGTTTGATCAGAAGATGGATCCAACTGTGATCTATTGTGATAATCAGAGTTGTATCAAACTCTATTAGAATCTAGTATTTCATGATAGGTCCAAGCACATCGACATCTGGTATCATCATCTTAGAGACTGTGTAGTGAGGAGGATCATGTTGATGTAGTATATTTCGACAGAGGATCAAGATGCTGACATTTTGACAAAGGAATTGTCAAAGTGTAAATTCAAGTTCCATAGAGACAAGATCGGGGTGGTAGATAATCCCTTTCTTGTTGAGAGGGAGTGTTGAAATATGGAAACAAGAATATTCCAATTTAATTTGTCCTTGAATTAAATTGTGAATTAAAATCAAATTTAGTCTTAACATCTCCTTGGAAATAATTAATTAATTTATTTTAAATTAATTAGTTGGAGAAATTCAAGTTAGAAGACTTTTTGAAGTCATGCAAGAGTTATCCCTTAAATTAAGGAGATAAGATTGAGTTATATTTGAGTTTTAATTAGTTAACTCAATTTACTGAGTCAAGTTCAGTTAAATTAGTTCCAAATTGTTTGACGAACTAATAATGAGTTAACAGTGAGTTGATGCATTAATGCACTCAACTAGTGCTACTCGAGTTAACTGAAGATTCCCTCATCATAAACTCATGCATGACTATTCTGAGAAAGACCTAGTTGAGATGAATGTTCAAGGACAGTGTACTATCAGTTGCATGTGTTTTCTCATGGAGAAAACTCATGCATGCAATCAAGGATTCATCCTTGAGGATTGTGCACTTATTGATGGATTAATTTTCCACTTGGTAAAGGAAAATCATCCACAAGGACCAACACAAGGAAATAGGAGCTTGGAGGGTAGAGAGGAAGGATGGAGAGAAGCCAAGATTTCCTATGAGCATCTATGAGGATTGTACTAAGAGTTGGCTAGTTGTGAGAGCTAAGGCTTTGTATAATTCCTATGTATTTCCACCATGTATGATAATACAATAGTGTGGGGTTTTATTTGAGGATTTCTGTGTATTGTGCCATTGATTCTTCTTCTTCTGGTTATATTGTTTAGCTCCATCTTTAAGCTTCCACAAATTGATAGTAGAAGTATGTTATAGTATTTTGCTTTGATTTATGTTGCATTATTGGTTAACCTACATAGATTTTCTACAAATGCCACTACTCATGCATAGTTTTTTGCTTCGTTTCTGTAAAGTAAAGTTGTGTGCAACTTGTTCAAAATGCCACAATCACTTGCTTTAGTTTAATCATACTACTTAATCATGATTAGACTTCTTTAAAGTTATGTAAATTAGATAGAGAATAAAGGTTTATACAATAGTTTAAACTGAGTAAATCATTAGTTAGGTAGAAAATGACATTGACCCAACTGTTTAATCTGGGTCAATTAGAGAAATAAGGGATAGGTTAGATAAAAAAAATTCTGCATAGAAGAAAATGAAAATGGGTTTGCTAGTCTAAGTGCACCCTAGACATTAAAATAAAAAATGCTAGTCTAGCCAAGGGTAGGTAGATTAGGTGGTTTGCTTAAATATCAACATGCATAAATTTTTATCCTAAGTTCAAGGATAGGGAAAAGGGTCAGAAGTGCAAGCTATGCATTATGTATTTCGAAATGTTTATTATTAATCCCTTATCCTAAGTTTAAAGGACAATTGTATACATGGGGATAAAGTATTTCATTTCCTTATTTTCCCCCTTTATCCTAAGTTTGAAATGACAATCATTCAGGCACAAGTGGACAAATAAATTTTGTCATTTGTGATTAGCCTGTTGTTGCCTTTGACACCTTGGGATTTGGTCCCCCGTTCCATCCACGGCCTGCATTCTATTTCGTCCCCCCTTTGCATTCTCCCTTTACCACTAGGGGGGGGGGGGGTTCAGAAGGCAGTTTCTTCCATTGGGCCCTAATCCCTATGTGGCATGTCCCAGTGATTTCACACGCCCTTGCTGAAACCTCTTACCACCCATCACCCCCTTCGAAAACCACCGATACTGTATCCATTCCTACCATGCCCCCACCACTCCTCCACCACTCTCTACCTACCACCACTCTCTGTCGTTGCTCCAATTAAATGTCTTCCCACTTTATTCCCATTTCTTATTCAATTCTCCTCGGTAACCATTCAATAATGGCCTCGTGCCATTTCCAACAGGACTTTACCTCTATGTTTAAATAAATCCCAGGCCTGTTATGATTGATCTTTATTTCTCATTTCTTCTACTATTCATTATTTCCTACAATGGCCTCTGCTAGAGCTTCTTTACCACCAACATCCCCACAGTCACTGACCTCCCTGTGATTTTTCGCCTAACAGACTATTTTTTCTTAGCTCAGTAAGCCTCCTTTGTCTATCCATTTTGTATAGAAACTGTTACAATCACACTTCCTAAAGCTAAGACATAGGACCAGGCCATTAACCTATTAATTCCACCTTCTGTAGACCTGGATCATACATCATTGGAAGACATGGATTACCAGATAACTGAGACACTTTGTGACTATGATTTCCTCGAGTTATACTACTGGTTAGAGGATAAACACTGATAAAAATGATGAGATAGGACTCTGGGAGTCAAACCTCCCCCACTATATCTTTCTTCTGACATTTCAAGCCCCATAATTCACCAGAAGATGACAAGCTTGCTATGTCCCTGCCCAAAGAGCCATAATTGCACTTATAGGTGACATCCTTTTCACCATCACAGCCAAATCTATTGATCAAATGATGTTGGCCCCTTCTATGGAAAATTCTGCCCCTTTCTCCCTAGAAGCCCTCACCTAGCTTTATCAAAAGCTAGATTTTGCCACTAGAGCTAGGATTTTTGAGATTTTCCTACTAGAGAACGCCCAATTTCCCAAGAACAATCCTCCTTATCCTTCTTCCATTTTTCCTGGTCAGGAAAAGTAGATTATTTCTATCCTTTCTCACATCCTAGGCTACCATTCTGATCAATGGGTGGATGAGCCTATTTTAGGATTCCTTTCCACATTTTCCACAGACAACAAGCCCTCTACAATTTTTAATTTAAGTCAATTCTTGGTTGACAATATCCATGAACAGTTCATCAAGTTTCCCATAGAGCAGGTGTCCAGTTACACCTCTATTTTGATTTACATGTTCAACTATTATCAAGCAAAAAAGTTCACTTTTGCATTGTAGAAATTGGATGATGCAGGGAATCAAAAACCAGTGATATTTTGGACCTCATTGGTCATGAAGGAAAAACAGGAATTCACCTACAAACAGTTTATAGAAGACTTTGTTCATCCACCTATGAACATTCTCTAAAGTATAATGCAACCTAGGATTAGTGAGGAGATCAAATGAATATTACATCTATCAAACCAAGAAAAAACTGTAGATTGGTACCTCTAGAAAAACTACATAGATATTAGAGTCTACAGATGTGAATTGGCCCCCTAAAAGCTCCCTAAGTACATCCCAATGAGGATCTTTGTACTAGAACATATCAGGAAAATGTTGAAATCAGATGAGATCCACTTTGTAGTGGCAAAGAAGAAGGCACAATTCAGAATTAAAACACAAGTGGGCCCATTTGCATGCAACACCAGGACAGCAGGGGAGGAGGTAGATAAGATATTGAAGGAGATGAAGTTTAACTTAAGCTTCACATGGTCTTATGATCCCTATGGCATCATCTCAAAAATTAGAGTGGACAATAAGAACACTCCCTATATCCATACTTCTAGGCCTGACATAGAAAAGTATGAAATCAGTTGGAATGGGAAGAAAATACCCTGTAGAAAGCTGAGTGGTAGCTTGTGTCCACTTCCAGTTTGCAGATTCTTGTTCCTCAAGAAAAATCCAGCAAAAGGCAGAGGGAGGAAGGGTCATCATCTACAACATTGAGTGAAGCCATAGAATTTAGAATCAGTTACAGAAAGAGGCCCAAGGTGACTCACAAACCAGAAGTAGACAAAGAAATGGAGGAACAGGTAGCTATCATCATCATAGATTCTCCACTAGCAACCATGAAGTTCACTACTTCTCCTTCTGAGCCTTCATCTTCACAGGGTCATAAACAGATCAAGATGGAAACACACATTGTTCAAAAAGAAAAAGAAAAAATAGTGTTTGATACGTACAGAGAAATAATGCTCAAAAATGAAATCTTGAAGAACAACACCTACAACTAATTTTGGAAGCAGACTTCTAGTTCACAAAGTAGAATTCTATCAATATATGATACTGAACATGGTAGAATGTAGATGACCTTCCTTGAGGCCCATGCTTCACAACCTGAATCAATAGCTGACTACAAGAGGACCACCTTTGAGTTCAGCACAAAGGACATACATCCCATTGATCAAATGGAGATGCACAAACAACCTGGTGAGATGATATCCTCCACTCTCACTAACACTGCCATGTCTTTATCCAAATTTTAGATCTCTTTTGAAAATGTGCAGTCACAGTTGAAGATGGAGAAGGTCTCCTCCTTGGCCAAAGACAACAAGATCAAGTCTTTGGAGGACTTGGTGATTAAGATAGGGTATGACCCTAAGGATGTTATTATTGCTGAAGAAATTATTAAGAAGAAAAACTTGGACATTGTAGCATTGAGGAAACAGCTCAATCTGCCAGCTACAAAAGATCCAATGACCAAGGGCATTGTATAAGGTGAAGCTCAAAAAGAAAACATGATGAAATTAATTATTGATCAAAACATAGAGATCAGGCAGATGGAAGCAGAGTTGGAAAAGCTAATAAAGGAGAAGGAAGACAACTTGAAAATGGCCATTGTTCCCTTGGATGATGTACCTCTTTCTCAACTACAATCCACAGGAAAAAATACTGCCCCTACCACTTCAACTCAGACACCCAATGCCGAACAGGTCACACAGACATTGCAAAATATGTCTTTGCGGTCAAAGGAAATTGAGACCTTGCATTAGCAACTTAAATATTTGGAAGTCCAGAAGGCAAAAGATGAAGCTACTAGGGTAGTTGAATTGGAAAAATCTCAGAGACTTTTGGATAAGCTACGCCAGGTAGAGAGATATATTTATTGGCCAGACCTTGGCCCTAGGTAGGGAAACAATCTGGATGAACATATTGGACTCAATGAATGAGATTTGGCATTCTATTAAGATTATATTTGAATAGAAACAGTTAATAGAGAAGGCCACTGAGACCATTGTGCAAGGAAGGGAAAAGCTGGGAGAAATGTCAACTGAAGTTGCCAATATTATTAGGTTCTTAAATTCAAAGTCCAGATATGAGATGGAGGAAGTGCGAGTCGGTTACAGAATTGCCACCATTCTGGAGGTTAAGAAAGTCTTGACTAAGAGAAATATTATTGACCAGTTGGAGGAAAGGTGTGAGACATTGGAGCTGTAGGTAAAAAAATTTACAAACAGGATTGAAGCCTTAATACAGAAGGGGCTACCCAGTATCTATGTCATCAATGACAAACTGATCACTCAGGAGGACCACATCTACAAGATGAAAGAGGTATCCAAAAGCAAAATCAATTTCAGTGGAATCAAAGGGAGTATGACAACACAGGATTTTTTGGAGACCATGTCAAATGACTTCCAGGTGTTGAATGAGGTAAAACACATTTTTATAGCTAAACCAACCTTTGCTAAGTGTACAAAGGTAGATGAAATCTACCGCATGGTGAAAAATTTAACATTTCCAGATGAAAAGAGATGGGAAGAGTTACTTGATTTACTCGACTAAGAAATAACTCAGCAACAGTGAAAAGGTTTTCTAGCACAACAACCAGCGCAAGTTTCAGTTCAGCATCACATTCTGTTTTGAATGACTCAGCAGCGTAAACCACCCAAACAGGGCCACTGTTTCCCTCAATAGCCTACATGGCCTATTATTGTGCCAGGATTAGATGATATTAGTTTGTAACTAGGCTAATAATACACTGTCAGTTTGACAACGATTTTTTAAGGCATTGTTGTAATGTTTATTATAAATAATTCACTGTTTGAAGTATTAGTGTTGATTTCCGAATGTAATTTTTGGTGCACATTGTAATTTTGAAGTATTGGAGCATCAATAATACAATGACCTTTTACAGGATTCATGTGGTGTCTTGAATGGTGATGTGTTTCTTGTCTTTATCTGTTTAAACGCTGTTATTTCTTTCCTCTGTTATTCTAAATTTGAATTAATCAACATAAATTGTGATAAATAGGATTCATTATCAAGAACGTCCTATTTTGGCTATTGTTAATTTTAATGTTTTCCACTGAAGTCAGGATAAAGAATTCTTAATTTCTCTTTGTTCTCTACTAAACCTTACATTTCTTCTTTTCCACCATCCATTTAAACTCTAAAAAGATCCATTTACTGCAACCTAGCCTTCCCTGTGAGAACTCCTTAAAAAATTGATGAACAAACTCTAGTTTAATCTATAGACTCCATAGTCCAATGGAATTATAACACTAAAATCAACCAATCATTTCAAACAAAACAAACAAGTACAATCATATCTAGCCTAAAATTTATCCATAAAACAAAGCTAAATCAAACAGAGAGATCCCTCTCTAAAGCTGGCAGGGATAGATCTGAGCTTCCAAAGTGGATTTGATGTTGTCCTATGTGTTTACTCCCTCAACCTCAAAAATCCAGAATGACAATACTATGATAAAGAAATGACCTGTTGGACATTAAATGAGTAAGGATGATTGAATTAGAGTTTGATTCAGGAATTTATGAGGGTTAAGGTTCAAAACCCCAATACATGATGTAAATTACCAAAAATGACTTGACATGATATCTATATGAAAGCAAAAGGGCACCCAATGAAATGAAACTATAGGCCAAGTTAGCAAATTCGACCATTATAGGGAAAATACTCGATGGGCTGAAAATAGTCACATTAAATGACTCAACTAATAGCAATAGAAATGACTAATACCTACCTGACCACAATCAATTGAGGTATATCACAACAAAAATGAGACGCTATTGACACTACGAAAATAAATGACTGAGACTAAAAAGGAAAAATTTACTCTACCCTAAGACTTATTCTATTCTCCCGGATAGAGAGTAATTAGAACCAAATGAATTTAGTGACCAATGTGGGGTTTCATGTGTGAACCATTCACCCAACCAAGCATGAGAACTCCATCACATTGTGTGAGCTTCATGACTCCAAACTCGCTTATTTCTGCAATAATAAAAGCACCCAACCAATGCTTCTATAACATTCTAGGGTTCTTTACATACTTACTATCATATAGCATAACCCTAAGAAATCAAATCCATCCCCCCCATGTCTTCAATCCCATGTGTTTGACACGATTCTCGGGGGACAAGTGTCTGATTTGTGGATCAAGCATGTCCGAACATGTGGGACTCGCTGGGCCTGCGAATTTGATTCACCCAACAATATGTCCTAATTTTGGGATACGTGTCCCATTATAAATGTGTGCCATAGATCCTTAAAAACCAAAATTTGGCCACTTTCTCTTCATCATTGTGTACCTCTCTTGTTGTTGGTATGTGGGAGTGATTAGAAAAAGTTTTAGGAGTGTTTTGGAGGTGATTCAAGCAATCGATAAGTGCAGTTTACTTCCATTTTTTTTCCGTTTTTTCTAATCCAATTTTCTTGTCCAATTTATTTTACATTCTAATGCATTTTTTCTTTATTTTCTTACAACATTCATGGCTTAATCAAGGGAAACAGGGAAGGTGAAAAATAAGGGGAAGAATGTTCCCATTGATAATGCCCCTCCTATTCTAATTTCATCAAGGTCTGTCAGTTCTCCCTCTGTTGGAAGTGGGGCTACAACAACAACTTCAAATGTTGAGGGAAGAATAAATTTAGAAAGAAAATAGGCTCAAGAAAGTGAATATCCCTTTTGGAAGTATGTCACAAGAGATCAAAGGCCATGCAATAAGTACCTATGTAACACAATTTCATTTTGATAAATTAATGAGAAAACTACAATTTATTGTCTTTATCCAACTGGATCATTAATGAATCTATCATGATTATATTTGTATACAAATTGTTACAACTTACAATTTTATGATGTAGAATCTAAATGTATGTTTGAATTTGTATCATCATGAGAATTTATCTAATATGAAATCATTGAAATATATATATATATATATATATATATATATATATATATATATATATATATATATATATATATATATATATATATATTACACGTCATTTTGTCACCATTAGGAAAATGACTGCCAATTTGGATCTCTCACTATCCAATGAAGTGTTCCAAAGCAATCCCCTACAATGTTGGAAGAAAAACAATCCCAAAGATAACAAGAATTCTAGATTACATTTCTTAAAAACCTATTTTCATGCATTGTCACACTTTTCCTAGTCACTACATACTCAAATGCAATTATTATCATTATTGCCTATGCAATCATGTGCTCTATTCTCCATTAAAAGGTTTGAAAACTTCTTAATGTAGGTAGAAATAAAAAGAAATTTCTAGAAGCTTTGTTGGGGGAATACTTCCCGACAAAAAGGCATCAAACTCCTACCTACTTTTTCCTCATCCTTTGACTTATGGATCAAACTCTGTCTCTTTGTGGAACCATAATCCCTCTCTTTATGGATCTCATCCCTTGAGAAGAGGATCTCAGACCTCCTCCTCTTGGCTTATAGATTTAACACAGTCTAGAAGGTAAGGGAGGAATTTGGAATGTAAACTTATGTTGTCACATTGAGGCTGGAAGCTTGTTACTTAAGGGAGGATTGGTGTAGCACCCTACTCCCACATTTACACAAGCTAACTGGTCCTCCCAGATAAACATGTGAAGAATAGCTATTAGGATATGATTAAACTCCCCAGGTATAGTTAAGGAAGATGAATCAACATGAAAATACCAAACTGACCTTCCTCATAAACTATAGAACCTTCAGGATCCAACCAACCCATTCAGGTGTCCAACACCTGAGAGAACTTACTATTTCACTGCCCTGGAGCCTCACCCCACTCCCATGAGAAGACATGCATGTGATTGGGACCCTCCAGTCGCTCCCACAGTAAGGAATCCATGGGACTTTAGCCTTTTCTAGGAAGTTCTATGCCAGCGACTTGAGATTTTGTGCTGCTTTTTCAGGACCAGGACTCAGGCCACTACCCAAAACTTCATGAAAATTCCATAAATGAAAAATAACATTGAAACAAGGGTAATAATGCAAAAAATTGAAAAATGGCTTTCTACTAGCCATGACAGGCATTTCGTCAAACACATCAAAAACATGTAATCTACATGTCACAAAAAAAGATCTAAGCATAGGGGTCTCATACTTATCTGAGATTCATCAAAGAGGACTGATATCTCTACACAATAGTTACATTGTAATCTATTAGGTCATTTATTCAATAATATTCCATATACTAACCAAAACATAATGTGAGTCATGCATCATAATTGTCATAAAACATTTATCACCACCAAATAATTATAGATATATCAATGAGGAAACAACCATTAACGCCACATAATATCAATCACATTTACTCATGAAAATACCAAGGAAAAGGAACTATTATTAACATATGAAAATCCAACCAAGTCAGGGGCTTCCATGTACCACCTAACCATAGATTGGGCTGAACCAAATCTCCCTTTCAACCAAGCATGAATGTGGGGTCTCATGAAACAAATCCACAAAACCAAATCAAGGCTTCCAAAGGCCAAACCACCTCAACCCTGAACCAATGATTCCACCTCACGATTGGACATCACTAACCATCACCAGATTAGTCTCTACCCAAGATGTCAAGGGCTTTGGAGCGTTTTTTATAACCAAGGCTTCGAGGGCTAGTAAATCAACCCAAAACTATTGTCAGAATCCAGAGCGTTTGTCCAACCAGGGCTTCCATGACTGGCAACTCAACCCACTAAGGGCTCCAGAGCATTTTTCCAAGCAATGCTTCCAGGACTATTAACTCAACCCAAGCTGTTATAGGGCTTCTAGAGCGTTTTTCCAACCAAGGCTCCAAGAACTAGTAACTCAACCCATATCCATAAGGAACATAAGAAACAACGAAAAAACTAAGACAAAGCCCATCACCATGGCTATCTAGGAAAACGAAATTCTAGGAAAAACCATTGTTAATCAAGGTAATCCTCCACGCCAATGACAAATCATAACCAAAAAACCACATGCATGTGCCGTGCATGCCAAAACTCGGAAGGAAATCAGACATGCAACTCCATACCTATAAGGAAAGTTGGATGTAGATGTTGATCTTGATGTCCTATTACACTTTCCTTATCTTCCTTTTCCTTCTTGCTCCAAATCCAAGGTGTGCCACACTCCTCGAAGAGTGCTCCAAGAAACTCCAAGTGTCCAAGAGTATGAGAGAGCATAGAGAGAGCTCCAAGCTAAAACTGACAAAAGTCTGTCAAACTTATCCTCAAAATACTTTTTATTAATGAGGCCTCTAATTTCTTAAATTTTCCATTATTTTCCTTCATTTTCCTCCTCACATGCAATTTGTGACCTTTCACCTTCCTTTTCTCCTATTTCCATTATTTTCATAAACAAAATGTCAATTAATGCCTCATACCTTGCCAAAGCCTTTGCCATTTTCCTCTTCTAATTCCCATAACCATTAATTAATCACAAGTGATCCCCATCACTATGTTTTTTCCCAGCATTCAACTTGGATTACATGTCCCATGATCTTGGTTATTATTTTCCATTATTAACTTTATTACATTGATTTTTGACCAGGGCTATTACAAAACCCTCCCCCTTGGGGGAACACCATCCTTAGTGTTCAATTCCACCTACAACCAACAAGACCGTTGAAAAGAAAAAACATACTGACAATGGAGATTTATAACTTAGGTCATTTTAGTATTTACAATGATCATCCCATTGAGAAGAAAACCAACATGTGAAACATAACATGACAACCATAATGACATAACACCCATATCGCTTATTGGAGATTTATAACACAACTCATGGCAGTATTTATATCCATATACATATATACAGATGTACCAAAACATCACACTAAAACATATGCCACATGTTTTTTCTCAACCAGCGAACTTGGAAGGATACATAGCCCACATCTGATCAACCATCTCCCATGTAGCTTCATTAGGCCCAAAGTGCTTCCATTGCACTTTAACTTGCTTGATTTCTTAGTTCCAGAGCATGAGCATCTTTCTCTTCAAAATTCACTAAGGTTCTGACCTAAATTCTCCTTCTGGCTCCACCTATAATGTAGACCAATCAATCACATGATCAACATATTTAACATATTTTTTAAGCAATGAAACATGAAAAACATCACAGACTTTCACTTTCGGAGGTAGCGCAAGTTGATAGGATACTACACCAATCCTCTCAAGAATCCTGAAAGGTCCACATTGTCGAGGTGCCATCTTTGCACATGATCCAATCCTCAAAAGATCTTCTAAGGCTTAATGTGCAGGTACACCTATTCCCCAACTTGAAACTCTTAAACATCCTATTATGATCTTCATAAATTTTATTCTTGTCATGTGCTACCTTCAAGTTCTTCTTGACTCCATGCATTTCTTGTTCCATCTCTGCCAACATGTCTGACCCTTTCAACACCTTGTTAACTAGATCACTCCAACTGATTGAAGTATTACAACTCCTCCCACAGAGTGCCACGAACAGACTCATATTCAGTGACTCCTGATAGTTGTTTTTGTAAGCAAACTCAACCAATGGAAGATACTCTTCTCACCTCCACTGCTAATGCATCACATACAACCTCAACATGTATTCCAATATCCTACTGACCCTCTGTATATATCCATTTATCTACGGATGATCATTTGTTCTGAAGGCCAACTCTGTCCCCAAAATGGAAAATAATTCTTTCAAAAATCTAGAAGTGAACTTGGCATCCTTGTCTGACACAATTTTCCTCAGTAGACCATGCAACCTAGCTACATCTATGATCAAAACCTACGCTACATCATTATCTAAATATGTAGACTTCACTAGAATGAAGTGCAATACCTTCATCAACCTGTCCACCACAACCATGATGGAATCATGCTATCTAGATGTCCTCATCAAACCTTTGATGAAATCCATGTAAATGATCTCCCATTTCCACTTTGGAATCAAAATCAGCTGTAGTAGACCTCCTGCATGCTTACACTCTACTTTTACTTGTTGAAAATCCAAGCACGTAGCCACAAATCCTTCCACTTCTTTCTTCAAGTTTGGCCAATAGTAAAACTTCTTCACCACTATCAATGTCTTTTGATATCCTGGGTGACCTAAATATGGCTTAGCATGAAATTCCCTCAAGATAATATTCTTGAGCTCACTGTTGTCTGATACATTTATCTTGTCCCCATCTTGATCACCTATACCCTACTATATACTGTGCATCAGCTCCATGTACCTACCATCCTGTTGTCATTCCTGTAAGATCCGATCCTGTAAGTATCTCCCATAAGAACTCATAGCTTCTACGTGATTCACCGACACCCTCCTGGTAAGAGCATCTACAACCCCATTATCTTTCCCTTTGATGTCTTGATATCAAAGTTGAAATTAGTGATTGTGGCCAACCATCTAGATTGCGTAGAATTTAGCTTCGGTTGATCAAATAGACACCTCAACCCACTATGACCACTCATCAAGATAAACTACCTGCCAAGAAGATAGTGTCTCCACATCTTCAAAGAAAGGATGATCTCTACCAACTTAAGATCACAATGTTGGATAATTTTGCTCATTCTCATTTAGTTTCCTTGATTCATAGAATACCACCCATCCTTCCTCTATAAGTAATACACCAAGTCCTCTCTTGAAAGAATCTGTACATACCACAAACTCTTTGTACGGATCTGTAATCTTTAGAACTAGAGAATTTGCCAATAACTTTTTCAACTACTCAAAACTAGCTACACATTATTTTTTCCATTCAAATTTCTTACATTTCCTTTGCAATGATGTAATAGGATAAGAAATGCAAGATAAGTTTCTGATTAACCCCCTATAATATCTTGCCAACGCCATGAATGATCTTAGCTCATCCACATCCCTAGGAGCTTCCCACACCATGATAGCCCTTATCTTCTCTGGATCCACTTCCTTGGGAACCACATGCCCTAAGTAGTGTACCTCTATCTGAAAAAAATTGCATTTACTAAGCTTAGCATAAAACTAATGCTCTCTCAGAAATCTCAATACTGTTGCTAAATGTTCAACACGATCTTCCTCATTCTTAGAATATATCAAGATGTCATCAATGAATACAATATCAAACTTGTCTAGATAAGGACACAACACATTATTCATCAAGAACATAAAAGTAGATGGAACATTAGACAAACCAAATGGAACTACAACGAACTCATAATGCCCATACCTTGTATGGAAAGAAGTTTTGTATATGTACTCTTATTTGATGCATACATGATGGTATCCTGATCTCAGATCAATCTTCGAGAATAATGTTGCTCCCTTCAACTGATCAAACATGTCATCATTCCTTGGCAACATATACCTATTCTTGATGGTCACCTTATTCAACTACCTATAATAAATGCATAACTTGAGAGTACCATCCTTATTCTTTACAAATAATAGTGGTGCACCCCAAGGAGATACACTTGGCCTAATGTATCCCTTGTCAAACATTTCCTTCGATGACAACTTTAATTCCACTAACTCGGGTGTGTGCTCATCTTGTATGGTGCCTTTGATGATGGTGTTGCCCCTCGTACCAACTTAATAGAAAAGCACACTTCCCTGTGAGGTGGTAACTTTGAAATCTCTGCTAGAAACAAATCCTGAAACTACTATAAAACCGGGTACCTACTTAAGAAATCTACATCCCCAACTTCCTTACCTATGTCACTAGAAATATGCACTACGAATAACACACACCCTTTCCTATGGCTGCGCTTTTCCTACGTAGCTATCATTGTTCTAACTAATGTTGCCTTCTTCTTACCTTGAAATATCCTCTTTTCTCCATTATCATCCAAACACTCAATAGATTTTTCATAACATTCCGCCTTAGTCCTGTGAAGATATATCCAATCTGTTGAAAATAATACTGAGAGGGGGGGGGGGGGGTGAATCAGTATTATCAAGCAATTTAATAAATCTTCCTTATTTGATCTTTGAATTATTTTTGCATGTCAGTACCATAAAATAATGAGCATGAAAAACAGATAATCACACCAAAGAACACAAGATGTAAGGTGGAAACCCAATGTGGGTGAAAACCACCTGCTGCAATATGTCTCTATCTTCTTTCAATTTAGAAACTTCTTTTACAATGATTTTGTACGGGTGCAGTCCTTTACCAGTACGCAGGCTGCAACCTGCAGAGAGCTACAACTCTCTCTCTTTCTCGTTTTCCAGTCTACTCCTGGAAGGGAGCTACAACCCCCTACTTCTTTTCATAAAGCATCAGATGATCAACAAGTACATAACAGATATAGACCACTACAGATATCAGATCAGCAATAACAGAAACAACCCAGAACACCTTATCAACAGAGAAATTCAGTCAACAGAACATCTTAAAACAAAGACGCAGTTTTTTATTTCTGTGACCTGCGACCAGACGCCGTTAACTTTTTGCTACTCTGCGTCCACACGCAGATATCCTTCTGCTTCGCCGCGTGCCCACGCACTGTTCCTGTGACTGCTCTGCGTTCTGTTGCTCCAGGGACGCACCCAAAGATACTATCGCGCCGCGTCTTTCGCTACAGAGACGCACCTGAAAACATTATAGCGCCGCGTCCTTCTGCTTCAGAGACGCACCTGAACCTTGATCGCCCTGCGTCCCCACGCAGGTCTCTTTCTACTGTACTGCGTCTCGGCGCACTTACCCTTTACAGTATCAGCGTCCCGGCGCACTTGCCCTTTACAGTATCAGCATCCCGGCGCACTTTCCCTTCACTGAACCTGCGACCCTTCAGATGTAAATGATATGAAGACTTCAGAACAGACCCAAATAGTCAGATCTACAGATCTGATCATGCGCCATAGAGATCACAGTCCATTAGAAGATTCGTCCTCTTAGATCTGGACTAGATCTCACCAAATAAGATATTCAACCCAAGACTCTTGCCCAATCCAAATGAACACCTTTGCTTTATATAGGCAAGCTCCTCCCCAAAACATGGAACAATACCATGAGCCGACACCATAGAAACACAAAACCGTCGGCTAGATACCACACAAGAAACCCCCACGTGCCTTGAAATGTGTGCACTGGGTAGACGCACCCCCTGAACGGCTGGTCGGCGTCCCTGGACGCGGGTTCTGCATGGTATACCTGCGGGGACGCACTTTCTGAACCGATTGTCTGCGTCCTTCTTAATTTTCAACAAACTGAGAGCCTTACCACTGGAGTTGCCATCAAGTACAACATCTGTAACATACAGTCATACCAGAAAACATAATGCCAACACAATCCATACCCAAAACCATATTATATGATCCAAATGGAAGTACATTCAAATGTGATGATGTAGGCATACAATTCAACTCAAATGCACAAGATCTTACCCAGTGATGAACTATCTTCTTTGTACCTATAGCCAATTGCACTAACCATGAATTTGCATGCACTTCTTTATTCAAACCACACTTATCCACCAGGTTAGGATTAACATAACTATAATTATATCCAGGGTAAATAAAAATAGAAACAAATTGATCACAAAGATTACCATCCATCTCGATAATAGATGACTAGTTATCTTCCTTCCTATTATCCATCCTTGCATAAATATGAGGAATAATCTGTCCAAAATCCCCCACTGCCTGTGCCTCCTGAGAACTGTATATTTGCAGTCTACCACCCTAATGCTATGGAAAATCTATCCTACGATGCTCTCCACCACAAGTCCAATGCTATAAAGGTTTCCTATCATCACCCTTGTTCTACTCATCATATTGAAATCCCTACCCTCTGTCAAATGCATTGAACTTCTTAGGTGGTGTTTCATTCACTTTGTTACCTATGTCCTGAGGTCTTGTTCTATTCTTATCCCATTTTATTTTATTCTTATCATTACCTTTCTAGTCTTTCTTAGTTTAATATCTACACTTTGATTACTCATAACAATTCTTTAGCTTCCGAATGGCTTCTTCGAATGATCTAGGCTCATCAAACTTAATCCTATCTTTGAATTCTATTAGCAACCCATTGATCAATCTCTGAATCTTCACTTTCTCCTCCTTCAGATAAGGCACATATGTCAATAACTCCAAGAATCTACTAGTGTACTCCTTATCGGTCATAGATCCCATCTACAACTTACATAATTCATGTTCCATGTCGTCATAGTATCTCTTCAATAGATACTTCTTCATGAATAGTCTCTCGAACTTACTCAAAGTCAAATATTCTTCATGAATACCTTTGTCATTATTTACATCTTCCCACCAAATATCTTCTTTACCTTTAAGATTGAATGTAGCTATTCTAGCCTTCATGTTTTTTGAGTAATCATGCAACCTGAAGAACTTATACATCCCAAGAAACCACGTTTCCGCATCTTGTGACTTCTTCATTTCCCCATAAAATGCAGGTGACTTTGCTTTCTTGAACTCATTCGAAAAATATCCCCATCACTAGTCATGTAAGGATGATAACGATGATGACCATGATACCTGTTTCAACTAGAACTAGAGTAAAACCTGTGATCACTACCTCACCTATAAAATGTATCCACAAATCTGCCATCTATGACCATGTCATCTCTATCCAACTTGTGCCCACCATGTGACTTGCTACCATATGCTCTTTTAGTCCTGTCCTCCTGTCTATGAATGATTCTAAGTTGTCCTTGTCTCTGCAAGTCTGAAAAGCTCTGAAGAATCACTGGATTGACTTCTGCTTATTTCTCCTATGCCCTATCAAGTCTCTCTTATGATTAAATAATTTAGTCAATAACTTCTTTGCAACTCCTTATTTCTTCCTTCAAACTTATGAGATTGTCTTCTATGTGAGGGGATTTCTCATCACCATGTTGCTCATCTGATGTATAGGGAGAATCTCATGAGCTATAGTCTACCATCTTTCTATTCATCTTTGATCTTCTCTTCTTACAAGGTATATCATGTCAACCAAATCATAAACAAACCAATGTACCTCATTGTAGTTTAGGGGAGGATTTCTCATCTACAAGATTAACTAGACTAGAAAAGTACATGTATATATAATCATAAACATATCAATATATAGAAATCATCTCAATAATCATCCAACTACCATGCATAATGCCACAACCACAATACCAAACATGCACAATGCATGCATAACAAAATATGTGTGACACACATGCATACACAATACTACAAACAATGACATTCATTCATGATGAACCCACTTCGACAACAACACCATAAAATTATGCATGACATCACAACAGCAACCATGACC
The DNA here is from genome assembly GCA_031772625.1 of Pinus tabuliformis. Lineage (NCBI taxonomy): Eukaryota > Viridiplantae > Streptophyta > Pinopsida > Pinales > Pinaceae > Pinus > Pinus tabuliformis. Next base: position 1,027,042,033 of record CM062815.1, read on the forward strand.
ACCACCATCATACAAAACAAACACATAGACCACAAGCATAAGTAAATATATGCAAACAACATATACACATGACAACACATTCATCCAATGAGAACGGAAACTAGACATCACCCAAGGAGAACGGAACCATGATTTGATACCACTCTGTAACACCCTCCTCCCACATTTACCCAAGCTAATCGGTCCGCTGAGGTAAAAATGTGAAAAAGAGTTAATATGAGATGATTCAACTCCCCAGGTATAGTTAAGGAAGTGTAATCAACATGACAAGTACAAACTGACCTTCCTCAGAAGCTACAAAATCTTCAGGAGCCAACCTAACCATTTAGGTGTCCAACCTTGGAGAGAACTTTCCTTTTCCTTGCCCTAAAGCCTCAGCCACTCCCATGACAAGGAATGCATGTGAATGGGAACCTTCTGTTACTCCCACAGTAAGGCATCCATGCAATTGTGGCCTTTTTCAGGCAGCTTTGTGCCAAAGACCCTGGATTTTATGCCACTTTTTCAGCACCAGGACTCAGGACACACCAAAACTTCATGAAACTTCTAGAAATGAAAAATAACATCAAAACAAGGGTACCAATGAAAACACTTGAACAAGGGTTTGATCTGACCCGTAGGAGCCATGATAGGAATTTCATCAAACATATTGCAAACATGTAATATACAAGTAACAACAATAGATCTAAGCATATGGGTCTCATACTTATATGAGAGTCATCAAAGAGGACTGATATGTCCTAACAATAGCTGCATTGTTATCTATTATGTCATTCATTCACTAACATTTCTTATACTAACCAAAACATGATGTGAGAAACACATCATAATTGTTATAAAACATACTTATAACCAATAAATAACTAGAGATATGTCAATGAGGAAACAACAATTAAAGACACATAATATCAATCACATTTACTCATGAAAATACCAAGGAAAAGGAACTATTATTAACATATGCAAATCCAACCAAGTCAGGGACTTCCATGTACCACTCGATTATAGATTGGGCTGAACCAAATCTATCTTTCATCCAATCACCCTCGCACCATATTCCAAGCATAAATGTAGGATCCCATGAAACAAATAAGAAAAAGCAAACCAGGGCTTCTAAAGGCTAACCCACCTCAACCCTCAACCAATGATTCCACCTCATGGCTGGAAATCAATAACTATCACCAGATGTGTCTCTACCCAAGTTGTCCAGGCCTCTAGAAAATTTGTTCCAATGAAGGATTCTACTAGTAAATCAACCCACAATTGTTATGAGGCTCCATAACGTTTGATCAACCAGGTATTACAAGACTAGCAACTCAACCCACCAAGGGCTCTAGACCATTTTTCCAATGAAGGCTTCCAGGACTAGTAACTCAACCCAAGATGTTACAGGTCTTCTAGAGCGTTTTTCTAACCGAGGCTCTAAGAACTAGTAATTCAACCCACAACCATAAGGAACATCAGAACCAACCAGAAAACAAAGACAAAAGCCACAACATCATGGCTATCTAGGAAATGGAAAGGCAAGGAAAAACCACTTTCAATCTAGGAAATCCTCCATGTCAATGTAGAACATAACAAAGAAACCACATGTATGTGCCATGCATGCTAAAACTATCAAGGAAATCAGACATGCAACTCGGTACTTGCAAGCAAAACCCATTGTAGGTGATGATCCCGATGTCCTCTTGCACTTTCTTACTCTTCCTTTTCCTTCTTGCTCCAAATCCATGGTATTCTACACTCCTCTAAGAGTTCTCCAAGAAACTCTAAGTGTCCAAGATTATGAGAGAGAGTAGGGAGAGAGCTCCAAGCTAAAAATGACAAAAGTTTGTCAACTGATCCTCATAAGACTTTTTATTAATGAGGCTTCTAATTTCTTCAATTTTCCATTATTTTCCTTCATTTTCCTCTTCACGTGAAACCCATGACCTTTCATCTTCCTTTTATCCTATTTCCATTATTTTCATAAATGAAATGCCAATGAATGTTTCATGCCTTTCCAAAGCCTTTACCATTTGCCTTTGCCAATTTCCATAGCCATTAATTAATCACAAGTGATCCCCATCAATGTGTTTTTTCCAAACATTCAACCTAGAATATGTGTCCCATGACCTGAGTTATTATTTTTCCTTTATTAACTTTATTACATGGATTTTTGACTAGGGATGTTACAATTGGAGACTACTGGAAGGAGGTTTGTGACATAAAGGCTTAGGCTGTATTTCTCCTTTTCATTTAGTTATAATACAACAATGTTTATTTCTCACTATATTGTTCAATGGAACTGATGTATTGTGTGTTTAATCTCATGTTTCCATTGGTAATGATGTTAGGTACTAGTCTCCTTGATCACTAGTATATGTTTTATTGAGTCATTTATATGTCATATGCCTTTGATCCTTTGTTGTTATTGTGTTTTGAGGTCTAGATTATGACCATTGGAAAGTTGCTTCAAACCATAGAAAGGATCTTCATTAGGCATTTTGTTTGAAAGGTATGGGTTTTGTACTCCATCACCCTTGTGTATGATTCAGTAAGAATGAACTTAGGGAAATATTTACTAATTTGTTTGTTTGTTACTAGATTCAACCATTGAATATAGGGAGATCTTGTCTTGTTTGCAAGATGAGATTTTGTGTGCCTAGAAAATTGGCAACTACACTAGGGAACATTTTTTTCTTCAATGTGCCTTCCTATGCCTTCCACTACCTTGCTTAACTATGTTTACAGCTTTTAGAAGTTAAAATTTTGGATCTCTGGATATCTTTTTATTTTTTCTTTATTTTTCTCGGGTTGCGCACTTTGCTTTCAACAACAAAGAACATGTTACGCAATTTGTCTTATGCAAGAGAGAAAAACCACATTGGTGTCAATATTTGACTTGTGACACACGTAGAAAAATTGAAAATTTAGAGGTTTTGTTTAGCTCTTCTTTGTTTTGGTCACTACTACGAGGTTTTTCCAATTTCTTAACATTTTTTGGGTGTTTTTTGCTTGAATTTTGCAAAAACATTTCCCCCTCAATTTCCTGTGGGGGGGGGGGAGGGATAATTATGTATGAGTGTTAATCTCATTTGAGTGTCATCTCTTTTGATCTTTGCAGTTTTCACGAAATTTCAGTTTGAGCTCTCTGATAATGAAATCTCATATTACATTTGATTTCATTTTGGTTGCATAATTTTTGTGAAATTTCCTTTACTTACACTTAATTGGTCCTTTCATTTCTTTAGGGAAAGAAGGTACTGTTGTGCATAAGTAGTCTTGTTATATTTTTCTTTTTCTAATCTTTAATCATATGTTTGTTTTGTTTTGAAGAATTCTCTTGCATAGATTACATTTTTATGGTCTTGTCAATAGATTAAAGTTGCATGATTTTTCATTAAATTGTGGCTAATTTACATTGCATAAATCAAAATATTTTTGTGTTGAAGGTGTGTTTTTTGAATAATTTTTTGTGTTTTGATGAAATGAAACTTGATGAAGATAAGATTCTTTGTATTTTTTCAAAAGTGAATGAAATTTCCTCCTTCCCATAAATAAGATTTCATCGAATTAAATAAGTGACAATTTCATATTTGTTGCATTAGTTTGAAATTAAGTTACTATACCGGTTGATTACCATACACATTTTACCTTAATGAAAAGTGAAACAATAAAATCAATTAAAATTTACTAACGAATTAATTAATCACATCACATTTAGTGGATCTAGATTAGAAGACGTGTTCTGACATCTATAAACATAGGAGTCGTTGTTAATTGTCTATGATACATTTTGCGGGTAGTCAATATTCCATGTATGTAAGTATATTATATCATTCTCCATGTACCCTTGGATATATCAGATGGTGCTCCACATATGATAAGTATATTGGAATGTTTCTTATCATACAGGAAACACTAGACAACACTAACATGGATTGAGCTTTCACATACTCTTGGGTATATCGGAAGACCCCCTCTAGGTTTCAAACCTACAATAGGTAATTGAATTAACTGCCTTGTTGTTTGTGATACATCGGACACAAAATTAGGAAGATTTCCTGCACGTACTGGAAATGATATTGCATAGTTCAAAACAAATTGCTAACCTTTTATAACTAGTATCCCATTCTTATTTCTTTTGTTTATTTTCATTTTTATCAATTGTGAATTTAACTATCATAAATTGTTAAAATTCTTAATTAGCATTCACCTTTCATAAACCTATGGTTGAATATGATGGAAACAATTTCAAAATTTACCTACCAAGGAACCCCTTTTAACTGGGATCCTAGTCTTTTTCCTTACTTTGGAAATGCTAGTCCTCCTTATATGGCTATAATGTCATTACCCAGATTTATGATAGGTTTATTGGTATGGTTGTTTTCAACTTCTTTAGTCCCAAATAATCAAATTGTTCCACCTCAATCGAATTCTTCACCTCAACTGAGTTCTCCATCTCAACAACCCCAAATGTTTGTTAACCCTTTACCTTATTCACCTATTATATCTCCTTCCCTTTCTTCTTCTTCGCTTGGTGAAAGTGATAATGCTAGTGATCAGGTGGCTCAGAATAAGAAGAAAAGGAAGAAGAAGAAGCAAGATAAGAAAGGGTTCGATCAACCAACCATGGTTATGATGGTTGATAATGTGGAAGAAACCTCCAACATGCATCATAAACTCAAATACAATTACAAGCTTTATAAGCATGACCACCTTCTTATCAATTGCACTGGTATTCATAAGGTCTTAGAAGAGTCGTCCCAATATTCTCATCAACTTATTGTTGATTCATCAACCAATGATTCCAAGGTTCCAGGGAAAAAGGTTAAAGTTAGGTTTCCCTGTAGGTTATGTAAAGGGAGTCATAAAACTCACCTTTTCCCTCACATGGATGAGGCCTAAAAATCGATGGAAAAGCTTACTATTTCTCAATAACAACTTTCAACTAGTTACTGCCATATTTCTCTCAACCTACCATTAGTTATTGAAGTGATTGATCCCATTTCAAGTTCGGTCAATCCCACTCTTGCCTTGGATAGTGAAACCCATATCACTCAGGTTGATGAACCATTGGTTGATCAAGTGGTCAACATGATTCCATCTTTGGTCATTCCTCCTCTCAACTTAGAGAGTGAAATTCATATCGCTCAGGTTCTTCTTATTACTTTAGATTCTACCCCACAAGGGGATATTTCATCCACTTCCAAATAACCCACTCCAAGTACTAAGGTTATTTCCTTCGATTGGAGTATGCTGATAGAGCCTTGTATCCCTTCTTCCTCCCCTTTCCAAATCATTGTGAAGGCTTATGGTAAGAATGTGTGTCACACAAATGTAGATGAAGGTGCTTCTGTTAATATTTTATCGTCAACTACTTGGAAAGATTTTGGTTCCCCTCAGCTTATGTTTGTTACATAGAATCTTTTAGCTTTTAACAAAACCATCAACAAACCTCTAGGGATCCTTCCTAAGTTACCATTACTCTAGAAGAAAAAAATGTTTGTATTGATCTTGTGGTAGTCTAAGGTCCCTTTTATTTCAATTTTCTCCTTGGGCAAGAATATGTCTATGCCATGAAACTTGTCATGTCCACACTCTTTGAAGTGATGTCTTTCCCTCATAATGGAAACATTGTGATTATTAACCATCATTCATTCGTTGGTCTTGATTCAACTACCAACCATTCGACATCCCTGAATGTTCCTTATATGGAAGTGGTATCTATCCGACCATAAGTTAATTGTGTGGCAACTAGTCCCATGCATTCACATACCCATAGAAATGAACCTTTCACTGTATGCTAATATTCTTTTGACTTAGATATGGTAGGCGACATGGTGAACCCTTCAATGGAGACATTTGAACTTGATTTTATTATCCCTATTAAGTCCCTTGAAATGTGTTCCTTCTAGGTAATTGTTCTTCATTTTGATGAAGACTTCTTGGAAGCCATGATCAATATATCACTTGGCATGTATTTCTTCCAACACATTGTCCTCTTGGAATCCATAACAAGGTCCCCATGAGGATGGTTCTTTTACTGTGTCAACCTTGTTAAAATATGAAACAAGGTCCTATGAGGATGGTTCTTTTACTATGCCAACCTCATGAAACAAGCTTACATGAGGATCGTTCTTTTATTGTGTCAACCTCGTTAAAAAATGAAACATGTCCCTAGTAGTGTGGTTCTTTTACTGTGTCAAGCTTGTTAGAAAATGAAACAAATCCTATCCCATTGATTTAACTCTTTGACAATGATTTCAATTTTGATTTCAGAGATGTTAGCTTCATTTCATCCACCCATAATCCTTTTTCTTCCTTCCTAGTAAACATATTTCTATTAGTAACCAATGGTATATTTGGGGTCCATGAGAAGAGTTGATGAATGAAATAAAGTTGGCGGTGCATGCCTCCACCCTTATGTTGGGGGCAATAAACCTATCTCAAGCACAATTTTTCTCTATTTCAATCTTGTGTAAAAATGAAACCACTCTCAAGCATAATTTTCCCATGTTTCGAGCTTGTGTAAAAGTGAAACCACAACATAGTTTTCCTCTATTTCAAGCTTGTGTAAAAATGAAACCACTCGTACTTTATCCTCATGATTGCCACTTTTTATCAACTTGTTTATGCCAAATGAGCCTTGGTTTTTTCATTCCATCATCACCATCTGCTTGGTCGATCATTTTCTTTCACATGGTGTTTTTCCCTTTCTCAAGGAACCACTATGATGAGTTGTATTATTAGCCAACCTATTGACCTTTACATGTTTTGAGAAGTTCCATCATGAACGAAACTAGTTGCTACATGTCAGACCCCAAAATTGTTGTACATAATGCACCTTTTTATTCATATCATGCCCTACTTATTCCCCCGTTTTACCAGTTTATGAAATATTTCTACATTATTTTAATGAAATAGTGAAGATTTATGCTTGGGTTTTATTTTATATAAGAATACCTTTGTTATATGAATTTCTAGGATTAATGCTCATTAAAATATAGTTAATGTAAATTATCTTGTTCTTGCATCGCATAGGGATTTTACACCAAGTATATGTGGACCACTTCATCCTTCAAGCTTGCCACCAAGGAAAACGCTAGTTGGTGGTAAAAACACATTCTTAGAATGATATTGGATCCTTTTTTACAGTTAGAGGTGGACTTATCTTTCATTGACTTGTTCTTGGAGTAAAGAGCAACATTCCTGCACTAGAGAGCAACTAATTTGGGGCTTTAATACATCGAAACATTTTCAGGAAAATCCGGGAAAGAGTTTTGTTAAAAATATTGTTCGAGCACTTTCACATCAGTCAAAATTCACCCACATCATACAAACGGATTTTTAGAAATTAATTAATATTACATCCCCAAATTCGCAACAGTTTTTAAATGACCAACTTCCTCCTAGATTTAAGTCGAATATGAAAATTATGGAACATGGGTTTTTTTCCCAGTATAGGAAATTAAATATTATGTAGTAGGTTTTCCAAAATTCACCAATGTTTGGGATATCCGAAGGGGTCTTTGAGGCATATTTGTAGAAAATCAAGTAAAACCCATATTTGTAAAAGTAGCCAAACAATCAACTTCGGGAATGATTTCTGAGGCAATAGAGCTGAATAAGAAAATTACAAGAGAGATTTTTCTTCAAAGCATGAAAAATTAGGTTTCTTCCAAACAAATTTACAAAATTTGTATTGGTCTAAGAGATACACAAGGATCTTTGAGGCAGTTTTATAAAAAATGATATTTTTTTCCAGAAATCCAAAATATGCCTAGATTTGCAAAAAAAATGGAAATTACATATCCGATTTGTGTCTTTTTTATTATATAATGGTTATAATAGACCTCCTTTGGATTAGAACATGTTATGATCCACTCTCATTCCATTTTTTCTTGGTTTGGCTTGTGCAAAGCTTGTCATGTATTTGTAAATTTTATAAAAGCCAAATCATGGCTCTGTAATGGAGGACAACACGCCGCTCTTCATATTATCATGCTTCTAAGCTGAGTGTTGGGGTTCTTCCCCTTCCTCAGATAAATTTGGAACTATACTATGGAGCTCTAAATGTACAAGGACTGAGATTTGCATTAATAACAAGAATCAATGCTAGGTTCTTGATATATGTTGGTTTAATCCTGTTAATGCTTCTCTTTATTATGTAAGTTCATTTCTTTTAATTAGGGAATGAGCTGGCTGGTTTGGGCCCAACCAATCCATCTTGTTACCCCTCTATTACATAATATATTGTGGCTTGTTTTCCTTTGGAATATATTACTGTGGTGTGTAAGTTTCTTGACTAAGCATAGTGTTCTTGCATAACTTATCAAAATACTCTGCCATTTCCTTTAAAATTCTCATTCTCATTTGAAGGTATAATTTTTTTGTGACTGGAAATGCCTGAAATCATGTTCCATAAACATATAATCTAGTTTTTGAGGTCTTCCCACAAGGTGACTGATATCTTTTATATATGATTGTGTAAATTGTGAGGCCTTTATGTAAAACTGTTTCTTTAAAGTATTGATGGTTGTTGAGATGAGCACTTAACAAGACCTTTCTTTGAAACCCTTGAACTATTCCAAAATTAAAATATTAAGGGAATTATGATTCTTTATGAAGATCTTGCCAAACAGAGCATAAATGAAGTAACATTAAAGGCTTGAATCTTATAGTCTCTTATATTTCTTTAAAATCATCTTTAATATAGTCTATAATTTGGTGCATGGATTTAGTTTATTATAGACTAATCATGTCAAGTTGAACTGCAGTCAAGCTTATTTATTGTATACTTTGCACAAATATTGAAAAGTGTCTATTCTTATTATTGTGTGTTTGGAGCCTGTAATAATCTTAAGGATTTTATTATGTGAAGTTTGTTAACTATTCTGGGGAGGTAAAGTGTTTAAAACATATATATGATCTATAACACCTTTTAGAACTCAACAACTAATGGGTTAAATCACATATTGTTCTTAGTACAATGCAGGCAACCTACCGAGTGCAGGTAGACTATGAGAAGGTTTGCTAAGAATTGATTTCTTGTTGTTCCTTAAAAATTTGGTTGGTTTCATTTTCCTCTTGTAAACCATTCTCTTAGGTATAGTTCCACATCCCTGGATTGGGGTACCTTCTAGTTTGATAAATTAGAATAGAGTGAGATCTTTTTTGTTATGCAAGTTTATGCATTTGTTTAGCACACTAGAATTTCCACACTTTACTCTTGAATGTATAAGAAACGAGAGGAGTGTTGAGATAGTGCATGGATGTCTTGAGATCTGTTTGGATTTCTTTAAGCACTCTTTTGGAATTGTTGGATTGAGACTTGTTTTCTTTTTTAGCGATTATTCATATTGTAATCTTAGTTTTCTTGATAAATTAATGAGTAAAGTAGCGAGTACCAAAATTGATCAGTGTTCTTTTCTTAGTACAAAAATTGAGTTGGGAGTTTATGCATTGTTTTCAAGAAATTGGAAGATTGTTAGTGCATATTCTAGAGTAAGGAGTGATTTTTCTAATAACTAAGGATTGCCTATAATTGTTGATAGATTGCAAGATTGGTGTTCATGTTTTCTTAAGTTTCCTTTGAGTGCAGGATTCGAATTAATTGTTGTTTGCAGGAACCTGAAAAGAGATTTATGTGAAAGTTAGACTAAAATTTTATTTATAGGTTGCTAGGGGCTCTCTTTGGCATTCCTAGTGTTTCAACTCCAAGTTTACGAACTCCTGGATTGACAATTAAATGTTAGGTTGTTTATTACACCCAACATTTTGGCACCATTGCTGGGGAGGTGCTTGAGGGATAGGGCCTTGGTGATCTATTATGCTCTTTCCCTTTTTACAAATGAGTTTTTAATTAGTGTGATTCTCTTGCTTGCTAAAGCATACTAGACAGTGTTATTGTTCTATGATTTTTAAGATTGGAAAGAAAAAGAATCATAAAGGATACATCAATCCAGTTTGGAGTCTAGGATCTAGCCATCCTAGGCTCAGAGAGGGCTCTCTCTGTGTATTTTGAGATTTGACTTTCTTTCTAGTATTTTAATGTTTTAGGCTAGCTATAATGATAAAAGATTGATTAATTTATTGATTGTTTGATTGGTTGGGGTAGATCTTGTTCAAACATTTTCCATTGGGCTATGGAGCCAAAACACTGGATTGTAGCATCAAATTTTTTCAGAGCATTCAAAAGGCTAGCTAACTATGTTTATTGAATCTTAAAGAAAAATGAAGAATGAGATGGAATAGTAATGAACTCAATAGTGGTTAAAAAGCAATTAAGTATTTCTTAACCAGACCTCAGAGGAAAACACTTATATAGTAAACACAGATGGAAATAAGGCGCTCCAATGACATATCTTACTCTAGTATTTATGTTTTACAACAAGATTTCAATGATACACAATGAAGGAAACAACAAGACATTTAATGCAGAAAGAAAAACATCAGTAGATAAAAACAGCTCAAGTATCTTGCAAATGGTCCTTTATTATTGATGCTCCAGCTCCAAAATTACAACGCTCTAAAAGAAAAGTTTTACAATCACTCAAGCCCAACCCCTAATACTTCCAATAAATGAAGTATTTAACTAAAATCTACAACAACTATCGTATACACTTTGCAATATGTTATTAATTACAAAGAAATAAAAATTTGACTCGTGTGACCACGAGGTGGCCACGATAAGATAACTTCAACATCTGGCCCTTTTTTTCTGAATGTCATTGGTGGGTAATCAATTCTACTGTAGTGGCTGATTTGGATGTTCTTTAATAAATTGTGTTGGATTTGCTGACTTAGCTAGGTGTTGAATCTTCAATCTTGCTTGTCTTGTTCTTCCTGGTAGTCGCACAGTTTGCTCCACTCTTCTTCATCTGGAATTTTAACCTTAATTAACCTGCAGTATATCTCATCTACTTCTGTGTACCGTGCAAAAGTGGGCTTCGTCACAAAAATGTGTTTCAATTCATGTTCAATGAAAATTGGATTGTTGATAGCATCTAGCATTGCTCTTCCTGTCATGCTACCTCTGATATTGGAGAGATTGACAACATCCCTTGCAATGTCTTTTAGCCTCTTGACATAATCTTCTCTAGTCATGAGTTTATCATTAATGAAAAATAGAGAAGGGAGACCTTATTGTGTCAAAGGTTCAATTATGCTGAAAATTTTATTTACTTTCAACTCTAAATTCTAGCTTTTCTCCTCAAGTTGTACAGTCAAGTTCTTTTTTGTCAATACCTTCTTTACTTGTAGGATAGTTTCTATTCTGTCTCCTACTCCCAACTCTTCTAGCTCATACCTATTCTTTGAATTTAGAAATTTGATGATTCTGTTGGCTATTGCTGGCATGTCTCCCAGCTCCTGGTTAATGGTTGAAATAACCTCTTTATCTTTTTCGACTAGCTCCTTCTGCTCAAATATGATTTGGATGTTGGGCCAAATCTCATTCATACCCTCAATGATATTGTTCCAGATGATTTCCTTTACTCTTCCCAGAGTGTTACCAATTGATGACTCCTTTTCTGATTTCTGCAATTTTTCAATTAATGTTCATGCCCTCTGCATTTCTACTGAATGTGCACTCTCATCTCTTTTAATCTGGTCCTGCAAAATGTTGACTTGAGTTTCCAATCTCTTGATTTCTTCTGTGTGAAGGTTCATGCTCTCCATGGATTTGGTTAGTTATTTTGCACTACTTTCTGTCCTTGTATTGGTAGTTTATGGAGTAGTTGTGGGAATAGATGTAAGAGGAACAACCTCCATAGTGGTAGTGGACAACTATGTTGCTCTATCCTTTTCATGTACCATATTCTCCATCTTTGTTTCCATTTGTTTTATTTGGAGTGACTTCTCCATTATCAATTTCATCATTTCTGCTTTCTGACTCTTTGTTTCCTCTATCTCTTTAGTCATGGGATCTTGTGTTGCAGGAATTTTCAGTTGTTTTCTCAAGGCTTTTATATCACCCTCCTTCTTTTTAATAATGTCTTATACTGCTTTCACATCTCATGGATCATACCCAGTCTTCACCACTAAATCTTCCAGGGAATTAATTTTGTTATCTTTTGACTAAGATTAAATCTTTTCCATCTTCAACTGAGATTGGGAATTTGATAAAGGCACCTGCAATTTAAACAAATTCATAGAGGTACTTGTTAGAGTGGAGGAGATCATCTCACTAGTTTTCTTATGCAATTCTAGTTGATCAATAGGATGAACATTTCTAGCATCAAACTCAAAGGAAGTATGTTTATAATTAGCTGAAGTTTTAGGTTCTGTTGTTTTCGCCTCAAGGAATGCCATATGCTTTTTCACTTTCTCTGAATTGAAAGCTGACAGAAGTATGCCTTGGGAAGTAGAACTTTGCTTCCAAAATTGACCATAAGTACTCTTTTTCAACATTTCATTTTTGGTCTTTATCTCCCTGAAAGTATCAAAAATGGTCTCCTCCTTTTCTCCTGTTACATTGGTAGATTTGGGAATTTGAAGAGTTTGTTTCCTTTCAGAGATTAGAGTCATAGGAAAAGATTCACTACCTATTGGAGATGAACCAAGAATGTCACTAAGGTTGATAACTATTTGCTATGGTGATTCGTTACCTGGGTCAATGTGCATATGAATCCTTGCCCTTTTTCTAAATTTCAGCTTAAATTCTTTTATAGAAGTATCAGTCCCTGGTGATTGATCTTCTCTCTGTCTTTTCCCAGTTGCTTCATTTTGTTGTTCCTTGCCCTTGTTTGGTCTATCATCTATACTATGCTTTTCTTGCTGCCTAGGAGTTTGTGCACTTGAAGAAGAAAGTATATGCTTCTCAGCCTCTTGCAAGGTTTCAAGAATCCACTCTGTCTGGTTCATGAATTTCTCTATTCTAGGCTTGTGAGTGTGAATATAAGGTGGTGATTTGTTTTCCACCCTTTTCTTAGAGATGATACCCCATGGGTCATAGGAGCATCTGAAGTTGTGGGTGAGCTTCATTTCTTTCAACTTCTTATCAGCCCTCTCATCCGTTACTCTGCTGTTGCAAATAAAAGGACCAATTTGGGATTTGATCCTAAATAGAGACTTCTTCTTTGTTGCCACAAAGTGCACTTCATCTGCATTGATCATCTGCCTGATATACTCTAGTGCAAATATCCTCATAGGGAGGAACTTTGGAATCTTGTAAGTGGCCAATTCACATCCATATATCCTTAATTCAGTGTAATTTTGGTACAAGTACCAATTTCTTGTTCTAGCCTAGTCAATCATCTACATAATTCTTTTGATTTCTTCACTAATTCTAGGTTCTATTGTACCGCTTAGGAGGCTTATAGCTAGATGGAGAAATGTATCTATGAATGCCTTTTATGTGAATTCTTCTTGTTCTTTCTTTAATATAGTTGTCTAGAATATGATAGACTGAGTTTCACCTTCTTCATTTAGCTTTCTCATCACAAACTGAAACATGTCTGCCTGAAAATACACAAACATGTAAACTAGTACTGAAGAATATTTAAATGCTTCCTTTGTGGTAAAATTTATGAATTGTTCATGGATGGCCTCTGCCAGTAATTGAATAAAATTAAACAGTATAGAGGGCTTTGATTCTGATGGTAATATGGATAGGAAACATATGATGGCCTCATCAAGCCACTAATCTGAATAATACCCTAGCAGATATGAAAGCATAGTGACTATGTGCCTGGTTCTATCAGGGAAAGCAGAGGATGGATATGGAGGATTTTTCTTATGCAGTGGGGTCTCTTCAATCATTAATAGTTCCAGGGTTTTAGCTCTTTTAGCAAAGTCTAACTTCTGGTACATTTCACTGAGGATTTCATGGGAAAAAGGAGTGGTTCTTTCAATGATAGGAGCTTGCATCATCTGCATAATGGATTTGGCATCAATGGTGAACAATATTTCTCTTGCATGGGCTACTATTTCTCTTTTCTGTGAGCTATAACAGGACTAGCATTTTCTGATCAATTCTAGGTAGCTATGGGTTTTGGGAAATATGTAGAAAGGTAAATTTGTATCCCAGAGTCCTATATCATCCATTTCCTCGAGGAATTTGTCCTCCCACCAACAATAAATGTCAAAGAGATCAAATTCTGATATTGTCTCGTTTATCTTGTAGTCTCTATCTACAAGTGCAATGTGGTCCAAATCCAGTGGTGGGTGCACCATTGGATTGAACAACTCCTGTTCTTTCTTCTTCGGTGGCATGGCTATCTTCTGGAAATTTGAAACACAGACTGTATCTGGATTTGCAGGTGAACTGCAATTAGAAAATGGAATGAAAAGAGGAGGGAACACAGAGAGGGAAAATAGAAAGGGAGTGATCGGAAAATGAGATTCAAGAAGGGGAATTCCTGCTAAATGCAACCAATTGCAGCTTGCTGCTGCTGAGTAGGTAATTCGACTACTTTTCTGCACTCTGTGTATATCTCTGCAAATTTTCACTTCACTTGCCATGCATAAAAGACATATCAAAAACTCTTTAAACTCCAAATGGGTGAGAGATAACGTATTTGTAACTTTGCAGAGTTCTCGTTGAAGTGGCATGAAGTGGCATGGGCCCGTTGGATAACGGTATAACGAATTGAATGCACAATGAGTATTGCGTGGGAATGGAGGTGGTTGGTGGATGGGATAGAGTGGTGGTGTGGAGCGGTGTGAGTGGTGGATAGACATGACAGGGAATGAAGACATGTCGTGACAGGGTTAGTGGAGGTTCCATTATCCGATGGGTGGTTTGTTGAGAGTAGAAACCACTTTTCAAATGGCCTCCTGAGTGGTAAGCAGAATTGGTGGGGGCGCTGTGACATTATGTGAGTGTGACATGTAGGTAGAGGCAAACCACTGATTTCACTCCCCACCTCCGACATTAACATTCAGAGAGTGAGGGGATGCTGAAAACCTTTATTGGTTGTCTATCAAACATTGAGCACAGGGATTTTGATGGAAGGTAAGGGGTGTATAACCAAGGATGTGATAGGAACGTGGGTGATGGGGTTGATAAAAGAAATGGAATGATGGAGGAGTATATGGAATAAAGTTAAGAGTATTTTATTATACCCCTATCCTTAATTAATTTCCTTTTTCCACATTAGGAAAAATACATGAAATATTGAATAAGACATTAGAATGAATTTTTCATATCTTTTTCCTCTTTATTATTCTTTCAAGATATCTACCCTTTGTTTCTAATCCATCATTTTTTCTTTTTGCAGGGTGCATTTAGACTTGCAGACCCTTTTTTCACTTTCTCTTTTTTGTTAATTTCTAACCTACTTTATCACTTATCTCTCCTATTGGTTCAGATTGAACAGTTGAACCAATTTCATTTCTACCTAGCTACTGATTTTCCAAGCTTAAACTGTTTGGTAGATCTTTATTTTCTACCCTATCAACAGAAATTGAAATTTGTTCAATCATGCTTAGAATATATGAATTGAATAATATTTGGGGTTTTCTTTTCTTTTGTTCTTTTCCTTCCTTTTTTTTTAAATACCCTCTTCTCTTTTCTTTCTCTTTTTGTTTGGAAATCAATTGAATATTGAAATATATGAACAATATGAAATCTACAAAATGTGAGATACTCAATCACCTTGAGATCCTATAAATTATAGGACCCTAACAGTGGCTCCAGCTGGGGATAGCACTTCTCAGGGTGAAGTGTCAAGAACATAAGATTAGTAGCCTTGAGTTCTCCATATCTGCATTGTCTTCAATCTGATTCCTTTTTGTGGTAGCTTCATCAAAGCAGGCTTAGGGCCATCTCTGTGGGCTTCAACCTCTGTCAAATGAGTTATCTAATAAAAAACATAAAATATTATGATATTTACAATGGAATGAGGGAAATCTGTGTGCTTATGAGAAGTATTGCTTCGACATCCTTCCATTGATAGGACCTCCTGGTAGCTTTGTTCCATCCAGCTATTTTTAGCACTTTTCTCCCAGGTTGAAATCGTCAGCTTTGGTTCTTTTGTCAAAAATTTTATTTGTGTTTTCCTGGACAACCTGAGTTCTATTATATACCTCTTCGCTAGACTACTAGAATTGAATTTTTTGATTTATTCTTCTTTATATATCATTTGGTTCAGTTTGTATCTCCTGAATAATTTTCATGACTGGAACTCCCATGGAAGAAGGAAAAACTGCATCCATTCCATAAAGCAGTTGGTATGGGGACATGCCTATTGATTTCTTTGTAGTCAATCTATCAACCCATAATGCGTTGATCAATTTGTTATGTCATGATTTCTTGTTGTCCTCCAATATCTTCTTAATGATGTTTACCAAAATTTTGTTTGAGGATTCAACCAACCCATTACCTTAAGGGTAATAAGTTGTTGAATGACCCAAAGAGATATGGTATTTGTGACAAAAATCCACCATCTTCTTTGATTTGAAAGCTGCAGCATTGTTAGTGATAAGTTTCCTAGGATAGCCAAATATGGAAAGGATATTGGTTTCAAGGAATTTTATAATAATAGAATCAGTAGCAGCTCTAGAAGGGATGGCTTCTATCCATTTGGTAAAGTAGTCTATAGTAGTTAGGATCCATTTGTGTTGGGTGGAGGATGGAGGATGAATTTCACCAATGAAATCCAATCCCCACTATTGGAAAGGACTTTCAAAAGAGATAGGTTTCAGGGGCAAGAGTAAAAATTTTCTCTTTCCTTCAAAGATTTGGCATTTATGGCAAGCAGTTACCATTTTGTGGATGTCTGGGAAAATTGTAGGCCAATAGAAACCAACTCTAAGGAATTTATTAGCATTTGTTTTCAAATAAAGATGACCTCCACAGTCACCTTCATGGAATTCCTGCATAACTCTGTCAACATCATCTTTTAACAAACATTTGAGTAAGATACCTCCAACAACTTTCCAATATAATGTATTTTCAATAATGCAAAACTTGACTGCTTTTAATTTTAGAAATCTAGCCTTTGTTTTTGATAACCTAGTAGGAGAATTCAAATTTAATAGAACATATGAAAGGTCTACAGACCAAGGGGAATTTAGGAATGCCTCATCTATTGGTGGAGTCGTCAATTCCTCTCAATCATCTAAGGCAAATACCATGTTGATATCTAGTGCATTAAAATTTGATTCAGCCATCAGTTTGGCTAATCCCTGTCCTTTGATCAACTTGGTGGGCTTGATTTCTATATCATATTCCAGAATAACAACTATCCATTTGCCTCTCTTCCCATTGGGTCCATTTTGCATTAGAATATCTTTGACAACCACATTAGGCACATAAGCAATGATATGAGAATGTAAAATATAAACTATGAAGTATTTTATTGCTTTGACCAAAGAAAATTCTTGTTTTTCCATGATATTGTACTTTAAAGAAGCATCTCTGAGAGCTTTGCTAAAGAATGCTATTGGGTGTTCATATCCTTCACTGTTTTTCTATAATAGTATGACAACAATAGTATGTTTAGATGCAAAAGAAAAGATAATAAAATATTTGGTGAAATCTGGGCTAATTAAAACTAGAGCTTTTGTTAATGCATGTTTGACCAGATCAAAAGATTTTTTGGCTTCAACATTCCATTTAATTTTTGTGTCTTTCTTGAGCATGTTTGTTATATTTCTAAGCAGTTCATCAAGATTTGGTATCAATCTTCTCAAAAAATTATTTTTTCCAATAAAATATTGAAGTTGCTTTTTGTTTCTTGGATGAATAAGTTTAAGGATACCTTCAATCCTACTAGGGTCAATTATGATTCCATATTTGGAAATTAAATGGTCTAGAAGTTTTCCTTCTTCAAGACCAAACAATGTTTTCTTTGGATTCAGCAAGATACCAAATTTTCTGCATTTTTCAAATATTCTTCTCAAATGTGCTAGGTGTTCTTCATTAGTCTTTGAGAAAACTGTGATTTCATCGCGATAAATCACAATAAAATGTCCAATTTCATTTGCAAAAGCAATTTCCATTTCTCTTTGGAAATTGGCACCAACATTCATTAATCCAAAGGGCATTTTCACATACATGAAAGTTCCCTAAGGAGTAGTAAAATATGTTTTATCTTAATCATCATGATGCACTAAATACCCTAATGTTATCAAGAAAACTAGTGTCCATTGAGGCATGCAAGCTTCAAAGTACTGAAAGGGTTGTTCCTAAGTCAACTTCTTGGATAATGAGCTGATGTTGACAAGAAGTGACCCATCATAGGAGGGCCTTAATGAATCCCACATCTACGCCACGGAACGGAGCAAATGATTTTGTGGAGGTGAAAAAAATCTGATGATACAAGGTTCAGGGTGGCGGTCATGAAAGAATGGAGCGTTAAGGTATCGCAGTAGATGAGACGTTAGCTGGGTTGGTAATTCTCTGAGCGACTTCTCTTGAACATATTGGCAACACTGGAATGGATTGGTAGCATTAACCCCAAGATGGATGGTACGAAGGACCAATGGTGATATGACCGGTGAACGGAATAACCCAACTCGACTCAATCATGGTGATGGAGTGAAAATGTCATGTTCAAGAGCGACCTGCTACCAACGAAGTTATTCAAGTTTTCTTCCCTTTTTCCCCAGTCATTGCTGACTGGTACTTCTTTATTTTTTTCAAGCTTGAGGAGGATAACTGTTATGAAACCAGCTCAAGAAAAGATAGAAAAGATAGATCAACGCCTTAGAATTCAGCCTCTTCGAGGGGGCAACCTCCTTTACATTACATAAATGAACAATTCTTTGATGATTCAAATGACAAAACCTCCTTTCTATATATAGGAGTCTAAGGAGTCACAATATAATCCAGCCGACCTAACAATAATAATATAAAGCCACAAAAATAACAATAGAGGGATTCTATGGGGCACAGAAATAACAATATGGGGGTAATAGGGGCACAACAATATAAATAAGGGGTATAACTACAATAGTAATGGGGTAATCACTAGTATTATAGGGACCCAACATGCCCCTCTCCTTCAAAAAAGTGTTGTCCTCAACGCTTGAGTAGTTCTGGATACTTCTGCATAAAATTCTCATCCTCCCATGTGGAATCTTCAGCGGATAAGTTCTTCCACTTGATAAGATACTCTGAAATTGATCGATTTCGTAGCTGTCGAGTTCTTGTTTCTGTGACTGCTTCCGGTTCCAATATAATTTTTCCTTCCTCGTCAAGTTCTGGCAATATTGTTTGAATTGGGAGCTTGTCGCCTATAACCTTCTTTAAACATGAAACATGGAAAACTGGGTGCAATCGAGAAGCTGCAGGAAGCTCCAATTTGTATGCCATAGTACCAATCTTTTGCAACACCTTGTACGGACCATAATACTTTGGTGATAATTTATTATCCTTCTTAGCTTGCTTTAGGGACATTTGCTTATATGGTTGTAGCCGTAGGAATACCCAATCACCTACATCAAAACTTCTTTCACTGCGATGTTGATCTGCCTGTTGTTTCATTCTATTTTGTGCCAACACGAGGTTATCCTTTAAGAGTTGGAGGACTTGTTGTTGATGTTCGATGTGATGTTCCACTGCCTGAACCTTAGAATTTTCTCTTAAATATGATGTGATGGATGGTGGTTGATACCCATAAAGTGCCATAAATGGGGTCATTTTTGTTGCTGTATGGAAGGAAGTGTTATACCACCATTCAGCCAGAGGCAACCATTTGACCCATTGTGTCTGTTTATCAGATACAAAGCAACGAAGATATCCTTCCAAACATTTGTTTACTATCTCAGTTTGCCCATCAGATTGAGGATGATAAGATGAGCTATGAGCTAACTGAGTACCAAGACAAGAAAATAATTCTGTCCAAAAATTTCCAGTGAAAATGGGATCTCTGTCACTTACAATAATCTTTGGGTTTCCATGTAGCTTTTGAACTGTTTCCATAAATGCAGTAGAAACTGTACTGGCTTTAAATGGATGTGATAATGCACAAAAGTGTGCATACTTGGTAAGTCTGTCAACTACCACCATGATGACACTCTTTCCCTCAGACTTGGGTAAACCTGTGATAAAATCCATTGAAACCTCCTCCCAACGTTGGCTTGGAATGGATAAAGGTTGTAATAGACCCGGTGTCTTAATTGTTTCAACTTTATTTTGTTGGCAAACCAAACATTCCGCCACAAACTTTTGAATATCTGATTTAAGGCCATCCCAAAAAAATTCCTTCTTAACCCTGTGGTAAGTTTTTAAAAATCCTGAGTGCCCTCCTAAGGGAGAAGTGTGCAATTCCATAAGAATCTTTTGTTTTAGCTGGGAATTCTTACAGAGGTATAAGCGATCTTTGTACCATAACGAATCATTTTGCCAGCTAAATGTATCAGAAGTACTGGAATCTTGTTGTAGCTTTCGAATAAGTGCCCACACTTCTTCGTCATTCTTCCATTCCTCCCTTGCTTCGTTTATCCAATCTGGTTGGATAATAGAAATGGCACACAACAATGCTTCCACATCCTCATCCTTTCTTGAGAGTGCATCTGCCACCACATTTTGCTTCCCTTTTTTGTAGATGATTTCAAAGTCATAACCCAACATCTTTGTGACCCACTTTTGTTGCTCTTCAGAGGATAATCTTTGTTCTAAAAAGTATTTAAGGCTATCATGATCCGTTTTTACCTTGAAGTG
Organism: Pinus tabuliformis; assembly: GCA_031772625.1. NCBI lineage: Eukaryota > Viridiplantae > Streptophyta > Pinopsida > Pinales > Pinaceae > Pinus > Pinus tabuliformis. The sequence continues at coordinate 1,027,062,629 of CM062815.1, forward strand.
TCTTCCCATTAGGTAGGGTCGCCATTTCTTAAGTGCATGGAGTATTGCCAACATTTCCTTCTCATAAATAGCTTTGCTTAAAAACTTTCCCTTGATTGGACGACTTTCAAAAGCAATGGGTCTTTCATCTTGCATTAGAACAACACCAATTCCATTTCCTGAAGCATCACATTCCACAATAAAGGTTTTTGTGAAGTCCGGTGTAGCTAAGACCGGTGCTTGGCACATTGCCTCTTTAAGATGTTCAAAGGCCTTTGTTGCTTCCGGAGTCCATGAAAATGAATCTTTCTTCAATAATGTTGTTAGAGGTGCTGCTATTCTCCCATAATTCTTAACAAACTTGCGATAATACCCTGTCAACCCAAGAAATCCTCGCAGATGCTTTATGGATGTGGGGATTTTCCATTCCTTAATGGCTTTAATTTTGCTAGGGTCTACCTTAACTCCTTCATGAGATACAATATGACCCAAATATTCCACCTCCTGGACTCCAAAGAAACATTTGGATCTTTTTGCATATAATTGTTTCTCCTCCAATAGTTGTAGCACCCTGTCAACATGTTCAACATGATCCTTCCAAGACTTGCTGTAGATTAGTATATCATCAAAAAATACTAACACAAATTTTCTAAGGAATGGTTTGAAAATTGAATTCATCAAACCTTGAAATGTTGAAGGTGCATTGGTAAGGCCAAAAGGCATGACCAAAAATTCATAATGACCCTCATGAGTTCTAAATGTCGTTTTCGGAATGTCTTCAATCTTCATTCTGATTTGATGATATCCCGAACGAAGATCCAACTTGGTGAAGTAAATTGATCCATGCAATTCATCCAGTAATTCATCAATGACAGGAATGGGGAACTTATCTTTAATAGTGAGCTTGTTGAGCTCCCTATAATCCGGACACATGCGCCATGATCCATCCTTCTTGTGCACCAATACTACTGGAGCTGAGAAAGAACTTTGACTCGGTTGAATTATACCAGCCTCTAGCATTTCTGCAACCATACGTTCAATTTCACTTTTTTGGACATAGGGATATCTGTACGGCCTGATGTTTGGAGGAACACTTCCTGGAATCAGATGAATAGCATGATCATGATCACGCATAGGTGGGAGACCTTTGGGAGTCTCAAATACCTTGGAATGATTGTCCAGGACTTTTTGGAGATCTGGAGAAATAGATGATTCCAATGTGGAAACATCTAGCGAACATAATTGTGCAATTACACCTCTTTGCTCCTTTTTTAGAAGCTTTGTCATGCCATTAGAGCTGATTATCTTTCCTGGTTTCCCTGCAATACCCCTTAATTCAACTTCCTTTCCTTCCATAGAAAATTTGATGAAAAGTTCTTGAAAATTAAAAGCTATTGTACCCAAGGATTGTAGCCATTGGACTCCTAGTACAACATCAGCACCTCCCATTGGAATGGAAAGCATTGGGCTAGTCAATACATATTCTCCCATGGATAGCTTGATATTATGGCACTTTCCAGAGCAATTTATTGTTCCTCCATTTGCAATCATCACTTGACACTCTGGTGCTGGATATAGGAAGCAATTCAATTCTTTTGCTACCCTACAATGAATAAAATTGTGGGTGCTTCCTGAATCAATCAACACTATTACCTTTTTCTTCTTGATTTGTCCTTCTATCTTGATGGTTTGAGGAGTGGTAATTCCCGCCAATGCATTACAAGATATGGTCGGATTTATTTGTTCTTCATCTAGGCTTTGTTCCTGGAATATATCCTCTTCTTTTGACCTTTCTTGCTCCTTTTCTTCTTCCTCTTCACAATCTATGTAGAATAATTTCTTCTCAGCACACTTATGACCTTTTGTGTATTTGCTATCACAATTGTAACAAAGCCCTTTTGCTCTTTTTTCTTCCAATTGTTGTGGTGTCAACCTTGTAGGTTGTGGAAGACTAGGGGCAACAACACTTCCGTCTTTATAGTTGTGAGTGGTATGCTTCCTAGTTGCCATAATTTTGCTTTCCATTTTTCTTGCTAACCTGAATGCCTTCTCTAATGAATCAGGTTCCCAAAGGCGAACATCATGTTGGATATTATCCTTTAAAGACCCTATGAACACATCAATCCTATGCTCCTCTGGAATATCTTTTACCCTTATGTTCAATTTTTGGAACTCCTCAATGTGCTCCATTATTGAACCCTTTTGTTTGAGACTTATCAATTGGCTAAAAAAGGTGTTGCTTTTTGTATCCTCAATTCTTCCGTAAAAATTACCCAAGTGATAAATTGTTTACGAGAACAAAGCCATTGATACCATACAAACTGATTTGGTTCCAAATATACAGTTGCCATACGTACCTTTTGTGTGTTTTGCACATTATTGAGATCGAAGAATTGCTCCATCTGTAATATCCATGTGGCGGGATCCTTGCCATCAAACTTCCTCATATCGATTTTTGGAATATGGTGATTCTTCGATCCAACATTAGCTTCTATGGAATCATGATTAACATTTCTTTTGTTCTCATCATGAGTTTCCTTTACTACCTTTTCACCATTAGTAAGTATTTTTTGTAGAAAATTTGTCAAATCTGTCTTCAAATCTGCCATGCCTGTCTTCAAATTTGTGTTCAAATCTATCTTCAAATTGTCCATATTGCTTCCATGCCATTCATCTTAGCTTCCATGCCATTTATCTTAGCTTCCACGCCATTTATCTTAGCATCTGTTAACTTTTGTGAGCGTGACATTTGTTGCACTTGTTCTTGTAATTTTGATATATCATGTAGCATTTCTTCCTCTTCTTCATGAGTCATGCTAGAGCTTTCAGGTTCCTTACTAGGTGTTTGCATTTTCTTTCCTCGGGGCATCAGTTACCGATAATAATTCTCTACTATGCCCTTTGAATTCCTTCAAAATAATTTTTCAAACCAAGCTTAAGCAAAAATTTAAGAAAATCTACACACCTTTTTTCACTTTGTAGGAGCTCGATATTACCTCTGATGTATCTCTGTACTTTCCAATCATCTAGTTCTGAATTTGTGACCTATAGTAGCTCTCTGTGTCCTCTTTTCAATGCCACCAGTCTGATCCAAATTGGATTCTCCAAGAAAGAGTTATGCACAATCTCCCAAGATGACTTGATTATAGGCCTTTCCCGAAGAGTGAATTTGTATGAAGTGCCACGTGTACAATTTTCAATATTTGGTTCTAAAAAAGATATACAAGAAACTGCAGTCTGTCCTCTTTCTGTAACTTCTTACGAAATTTCAATCTGATTCCCAAAGAGAAAGTTATGACAATTTTCCCCAGGTCACTTGTTTTGAATGTAATTCAGGAGTCTGCAAAAAGACCAACTTCCTCAGATCATATCTCCGAAAATATCGCGTGAAAAGCTCTGAAATTCGGACCCAAGGTTCAGCACGATTTCTTCTCAAATGGGCTTTTTTTTGTGACTTCTGAAATGTCATAGAAAAAAAGTTATAGCGAAAATTCCACGATGACCTGTTTGGAGCAGCGAAACCCTAGAATCCAAAGCTCTAATACCAAATGTTATGAAACTAGCTCAAGAAAATATAGAAAAGATAGATCAACGCCTTAGAATTCAGCCTCTTCGAGGGGGCAACCTCCTTTACATTACATAAATGAACAATTCTTTGATGATTCAAATGACAAAACCTCCTTTCTATATATAGGAGTCTAAGGAGTCACAATATAATCCAGCCAACCTAACAATAATAATATAAAACCACAAAAATAACAATAGAGGGATTCTATGGGGCACAAAAATAACAATATGGGGGTAATAGGGGCACAACAATATAAATAAGGGGTATAACTATAATAGTAATGGGGTAATCACTAGTATTATAGGGACCCAACAATAACATATGCTTGTTCTATAATTTTCCCTTTAGGCAAACCTATCGCTATGTTTTAGTGAGCCTAGTGACAATGGAACTCGTTCTTGTCTACATGGACAAGTTTGTCCTATTGTTTTAACGAGTTTAACAACAAAGATAACTCAGTCCTTTTCAATTTTAGAGAGTCTAAAAAGAGACAGAAAGGAAACTCCAATAGTCCTTTTTCGTAATATAATCCCTTAAGTCCGAAAAAGTATAAAATAATACGAAAGGGATGAATTTTCAATAGTTTTAACGAGCCAAACAAGAAAAACGCTCAATCTTTTTGTGTAACGATCCCTAAGGTCCAAAAATATTAAAATATAGAGGAGGGATGGCACTTCCAATCACTTTAACAAGCTAGAGAGGCCAATTGCTAGGCAATCTTTTCATATTTTACAAGTCAGATAAAAAGAGCTTAAAGGAGACTCGTTTTTGAGGAATGAGTGATGTTTTTGGATAGCAACTAGTTCTAGGTAATGTTTGGAACTTTTCAATCACAGCAATGTAAATAACGTGGCTAATAGAATTACTCGTCGCAACTATTCCTCGAAAGGGTAAACAATCAAATGGAGGCATATGATCGGCTAAAAAAATGGAGGGGATGGTAAGAACATGACGAAGGTTCAAAAGCTAATAGCTATGCGATCGCAAAGATTATTTACCAAAGGTGGGTCCATTTTTTAATGAGCTTGAACTCTGAGGAAACGTGTTCTCATTGCTAGGTTTATTTTTTAATGAGCTTGAACTTCGCGTAAACCTGCTTGTGCTAGTCATATAATAAGAATGTCTCTCATTGGTAGGTTCATTTTTTAGGGAGCTTGCCCCATGCAAAACTTTGCTCCAGAGCCTTTTGTATGCAAGCTAGAAATGACCATCCTATGAGGTTAAAGGGTTGATAGCCTACAAACTAAGAAAATAAAAGGTCATTTTTCACTTGCATGCAAAAAGGTTTGCATGCCCCCAGGTATAAACAGAAGTAGAGTTTCCAGGTTACCATGCATTAAAGCAAGGTTGTTCCATCTGCATTTGTAGAAAAAACACTTCCCTGGCTCTGTCCAAAATAGACAAAGGTGAATGGTGGGAATTTCCAATCACATAACCTTTCACTTTCACGGGGGAATCATTTTCCAGTCTAATCCCATTTTCCTAAACGGACAGGGGTGTCAGACTAGTCATATATCCTATACGGAAACCTACCTTATATCTGCAGTTTTCCTGGTGAAGCAGACCAGGGTGCATGTCCCCTAGGTTTAGTCACAATCACCAAATCACTTGCGTTCATCAAGTTGATGGACTGGAGGTTGATGAGACATTCCTTGTGCAAAGAGACTAGTTAGGGATGGCATTTGACTAGTAGTTGTGTTTGAATCGGGGAATGAAAGTCGGTCTACTAGTTGGACCATTCCACCTTCATACGAAAAACACATCACTCGAAAGAGTGAGGAAACAATAACTCCCATGCTGTAAATGTAGTCACACCCAAGGAGTAGATTGTAATCTAGAGGCCCTTGGACTACCATCACATTTAGATAAATATTTTTCCTTCTCAAAGTTATAGGAAAATTTGGAAGGATCCCTAACGATCAACTGGTTCCTTTGTTGAAGCCTGATAGATTTCGAATCTCGGGCAGAAGCAATGGAAAACCAAGCGCTTTCCAAGTAGTTGAGGAAAGGATACTCATAGAATCCCCTTCATCTATGATAGTACCAACCATGATCATTCTGTAAGCTTGTACTATGATTCAGAATGGTACATTAGATGGTAGGCGGGGTCTCCCTAGTAGATTCCAATCAAAGGAAACAACTAGATTGCTTGAAGGAGGGATCGAATAAATGGCCAGATGAATCTCTGACGAACTTCCTTCTTGTAGTAAAGGAATGGGTAGATTGCCCCCATGTTCATCGGATTCTGTGTTAACAAAAAGAATTTGAACGATGTCGTTCTCATTCTCTTTGGTGACTGTATCATCTGAAGGTGGACCTTCTGAAGACAAGACTGGGTCGACTGCCATCTTGACCTATTGACTTTCGTCTGATTTGGACTCAGAGGGTTTATATTCAATGATAGGTGCTTCGACTGACAACAAAGGTGTGTCACTTGGATTTTCAAATTAGTGATGGACTTGGCAAGAGTTTCTTGTATCCAGGAGGAAGTCGCTGTGGTGAAGCAGGACAGTTATCCAAGACTCTTTTAGCTTCATCTAAGAAGGGACAATGGTGGAGGGCATGATCACCTTCACACAGCCTACAAGGAAATTTAGATCTTCCTTTCTGTCCTTTGACTTCATTTTCACTAGTTGATGGTGTGCTCTCAACATGATCGTCAGAGGTTGAAGACACTGGATTGTGCAAGCGGGGAGACCAATCCCTCAGGATCCGTGGGATGCAGGGACAATCTCGATGATAGTGGTCTCCCTTTCAAATGAAACATGGAGATTTAGGTTGGATGGTGTAGTGTGTCAATTTTCGCCTGATGATGCATGGTTGCCCCCTTTCGCCATTGTCTTCTTCTTCTTCTTCTCCTTCCCTTTCTTCTTCTTCTTAGTTACTTGAATTTTAGTGTTACTAGCTTCACCAAGAGAAGAGGAAGAAAGAGAGGGAGAAACAAACAAAGTAGAAGGTGGGGGAGCAACTTCAGTATCATCTCGTTGCTAATTTGATTGTTGAGGAATTACGATGTTTTGAGCAACAAAGGTCGAGAAAAACCATACTGGCAGGCCAATTGTGAGTCCTGGAAGGGACAATGTAGCCATGTGTGGAGCACCAACTTCTCCCCAAGAAGAGAAAGGACTAGGATTCCCCCCAAGGGGAAATCTTTGATTGGTGGACTCCATTTTCTTAACCTAAGACCAACGAGGGAACAATGATGTTATTCTGATTAAAATAAATTTTATGACGCTTTGACACAACTTGTTTTTCCAATTTTTAAGAGTCGAGAAAAAGCTAAAGATGACTCTAGTCGCCTTAGATTTTAAATGAGCCTGAAGTGATAAGTCCTCAGATGGACCTTCTATTTTAAGGAGTCTGAAAAGGAAAGAAAGTGACTACTCCGAAAATCTAGACAGAGGGATTACCAAACCAATCGCAAAACTGCAGAATACTTTTTATGGTACGACAGTCAATCTTCTCGAATGTTGTGTTCAATGCATTGTGATCGATAGGGCGGCAGACACGGCTTCCTAAGGATAAAGGATATAGCCTATTGTGGTCTCCCAATATATACTTGACGGTACGTGGGAGCACAAGTCCGTACTAGCATTTTTTGTATCAAAGAGGAGGAATCACCCAACCTACGATGAAAACGATAGTTACCAGGCTTTACGACATCGAAATACGTCTCTACCCTAGACTTCTAAATGTTGTGTGTTAGGTTCCAAAACGTTTTTATGTTCATTGAGGTTTATTTTACAGTTGATCTTTCTTAAGAAGTTTTCCTTTAAGGTTCATCGCGTGATGTAGATATACAATTCCTAAACATGCAATCTAAGATGATAAACAGTCATTTACTTTCTTTTAGCAATGAAAATCCTAGCTACTAAGGAAAGAGAAATAAAATTCTTTCAACATAAAGCAGAGAGCACACACTAGATGCACTTTTCCTAAATCAATTTCCGCATGCAGTGTAAATGCAAATGCACATGCATGTATTTGTTTTTCAGTTTCCTTAATGTGAGAATGACAAAAAGAAAACTAAGTACAGATCTGAACTATCTTCTTTCAAAGCGATAGTACTAACAATTTTCTCTTCAAAAAACGAAAGGAAGACTAAGATGACACTTTGCAATTTCGAATTTAAAACTGCTTTCAACACTTGAAATACTAATAGTTTCAAATCAAGTATAATGGAAAAAGTGTAATTGACTATCTAAAATAGGAATACTTTACGACACTCTTTTTCTTGACTGAAAATGACAATTGTGACACTTTCAAATCAAAAGACGACAGTTCGATTAAGCTACTACTTGCAAAGGAGGACTGTAAATGATGAAAAATACATAAAAAAACATTCACAATTCCTTATCAATGGAGGCTGAATAATGTAAAGGAAGAAGGTTTCAACAATGATATAATGATCATAGATAGCAAAACTACTGAATAAAGCTGAAGACAATGAAGAAAAAACCAAAATCTGGAGGCAGAAACAGTCTTACTCAATCATCACACCTGTAGCATAGGGAAAAAGGGATGTATCTCACCTGCAACACACAGGAGGTGCGATGCATCTAGGTTGCCAATTAGAGACAGTGCGATGGTCCAGGGATGAGACTGAGCTTGGTTTTTACTCACAGTTTGCAGCTAAGTTCAGGTATCTTAGGCTGAGTTAATGATAGGCAGTAAATACAAAGTATAGGGGTTGATATAATGAGGTTATTTGAGCTACCACCAGGGCACCTAGGATGTTTACAAGTCAGATGTTCAGTTCATAAACCAACCCAGAGATTGACTAAAGCAGCGTTGATCTACTTTGTAGTTGCATAGCAAAAGCAGTACGAAGGCTAGCTGGCTTAACTTCAGGCTCCGTCTGTAGTTTATAAAGCAAACAATAGTAACAAACAAACAAAATATTCGCTCCCCAGAGTAGTCGCCATTTTGTTATCGGAAAAAATAGTGTCCATTCAGAGCTGCTAGTCCCACTAAGACAGGTAGCTATCTTAGAAACAAACAAACTAAAGTTACTTGTGTTTTCCTCTATGAGAGATAGATGAGAGAGAAGTAGAGAGTACCAACCTCATTCTTTCGCTTGTCTCCTTGCTTGTTTCCTCTCTCCTTTGATAAAGCTTTCGCCACTCCTTTCTCACTTGTCCCGCTTCAAAGAACACCTGTAGAGTCAAAGCAACAAATTACCATCAAAGCATAAAGATATATAACCATAAATAATATAGGATCAGATGTACATTAACCATACAAATGCATATGTAAATACAAGATTCAGAGATATACAAGTATATGGAGGAAAACTCAAATAGCTTTATTGATAGAAGTAGTAGAAGAGAGGATTACAACCAACCTGTCTGATCCAGCATCTTCCTCCCAGCATGAAAGCCCTCTTCACCTCATAAAAAGCAAGATCACCCAACAATATAATGTCTCAAAGAGAAACTAATAGCACTTCCTTACAAATTACCAAATTCCAGCCTTTGGATCTCTAGGATGAGGGATCCATATATAGATGTTTGCAGGAGAGTGAGTCAGCTTCTGGGATTTTGATTAGTGTCATTTCACTGATAGTTCTTGGTTCCACTTGGAGATTTCATGATCTCTTACTCATCCCTGGGCGAATTCAGAGAGGCAAGTGTCATATGAGCAGTTTTTAGAATATTCTTTGAGTTTCCACCTAGCAAACTACTTCTGCCATATGTCTACTCTCGCTCAGCGCACCCTATAGAAGGGATTTTCAGTATGCATCACACTCTTTGTGTGTAGCAAGTGAGATGCATCACACCCTCAACATGGAGCAGTTTGTATGGTCCAGGTTTGACCAGTTCTGAGCAGTTTTTCAGGGAGAACTTCTAAGAAACGATGTAATTAGCTAACCTTGATCCTTTAGGGTATGAAACAACACTTTTAGGGGTTTGAGAGTCCTTGGTTTGTGGAAATATGTGATTGGGGTTGCAGTGCCCAAATATGTCTATAACACCTAAGAAACCATCTAACAAGGAGATCCTACTAGAATCCACTACCCTCTATAATATGTGATCCATATTTGGTAAGGGGTAATGGTTCTGAAGGGAAACCTTGTTTAAATTTCTAAAGTCAATGCACAATCTTATTTCACTAGTTTTCTTTCTTGTAGGCATAATATTGGATACCCATTTGGAATATCTGATTGGGACTCTGATTTTAGCCTCATACATTTTCTTGATTTCTTTTTCAACCAAGGGCATTAGGACATGATTTATCCTATGCAACTTTTGCTTAAATGGTTCTTGGTCTTCCTTCATTGGAATTTTGTGTTGCATAATGATAGTATCATAAGCTTTCAAATCCTCATAGCTCCAAGCAAATACATCTATGAATTCTTTAAACAGAGCTATATACCTTCATTTTTCCATGATAGGTAGTGATTTTGACAGTTTTATGATTTTGGGGTTTTGCTCACTGCCTATGTTGCATTCTTCAAGGTTTGTTCCTGTTGGTTCCGTTTTTGGCTTTTTGGAAACATCATTAAAGTCAAACATTTCTTATAAATGGGTAATCCCTCTAGGCAAAGCATTATCCTTGAGTTGAAGTGCTCTGAATTCCTCCTTTTCCTGGGTCTTTATGTATTTCAGTTTTATATACAGTTTTATTTGCTGAAATATTTACATAAAAAACAACAAGTTTCTCTATACTAATATGTACATTAGTTTGATTGTCTAGTCTATCCTTCAAATCCATGTTGCTATTCTCAAATTCATATTTCAATTGTAAAAAACTCAATTTTTTTATCACTTCCGAACACTTGCCAGTATCTCATGTTATCAGGAACTGCAGGACGGTGTTTCACCTCGATTGTGTATTGTTTGTTTTGGTGAGCTAATTTGCAGGTGTTGGCTAAAAAAGCTAAACCATTTGCTAGGAAATTCTAAATGCTTGGGATGACAGCAAGGTCATACTCTTCAAATGTTCTTATGAAATCAATCACAACATTTCTGTACTCTCTCAATCTAGGATGCTTTGTAGAGTATTGTCCTTTAATTTGTTTTATGATCAATTCAGAATCTCCCTGGACTGAAATTCTTCTAGCACCTAATTTTTTAAGCAATTTCAAGCCTAATAGTAATGCCTCATATTCTGCTATATTGTTTGTACACATAAAATTGAATTTATAAGAATGACCTTCACCCTGATTAGTCTTTGAATTATACAACCAGACTCCAGCCCCTGAACCTGCTTTACCACGTGAGACATTCAAATTCATATTCCAAAGAGGCTTTCTTTCAGGGTTTTGTTGCACAATGGGTATTTTTGGGTCATTTTTTTCATTAAAATCATTTTTTTGCATCAGTGACCTATGTATCTATAGTTCCATCATTGTATAGAATGAAGGAATCAAGATCAGTATGGATAGAATAGAGGGGATAGTTGTCTGGATTTTCTTGGTTGCTCACCATATATTTCATTAAGGTTTCCCTATACAATCTTCTTGATTGACCAAATATTGTTATTATGGCATATGTCATATCCATTTGAAGTGTTCCTTGTAACTTAGCTGCGCAAGAGCGTGAAAATAACATGCTATACTTAGGTGTAATGTCTGCTACAACTATGTCCATCACTAAAAATTTTGCTGGTATTTGGGCTAATGTGACACAGAGGTCCTTGATAAGACCTAGACACCTAACCATTAGGGGACTTTTGAGGTCTAAAATGGGCCTCCTAAGAAAAATTTACAACCAAAATAAACTTTATAAGAATCAATAAGATTCAATATGATTATGTCAACCATGGGGAATGATTCACCATTTTTGGAGTAAAAGAGTAAAAATATTAAAAAATAATAAAATAATAAAACTACTTTTCAACTTGTATTTCAAATTATCTCCCTAATGTTTTACTCAAATTTTGAGTGGGAGTACTCGTTGGATGCGCAATTTAATTCCTGATCCAAGGAGTACCCATGTTGCATACTTTCAATGGACCCTACAACACAAAAAATGAGAAATACATGAAAACATGTGATTACAATAACATTTTTAATGTATTTCTCATTTCTCACGTAGTAGGGTCCATCGAAAGTATGCAACATGGGTACTCCTTGGATGAGGAATCAAGTTTTTCATCCAATGAGTTTTACCACTCGAAATGTGAGTAAAACCATAAGGAGATAACTTGAAAATAAGAGTTGAAAAAATAGTTTTTTCTTTTTTCCCTCTAAAATTTGATGATGTAATCTAATATTATTTTATTATTTCCACTATTATTTTATAATTTCCTTAGGAGACCCATTTTAGAGCTCAAAATTTCCCTAATGCTTGCTAGAGTCAAATGAATATAAATCTTTGTATGGTTTAGTCATTTCGAGTCCAAGTTTTTCCATAACAGTCATTGGCATAAGATTATGTGATGCACCTGAATCCAACATGGCATTATGAAGAATTTTGTCATGGCTATTAAGGCTGACATAAAATGGGGGAACACCTCCTTCTTGAGACTTGCCATAAACTTCTGGTCCAAACAGAAGCTCAAGCTAGTCATCACTCAAGTTTACTGTATCAATGATTTCTCCTATGTTGAGTACCTTTAGGACCTAAGGCCTATACACATTTTTGTTTATCAATTCAGTGAGAAGAATATAAACTTTTAGTTTAGAAAGTTCATTCTCAATACTTAATGGTGTTTGAATTTTAAGAAGATTTGAGAAATCATCTCTTTCAGCGACTGCTTTTGTGACTAGTTCCATTTTTTGACTTGTACTAGGGATATTAGTTTGGAAAGTCTTACTAGAAACATCAATTATTTTCCTGGTATAATTTTCTATGTTCTTCTTTTCTTAACTATTTACATTTTTCTTAGAGCTTTCAACTGTTTTCTTGAGATCAAGATCGACAATATTCTTGGCAGGGTTATCATAATTCTTTTTGTTTGAGTTGTCATTGTTTTTCTTACTCCTAATATTATACTGTCTGTGGACTTCTAAGATGGCATTCTCAAATCCATGTTTATAGTCATCAGATTCCAACTCTGTTTGATCTAACAAAAAAAATTCCTGTTCCTCTTGTGTAAGAAAAGCAAAACCATATTCATTCGTCCCCATTAAATTAATTTTATTTTCCTCAAATTCTTCAACCACATCCACATCTTCATCAACGTATTTTTCTTGAAATGGGGGCCTAATTTGTTGATCTGGGCCTCTTTGTTCTCTTTGTCTGATTTGTGGAGGGTTTCTTCTAGGATTTGGATTTCGGTTCTCGGGAACAAGTGGGTTTTCCCTAGGGATATTTCTCTCATTCAAATTTATTCTCTCCATCATTCTTTCCATGGTCCTCACTAAGGAATGAATCTTAGCATTTGCTATAGAAGTTGAAGCTTCTTCTCTTATCGTCACTCTTCTTTCAGTTCTCATCCTAGCTCTTTTTGCTTGTAAATTAGCCTCTACACTTACGACATCTCTTTGCATCCCTTCTAATGTTTGAGAATTCCTTTCCCTAAGCTGGTAGGACATATCTACATCAAAGCCATCTGGGAATTTTATCAAAGCTAAATCCTGTGGTGGTTAAATATTACAAGAATTGCGTTATATGTCTTGTTGAATCTAACAAAATAATTTTGAACACTTTCCCCTACTTCCCTTCTAATATTTTCATATTCTGATAAAATATGCAGAGGGTTATTTTTGACTTCCCATCTATCAAGAAAGGTTTGGTGGAATGTAGGGAGATCATTTATACTATTTGCATGCAAAGATTTAAACCATTTTCAAACTTCTCCTCCTAACCTTTGAGCAAACATTCCGAGATTAACACTTTCTTCATCTACCTCTTGTAAGTCAAAACAAGAATTTATTTTATCCACATGTTGTTGGGTTGTTAAAGGACTAGTCCCATCAAATAGTGTGATTTTGGATTGATAGTCTTGTGGCATATTGTGCAATGGGGCTGGAAACACCAAGGGAGCATACCTGGTTGCCATGATTGGTGGAGGGAAAAAAGGAGGGTTGACAATAAATGGAGGTGTTAGAGGGAGACTGATTGGAGGGAGTTGAACAATGGATGAAGTTGGATTAACACTAGGTGGAGATGAGAATAAGGGAATTCGAGTAACACTACGTGGAAGGATAAAAGAAAGGGTGGGGATTATGGAGGCAGTAGGACTCGCTGACTGAATATGTGTAGATTGATATGTGATGGAAGAAGCTGCTATGGTTAAGCCAATTAATTCTACTGGCTGTTAAAGGTAATCATCATCAATTTCTGAGATGATATCTGTTACTAAATCTTGAAGAGCATCAAAATGTTGTAAGAGCTGAAGATCTAATTTGGTTTGTGAAGAAAGGTCTCTCACTGGGCTCTTTGGTAAAACTAATGGATCAAAGATAATATGATCTTTCCAATTCTCTAATTTGGTCCTGAATAAGCCTTGTTCAAAGTGTAAATCAAACTAGATATCCTAAAAGGTAATAAAGTTTTCAGGGAGAGAGTTGGCTCTGTGAAGAAATCTGTTGCTTGTCTGACTCTCAGTTCTAGGAGTTTTTCTTAATATCTTTTTAGGATTGTCCACTATGGTGGGAGGATTTGGATCTAGGTGGGATCTAGTAGAGATTATTTTGGGAGACAGTGTTTGGATTTAAAACACAAACAAACTGAATATATACAAGAGTAGAAAGGAAACCAATCTTAAGAACTATCTTATCATACAAAGCTTTTGATTGGGTACTCTGAATTCGAATGAAATGCCAAATTTTCAATAGTCCCCAGTATGGTCGCTAATATGTTATTGTTCTATGGTTTTTAAGATTGGAAAGAAAAAGAATCATAAAGGATACATCAAACCACTTTGGAGTCTAGGATCTAGCCATCCTAGGCTCAGAGAGGGCTCTCTCTGTATATTTTGAGATTTGACTTTCTTTCCAGTGTTTTAATGTTTTAGGCTAGCTATAATGATAAAAGATTGATTAATTTATTGATTGTTTGATTGGTTGGGGTAGATCTTGTTCAAACCTTTTCCATTGGGCTATGGAGTCAAAAGGTTGGATTGTAGCATCAATTTTTTTCAGAGCATTCACAAGGCTAGCTAACTATGTTTACTGGATCTTAAAGAAAAATAAAGAATGAGATGGTAGAATAGTGAACTCAGTAGTGTTTAAAAAGTAATTAAGTATTTCTTAACCATACCTCAGAGGAAAACACTTATATAGTAAACACAGACAGAAATAAGGTGCTCCAATGGCATATCTTACTCTAAAATTTCTGTTTTACAACAAGATTTCAATGATACACAATGAAGGAAACAAAAAAACATTTAACGCATAAATAAAAACATCATCAGATAAAAATAGCTCAAGTATCTTGCAAACTGACCTTTATTATTGATGCTCCAGCTCCAAAATTACAATGCTCTAAAATAAAAGTTTTACAATCACTTAGGTCCAACTCCTAGTACTTCCAATACATGAAGTATTTAACTAAAATCTATAACAACTACCGTATGCACTTGGAAATATGTTATTAGTTACAGAGAAATAAACATTTGACTCGTGTGACCACGAGGTTGCCACGATAAGTTAACTTCGACATCTGGCCTTTTTTTCTGAATGTCACTGGTGGGTAATCAATTCTACTTTAGTGTCTGATTTGGTTGTTCTTTAATAAATTGTGCTGGATTTGCTGACTTGCCTTGACGCTGACTCAACTGGGTGCTGACTCTTTAATCTTTCTTGTCTTGTTCTTCCTGGTAATTGCACAATTTGCTCCACTCTTCTTCATCTGGAATTTTAACCTTAATTAACTTGCGATATATCTCATCTGCTTTTGTGTACTGTGCAAAAGTGGGCTTCATCACAAAAATTTGTTTCAATTCATGATCAATGAAAATTGGATTGTTGATAACATCCAGCATTGCTCTTCCTGTCATGATGTCTCTAATATTGCAGAGACTGGCAACATCCCTTGCAATGTCTTTTAGCCTCTTGACATAATCTTCTCTGGTCATGAGTTTATCATTAATGAAAAATAGATAAGGGAGAACTTTTTGTGTCAAAGGTTCAATTCAATTGAAAATTCTATTTACTTTCAGCTCCAAACTCTAGCTTTTCTCCTCAAGATGTACAATCAGGTTCTTTTTCGTTAATACCTTCTTTAGCTATACAATAGTTTTTGTTCTCTCTCCTACTCCCAGCTCTTCTAGCTCATACCTGTTCTTTGAATTTGTAAATTTGATGATTCTGTTGGTTGTTACTTGTACGTCTCCCAATGCTTCATTAATGGTTGAAATAACCTCTTTAGCTTTTTTTACTAGCTCCTTCTACTCAAATATGAATTGGATGCTATGCCAAATCTCATTCATACCCTCAATGATATATTTCCAGTTGATTTCCTTTACTCTTCCCAGAGTGTTACCAATTGATGACTCCTTTTTTGATTTATGCAATTTTTCAATTAATGTTCGTTCCCTATGTATTTCTATTGATTGTGCACTCTCAGCTATTTTAATTTGGTCCTGTAAAACGTTGACTTGAGTTTCCAATCTCTTGATTTCTTCTATCTGAAGGTTCATGCTCTCCATGGATTTGGTTAGTTATTATACACTGCTTTTTGTCCCTGTATTGGTAGTTGCTGGAGTAGCTGTGGGAATAGCTGTAAGAGGAACAGTCTCCATAGTGGTGGTGGCTAGACCTGCAACCTTCTCCTTTTCATGTACCATCTTCTCCATCTCTGTTTCCATTTTTTTTAGTTGGAATGACTGATTCGTTATCAATTTCATCATTTCTGCTTTTTGACTCTCTGTTTCCTCTATCTCTTTAGTCAAGGGATCTTTTGTCGTAGGCATTTTGAGCTGTTTTCTGAAGACTGTTATATCAAGCTCCTTCTTTTTAATAATCTCTTCTACTACTTTCACATCTGATGGATCATACCCAATTTTCACCACTAAATCTTCTAAGGACTTAATTATGTTATATTTTGATTGGGATGAAATGTTTTCCATCTTCAGCTGAGATTGGGCATTTGATAAAGGCACCTGCATTTTAAACAAATTCATAGAGGTACTTGTTAGAGTGGAGGATATCATATCATCGATTTGCTTATGCATTTGCAACTAATCAATAGGATGAACATTTCTGGCATCAAACTCAAAGGAAGTCTATTTATAATCAGCTAAAGTTTTAGGTTCTGTTGTTTGTGGCTCAAGGAATTCCATATGCATTTTCCTTTTCTCTGAATCGATATCTGATAGAAGTTTTCCTTGGGAAGTAGAACTTTGCTTCCAGAACTGAGCATAAGTACTATTTTTCAACATTTCATTTCTGATCTTTATCTCTCTGAAATTCTAAAAAATGGTCTCCTCCTTTTCTCCTGTTACATTGGTAGATCTGGGAATTTCAAGAGTTTGTTGCCTTTATGAGATCAGGGTTGTAGGAAAAGATTGACCTCCTACTAGAGATGAACCAGGAATGTCACTGAGGTTGATAACTATTTGCTGTGGTGATTCTTTAGCTAGGTCCATGTCCATATGAATCCTTGTCCTTTTTCTAAATTTCATATTAAATTCCTTTATATAAGTATTAGTCCCTGGTGATTGATCTTCTCTCTGTCTTTTCCCAGTTGCTTATTTTTCCCATTCCTTGCCCTTGTCTAGTCTGTCCTAGGTGACTATGCACTTGAAGAAGAAAGTATCTGATCCTCAGCCTCTTGTAAGGTTTCAGGCATCCACTCTGTTTGGTTCACAAATTTCTCTATTTCAGGCCTATGAGTGTGAATATAAGGTGTTGATTTGTTTTCCACCCTTTTCTTGGAGATGATACCCCATGGGTCATAGGACCATGTGAAGATGTGATTGAAATTCATTTCTTTCAACTTCTTATCATCCTTCTCACCCGTTGCTCTGCCATTGCAAATAAAAGGACCAATCTAGAATTTGATCCTAAATTAAGACTTCTTCTTTGTTGCCACAAAGTGCACTTCATCTACATTGATCATCTGCCTGATATACTCTAGTGCAAATATCCTCATGGGGAGGAAATTTGGTAGCTTGTAAGGGGCCAATTCACATCCATATATCCTTAATTCAATGTATTTTTGGTACCAAGTACCAATCTCCTGTTCTAGCTTGGTCAGTCAACTGCATAAATCTTTTGATTTATTCACTAATTCTGGGTTTTGTTGTACTGCTTAGGAGGCTCATAGCTGGATGGACAAACATATTTATGAATGCTTTGTATGTGAATTCTTCTTGATCTTTCATTTAGCTTTCTCATCACAAACTGAAACCTGTCTGCCTGAAAATACACAAACATGTAAACTATACTGAATAATATTTAAATACTTCCTATGCGGTAAAATTTATGAATTCTTCATGGATGGCCTTTGCCATGAATTGATTAAAATTAAATAGGATAGAGGGCTTTGACTTTGATGACAATATGGATAGGAAACCTATGATGGCCTCATCAAGCCATTGATTTGAATAATACCCTAGTAGTAATGAAAGCACAGTGATTGTGTCTGGTTCTATCAGGGAAAGAAGAGGATGGATATGGAGGATTTTTCTTAGGCAATGGGGCCTCTTCAGTCATGAATAGTTCCAGGGTTTTAGCTATTTTAGCAAATTCTAACTTCTGGTACATTTCACTTAGGATTTCATGGAAAAAGAAGTGGTTATTTCAATGATATGAGCTTGCATCATCTACATAATGGATTTGGCACCAATGGTGAACAATATTTCTCTTGCAGGGCTACTACTGCTCTTTGTTGTGGGATATAGTAAGACTAGCATTTTCTGATCAATTCTGAGTAGCTATGGGTTTTGGGAAATATGTAGAAAGGTAAATTTGTATCCCAGTGTCCTACATCATCTATTTCCTCGAGGAATTTATCCTCCCACCAACAATAAATGTCGAAGAGATTGAATTCTGATACTGTCTCGTTTATCTTGTAGTCTCTATCTGTAAGTGCATTGGGGTCCAAATCCAATGGTGGGTGCACCATTGGATTGAAAAACTCTTGTTCTTTCTTCTTTGGTGGCATGGCTATCTTCTAGAAATTTGAAACGCAGACTATATCTAGATTTGTAGGTGAACTGAAATTCGAAAATGTAATGAAAGAGGAGGGAACACAAAGAGGGAAATAGAAAGGGAGTGATTGGAAAATGAGATTAAAGAAGGGGAATGCCTGCTAAATGCAACCAATTGCAGCTTGCTGCTGCTGAGTAGGTAATTTGACTGCTTTTCTTCACTTTGTGTATATCTTTGCAAATTTTCACTTCACCTTCCCTGCATAAAAGACATATAAAAAATCTGTAAACTCCAAACGGGTGTGAGATAACATATTTGTAACTTTGCAGAGTTTCTGTTGAAGTGGCATGAAGTGGCATGGGCCCATTGGCTAATAGTCTAACGAATTGAATGTGCAACAGGTATTGCGCGGGAATGGAGGTGGTTGGTGGATAGGATAGAGTGGTGGCGTGGAGCAGTGAGAGTGGTGGACGGACATGACAGCGAATGAAGACGTGTCACCATAGGGTTAGTGGAGGTTCCATTATTCGATGGGTGGTTTGTTGAGAGAGGAAACAGCTTTTTGAAGGCCCCCCTGAGTAGTAAGAGGAATCAGTGGGGGGGTGCGAAATTATGTGAGTGTGACACACAGGCGGAGCCAGACCACTGATTTTGGATGCCCCCCCAACCCTAACATTAACGTTTGGAGGGTGAGGGGAGGCCGAAAACCTTTATGAGCCATTGATCAAATGTTGAGAGCAGGGATTTTGATGGAAGGTGAGGGGTGTATAACCAAGGATGTGACGGGCACGTGGGTGGTGGGGTTGAGAAAAGAAATGGAATGAGGGCAGAGTATATGGAATAAAGTTAGGAGTATTTTATTATACCCCTATCCTTAATTAATTTCTTTTTTCCACATTAGAAAAAATACATGAAATATTGAATAATACATTAGAAGGAATTTTTCATGTATTTTTCCTCTTTATTATTCTTTCAACCTACCTACCCTTTGTTTCTAATCTAACATTTTTTCTTTTTGCAGTGTGCATTTAAACTTGCAGACCCTTTCTTCACTTTTTTTTTTTTAATTTCTAACCTACTCTATCGCTTATCTCTCCTATTGTTTAAGATTGAATAGTTGAACCAATTTCATTTCTACATAGATTTTCCGAGCTTAAACTGTTTGGAAGATATTTATTTTCTACCCCATCAACAAAAATTGAAATTTGTTCAATCATGCTTAGACTGTATGAATTGAACAATATTTAGGGTTTTCTTTTCTTTTCATGTTTTTCTTTTATTCTTTTCCTTCTTTTTTTTCAAATACCTTTTTTTTGGAATCAATTGAATATTGAAATCTATGAACAATATGAAATCTACAAAATGTGAGATACTCAATCACCTTGAGATCCTATAAATTATAGGACCCTGACAGATGGTATTCCCAAAGAGCTCACAATCCTGGTTTGTTTCCTTTCTTGCAAATGAATTTTTTGTGGGATTCTCTTTCTTGCTAAATCATACTGGATGGTATTTCCAGAGAAATTACAAGCCTTGTTTTTTTTTCCTGCAAATGATTTTTTAGCGCGATTCTCTTGCTTGCTAAAGCATACTGGATGGTATTTCCAGACAACTCACAAGACTAGTTTGTTTCGTTTCCTGCAAAAAAAGTTTTAAGTTTTTTGGGTGTTATAAACCCCCCCACCCCGCCCCCCCCCACCCTATATGCTAGTCTATGTGTTAACAAGATCTTCTAGCTATCAAAAGAAGAATGATCAAATGCTTGAAAAGATATGCACTCTAGGAGATTTCTTAAATCTTGGCAGTAGCTGGCATCTCTGCTTCCCAGGAGGAACAGATCTTTGCAGAAGTTAAGAGCATATCCATATTTTCATATGTGATAAAGGAACAAAATACCCATTAGCCATCCCTGCAAGAAGGTTTAGAAGCTTTCTTTGAATAGCCTTGTCAGTCTAATGAGGAAATTGAAGAATCATGGATTAGACTTGATGAGGAGGAGGAGCCATTGGAAACAAATATTGAAGAGTTATTGCCATGTCTATCACAAGATCCAACCTGCAGTCAAGAAATCAATCAGAAGTCTTGTGAAGACTGACATGAGATGACAAAGGAGGGAAAACCACCAGTTACTAATGAATCACAAGACTAAGAATATGTGAACTCCTTTAAAAATTGGTTCCAAACAATTGTCGGTACACAATATTACTCCATCATTCAAAATCTCTTGCTACAATCTTAATTAACGCAGTTGGTTTCTCATACTCTGGTATGTGCTAAAGTTTATTCTTTGCAACTGAGTGTGAGTATATTTAGCATTCTCTTACACACATTGTTAGGTCCCTATAATACTAGTTATTACCCCATTTCTATTGTAGTTGTATCCCTTATTAATATTGTTGTGCCCTTATTGTCCCAATATTGTTATTATTGTGCCCCATAGAATCCCTCTATTGTTATTTTTGTGGCTTTATATTATTATTGTTAGGTCGGGTGGGTTAATTTGTGACTCCTTAGACTCCTATATATAGAAAGGAGGTTTTTTCATTTGAATCATACAAGAATTGTTCATTTGTGTAATGTAAAGGAGGTTGCCCCCTGGAAGAGGCTGAATTCTAAGGCGTTCAACTATAGTTTCTATCTTTTTTTGAGTTGGTTTCGTAACATTTGGAATCAGATCTTTGGATTCTAGGGTTTTGCTGCTCCAAATAGGTCACCGTGGCATTTTCGCTATCACTTTTTTTCTGCGATGTTTCAGAAGCTAAAAAAAACCATTTGAGAGGAAATCACACTGAACCTTGGGTTCGAATTTCAGAGCTTTTCAAACTATATTTGCGGAGATATGATCTGAGGAAGTTGGTCTTTTTGCAGACTCCTAAATTACATTCCAAACAGGTGACCTGAGGAAAATTGTCATAACTTTCTCTCTGAGCATCAGATTGAAATTTCGTAAGAAGGTATAGGAAGAGGACAGACTATAGTTTCTTGCATATATTTTTGAGATCCAAAGGTCGAAACAGCGACTCGTGGCACATCGTACAAGTTCGCTCTACTAAACTAGTCTATAATCAGGTCACTATAGGAGATTTGGCATAACTCTTCCCTGGAGAATCCAATTTGGATCATACTGGTGGCATTAGAAAGAGGACGCAGAGGGCTACTGCAAGTCACAATTTCAGAACTGGATGATTTGAAATTACAAAGATACATCAGATTCAATGTCAAGCTCCTACAAAGTGAAAAAAGGTGTGTAGTTTTTTTAATTCTTGCATAAGATTGGTTTGAAAAATTAGTTTGAAGGAATTCAAAGGGCATACTAAAGCATTATTATCGGTAATTCATGCCCTGAGGAAAGAAAATGCAAACACCTAGTAAGCAACCTGAAAGCTCTAGCATGACTCATGAAGAAGAGGAAGAAATGCAACATGATATATCAAAATTATGAGACCAAGTGCAACAAGTGTCACTTGCACAAAAAAGAATAGAATCTAAGATGGATGGTTTAAAGAAAGATGTAGAAGCTAAGATGGATGGTTTAAAGAAAGGTGTAGAAGCTAAGATGGATTGTTTAAAGAAAGGCGTAGAAGCTAAGATGAATGACGTGGAAGCTAAGATGAATGATGTGGAAGCTAAGATGGATGCTTTGAAGATAGATTTGAAGACAGCTTTGAAGACAGGCATGGAAGTTTTGAAGACAGATTTAACAAAGTTTCTACAAGAAATGCTTACTAATGGTGAAATGGTAGTAAAGGAAACTCATGATTAGAACAAAATAAATGTTAATCATGATTTCATAGACTCTAATGTTGGATCAAAGACCCACCATATTCCAAAAATCGATATGAGGAAGTTTGATGGCAAGGATCCCGCAATATGGATATTATAGATGGAGCAATTTTTCAATCTCAATAATGTGCAAAACACACAAAACGTACGTATTGCAACTTTATATTTGGAACAAAATCAATTTGTATGGTATCAATGGCTTTGCTCTCATAAACAAATTATCACTTGGGCAATTTTTACAGAAGAATTGATAGCACATTATGAGGATACAAAAAGAAACACTTTTTTTAGCCAATTGATAAGTCTCAAACAAAAGGATTCAATAATGGAGCACATTGAGGAGTTCCAAAAATTGAACATAAGGGTAAAAAACATTCTAGAGGAGCATAGGATTGATGTGTCCATAGGGACTTTAAAGGATAATATCCAACATGGTGTTCGCCTTTTGGAAGCTGATTCATTAGAGAAGGCATTTAGGTTAGCAAGAAAAATGGAAAGCAAAATTATGGCAACTAGGAAGCATACCACTCACAACTATAAAGATGGAAGTGTTGTTGCCCCTAGTCTTCCACAACCTATAAGGTTAACACCACAACAATTGGAAGAAAAAAGAGAAAAAGGGCTTTGTTACAGTTGTGATAGCAAATACACTAAAGGTCATAAGTGTGCTGAGAAGAAATTGTTCTACATAGATTGTGAAGAGGAAGAAGAAAAGGAGCAAGAAAGGTCAAAAGAAGAGGATATACTCCAGGAAAAAAGCCTAGATAAAGAAGAAATGGATCTGACCATATCTTGTAATACATTGGCTGGAATTACCACTCCTCAAACCATCAAGATATAAGGACAAATCAAGAAGAAAAAGGTAATAGTGTTGATTGATTCAGGAAGTACCCACAATTTTATTCATTGTAAGATAGCAAAAGAATTGAATTGCTTCCTATATCCAGCACCAGAGTGTCAAGTGATGATTGCAAATGGAGGAACGATAAATTGCTCTAGAAATTTCCATAATATCAAGCTATCCATGGGAGAATATGTATTGACTAGCCCAATGCTTTCCATTCCAATGGGAGGTGCTGATGTTGTACTAGGAGTCCAATGGTTGCAATCCTTGGGTACAATAACTTTTAATTTTCAAGAACTTTTCATGAAATTTTCTTCGGAAGGAAAGGAATTTGAATTAAGGGGTATTGCAGGGAAATCAGGAAGGATAATCAGCTCTAACGGTATGACAAAGCTTCTAAAAAAGCAACAAAGAGGGTGTAATTGCACAATTTTGTTCGCTAGATGTTTCCACATCAGAATCATCTATTTCTCTAGATCTCCAAAAATTCTTGGACAATCATTCCAAGGTATTTGAGACTCCCAAAGGTCTCCCACCTATTCATGATCATGATCATGCTATTCATCTGATTCCAGGAAGTGTTACTCCAAACATCAGGCCATACAGATATCCCTATGCCCAAAAGAGTGAAATTGAACATATGGTTACAGAAACGCTAGAGGCTAGTATAATTCAACCTAGTCAAAGTTCTTTCTCTGCTCTAGTATTGGTGCACAAGAAGGATGGATCATGGTGCATGTGTCCGAATTATAGGGAGCTTAGAAAGCTTACTATTAAAGATAGGTTTCCCATTCATGTCATTAATGAATTACTCGATGAATTGCATGGATCAATTTACTTCACCAAGTTGGATCTTCGTTCAGGATATCATCAAATCAGAATGAAGACTTAAGACATTCTGAAAACAACATTTAGAACTGATGAGGGTCATTATGAATTTTTGGTCATGCCTTTTGGCCTTACCAATGCACCTTCTACATTTCAAGGTTTGATGAATTCCATTTTCAAACCCTTCCTTAGAAAATTTGTGTTAGTATTTTTTGATGATATACTAATCTACAACAATTCTTGGAAGGATCATGTTGAACATGTTGATAAGGTGCTAGAACTATTGGAAAAGAAACAGTTATATGCAAAAAGATCCAAATTTTTCTTTGGAGTACAAGAGGTGGAATATCTGGGTCATATTGTATCTCATGAAGGAGTTAAGGTAGACCCTAGCAAAATTAAAGCCATGAAGGAATGAAAAATCCCCACATCCATAAAGCATCAGTGAGGATTTCTCGGGTTGACAGGGCATTATCGCAAGTTTGTTAAGAATTATGGGAGAATAGCAGCACCTCTAACAACATTATTGAAGAAAGATGCATTTTCATGGACTCCAGAAGCAACAAAGGCCTTCAAACATCTTAAAGAGGCAATGTGCTAAGCACCGGTCTTAGCTACACCGGACTTCACAAAAACCTTTATTGTGGAATGTGATGCTTTAGGAAATGGAATTGGTGTTGTTTTAATGCAAGGTGAAAGACCCATTGCTTTTGAAAGTCATCCAATCAAGGGAAAGTTTTTACACAAAGCTATTTATGAGGAGGAAATGTTGGCAATACTACACGCACTTAAGAAATGGCGACCCTACCTAATGGGGAGACACTTCAAGGTAAAAATGGATCATGATAGCCTTAAATACTTTTTAGAACAAAGATTATCCTCTGAAAAGCAACAAAAGTGGTCACAAAGATGTCGGGTTATGACTTTGAAATCATCTACAAAAAAGGGAAGAAAAATGTGGTGGTAGATGCACTCTCAAGAAAGGATGAGGATGTGGAAGCATTTTTGTGCACCATTTCTATTATCCAACCAGATTGGATAAACGAAGCAAGGGAGGCATGGAAGAATGATGAAGAAGTGTGGGAACTTATTCGAAAGTTACAACAAGATTCCGGTACATCTGATACATTTAGCTGGAAAAATGATTCATTATGGTACAAAGATCGCTTATACCTCTGTAAGAATTCCCAACTCAAACAAAAGATTCTTATGGCATTGCACACTTCTCCCTTAGGAGGGCACTCAGGATTTTTAAAAACTTACCACAGGGTTAAGAAGGAATTTTTTGGGATGGCCTTAAATCAGATATTCAAAAGTTTGTGGCGGAATGTTTGGTTTGCCAACAAAATAAAGTGGAAACAATTGAGACCCTGGGTCTATTACAACCTTTATCCATTCCAAGCCAACGTTGGGAGGAGGTTTCAATGGATTTTATCACAGGTTTACCCAAGTCTGAGGGAAAAAGTGTCATCATGGTGGTAGTTGATAGAATTACCATGTATGCACACTTTTGTGCATTATCACATCCCAGAACATTTTCTATTGCATTTATGGAAACAATTCAAAAGCTACATGGAAATCCAAAGATTATTGTAAGTGATAGAGATCCCATTTTCACTGGAAATTTTTGGATAGAATTATTTTCCTGTCTTGGTACTCAGTTAGCTCATAGCTCATCTTATCATCCTCAATCTAATGGGAAAACTGAGATAGTAAACAAATTTTTGGAAGGATATCTTCGTTGCTTTGTATCTGATAAACAGACACAATGGGTCAAATGGTTGCCTCTGGCTAAATGATGGTATAACACTTCCTTCCATACAACAAAAAAATGACCCCATTTATGGAACTTTATGGATATCAGCCACCATCCATCACATCATATTTAAGAGAAAATTCTAAGGTTCAAGGAGTGGAACATCACATCGAACATCAACAACAAGTCTTCCAACTCTTAAAGGATAACCTCGTGTTGGCACAGAATAGAATGAAACAACAGGCAGATCAACATCGCAACGAAAGAAGTTTTGATGTAGGTGATTGGGTATTCCTACAGCTACAACCATATAAACAAATTTCCCTCAAGCAAGCTATGAAGGATAAAAAATTATCACCAAAGTATTATGGTCAGTACAAGGTGTTGCAAAAGATTGGTACGATGGCATACAAATTGGAGCTTCCTGCAGCTTGTCGAGTGCACCCAGTTTTCTATGTTTCATGTTTAAAGAAGGTTATAGGAGACAAGCTCCCAGTTCAAACAATATTTCCAGAACTTGACAAGGAAGGAAAAATTATATTGGAACCAGAAGTAGTCACAGAAATAAGAACTCGACAGCGACGACATCGATCAATTTCGGAGTATCTCATCAAGTGGAAGAACTTATCCGCTGAAGATTCCACATGGGAGGATGAAAATTTTATACAGAAGCATCCAGAACTACTCAAGCGTTGAGGACAACACTTTTGTGAAGGAGAGGAGGATGTTAGGTCCCTATAATACTAGTGATTACCCCATTACTATTGTAGTTGTATCCCTTATTAATATTGTTGTGCCCCTATTGTCCCCATATTGTTATTACTGTGCCCCATAGAATCCCTCTATTTTTATTTTTGTGGCTTTATATTATTATTGTTGGGTCGGCTGGGTTATATTGTGACTCCTTAGACTCCTATATATAGAAAGGAGGTTTTGTCATTTGAATCATCCAAGAATTTTTCATTTGTGTAAAGTAAAGGAGGTTGCCCGCTCGAAGAGGCTGAATTCTAAGGCGTTCAACTATATTTTCTATCTTTTTGTGAGTTGGTTTCATAACACACATGGTTACATTAGAAGTACTCCTACACTTGAAGGAGATATTCCTCTCTCTAAGTAAGGGTAGAGTGGTATAAGAATAATAAAAATGCCATCTGAAATAAAATTGTATAGTAGCACTCTTGAAACTGCAAGTCTTAAGGCACAACTATTGAAATTTCTTTCGTAAGCACTCTTGTGGTAAGACTTGTCAGAAGAAATTCACTCTTAATGCCTCATATTTTATAAATTGACTTTGATTATTGGCCAAGTTTATTCATTGGGTCAGTTAGGGGGATTTTTAT
This sequence comes from Pinus tabuliformis, assembly GCA_031772625.1. Lineage (NCBI taxonomy): Eukaryota > Viridiplantae > Streptophyta > Pinopsida > Pinales > Pinaceae > Pinus > Pinus tabuliformis. Next base: position 1,027,089,713 of record CM062815.1, read on the forward strand.
CGTTATATTTAATACTTTCCATTCATAAGCTTAAAAACCTTCTTCTGCCCTATTCATTCTAACAGTCTGTCATCCAAGAAACCATTTCAAGTTTCTCTTCGAAGGTATTAATGAAAAGCATCCTATGGTGTACCACCCCTATAAAATGCTAATGAGCTCTCATGAGAACCCTAGCACGATCAAATTGAGGAATCTTTCAGTCATTATCTGAGTTGCTTTCTTTAAAGTGAGTCTTTAAGGTAGAATGACCTATCAGTAAAAATTAGTAATTAAAAACTTTTCATGCCATCCCATGCTATTAAGGAGCATATTTTCCTCCCCATATATTAAGTAACCTATTTAAGGTTAATTATAATCATAATTTCTTTTAAAATGATTAATTGAGGGATGGAAGATCTCATTACGAGTCGACCTATCATGGTGATGGGTCCTAATGAGAATGACATTACCGCTACTGGTCACCAAGCCAGGGAAATAGCTATTAGTTGAAAATATGGAAGACAATAGGTCTCATCATGAACCAACTTATTCATTATTGTTAGTTCTTATGAATGGTGTTGTCGTTAGCTGGTTACCAAGCCAGGACAATGACCTTCAATTAATTTCTTAACAAATATAAATGCTTTCAATTGGCTTTGAATTTATATCTAATAGATGGGACATAAGCATTTCATGGGGTTAAAAGACATCCATGTCAAGGCTATAGACACCTCCTGGCAACAAGTCCATTCCTGTGGTATTAAATTTATTTTTACACAATGATTTCCTTGGTTGTTTTTTTCTTTCCCTTAACTCAATATCATATCTCTCTGAGAATGGATTTGAGATCCTTATTAGTAATGTGATTTGGAGTTATATCTTTCAAAAATAATTTGGTTTTTATGGATGTGGGACCCTTAGTGCAGGTGATTCACTTTGCCTAAACAAGAGGAGCTTCAACTATACTCTTGGGTAATGGTAAGATGGACATCCTCGAAAGGTATCATTTTGTCATATTTCTTTTTCCATATTTCCATCCATTTTAATGCCTTGGCTTCCAAATAAAATCACTTATATTTATAATAATGAGGCTAATGAAAGTGAAGACCTACTGATTTGGATTGCTCTTTATATTCTTTGAGGAAATTTTGATTGTTGGCTATTTCATGATAACACTATTATTGTAGTAATGACATTATTAGCATTCCTATAGTAGCCCTAACATCAAAATTTATTTGGATCAGTATTAATGAATAAATAATCCAATACAGGAATGAACCAACATTCATTATCTTTTAGAACAGTCAAATCTAGTAGGGAACATTTGTTTACATGTGGATGCAGGAACATTTATGGTTCAATTTTGTCCTTTTGCAAGGGAACATTAGTATATCATTTGATTCACTTACATGAGGACATGCAAGATGATCAACATGGGGGGATGTCAGGCCCCTCAATTGTTGTACTTAATGAACCTTTGTATTCATATGAAGCCCCACTTATCCCTTGGTTTACCAGTTATGAATGCTTTCTACATTATTTTAATGCAATAGTGAATATTTGCACTTGGGTTGTATTTTATATAAGATTACCTTCGTTATATGCATTTCTAGGATTAATATTCATTAAAATGTTGATAATGTAGATTGTCTTGTTCTTGCATCACAGAGGAATCCTGCACCAACTATATGTGGACCACTTCATCATTCAAGCTTACCAAAAAGGAAAATGCCAGTTGGTAGTACAAACACGCAATTGGAATGATCTTGGATCCTTTTTTACAATTAGAGGTGGACTTATCTTTCATTGACCTTGTTGAGAAATGGCAACAAGGAATTCTAGTTTAATTTGTCCTTGAATTAAACTGAGAATTAAAATAGAATTCTATTCTCATAGCAACTTGTAAATAGTTAATTAAGTTTAATTAAATTAATTAGCTTAGGAATTTCAAGTTGGAAGTCTTTCTGAAGTCATGAATATGTTCTCCCTAAATTTTAGGGGTCTAGGATGAGTTTAATTGTGAGTTATAATTAGATCGCTCTGTTTACTTATTTATGTTCAGTTAAAATAGTTCCAAACTATTTGAGGAACTAATAGAGAGTTAACAGTTAGTTAGTGCACTAGTGCATCCACAAGTGTCACTCTATTTAACTAAAGATTCCCTCATCAGAAACTCATGCATGTCGATTCTGAGAAAGACACAATCGATACTAGAGTGTAGGGACAATGTACTATCAGTTGTATGATTTACTGAGTTGCATAGATCATGCATGCAATCCAAGAAGGACCTAATTTTGGATTGTGCAGTTTTGGAAGCATGAATTCCCTTTAAATACGGGTTATTCATCCTAGGAATTACACAAGAGATTAGGGGTTTGGAGAGCTGTTGAATAGGCTAAAGTGTTGGCCAAGATATTTCTTGTGAATTAAGAGAGTTGAGCATACTTGTGTGGAATTGTTCTAGTGAGAAAAAGCCTTGTATCTTCACTCATATTTCTAATATATGGAATACAGATAGTGGGGTTTTGAGCAATGGCTTTCCCCAGATACATCTTGTGTTGTGCACCATTGATTTTTATTCTTCTTGTTCATATTGTTTTCATCGATCTATTGGCTTTCGTTGGTTGAAAGTAGAAGTAGATTCTTGTCCCGTGCTTTAGTAAATTACATGATATTGTGAATCTATAGGAAATTCTAGATGGCATCAGAGCTAAAGATAGTACACTAGAGGAGATTTTAAAGTTTTGAGTTTTGGGTTACAGGTGAAATTCGAATTTGTAATACATACTCCAGGATTGGTAGATGGCTTTCTACGGTTTATGGCTCAAGTATGCCTTGGAAGGCAACTCAAATTTTATAGCCTAGAGGGACATAATGGACATTGTGTTAGAAGATAATGGCTTGAAGGAATTCGTAGATCAAGAAATTCCTAAGCAAATAACAGCAGATGCATAGAATCTGGCTGAATGGAAGAAGTGTGTGGTGAAGGCGAGGTGGATAATCCTTGAGGGAGTTCAAGACCACATTATCTTGAGTCTCCATGGTAAGGAAATTCCATATTCTATGTCGGAAAAATTGACGAACTTGTATCATAACAACAATGACTAAAGGAAATTGGCATTGAAGGATAAACTTCAAAAGATCAAAATGGAGAAAGGCAAGATGATTCCAAAATACTTTACCAAGTTCACTAAGTGTCATGATGAACTTGGAAGTGTTGGAATCATGGTTGCTGAGGTTGATATGGTGAGTCTTTCTCTTCTAGGACTCCCAAAGAGTTGGCATAGTTATCAAGACTCTATCAATGGTCGGGAGAAGCTACTAGATTGTGAATGACTCTGGTCAAATTTGATATAGGAGGAGATCAGGTGGAAAACCAAGGATAATTCTTCATCAAAGACTGATGATGAACAGAATTTTGCCTTAGCGATTAAGGTGAAGAAGGGGAAAGGGAAAGATTCCAATTACAAATCGGATTCTTAGCATGGAGGTAAGAAGAAAGAAGTCCAAGGGAGGTAAGAGCTTGGCCATTTTGCTACAAATTGTCCACTCAAGAATTCCAAGAAGAAGTCCTTAGGAGGAGTGATGGGTGAGGCTTTGGCCTCTCAACTCGAATTGGACATTTCCCTCATTGAATGTGTGGTGTCATCAATGATGGGAAGTGTATGGTACTTAGATAGTGGAGCTTCATTCCACATGACTTGTGACAAAGAGTTATTTAGTGACCTAGAGGAGAAATATCTCCATATGCATATCGAGATGGGTGACGATGGGAAGTATAGTGTTACTGGATTGGGCATGATTACTTTTCAAAGGGAGCATGGGGCTCCACTCACCTTGAAGAATGTTATGTATGTGCTTGGACTAAATAAGAACTTGGTATCTATTGCATGCTTGATGATAGAGGTTATGATGTGATCTTCTCTAAAGGAAAGGCATTCCTTTGACACATAGCCACGGGTCAATTAAGGAAGATAGGGATTCGAGTGATGAATATCTATAAGTTGGAGGTAGAGGAGTGTGTTTCTTTGAGAAAAAAATCCAAAAGGGTGCAGAGCCGAGATGTTGGTGAGTATTAGCACAGGTGATTGAGACACTTGCATCATGGGGCTTTGAAGATATTGTAGCAGATCCCTATCGTTATTCCCAAAGGTACACTTGAGAAAGTTGATACATGCTAGGGGTGTACTTGGGTAAAATACACCAAGTCTTCCTTTCATGATAGATTCAGTTGATAAGAGGTTATTCTAGAGTGTGTTAGCACTCAGAATGAACCTCAAGGCTGAGAAGGGGCAATTCTGAGGTAACCACAGACCAAGATTTTGATCTGGCATCTAGCCCTACCAGACTAGAGAGGTCTCTCTCTTTTCCAACTCAGGGTGGCTAAAATAAATGAATCTTAGGCTAGCTATGAAGAATGAGGATTTGGTTGAAAATTGTGGGTTGAAAACAACAAGAGAAGGGACCATTGGGCTATGGAATCGAGGCTAGTTTCTGCCGGCAAACTTGGGGCAAAGTAAGTGCAATGTTCAACCAGATTAAAAATATAATGAGAGAAGAAAAGAGGAAAAGGATCACTACCCTATAGGCATTAATCAGGGGATGGGTCTAAAGTGGCAACCTTAGAAGAAAGAGAAGCATATGGTTACTCAACAAAGCATCTAATAGAGGATGGATTCTGAAAAGATAACCAGTACATTAAACAACATAATCATTGTGAAAGGAGCATCGTGTGTGGATGGATTCCTAACACTTCCCTTAGAGAATGTTGTAACAAAATTAGCATAAAAAACAAAGCATGGAAATGAATTTACAAGAAAAACATGCTGCACATTAAACACCATGATGGATCCTAAGTTTAAAGGGCAGAGATTGCTCCAATAGAATAATATTCAGAAAAGTTTAAGCTTTACATTGTCCAATAGAAGCTTTCCTTTAATGAAAAATTTGAACCCTTTACACTCTAAAATTCATAAAATATATACAATTATCTCATCCCTAGACTAAGGGAGTCGAGCTCAACCATCTCCCTAAAGATAGAAACAGTTACATTAAATTTGGCATTCCCTGCTAAGAATAGGGACCGAATTTATGAAAATAGGGGTCAAAGATGAACTCGTATCTCTTGAAACATAACACCTGTTACAAAATGGAAAGAGGCTTTTGTAGATAATATTATTTTTGAGAACAACCTCTCTCAAATTTTAGAAATTTGGTTCCAGCTTCTTGAAATCTGTGCCACAAGATAACCTCTAAAACAAGAAATCATTAAATATTTAAATCGGTAAAAATAGGTTGTAAAGATCTAGTCAAATATTCCAATTCACGATACCTATGAATAAAATGAAAGATTTTTTTGTTATATTTCTCCTGGTTGACAAAAGCCTCCTTGGGTGTCTCAAAATTACTTTCCATATGTTATAAAAGGGCGCCAAAATACAATGACTAAAACAGTAAAATAAATGCAAAATTTGTTTTGTTTTAATGTAGGCTTCAAAACCCACTACATATCTCCCACATAGTAACACCTGTGCATAAACTGAAGGAGGTTTTTTTATTTGGTATGTGATTGAAAAAAACCTCTTTCACTTTTGTAAAATTCATGTCCATTACTTCAGAGACTGATTTTGCAGTAAATTTGACCCTGTGTGCAACAAATGACCTCAAAACCCCAAAAAATCATGCCAATCACCTCCTTCATAACTAAATAATATTGAAAATAATGCTTCCACACATTATAAATCATATAATCAACCATAGTTCACTACATTTGCAGCTATAAACTATGAAAAAGGTGAAGGAAGTTTTCACAATGTAAAATTATAAGAAAACATGCATCATGCATAACCAAGAATCAATCATTCATTTCAATCATATCTTTTGATCCAGGAACCAGTCTTGGGTGTGAATATAGCATTGGAAATATCTTTACGAGCTGCTTCTGATGAACATACTTAGGATATGATTTTCATTGAAACTCATGTCCAAAATATCTCTGAAAACAAGACATAGTAAGAGCCCATTTTGATCCCTGGTGACAAGCTATGAAGATTGGAACTAACATTGGCCTTATTAGGGATGGAAACTCCTTGGAGGTGTCAAGAACACTGCAGACCAAGTGCCTCATCCATTGGGAAATACAATCACAAATAGCTGCAAACTTGAACAATTTATACCAACCAAAAAAACACACATACTGCAACCTCTACATTAGGAAACTAAAACAAATGCCGAAAACTGAAATGCTGCTTTGGGAAACTTATTTATTTACAACCCTACCCTACTTTGCTACAAATCACTAGATCAAGTGATACTGTAATGCCAAATTAACCAATCAAGCAACTGTAGTAATGATGATGCTTGGTAGTGCTTGAAGCAAAACATAAATTTAAATGTTGACAGCCATACATACACAAAATGAGTTTGGTTGTGTAAAAGGAAATTTGGCTTGTTATTCTAACTGAAATTTTTTTCTATATATGTCACAATAGGATCAAAGAAATCAGACTCTATTTTCTTCCCCAACTCCTCAATACATGCTTCCAGCTGCAAATTATTAATGCAAACATCCAAGGGAAACCTTACCTTTCCTTCCTTCTGCTGGAAAAGGTCCCCAAAGAATGGGAATTGACAGTCCAGATCGTGGGACTGTAGTTGGGTCTCCAATTTAGTTAGATCTTCTTCAATTTTGATGGCAAACCATTGCAAAAAATTGAGCTTAACTTCATGACTACATCGACAAGACTTCAAATAAGAAGAAAGAGATGAAGCAAAGTTCTCATCTACCTCATCATTCATGCACATATCTTCCCATTCTCTAAAGCCTTGAATAGAGGCTGCCTCTATTTCAAATTCTTCCTCTTTCTCCATCCATGTTTCAAGAAATATATGCCAAAAATCTATAAATGACTTAACAGATCTAATAGAAAAAAATTTGATCCATTGTCTACATTTCCCATGAAACGAATCATAGAACAATCTAATAAAATATCCTCTTTTTTTACTCTAAGAGATTCTATAAATGTTTTGAAATTTGCTACATGTTCAAGAGTCAAAGTTAGATCTTCCCCATTGAATTTAGGGCCATTGCTAAAAAAATATGCATCTTTCGGTAATTGATTAGGAAAACCAGGAAGATTAGAAAAATCGATACATGAATACCTTGAAAAAATAGAAACAACATCTAAGTCCTTCATTTAGCCAGTGGAGCCACCATCAATACTTTGAAACTTGGGATTTCAAACAATGGAGTCATCAGGTAGATGATTTCAGCCTTCATATGTGTCTGACTGTTGTCCACCATCAACAATCAGATCTGCAACTTGAACGATCTTTCCCAGAGAAGATGTGTCACCTCGTCCCCAGTAATGGCGCCAATATGTTATCACCTGGATTGAACCTCAGGCTGAAGGAAGGCAATGCCAGGGTAACCATAAACCATGCTTAGCCAAGTAGCTAGTGCTACTAGGGCAGGAGAGGGCTTCATGTCATTGTATATACCGATTTACTTTTCCTTGCAAGATTTCAAGTACATTGTCATCTGAGCTTGGGGCCCAAAGTGAAGGCTATAAATCTTGAATGATTTGTGTCGATTTTGGTTGATTTGGTTTATAGTCAAGTTTAGATTCAGTTGTGAGTCAGTTTTCAGTTTGTATTGAGTCATTTTTCTTTAAAATTGTAAAAAAAAGGGTTTTTTTGTTTGTTTTATTTTTCTATTTGTTTGACCATATTGGCCCAATCAGCTAGGCACTTGGTCTACGGTGTTCTTGACACCTCCAAGGAGTTTCCATCCCCAGTAAGGCAAATGTTATGTCAGTGTCTGCATACTTACATCAGGGATCAAATTTGTTCTTTGCATTTTCATTTTATGGGTCCCATACTGAAATTTTTACATCATTTCATTAGGTCATGTTAAAATGATCCACTGATGGTTGTCTTCTCTTCAGAAAATCTAATTTCTCCCTCATAAAGTATACTTGTTGACCCATCTTTAGGTTGTCTTCAGTTATGGTTTCATGGTCAAAATGCAATCATGTTTTCATTAGGTCATAGGGCATGTTTTCATTAGGTCTTAGGGTTTCATTTCCAAGGTCAAGGGCATGATTTAAAGGTGTAAATAAAAGGCAGCAAGGGGATGAGGATGATAAATAAATCAAGAATTATGGCTAGTAAGTCATAGTCACTATATAATTATATTTTTAACTAATGTATCTTTCACCTCAAAAACATGTTTTCGAGGTGAAAATAGAGTATTTTGAGTTAATTTATATTTCTTATGTAATTTTAAGTCACTTTATGTAATAAATGATCTCGGGTGCACCAATCCATCTCTCCTTGCTACAAGACAAAGAAACACTGCAAAAATCAATTCAAATTGAGCGTCGTCCACCTGAAAAGGAACAAAGAAGAAAAGACATTAAAAACAGAGATTTGAAAAAGGTCAAGAAACATTAGAAAGTTGGTTTTTCTACTAAAAAATCAAAATCTACTCCTATATAAGGTGTCACATTTCATTTTTCAAGTTCATCATTCTCATTTGGCAAAGAAGGAGTCAAAAGGTGAAGAAAAGAGGAGAATTTGAGTGAGTTTTGGGCCAGCGAGAAGTGGCATTGTGCTTTGGGAGTTTGGCGCTTCGCTTTTTAGGTAGTGGAGGTGGTGTTGCTGAGTGTTGCACATAGGGTGTTTCCAGCAATGTAAAATAACACTGCATTGTGCGTTCAGGAGGGCACTGCATGCCTGTAGCGAGCGTTGTGCATTGAGCAACAAGGACCAAAAAAGCCTCCAGCTTCATAAAAACTTCCAAAATCACCCTCTCATCCCTCAAACAAGTAAGTTCCCTCACTATACCTCATCATTGATTTGCAATTGAAGTGTTTGAAGGTAATTTACCATGGCAATGTAAAACCCTAGATTCTCCCCTAGTTATGCCTAAAACCCTAACCCCTATTATTCCTCCCACCATCTATTACTAAAGCCCTGAAACTCTCCCCTATATCACTCCATAACATTCTATACCCCCTTGTCCTTCATCCCACAAGCTATACTTCAAAAAAGGACCCAAGCCCCTCTCCCTCATTTTCATGATTCATACCCTTCCTTTCATTTTCTAGCCCACCAAATACCTCACAAGTTCATCTCCCATTACCCTACTCCTATATCACTCTTTCTCACTCCCTTCATCCCTTTTCTAGGAGTGCACAACCTCAAAATTTGCAAATATGGACAGATAAGAGAGAGACTATGAGGAGGAGGAAAACACTAGCAGTGACAGTTCGATAGATAAACCTCGCCATCAGAGAAAACCACACAAGGGAGCAGAATTATCGGGGAAGATCCATCAAACCTCAGAGAATTGTGGACCTCTCAGTTGGCTGTCACTTGTTTCAGACATCTAGGGTGTTATGAGTTCTATGAGCGGGTAGAGAGAGTTCAACACCACCTTGAGCTCACCAAGATTTTTGTAGCCAATCTTCAGGACAACAAGGTGACTCTTGTTGGGGTGACATTTACAGTTTCACCTTCCATTATTGCAGATGCAACCAGGATTCCGAATGTAAGGGAGAAGTGGTATAAGGCACATGACCTAGATGAACACTATTATGAGCCTTATATCAAACCCAAGTACAGAAATGAGGAAAAAAGGCTTTTTCCTTTTAGATTTCTTGAAGACAAGTATGCCCCCATGATGAAAATCATCATTAAATACTTCACTTGTGAGGGAAGATTTTCTAGACTATACACCTATCACATCAGGCTTCTCCTGCATTTTACTAGGGTGAGGATGTTAAACCTCCCTTATTTCTTGTTCAAGAATATTGAGAAGATGGCCCATTTTGTGCAGAAAAATCCATACCCCCAGTAGATGAGTAGTCTTTATAATTATTCCCTAATCAAAATGATTGTGCTTCATCATCTTAGCCTCCTCAACATCTTTTGGGAGACATTTATTGCTCATGACATCTTCAGGGGTCCTCAAATTCCTCCACCAGTGTCTCAAGAATCAAGAGGACCTTCTAGCAATGCTTAGGTGAAGACAGATGAGAAGGCTAAAGAGACTAGAGCTACTGAGGTGCTTGGGACCTACATGACATACCAGAGGGGCACAAGGAAATTTTTTGTAGTTGATAGGCAAGTGTTTGCTCCATAGGATGTGGAAGGCACCATGCCTTCTTCATCAACTCATAGGCAAATTCTTGCTCCACAGGGTGTGGAAGGGGCTTTGCCTTCTTCATCAACACGGCAGGAACATGTGCAATATCTACACAAAGGGAAAGAGAAGATGCCAGAGGAAAGTTTTGATGATGAGGAGGAAGAGAGAGACTTTAATTTGACAGAGCATGATGAGCTAGAGTAGCATTATACTCATCATGGCATGGAAACAATTGACTTAGAGGCTCGGGATGAAGAAACAATAAAGGACAACATCATACAGGAAAAGGAGGCTCAAGTCTAAGCATTAATGGAAAATTTGGAGAGAGCCAAGTATGTCATCACATATTTGGAACAAAAGAACAAGCAATTGAGTGACAAGTAGGTCCTCATGGAGCTAGAACTTCTCAAGATAAAATGACAAGGTGACAAGGGTGAATTAGCTATGCAAAAGGAAGAGGCACTGATCACTTTGACTCTTATTGAGAAGGAAATTGAGGATGATAGAGAGATTTGGATTCAAAGAGACAATTTTCACTTAGAGAATTTGTTGCAAAAGGCCAATAGGGACAACTAGATCATCAAGCACATGGCCTGCCACTAGAGGACCCGGAACAAAATTTGCAACACGAGGGTCAAACAGATGAAAGTTAGGCTAAGGCAGGATCTAAAGGGAAAAAAAGAGGAGGATAGGCTTATGTTGCTTGCTGAAGCTTTCTTGGCTCATCAAGATGCTTGATGATGGTGCTACTCACCAATTTTGGTCAGGTTTGGAGGAGATTTTTTTTTTGCAAATTTTGGAAATTACACACAGAGAAAATTTGGCTCAACGTGCAACGTCACTGGCACTTCTCCTTTCCTAGGGGCACCCAATGGAAAAATGGCTTGCATTTTGGATTCCGAGTGATGAGTACATGCAACCTATGGTTTTTCTAAGTTTTTGGGGTAGAATTGGTCCACCAAAAAGTAAAAAAAAACCCTAAAAATGACCTTTCTGCCACCTTTTGGACACACAGAAGCAGTCTTGGGAGAATCCATTTTTGAGGGGTCAAATGAAATTCAAATTAAGAAATTCTAGGTGTTTTGGAAATTATACATGAATATATTTCCAATGAGCTATCATGTGCTCAATTTGGATGTAGGGAAGGTCTCCAAAAGGGACCTGAAAGTGGCACTACGTGTAGGACAAATTTTGCAGAGGATGGCCATTTTTCTGTGTTTTGACTGTGTTCATGGATTTTCGCTCATGGAGGATGTTTTACTGATGTAAATGGTGACTTGGCTTGTAAATATGATGGATAAATAGTAATAGAGGGTAGATTCATTAGATTAAAAGTCAATTTGAGCACAAATGAATCAATTTTCTAACTTTTAGAGGCAAGTTGTTAGGATGCCTATATTCTAGTTTCTTGTTCATTGTTGGTTAGATTAGCTCCTCATATTAGGGATTCGACTCTTGAGGATGGGAGGAGGTTGAAAAAATGCATATATCTTCTTCTTCTTCTTTCTCATTATAAAGGGTTGGACTCAGCTGGATTCTTATGCCTTGATTGTACATCATTTTGTAGCAGTTCAGTAGGAGATTAATAAAAATTGTAGCTATTTATTTGGGATCCATGTGGTATGGAGTTTAGTTAAGTTTCTTCTCTTGTGATCATATGTTAATATGTTTTGTTTACTTCATTAATCATTTCATTGCTTCTAAGTGAATGTTTTCAAGTTAATAGGTAGAATTCATAACATAACTGCTCTGCTTTGGGGAAATATTCACCATTATATGTTTTCTAAAGTTTAGGAAGGTTCCATGGTAATTACATGCTCTTCCTAGCTTCTCACCAGACTTGAAACACCTCACCCATCAAGCCTTAGAGTACTAAGCCTTATACCTACCTTGCTCCATTGAACACCCTGCAATTTTGACCTAATTCCCTAGCCCTAACTGTCTGACTCCTCTTGATCCAAAAAAAAACCTTTCCAAAAATCAAATCAAACCTTGTGCTACTATACCTAGCCTAATATCATTTTCCTGATCCAGTCATCTTGGCTGAGATCCTCATGGAGAGAGCCCTCTCCTGGCCTAGTAGGGCTAGCTACTTGGCTAAGCGTGGTTTGTGGTTACCTTGGCATTTCCCTCCTTCATCCTAAGGTTCAATCCAAGTGATAACATAATGGTGACCATACTGGGGAAACGAAAGATTAATCACCCTGGTAATATCTTTCCTTTGAATTTTTAAGCTTGTGGATGATGGGTTTTAGAATTTACTAGGCTGAATTGGAAAGCTATAAAGCAATATATAAAATTTCAAAATTGAGCATATTGGTTTCGCAAAAGTACACCAGATCTAATCCAGATCTAAATCCTCCAACCATTTTCAATGATCCTCATAAAATTGGGTGGAAATCTAAGAAAGCTACAAAGAAATTTAGTGTAGCAGAAGAACAGTTAAGTGAAATTTTCATTCCTCGAGTTCATTCACTCCCGGAAAGGTTAGACACTCTGCGAGATATTGAGTTTGATGTTAACTTTGAGCAAAATCTATTTCACAGTAAATCTTTGAGTTGGATTGATCAAATAGTTGTTGATTCCTCTATATCTCTTGAATACCCCATTGAAGACTTGTTTACGCAAAGTAAATCAAGGTCACAACTTATTCATTCTCTCGATCAGTTGCAGAAACTTTATTCAAACGTAGACACTTGGGTGAAAAATAGGCCATATTTTAATTTTTGAAATAACTCCTTTACATCTACTGCAACTCAAACAATTCCTTACCCACTACATTCATCTTTACAGATTGTTCATACTACCCCAACTGTTGTTAATTCCCCTTTGAGTATACCAAGTACCCCAATCCTTGCTTTAAATCCACCTCCCCCACCTCGAGTTATGGCTACCCAGTAATCACCCCTTGTTTTACCTCAAAATCTTGGTGCCATGCTCGCTGATTATCAAACCAAAATACCTTTCTTTGATGCCACTCAAACCATTACAGCTCAACAACATCTAGATAAAATGAATGATTTTTTTGACCTCCATGAACTAGAAATTGAAGATGTGACGATGAGGTTATTTGTACAAATCTTTGGAGGTGAAGTTTGGAAATGGTTAAAAGCCTTACCAATAGCTTCTATCACCACTTTACCAATCCTCCATAGGCAGTTCCTAGATCGATGGGAGGTGAAGAAGAATCCACTTCAGATTTTGTCCAAGTATGAGAACATCAAAAGAAATGTTGGCGAGAGTGTGCAAGACTATTGTGTGAGGTTTAATGCAGTATACAATGCTATTCTTACAAACATTAAACCACCAGAGGGATTGGATTTGCTCAAGTTTCCGGACGGTTTCGATACTGATATGGCATATCAGTTGTGGGAACGTGATCCTACAACACTAGAAGACATGCAAAAGAATGTTGTGAGCGTAGAAGAAAACTTGTTGGCCAAAAGAGAAAGAATGAGATCCGAGAAAAGAGTGACCATGAAAGAAGAAGCATCTACTTCAAATGTAAAAATGGATACACTGATTCGAACAGTGGAAAGGATGGTTGACTGGTTATCCATCATAGATAGACCTGAACCTCAAATCAGAATCCAAATTTTAGAGGACAGCAGTAGCCCCAATTCTGAATCAAGCAGAGAGAACAAAAAGCACCAGAGCAACCAGCACAACAACAACAACAAATCAGAACTCCCTTACAACATAATTATGTTCAAGGAATGGAAGAAGAAGATGAGGACAATCCGATAATTGAAACAAATCACTTTTTCACTGCTGATGGTATGCCCATATTTCTGACTGAAGATGAAGAATATACAAAAGTTCTAGACATTCAAAGGGCCGAGGATTACATCTTAGCAAATGATGTGGTTTTGGAGGCTGAACATGATGATTATCAGTGTGGTTATATGAATGCTTTGACTATATGAATGCTTTGACTACAGAACAGAGGTAGTACTCTTTAAGGAACAGAGATGTATCGATCAATCCCATTCAAAAAAGAAAGGATGTACAATCAACTAATGATCCCTCAAACATTTAGAAGAAAGGAAAAGAGCTTGCTGATCTGAATCCCAACAAGGTACCATCAACAAGTGCCGCTGCAAATGAGAAGAAAAATCAGCAAAAATATAGTGCAATGAAAGAGAAAACAGATAAGAGGGACATTGGTGTCAAATAGGTAGAGAAAGTTTCATCCTTTAATTTAAAAAGTGAAAATGCTAAATTAAAAGTGTCCATTCCTTTGACAGAGCTTGTTAAGAATAGAAACTATAAACACCATGTATCTAGAATATTGCAAATAGATCCTTTGTCTGACATGGTGAATGTCGAGGATGATCATCCTGAACTCATTTTTGGTCCATCCATAGAAGGTCAACCTGAAGATAGCGAAGTCCCCCCCTTTTATCTGAGTCTTAGACTGCATGAGAATATTCTCCATAATGCCATGTTAGATTCGAAAGCTTCCCATAATTTGATGCCCAAAAAGACATTATGGAAAAGTTGGACCTGGATATCACCCAAAAATATCATGATTTATACTCATCTGATTCTGGTAGAGTTCATTACATTGGTATCATCAAAGATTTGGTGGTTTCTTTAGATCAAATCCCAGCCAAAAATGTCTTGATGGATGTGGTAGTTGCTTATATACCACCACGATTTGGTATGCTCTTATCTAGATTGTGGGGAGCTAAACTCAAAGGCACTTTACAAATTGACTTCTCTTATGCTACAATCCCTGTTTTCGGTCAATTGAGGAAGTTGTACCGGGAAAAGAAAATGAAGTATATGATCACTAGTAAAGAGAAGCCTATGAATCATCCGATAAATGTTGTACATATTGATTTAGAGTCTTTTGTTTTGTACTTTGATAGTAGATTGAATGATGTAGATATTCAACTTGTAGAAGTAGATGATGTACTAGAAATTTCCGAGAATTTTATAGTAGTTCTTAATCAAGAAAAAGAAAAAATAGCAATTTCTTCTGAGCAGCTTATAGAATAGAAAAATATCATTGAAGATCAGAAAAATGAAGTAATCAGTGATGGTAAGGTTGAGAAAGAAACAAAATTCCATCATCTAGAAGATGAAGTTGGCCTTTGGAGCATGGACTTCGATGGTGCTGGTATTGGAATTTGGATTTGAAGCCCTGCTTTCCAGCCTACAAAAGTCCCAAGTAATGTTAGAGTATGTTCCTACAAGTTAGCTTTTGATTGCTCTAATAACGAAGTGGAGTATGAGGTTTTGGTTACAGGTCTAAAATTTTTGAATAAAAAGGGCGTGAAAAGGATTAATGTTTATGGTGATTCAGAGCTGGTGACTAAACAAGTAAAAGGAGAATATCAAGAAAAGAATCCGCAGATGAGAGCCTACAAAAATGCAGTTCTGGATATTTTGAAGATGTTTCTAGAATACACCTTGACAGCGATACCCCAGAGTCAAAACATCATTACAGATTCACTCGCCACTGCAACCAACAATTTGACGATTCCAATGAATTCTAGAAATAAATTTGAAATTCATGTCAAACATAGGCCTACTGTTCCTGATAATTTGAGGTATTGGAAACTTTTTTTGGATGACAATGAAATTAATACCTTTTTAAAGAATGAAGGAAAGTTTAAGAATGCTCTCATTGATGATGTTTGTGATTTCGATGAATAAGATATTGAGGTAAATCAGATGGAGGTTTTACAGCTAAAGGATAATATTATTCCTAGAGGTCTCATACCTTTAGAGGAGCTCTTTGATCAAGATGATGTGGCGAGAAAACTAACCTTGGTTCCTACGGACAACGGAGTTCAAGATGTAAATCTTGGAATAGCTGACCAGCCCAAGCTTGTAAAGTTATCAAAAACATTGTCTCCTGAAACAAAGGCTAAGTATGTTAAGTTACTTTATGAATTTTTTGATGCTTTTGCGTGGGATTATTTAGATTTGAAAGTGTATGACAAGAATATCATTCTTCATACTATTCCTATCAAGCCGGATCAAAAACCTTTTAGACAGAAGTTGAGAAGAATCAATCTGAAGCTGCTGCCATCCATCGAGAAAGAGGTAAATAGATTGTTTAAAGTTGGCATCATTGTTCCAATTAGATTTTCTGATTGGATTTCAAATTTGGTCCTGGTACAAAAGAATACTGGAGAGATAAGGTTGTGCATAGATTTCTGGAACCTCAACAAAGTGTCCTTAAAGGATAATTACCCTCTTCCTAAGATGGACCATATTCTGCAAAGAGTAGTTGGAGCATCACGGATGTCACTACTAGATGGCTACTCAGGCTATAATCAGATCTTGGTGCATGAAAGAGACCAAGACAAAACTGCCTTCACAACACCATGGGGAACTTTTCAGTATGCCAAGATGCCATTTGGGTTGAAGAATGCCGGAGCCACTTTTCAGCGGGCGATGGACATAGCTTTTGCTAATGAGAAGGATGTTTTCTTGGTAGTCTATTTAGATGATTTGACGGTATTTTCTGGTTCTGATGATGAGCATTTGCACCACTTAAGGATTGTTTTTCAGAAATGTAGGAAGTTCAAGATTTCTCTAAACCCAAAAATGAGTCTTTCTGACATGGAATAAGGCAAACTTCTTGGTCATATGATTTCTAAATATGGTATTCGCATTGATCCCTCAAGGGTGGAGGAAATCTAGCAAAAAGACTTTCCGCAGAACAGAAAAGAGATTCAAGCTTTCAATGGTAAGATGAATTCCTTACGCAGATTTATACCAAATTTGGCTGAGCATTTGCATCAATTAACTAATATGTTGAAGAAGGACAACACTATGAAATGGACTGAGGATGCTATGAAATCGTTCAAGTTAGTAAACTTTTCTTTGACCACAACTGCAGTTTTGATTAATCCTGATTATACTCATGATTTTATTATATTTTCATTTGCATCTGAGCACATTATGGATGTGGTGTTGATGCAGAATATGGATCAGGTGGAGCAACCCATTGATTTTTTCAATAGGACTATTAGAGATGCTGCCTTGCGTTACAATTTTTGGAAATACTGAGAGGGGGGGTGAATTAGCATTTCTTTTTTCGACTATTGTTTTACTAGTTAAACAATTTATATTCAGAACACAAGATGAACAAAAATAATAAATTCTGTTATTAATATAATCTTTGCAGTAAAATAGATACAATATATAAGTTGCTGCAATCAGTTGTCAAGCTCCAACTCGGACTTTGGTGAGGCTCCAACCTTCAGAGCATTGACTCTATTTCGCCAAGACACCAATCTTGGACTTAGGAGCACCAACTCCCGAGGACTTCAATCCTTCCATTTCCTGAGACACCAGTCCCAAAGACTCCTCTCCTTCCTACTTCTGAGGCATCAAACCTAAGGACTCCAATCATTCTTACCTCTAAGGCACTAGCCCCAAGGACTCTTATCCTTCTTGCTTCTGAGGCACCAGTCCCAAGAACTCCATTCCTACTTACTTTTGAGGCACCAGCCTCAAGGGTTCTGACCCAATATTGTCAAGGTTCATTTGATAGTAATGTTCTGTTCTCAGAACTCTTCTCTACTGAGTTCTATCTAATTATAGCTTCACTGCAGTCTCCAAGCTACAACATCACTGACAACCAGTATTCTTATGAAGAAGTCTTTACAACTCTCCACACCGCCCACACATAGTCTCCAATAGCCTTCATGCTCTCGGATAATGTCTTCACAAAACTTTAGTTAGTCTACTGTTAGTTGCACTAAGCTCTGCATAAATAACAACTTCCTATTCGAGCTTATGTTCTCTGCTACCTACTTCTCCCCTTCGACTGTCTGCTATCCTGTTGGCCCTTCGGCCCTCTTTCTATTCTGCTAGATCCTCTCATTGCCTCTATCTCCTCTAGCTTTTTTTCCACAGTGTTTTAACAACATTTAATAGCGCTCAACACCCTATGTTCTCTGTTTTTTCTACTTTTATTTATTCCTCATGCCTTTGTCTGTCGGTTTCCTCTCTTCGCTAGCCCTTTAGCTTCCTCCTCGGTCTCTGTGGTTTCCTCTGCCTCTTCATGCTCACCAGCACCCCTGAGACACATTACTTCTGAAGAGAGGTCCACAAATGCACAGATAAATCATGTCTTATGTTAAACAACAAAAGCGCTCCTTTTTAAAATAATTACAGGCATACACAGAGACAACATTGTTTAATAGACAACCACATCCCAATCATAATCGCAATCGGCTTGATTCAGCCTCCTGAATTATAGTTCAAGCCTCCTAAACTATCGGGTGCACTTTACAGTGTAGTCTCACCTTCAAACAGTGCGCAAGCCAAATATATACATACACAGGAAATATGATCAAAAACGGGCGAAACTTGTTAAAGAGCGGACTTCAAATTTATTTTACCTGTGTCTATTCTTGTATCAGGTCTGGTCTTTATCATAATCAGGGCTCAAGACTTCCAGGGGTCCTTTATACATTGACCCCATGACATCGCCAATGGCTGAAGGGCCGATCCTCCAGTGGATGCGATCTAGCATTAAGTTGTGTTATAGTCAGACCATCGGGTTCATGACTTACATAGCAATCGGCGCTCGGGAGAGTGACATCCCTTTGTTTATTATTATGATGGGTGGATACGATATGGCATTAAACCATAGCACAATATTGCATCGGGTCCACATGTATTGCAATTATATGGTATCCACATATAAATACATCTATATAAATATATATCACAATCGCTTAAGGCCCGCATACATCGCAATCGGGGGTTTGGGATGATGGCGCATAGCCGAACTACCGATTAGCGTATTGTCAATATACATATATATGCTGATATATATATAAAATTCTCTGCCGATAGTGTGTTTGTCATATATATATGTTTTGGCCTCCGTTTTCCCTCCGATAGTGTAAGTGCACATACATGCATGCGTCTGCGCTTCTGATAGTGTATATGTAATACGACTAAGTATTTCTTCCTTCGATAGTGTTAATGCATCCTTCACTCCTCCGATGGCTCCCGATAGTGTAATTTCACACATACATGTGATTTTTGCTCCAGACAGTGTTATCTGTGGCATATATGGCTTCGATAGCTGTTAAATACATGCATATATATGTCTGTGCTCCGATATGCTCTCTGATGGCGTATATAGCTCCACTCCTTTAACATTGTATATATATTGCTCTGTTGTTATACTCCTCTTGTAGGCTCTATTTATGCAACTCTAGTATGGCTCTGTTAAATGATTATATATGGCATATATATATGGCTCCCCTGTAGCTCTGATAGCTCTGTTTGTTGCCTCCCATGGCTCTGTTCTTCTTTGGCATATATATATGGCTCCTCTTGTAGCTCCTCTGGATATCTTGATGGCCTTGCTCTTGTCTCTTCATGGATCGTCTCTGCTTCCCCTTGGCTTCATATCGTCATCTAGTATCTAGAATATTGCTATATTGACATCAATGATAACCTAGGTCAAGAATCTACCTCTTTGTTATTGATGGCAATATTCTTCTTCTCTCCCCCTTTGACATCAATGGAAAAGAAGTGCTCTAGGAATCCCCCTATCAAACTACTTTTGTTCTTCATGAATGGTAGATCTTCATCCCCCTGTCATAGTGCTCTTCTTCGTTTTACTCAAGACAGAAGGATTGATGCTTTATCATAAATTTGCACATTATTCCCCCTTCATGTCTCAGAACTACTCTATCATGGCTTCAACAATGCTTAAATATGCTCTACTTTAATGCTTTCATTCAGATTGAAAATGGCCATACACCAAGTGTCCAAGTCCAGGATTTTATGCTTCAATCCATATTGTTGTCTTCATAGGCAAAATTGAGAGACCTTCATAGTCCAAATCAAGAGAAACTGCCACTGAGATTGTCTATCTTTTTGTCTTTCTTTAGATCTGAGTTCCTTTGTGTCCCTGTGCTTCTCTTTAAATCACTGCCATCCAGTGTCCAACATCATTTCATTTGGGTGAAATGGTGAAAGGTTGTGCCTTATTGCTGCTATATTTTCTCAGTGAGGTTGTCCCTTTTTCCATGTTATTTCCCTAGTAGATTTAGATATCCTGTCTATGCTTGTCTTTCAAATCCATTCTACTGATTTTCATCTTTTTGCAATGCTTCAATTTTTTATATATGCTGCCAACTGCTCTTATTTCGATATTCCATTCCAGATGTATCTGTTTGGTTGAAGATTGCCTCCATTAGTGTCCAGAATTTAACGCATCATATTCTTCAATGGAGTACTCCTGAGAAATGATCTTCATCAAAGAATGATCGTTAATATATCTCAACAAGGATTTCATAAGGACCCTTTCACTAATAGATTCAACAATAATGATCAAGAATCACAGGCTCCCCCTAACTGTATGCATCATCTCTTTCGGCAGAGTCTTATAAACTGCTTAGATTGTCAAAATTTAGGCCAATGACATATATTGTTGGCTGGAGAGCTCAAGGGACTCTCGGATTGATTTCCTTCCTTCTCCATACTTGTGTAACTTTCTTCTTTTGCATGGTCTAGCTTGTGTAAGAGCCCAAGTTAAGTTACAGTCACATGCCATATGACCAATGTTATGACACTTGAAGCATTCTACATTGTTCATGAATAAGAATTCATATTTTCTTCCTGCAAAATTGTTTCTTGGAGATTGTTGGGGACCATAATATATATCTCTATGAGATGCTTGAGGACAATAACATCTATCTTTATGATATGCTTTACAGTCTTTTTCCATGTGACCAAAGTTTATACAAGAATAGCAATAACCAAAAAATGAACTTTGGTACCTGGAAGATGAAGGTTTCCTTGATGTACTGTTGAAGCCTTTCTACCTTAAGATCCTTTGATGATAACAATTGCCTCTTGCATCTTTGACATCATCTATATTTCTTCTTGGAGCAGGATTTCTTCTATTGTAGCCTTGATTTTTCTCCTTGCCTTTGCTGGAACTAGGAGCATCACCATTTCTTTATGGCTTCTTCACATCTCTTTTGTTTGAAGCATTTTCATTCTTGTTTGACGGTTCATCTATGTATCCGAGACCTAATTTATCAGATGGAAATCTGTGATAGCTGAGCATGTCATCCAAGGGTTGAGAGCTCTTCAAGATTTTGTTCATCCCTTCAACCTTTGTCCTGAGGAAGACAATCTCTTCTTCCAATATTTCACACTTACTATTCTTCTTAGCAAGATTTTCCTTAGTTTCTTCCTTGATATGAATAGCTTCATCTGCTTCTATTTTAAGGGAGATGATATCTGAATTCATTTTGAAGATTTCTTCATTCTTTGCTTCCCATATATTAAAGTTCCCATTGAGACTTGGAGCCTCCTAAAATTGATTGTCTTCTATTTCCTTAGTAGAGGGAGACACATCCTTAGGAGGATTGGAGACTTTCTTCCTTGACTTCGCCATTTGTGTTCTAAATATAAACCTTCAAGCTGTTAGGCTTTGAATGAAGGAACCTGCTCTGATACCAATTGTTGGAAATATTGAGAGGGGGGTGAATCAGTATTTCTTTTTTCGACTATTGTTTTACCAATTAAACAATTTATATTCAGAACACAAGATGAAAAACAATAATAAATGATTTTATTAATATAATCTTTGTAGTAAAATAGATACAATATATAAGTTGTTGCAATAAGTTTCCAAGCTCCAACTCGGACTTTGGTGAGGCTCCAACCTCCATAGCACCAACTCTCTTTCGCCAAGACACCAATCTTGGACTTAGGAGCACCAACTCCCAAGGACTTCATTACTTCCATTTCTTGAGACACGAGTCCCAAAGACTCCTATCCTTCCTACTTATGAGGCATCAACCCCAAGGACTCCAATCCTTCTTACTTTTGAGGCACCAGCCCCAAGGACTCCAATCCTTCTTACTTCTGAGGCACCAACCCCAAGGACTCCTATCCTTCTTGCTTCTGAGGCACCAACCCCAAGGACTCCAATCCTACTTACTTCTGAGGCACCAGCCTCAAGGGTTCTGACCCAATCTTATTAAGGTTCATTTGATAGTAATGTTCTGCTCTCAAAACTCTTCTCTACTAAGTTTTGTCTGATTATAGCTTCATTGCAGTCTCCAAGCTATAGCATCAATGATAGCCAGTATTCTTATGAAGAAGTATTTACAACTATGCACACCACCCACACATAGTCTCCAATAGCCTTCATGCTTTCTGATAATGTCTTCACACAGATTTAGTTAGTCTATTTTTATCTTCACTAAGCTCTACATAAAGAAAAACTTCATGTTCGAGCTTATGTTCTCTACTGGCTACTTCTCCCCTTTGATTGTCTGTTGTCCTGTTGGCCCTTCGACCCTCTTTCTATTCTGCTTGATCCTCTCACTACATCTGTCTCCTCCAGCTTATTTTCCACAACATTTTAATAGCCTTCAACAGTGCTCAACACCCTTTGTTCTTTGTTTTTCCTACTTTTATTTGTTCCTCATGCCTCTGTCTATCAGTTTCCTCTCTTCGTTGGCCCTTTGGCTTCCTCCTTGGTCTCTATTGTTTCCTCTACCTCTTTGTTCTCGCCAGCACTCCTGAGACACATTACTTCTTAGGAGAGGTCCACAAATGCACAGATAAATCTTGTCTTATGTTAAACATTAACAACACTCCTTTTTATAATAATTACAGGCATACACAAAGACAACATTGTTTAATGGACAACCACGTCCCAATAGTAATCACAATCAGCTTGATTCAACCTCCTGAATTATAGTTCAGGCCTCTTGAACTATCAGGTGCATTTTATAGTGTAGTCTTGACTTCAAACCACACACAAGCCAAATATACACATACACAGGAAATATCATCAAAAACAGGCGAAACTTGTTAAAGAGTGGACTTCAAATTTATTTTACCCGCGTCTATTCCTGTATCGGGTCTGGTCTTTATCGCAATTGGGGCTCAAGACTTCTGGGGGTCCTTTATACATCGACCGCATGACATTGTCGATGGCCAATGGGCCGATCCTCCAGTGGATGCGATCTAGAATTAATTTGTGTTACAGTCAGACCATCGAGTCCGTGACTTATATTGCAATCAGTGCTTAGGAGAATGACATCCCTTTGTGTATTGTTGCGATGGGCGAATGTGATATGGCATTAAACCATAGCACAATACTGCAGCAGGTCCACATGTATTGCGGTTATATGATATCCACATATAAATATATCTATATAAATATGTATCACAATCACTTAAGGCCTGCATACATGACAATCGGGGGTTTGGGGTGATGGTGCATAGCCGAACTGTCGATTAGTGCTATTTCCAATATACATATATATGCCGATATATATATCTATATATCTATATATATATATATATAAACTTCTTCGCCGATAGTGTGTTTGCCATATATATATATATATATATATATATATATATATATATATATATATATATATATATATGTTTTGGCCTCCGTTTGCCCTCCGATAGTGTAAGTGCACATACATACATGCGTGTGTGCCGTTGATAGTGTATATGCAATACGACTAAGTCTTTCTTCCTCCGATAATGTTAATGTATCCTTCGCTCCTCCGATGGCTCCCGATAGTGTAATTTCACACATACATGTGATTTCTGCTCTCGACAGTGTTATTTGTGGCATATATGGCTTCAATAGCTGTTAAATGCATGCATATATATGTCTGCGCTTCGATATGCTCTGCGATGGCATATATAGCTCCACTCTTTTAACCCTCTATATATATTGCTCAATTGTTATACTCCTCCGGTAGGCTCTGTTTATGCTCCTCTGGTATGGCTCTGTTAAACGCTTATATATGGCATATATATATGGCTCCTCCTATAGTTCCTCTTGCTCCAATGTGTCTCCTCTGGCTATATTGATGGTCATGTTCCTGTCTCTTCATGGATCTGCTTTGCTTCCCCTTGGCTTCATATCATCATGTAGTATCTAGAATATTGCCATATTGACATCAATGACAACCTAGGTCAACAACAATATCATTGTAAAACAAGCCTTGGCTCTTATAAAAGCATTGAAGGATTTCAAAGTATACATTCTACATTCACATACCGTAGCATATGTTCCTAATGTAGCCGTCAAGGATGTTCTCATGCAAACTGATCCAGAGGGAAGAAGTGGTGAGTGGATACCAAAAATGCTGGAGTATGATCTTGAGATTAAGCCTACCAAACTGATCAAAGGACAAGGCTTGGAAAAACTGATGGTTGAATCAAATTTGCACGCTCTAGAAATAAATCTTATTGCAGCAATGTTAGATGACGAATATGGTGGCTCACTCAATCAAGTATCAGAAATGTTTCTCAAATCGCCTTGGTATTCTAATATAGTTTATGTTCTTCAGCATGTTTTTCCACCTCCTAGAATGTCAAGAAGTAAAGGTAGATCACTAAAACTAAAGTATGCAAAATTATGCATTTTAAATAGTGCTCTCTATTGGAAAGATCCGGGAGGGGTTCTTCTCAATTATTTGGTTGAAGATGAAGCTCAATAGGTGATGAAGGATTTTCATAGAGGTGATTGTGGCGGTCATTTGTTTTGGAAAACAATAGATAACAAAGTGTTCAAACCAGGATGTTATTGGCCAACTTTGTTTTCAAATTTATATAAGATAGTTATGATTTGCCATGAATGCCAAGTTTTTCAAGGAAAAAGGAAGTTGCCTCCCCTTCCTTTGGAGCTAGTTGAAGTAAATGCACCTTTCCAGTAGTGGGGACTTGATTTCATAGGAGAAATCCATCCTACATCATTAGCACAACACAGATAGATTTTGATAGCTACCTATTACTTCAACAAGTGGATTGAGGCCATTCCGACAAGGCAAGCCATGGACATGGTAATTATCCAGTTTTTAGAATCTAATATCTTGTCTCGTTTTGGTTTCCCTCAGAAGATTATAACAGATAATGCAAAAACATTTAATTCAAAGAGGATGGTCGAGTTTTGCAACAAGTACAATATTACATTGGATCACTCCATGGCATACTACCCATAGGGCAATGGACTGGCTGAGTCATCAAATAAATCCTTGGTGAAAATTATCAAGAAAATGTCGGAGGCAAGCAAGAAGAATTGGCATTGAAAGCTTATTAATGCCTTGTGGGCCAACAAAGTGAGCAACAAGAAATCAATAGGTATGTCACCTTTTGAGTTGGTTTATGTGACTGATACGGTATTTCCCACATCACTTGCAGTCCCGGTCATGAGATTATTACAAGAAGCCGGCAGCGAAGAGGATGATATTCAGCGCAGAATTAATCAAATGATTCACCTTTAGCAAGTAAAGGAAGAGGTTTCCTGAAACACTTTCTGGTTGCAAGAGAAGATAAAGAAAATTTATGACCGCAAAACCAAGGCAGAAAAGTTTTAGCTGGAAGATGTAGTGCTGCGATGGGATGCACGAAATGAAGAAAAAGGAAAGCATGGTAAGTTTGACAATCTATGGAAAGGACCGTATAAGATCTTAGCCTATCGAGGATAGAATGAATTTTTGTTAAAGGAAATGGATGGTCAAGAGTGCTCAGGAGGACCAGTGAATGGTAGGCTCCTAAAACACTACTACTTTTGATGTTGTTCCCTGAAGTTGCTTCACCGTCATTGTATATACTGGTTTACTTTTCCTTGCAAGATTTCAAGTACACTATCATCTAAGCTTGGGGCCCAAAGTGAAGGCTATAAAGCTTGAATGATTTGTGTCGAGTTTGGTTGATTTGGTTTATAGTCAAGTTTAGAGTCAGTTGTGAGTCAGTTTTCAGTTTGTATTGAGTCATTTTTCTTTAAAATTGTAAAAAAAGGGGGGTTTTTTTGTTTTAGTCTTCTGTTTGTTTGACCGTATTGGCCCAATCAGCTAGGCACTTGGTCTACAGTGTTCTTGACACCTCCAAGGAGTTGCCATCCCTAATAAGGTCAATGTTAGTGTTAGTATCTACATACTTCCATTAGGGATCAAATTTTCTCTTTGCATTTTCATTTTAGGGATCCCATTTTGAAATTTTTCCATCATTTCATTAGGTCATGTCAAACTGATCCGCTGATGGTTGTATTATCTTCAGAAAATCTAATTTCTCCCTCATAAAGTATACTTGTTGACCCATCTTCAGGTTGTCTTCAGTCATGGTTTCATGGTCAAAATGCAATCATGTTTTCATTAGATCATAGGGCATGTTTTCATTAGGTCTTAGGGTTTCATTTCCAAGGTCAAGGGCATTATTTAAAGGTGTAAATAAAAGGAAACAAGGGGATGAGAATGATAAATAAATCAAGAATGATGGCTAGTAAGTCATAGTCACTATATAATTATCTTTTTAACTAATGTAATTTTGTAATTTTCACCTCAAAAACACGTTTTTGAGGTGAAAACATAGTATTTTGAGTTAATTTATATTTCTTATGTAATTTTAAGTCACTTTATGTAATAAATGATTCCGGCTGCACCAATGCATATCTCCTTGCTACAAGACAAAGAAACATTGCAAAAATCAGTTCAAATTTTGCATCATCCACCTAAAAAGGAACAAAAAAGAAAAGGCATTAAAAATAGAGATTTGAAAAAGGTCAAGAAACATTAGAAAGTGGGTTTTTCTAGTGAAAAACCAAAATCAACTCCTATATAAGGTGTCACATTTCATTTTCAAGTTCATCATTCTAATTTGGAAAAGAAGGAGTCAAAAAGTGAAGAAAAGAGGAGAAGTTGAGAGTGTTTTGGGCCAAGAAGAAGTGGCGTTGTGCTTTTGGAGTTTGGTGCTGCACGTTTCAGGTAGTGGAGGTGGTACTGCGCATTCAGGGGGTGGCGCTGTGCATACAAGCTGATCGCTAATCGTAGGACATTTTTAGTGGTGTAAAATAACATTGCACTGTGCGTTCAGGAGGGCGTTACACACCTGTAGCAGGCACTGCACGTTGAGCAGCATGGACCAAAAAATCTTCCAGCTTCATAAAAACTTCCAAAATCACCCTCTCATCACTCAAACAAGTAAGTGCTCTCACTATACCTCATCATTCATTTGCAATTGAAGTGTTTGAAGGTAATTTACGATGGCAATGTAAAACCCTAGATTCTCCCCTAGTTATGCCTAAAACCCTAACCATTATTATTCCTCCCACCATCTATTACTAAAGCCCTGAAACTCTCCCCTATATCACTCCATAACATTCTATACCCCTTGTCCTTCATCTCACAAGCTATACTTCAAGAAAGTACCCAATCCCCTCTCCCTCATTTTCATGATTCATACCCTTCCCTCCATTTTCTAGCCCATCAAATACCTCACAAGGTCATCTCCCATTCCCTTACTCCTAAATCACTCTTGCTCACTCCCTTCATCCCTTTTCTAGGAGTGCACACCCTCAAAATTTACAGACATGGACAGAGAAGATAGAGACTATGAGGAGGAGGAAAACACTAGCAGTGACAGTTCGATATATAAACCTCGCCATCAGAGAAAACCACGCAAGGGAGGTAGAATTATCAGGGAAGAGCCATCAAACCTCAGAGAATTTTAGGCCTCTCAGTTGGTTGTCACTTGTTTCAGACATCTAGGGTGCTATGAGTTTTGTGAGCAGGGAGAGAGAGTTCAACACCACCCTGAGCTCACTAGGTTTTTTGTAGCCAATCTTCGAGACAACAAGGTGACTCTTGCTGGGGTTACATTTACAGTTTCACCTTCCATTATTGCAAGTGCAACCGAGATTCCAAATGTAGGGGAGAAGTGGTATAAGGCACAGGACTTGGATGAACACTATTATGAGCATTATATCAAACCTAGGTACAGAAATGAGGTTTTCGCTATTCTATCTATCATCCACTTGGCTATCTTTACACTTAGAGCCTCATTCTATTTGTACAATCCCATGGTCCATAGACCATGGGTAGGTCGACACAACTTTACATTAAATTACAATATTTTAGGGCAGACAACCCTATGACTCATCCTAGACTTCGCGCTCTGTGCCCGTAATTCGTGGAGTCTTACAATATTATTGACCAAAACTTGGGCTTTGAACCCCAAAACATGTTGCGGGGGATCCCATGCCCAACAGGCCCCCAACACAATCATTGTGACTCGTCCCAAGTCACTCTGCTGGTGCAACGATCTTGGCACGGAGCCCTTCCAACTGTGCCTGTGCTGCGCGAAGGTCCACAGTGCACTCTTCTGCTATCTATTGGATCTGCTCTACTCTTTTGGCTGAATGCTCATTGTTAGGGGAAAATCCCTGACTTAAGGTATGCATCACCTTCATCTTTGCGAGCTTTCCTTCGATAGTGGCAGTGATGAGGAAGGCCTCATCAATCCAAGGTTGGACGCGCACTTTAAGTACTGCCTTTTTCTGTCACGCGACATCCACATGTTTCTTCAATGCCTTTGCCTGCTATAGCTTCGCTAGCCTTTGGGTCAAGACAACTGTCTGCACCATTCCAGGCACATTGTCATACTGCACTTGAAGCTCTCATGCCTCTGTTTCCAGGCACTGTATGTTGGGGTCCTCCTGTAAAGAAGTGAGGACCGCGAAGGATTCTTCCAACATAGCAGTACAGTTCTGCACTGCCTATCTTATTTCCTCCAGCCCTTTTTAGATAGCGCCAGTGGGTTGTTCCCTAGCTTCCGGGGGTGTGGAGGACTGCACCTTTAATCGTAGTTCGACAATCTAATGGTTGAGGTCTAGCTGTATCCTCATTGCTTCCTCCTTTGCTCGCGAAATCCACTATCCAAATTGTGAATTCACACTCCTACTAGTAGATCTGTTGCAATTTCTAGCTCTGGAACGCGACAACATGCTTCTTCTAATATTTTCTCTAGTTGTTGATTCTATGCGAGTGCTTCATCGCGTTGTAGACTAAGCTTCTCGATGTTGATTTTCTATTTGCTGAGCATCTGTACTGCACGACCTTCACTAGCACGAAGTTATGTTATCGCTCCGTCCTGTAGCTAGTATAATGTATCTCGCGAAAGGGTAGCCAAGTTTAGGCCAAGTCCCTTGATCCAGCCCATCGTGACTCTATCCTCTGTGCTTTTTGTTGTTAGTGCTCCTTCCAGCAGCATGATGGTGTTAGCCATTTTGGCCCACAGCAACTGCTCCATTGCCGATGTACCTGTGACACCATAGGTGGCTACCATTCCCTCCTGTGGGGGCCACACCTGAAGTTCTTGCAACTGGGTCCTGAGGCCCCCAACACATTCTGCTGCTCCGTCATTGCTTCCTGGAGCACTTCCATGGTGACCTCACGAACTGTGTCGCCGATGTTGTAGAGGTCACCCTCTATCAGTGTAATAGGTTCACTATCCAGTTTGGAACCCTTGGTCTTCTTTTGTGGGCTTGCTCATTTCGTACCGTGTGGCTGTTTTAGTTGTGTAGATGTCGTGCTTGGTTCTACACCTTTCATTGTGTCCTCTTTTTCCCGTCCTGTGGTTAGGTCGGGGCCTCCTTCCTCCCGCATCATGGTGGCCCCTATTGCCTGTGTTGTTGCTTCTTTTTCAGTGGTCTTAGTCTGCTCTACAGTGGCCTTTGCTACCTCGCGAAAAGCCCTTACCTCCGTGGCCAACTGCTTGTTGCGCTTCTACTGAGCCAGTAGCTTAGTAGCATCCTTATGTTTTTGTACTATTGTCTTATCACGTGCCACTAGATTCGGGGTGTGCCACTCGGGAGGCCATGAGTCGAGCACGGTGAAAATGGCATCATCAATCGTGATTAAAGGAATTTTGTTCCAGTTCTGTATTAGATCCTTACACGCCTTAATATACACATTATTCATATCCGCCTTGAAGTCTGCAAAGCTCCACAGATTGTTGTACACTGTGGGGGATAGGCGCGGCCTTTTTTTGATCCACATTCGGACACAAGCCTCCATGAGCACCCAGAAGATCTTGGTCTTGTAGATCCTCGTGGAATCCTTCATAGCCCAGAGTGACGCGTATTTTTCCGCCTCTGGCAAGTCATGTTCAAGAGGAGGGAACTGATTGTCCTCGAGCAGTTCCTCGGTCACCAATAAGATAGACAAGAGCAACAATTCATAGTGGAAGGTCTTTCCCTGCTCCTGAGCTTCTTTGCAGTTGGTTAGGAATTCCTCACAGAGGAATTCGGCCTAGTTGAATTGGACCCCCTCCACTCATTGTTCGGTGAACGCAATGACCATCATTGGTACCTCATTGCCGTGGAATTTTCTCATAACCTTCCCGGCCAGTAGCTAGGTGTCTATGTGCACCCCTTTTTCTGGAATGCTACTAATTACGTAGCCTCTTTTCTTCTTTTCCAACTTGTATTTCTTCTTCATGGCCTCTACGAGTGCCAAATCTCTGCTTTTGCCAACTATTTCCGTGGGGTCCCTTCCCTCACAGGGAAGCCGAGAAATCCTGTGAATAAGCTCCACTGTGATGGGAATGGGCTCTTCTAGCCATAGGTACCCATCGTGTACTACGCAAAGCAGCTTCCTGATGATACAGATCATAATCGGTGTGTAGTGAAAATGTGGAATCCATAGTAGGTGGAGTAGCCCGTCCTTCTCCACACTGTGCAACCAATTCTGTGGTTCTAGCATTGTAATGGACCCCTCCTTGCTTTGTTTCATGAGGTTTTCAGTTTGTAAATGTGGGAAATTTTCACCGTCTGCGAGGTTCCAATCTTCAAATTTCATCATGGGCACGTGACCGAGCACCGAGCCTTCAAACAGAATTCCATCTGGGAGGAGCAGGGTTTGGAGTGCACTCTTATCGACATCCAAATTCTTGGGTACTTTTGCTTTCCCTTTCCGTGGAGGGACATACTCAGGTAGTTTTGCTACAGCGTGCACCGACTGGATGTCTTCTTCCATTTCCTCATCCACCTCTACCTCCTCTATGAAAGCCTAGAGGTCCTCCTCCTCATCATCTGTCTCAAGGTTAATAGTCTTGCCCTTGTCTTCCGTAGAAAGTTTACCGAACCACGGATTTCACGGGGAAATGTGGACTCGTCCCGCTGCCTGTGTATCCATCTTGGGCCTTAGCATCTGGGGCAATTTCAGAATTTCCAGTGCATCCCCCACGTACACCTTAGGGCTCTATGTGGCTTCCCCGATGGTACTTTTGACAAAACCCACACCTCTCCTGGTATTTTTCATCTTCTTTGAGCTGTCTATAGTTTTTCACGACTTTGGAGGCTCAAACACTACTTGGTGCTCAACACTGTGTGCTCTTTGTAACATCTCAAATCCCAAACAACCAAGTGTTGTCTCGTGGCCAACCTTGGTAGTTTTATAACATCTTCTGAATTTGAATTTTACCGTTCCCCCCATTTCTAAGTCATTAATGCATTCTTGGCTGTAGATCGTCCCAAATCTAGTTCTATCTTCGTGTTTTAATTGCTCGCCGCCCACTTCACTTTGCCTTAAATTGGACATCTTGTCATGAACAGTGACACCAATGGTCACTTCCCATCCTACCCGCATGGTAGCGCAAATCCCTCTATGCGAGAGCGACCCTTGTGACATGCCAATCTCGTGTGCAACCTCCTTATCACACAGCTCCCTCACAGACTATTTTATAGTCCTGCGCTCTCTTTCAACTTCTTGGAGCGCTGAGACTGTGCTCCCTATGGCTAGTCAAGTGGTCGTACCACCTGTGTGAGACTTCAATTCACCTTCCATCCTAGTCTACGGGCATTACTTAATTACCCTCGCGACAGTCAGCGCTGCACGTTCTTCCTTGTGCGGTGCACTCCCCTGTTACTTTGTTTGGTAAGGTGTGGTCGCAACCATGGTAGCATAGTCACAAATTCTCGATGACAATCTTCTAATGCAGTAGTATGGTTGTCCATATCTTGTCTTTTCATTCTTAGTTTTTCGACGAGACATGCTTGCTCGATTTCATTTTCCAGTTTTTTGATCTCTGTGTCTATTAACATGATTTTCTTCCTCAATTGTACCCGATCTTTTACGAGTTTGCGAAGCTTAAGTTTCCCTCGCCGAATGGCTTTCTAAATCCGCATGTGTTTTCCCTCACATATCTGCATAATTCCTTCATCCTGGTCCTCGCATACTGTCCCAACTGTGGGAGCTATTGCATGATGATTCCTTTCCTCCAAAAATTATGGTCTCGACTCTGCTCGTTAGCTTCATAATCATCTCCATGCTCATGTTTTTGCACATGGCCCTATGGGCACATTGAACCGTTTGCACGCGTAGGTCCCAATCAATTCGTTTCACCTTGTGAGCCCTGTTTAAGACTCTGCATACCTTATTGAGTGCTTCCATGTGGAACATTTGAGGTGTGTGTCACCGTTCCTACTACTGTGTCCTATTCCAATTTTCGATCCTGAGTTTGGGGCGTGCTTGTGTGGGCTGCAAAGCACATGCCTATACCATCAATATAGGAGGGCACGCAAGTTGCTCCATCCTTGCTGAACGAATCTTGTTCAAATCTTGGGGCTTCGAAACTGTAGGCTCATCACCCTTTTGCATCTGTGACAGTCCTTAAAATTTCCTTGAGGTGTACCCCACCATCGTGCGGGTGTTGTGCATAGTGCCCACTTCAACGCATTGAACCACTACTGTTCTGGTACTGTGCTTTCAAATTCACTCAGGAATTCATCCACCGCTGTCAATCCATCATATGTTAGTAGCTCTCTTTCCTCTATTGTCATGCAACGCAGTGACCTAACCATCATGTTACAATTTAGTGTCATCACTTCATGCAACCGATTCTGCCATCATTCTACTTCATCTGAATCCGAAGTACAGGAGCTTTCGTGCTCCCACGAGATCCTCCCATCTATAGTTGGATTCACCCAATCCTAGTCTCATGTAGTTATCTTGTAAATATAATCAAGATCATCGTTTCTATCATCGTCACGCACTGGTTCAGTGCATCACGCTCCTTCAACTGGGTCCAGTGGGACTACTATGCATAGTGACGTTTTCTCAAAGATCATTTTGCGCTTCTTCAGGTTGATGACTCCATTCATATTGGTGGCCCAGTCTATTCCTAATAGCACAGGATAGGGATTGTTATCATCGACAATCTCTATTACCTCAAAATCCGCCTGTGCGCTCATGCCTTCGATATCAACTGTTACCCCTTGCAACCTTCACATGGGAAAAATATTCTGTTGGTTCGCCATTCATAATTGAATAGGGGACCATTGTAATGCGGGCCTACCCATGCATTCCCATGTTTTCTTCGGTAATACATTCGCGTCTGAACCAAGATCTAAGATTACCTAATCCATTTCATACTCACCAATCTATGCAGTCAACCTCATTTCCCTTCCAGTGCGCAGTGCATGCTTCCCCAATATCTGGACTACCTGGGATTCTCTTGACCCCGTGCACCTGGTGATTGGTTCTTGTAATCGTTTAATTGCCTTGTTGTCATGCAGCAGTTTCATGCATGCCTCCAGAAAGGTAGTGAGCATTGAAGGATCCATTCCTGGCTCTGGTTGATGCTTACTACCTGAAGTAGAGGCCTCCACGAAGCTCTTCTTAGCTTCCATGAATGTCTCCTTTGTGCGTTCTAAGTTAAAATGGGGTTCCTTTACAGGAGCCTTGCGAACCCATGTACTTTCCTCTGGTTGCTTCCACGTATCTTCTCCTGTGTCCATACCTCTTCTAAGCATCATGTTTACATTCGGGTCCTCTTCGTGCGGCTTAGATCTCATCATTTGTATATTTCTAGTCGGGGGAGGTTGGAATACCCCTTTTTCGCGCATCCTCGTGATCAACGTAGGATAGTATATTGTTTCAAGATCAAACTGAGCACAATACGTACAAGATATCCTCATTGGGTTGGTACAATCGCGGGCATAGTGCCCTAGTCCTCTGCAATTGTAACAAATTAATTGTCCGCGGCCCCTTCCTGGTCACATTCCACCTCGTCCTCAACCTCGCCCCTGAAATCCAGCTTGTGCCATCCCTGTATCTGGGTCGAGGGCTCATTTTTTCATCTGCATCCTATAGGCAAGGGTCCAATCCATCATTAACTCGTAACTGCAGCAAGTACGCTCATCGTGGCCTACCGACCGACAGAAATTACAAAACAATTACTAGGGTGTCTGTGTATATTTCTGCAACAAATGACAATTATTCGTCATGTGCTTCCCTCCTATCTAACATATCGTGTGCCATAAAGCAGGTGTCGCACTTGGCCCTGCTTGTGCCTCCAGTCTCAATGGCATTGGCCCTCCTCCTGCCAAGTAGTTTGCGAACACTGGACAACGATCCTTGTCATGGCCATGGCCTTTGCATTTTATGCACCATACTTCCTCACGTGCCTCTGGCCGTGGTGCCCTATCCTTCTTCAAACTTTGCATTTCCAAACATATATTCTGTAGTTGCATGTGGATTTGTTGAACTCCCAACCCAGGGTCTTGTATCAAGGTCTCATGTAATCTCATTGCCATTTCCAATGCTTCGGCCTGGGTGGAAAGTTTCTATTGTGACAATGTCGTCCTCAAGTGCGGTGTCAGAGATGCTACAAACCATGCACGATGTTGTCCATTTGTCAATGTCATATTGGCTTCACAGATCGTACTCTTCAGCTGTTTATCCAGATCCAGGGATTCTCGTCCAGGAGCATCACGATTTCTTTAAACCCGATGATTGATTATGTTTCTAACTTTGGCCTACTAAATTCCTTGTTCAGTGTGTTTTGGATCTCTGCTATCCCGGCGTTTGGGTGGTCATTAGAGTGCTTGATATACCATGTTAATGCGCGATCCTACAGTGCACTCACCAATGTAGCCTTCTTAATATTGTTTTTCGTGATAGCTTGTCCTTCCCATACTGCTCTTACCATGAACCAGAATTGGTTCAGATATTCATTCCCCACCCCTGTGAATACTGGTAGTTTGATTGCGCTTGCCATACTGAATTGTGGAGGTGGTGGAGGTGGAGCGTGATGTAGGAAAGTGTTCCCTCTGTGGACAGAGGAAACCCCTCTAGCCCTAGAGTGGGTCTAGTCACAAACAAGGACAGATCAACAATAGTTTTCCTTAAACAGTCATAGTTGGAGGCCTACCTCAACCGGTGGTCGATGGAGTTCTGTTGCGCTGCTCCAGCTTCCGCTTCCTTCTCCTAACGAGTGATCAACCTGAAACAATGTAAAGGAAATACAACAAAGCACATAACCAGAAAACAACAATGATCTATTTACTCACAAAGTCAAGAATTCATGAGCTATCAAGTACATTACATACAAGACATAGGAAAACATCATTGATTGTATTAATAATGAAATAAGAGTAAGCTTACAACCAAAGTCTTGATGTCACAAGCCTTCTCAGAGGGATCCAGCCAGCATGTTCCTCAATCATTCACTCTTTGAAGATGGATCTCCCAATATACAAGTCTCTCTCACTCATAAGTTTTACACAAAATTAAAGGCACTTTAAAACCTTCCACAAGCTATCAACAATCCCACACTTTTCACACTCACACCAGCTATATAGCAAACTCACAAACACTAACAACACTACTAACTAGCCAACTATCAGAAAACTAACAATGCATAGCAATGGTGAGAGTTTAAATGGGAGAAGGAGTGTCCGTGAAAGGTGGAAGAGTGAGCTTATCCCAAAGGAAGGTAGCACAATTGATGGAACTACCATGCCAGAGAAAGGAGGGTGATACAAACTATGCCAACAACCAGGTCTGGAGTCATCTAGAAGGTTGAATGTTGGAACAAATTATCCCAATATGGATCATTGCAAGGGCATAACTGAGCTATAGCACTGACATCGCTAGTGAGTAACATAGCTAATCCGATCATCGCTAAGGATTATAAGTAACCTCGCACTGGGACATAAAATCATACCATCATGGGAATCAGATTACTTTCGCACTGGCAGCACAGCTAGACTATTTATAAGCACCTTTCAGCGCATATATTTAGTCCATAGTCGCGATGAGGCAGATAACTTAGGAAAAGTGGGTCATTTGGCAGCACAAGAGAGCATTTGTTCAATATGAGAATGTTTGACTTGGACACATGACACAATAGAAGGACTGGAGTGAAGACAGTGACAAATTACTATCTAACAGATGCCCCTTAAAGTATGAAACCCGAGAGAGTGGGAGGGGTGAAATGCTTTACGAAACTGACTGAGCCGGAACACCATCTGGAAGAACATGCACGCAAGTACAAGTGATATCTCTGATAATGAAGTACATGTAGTCTAGGCATGGGTGCAGCCATCCAAAAGACATACGAACTAGGTCTGTGGGATGGATGCAGCCATCCAACTAAGAAGACCATGATAATAACAAAGGTATGGTCACAGCCATCCATGAAGACTCAGGTATGGTCGCAGCCATCCATCAATGAGTCATGTAATCACGAACCAATCCACGCAACCCAAACATGGGTAATCTGAGTTTGGGTTCTTGAACCCATCCAATCATAGTACAAAGTCTAGCATGCAAACAGATGTGCTAAGGTCGAGCATGCTAGAAAGTCGCTTGATTACCGGTCAATGATGAAAACCGTTAACAAGCATGAGAGAAACCACCAATAATGCCAATGGTTCTTAAGGTACTAGCTAGCACAATCCATGAAGTGTGAAGAAGGATCTGAAGTCGAACACTCGTGGAATCACCTAATCGACGACCAATGATGAAAGTTGACCGTCAGGTGTAAAGAACTTGCCATTGAGGCATGCAAGCTCTAAGGTACCAAAGGGGATCTCTAGATCAATCTCTTGGATAATGAGCTGATGTCGACAGGAGACTACCTGTCGCAGGAGGGCCATAATGTTGCCCCCATCAATGACACGAGATAAGGAACAAGCAGTAGATGGTGAAACAGAGTATCAGAGAGAAGGCGAGGGTGTAAACTACAGAAGGATTATACTCTTGAACATGTCGACGACATGACTCCAGAGGGTGGCAGCATTCAGGTACCAAGGGATCAGAGGCTCAATGGAGACAGCGTGAATCAGATGGAATGAGGCTGAATGGTAACCCAAACCCACAGAAGGCCAAATGACGATGTGTGGATGTCCCAACCTGACAAGAAGCAAAAGTGTCAATGTTCAAGAGTGAGTAGCTGCCATAGACAATCAATGATAAACCTGCTATTGAATCCAACCTAGTAATAGTTTAACGAGCCCTAGGGAGGAGAAGCTCGAGTCTCGTCATGGTGATGAGTCCAATGTCGTCAAGGTTTAACGAGTCTGACATAGGTAAAACTTGGAGTCTTTTTCATGTTTAGAGAGTTTGAAAAAGACACAGAAAAGAAAACTTCAGGGGGGTCCTTTTTCATAGATTTGTGTCTCTCGATCCCAAAAAAGTATAAAACAATACTCGAAAGAACCACCTGACCATTACAATCAAGGAGTACTTTTCATAACTAGTGACTTCAACCCGAAAAATTAGAAAAAGTGATCGAAATCATGTCGTTTCGTAACCAGTAACGAAC
Organism: Pinus tabuliformis; assembly: GCA_031772625.1. NCBI lineage: Eukaryota > Viridiplantae > Streptophyta > Pinopsida > Pinales > Pinaceae > Pinus > Pinus tabuliformis. The sequence goes on from CM062815.1 coordinate 1,027,127,214, forward strand.
CCGAAACGACAAGGGCCCGACAATCTTTTCGTGTTTACACGGTTGGAAAAGATCTTAAAGGCGACTGCCTCTTACTTCTTTTAACGAGTCAAGAGGAACAACTCGGCTATCTTTTCATTTTCCAATTTGGACAAGAGCGTTAAAGACAACTTTACGGATCAAGTCTATACGAAGCTGACATAGCTCCACTACCTGTAGCTTTGCACAAAGCACGTCAAACGTAAACCCATTCGATATAAAATGAACAATATACGTGGAAACATAGTTAAAAAACCAAATTTTAACTAACCATGTGATAAAAATGAGAAAAAACCCACATTTATAAAATATAATTTTTTAATTTTTCAAAAATTACTATAAAAGGGGGGTAATTCATTCATTTTTACCATTGGTACTGTTCATTTCACCTTGGAGCAATTTGGAGCACCAAAGTTGGCGAGCTGATTTCGGCCCTATTCATCCACTGTTCATCTTGAAACTTCTTCTAGGTAGATAGACTTCGTCTTGTGCTTCAATTCAGTGTCTTTTTTATGCATTTTGACGTTAGATGTGTTAGTTTAGGTGGATTTTTTGAGTCGGGCACCGCCGCTCGGTCATTGCAGGTATACTGCTCAGGTCCGCGATGACCGAAAATATTTACACATAATGTTCTTTGATCATCGTAGGAAAGTGATTTACTTCTGCAATGACTGCGAGAAAATAGAACTCGCAACCTTGCGTCATCATGTCTGTTTTAAAAATAGACGCGATGGCGACGCAAAATTATGTTTTCATTCAAATTATGTATTGAATTTTGCAAATGAAGTTTTAATCCATTTTTTCTCATCATGCAAGCCATAATGGTGTTCACCTGGCAAGAGCGAATGCATGATGATAATGATATGGAAGCTTTTGCTAATGTTGGGTGCCGAAATGCATTACGTGCATGCGGATTGCTAAAATTCTTCCTTACTCTACACCTTCGGTCTCAACCCGATTTACTGAAGCTAATGATCCGTGCTTGGAATCCCATAGATGGGAAATTCATAATTTGAGGCTGAGACATCGAGTTCAATGCCACAGATATATATTTCCTGACTGGGCTGTCCCGTCATGGTGAGAGGCCCATTCTAGAGGGGCAGCGACCCGAGGGCGATTCTCTAGAGATGTTGATGGCTCAAGTGTGCCCATGGGCACACAAAATGAGTAGCAGGAAGGTAGCAATCCTGACAGTAGAAGACGTGGTTCTTCGTGTTATGCTATTCATGGTGACACGGGTAGTGGGCTCCCAAGACCAACACGAGGCATCAAAGACCCATCTCCGGTTCACTCTCGAATGTCTCAATCCAACCATGTTCAACTAGGCAGAAGTAATGACAGCCAACATGAAGAGACAACTTAGCAACTGTCGTCGAGGAGAGATGAAGAAATTTGGCTATGGGTCCATCTTAGTCCCGCTCATGCTAGAGCAGGTTTCGGCATTGCAATTACAGGATATGGATTTGGATTTGCCCAGACCACATTAGACTAGGGCCACATGGTGGGCACACGTTATGCCACGGGGAGGTGGCGGACGACCAGTGTCGTGGGGAACATTGTTTCGAGAGTGGCTGGAGCGCTAGACGATCTTCATTGAGGGTTGGCCATACGCTGGCATGGACTTCCACGGAGATCCTGACATGTAGCTACCCGCTGGAGAGCAGTGGGATGATGGTGGTAAGACACTTGATCACATTAGTTTTGCATTTTATTTTTTATGATGTTTTTTATATTTTTTCATGTATATGTCCTAATGACGAACTCTATGGTATTGCAGATGTGGGACCAGTGAGACCCATCGGGTTGGCTCCAGAGGCATGGCATTACAGCACTAGCCTTGGCTCCCCCAGCTGATGATCTGGTGGAGACAGTGGCCCGAAACCTTGAGCGTCTGACGGCGAGGATCCCAGATTACATGGGGATCCAGGAGGTCCCCATAGCGTTCTAGATTCACATAGTAGGAGTGGTACCCAGGGTGCACTTCCTGTTGAGGCGGGTGGCACGAGCGGTGGTGTGCTATAGGGAGCATGACCCACCTCAGTAGTCACCTAGGTTTTATTTCCTACTGATGATTTTTTTAGAGACATGTGTCTCAGATGTATGGAGAACAAATACTCTATTTGGACATGTACACTTATTTTTTGAGCGCCTTGGTACGCAACATGAGATATATATCTATATCTATATATATATATATATATATATATATATATATATATATATATATATATATATATTCCTATGGTTTATTATTGTTTTTTACATGCTTCTTGTTCATTGTTTTGATTACATGTTACGCAAATGTCTGTCTAATACATGGTTTGCCAATGCATCAGTTAACATGTTTAATCTTCATGGAATATGCTAATATGTGATAAAATCAAAATTCCTTTCTAACAATTTAATACATAAATACAACCTTAAAATCCGATGGTCTCAGACGGAATATTGCCCATTGAGCTGGTGGACGACAAGCTGAGAATCCAGGTTCACAACCAATGTACGAATACTAAGATTGATCGCCTTGGCCAGTAACTCAATAACAGCACTATATTCAGTGACATTGTTCGTGGTACAACCTAGAAAAACACCTTGAAGGTCGACCAACTCACCATAAGGATCGTAGATCACCCATGCCACAAAAGACAAGTTGTGAGTACTGCGGCAGGCACCATCAGCGAAACCAACATAAGGCGCACTAGACATCTGCACAAAAATCAAAAGACACAATAAGCGGCAATACGCCCACACACCAAGTCAAAACATGAAAACATACACACACACCTGCTAGAAAACACACGTATGTACAAATCGAAGTGTATGAAGTTCATGCATAATATTTTTTCAAGTAAAGCCCATTTCGGGGCTTATCCAAAGGGTTTCCTTCATAATCAATTAGCTCATAGGCCCCTTTTTGCAAAACTCACTTTACAATGTAAGGCTCGTGCCACATGGGCTCGAATTTGCCTGCCCCTAGCTTATCATTCACTTGATCATAGAGTAGGACTAGATATCCTTCAACAAAAGAACGAGGATGGACAATATGATCAAAGTGAGTTTTCACTCTCTTCTTCTGTGCTTCAACAGCTAGAGAGGCTAGTCGACGAGTCTCGTCCAACTGTTCTAGGTAAAGAAGGCGTTCTTCTACCGAAGTAGTGTTGGGGAGTAATTCGACGACTAATTTGAAAGAAGGGATCTCACACTCGATGGGAAGGGTAGCCTCCAGTCTGTAAACTAATTGGAATGGAGTGAAACTGGTGGCATCTTTTATGGAAGTTCGGTAGGCCCACAAGGTAGAGAATAACATCAAGTGCTAGTTAGACTTGCGCATGCCAATGGTGTGTTGAAGCATCGTAACTAGAACCTTGTTGATGGCTTCTACTTGGCCATTTGCCTTAGGATAGTATGGAGTCGAGCTATCATGCCGCAAGCCTAGCTGGGTTGTTAGCTAAGTCATCATATGATTACGAAAATGCTTGCCGTGATCAGTGACAATAGCCTGAGGGACTCCGAACCATGAGATAACATGATTAAACAAAAATTGTGCCGCTATGTGACCATATTCATACAGTGTAGGCATTGCCTCGGCCCATTTTGTGAAGTAATAAATGGCAACGATGATATACCCATGCCTCCTAGTCAAGTGAGGGTTACAGGTCATATAATCAATACCCCATTTGGAAAAAGGGTCGACGGTAACAATAGGGTGCAATGGAGTGGGAGGTGCACGCATCTTCCGCTGGTAGATTTGGCACTCGTGACAGGAGCGGATGGCAAGAATGCAATCCTTGAATATGGAGGGTCAAAAGTAACCAGCATGGAGGATCTTTTGAGCAGTAGCATACCCAGACATGTGACCACCACAGGCGCTAGAATGGCAGTCATTTAAAACTCACTCAGCTTCCTTGAATGTCAAGCATCAGCAGAGAATAGAGTCAGTGCCAAGACGGTACAGGGTGTCCCCAATAATACGGTAGGGCTGAGATTGATGGCGAATCCGTCACCAAGTGTCCTTAGACACATTAGGACGAAAAGAGGACATCTGTAGATAGACAATGATATTCCCGTACTAGGGATCGAGGGTGCTAATTAAGAACAGAGTTTCATCCAGAATATGGTCCTCTAACCGAGAGGGCGCGGTAAGAGATGGAAAAGAGCAAAGAAACTCAGCAAAGACGAGGGATTTCTTAGAATTGGCAGTGGTGAATTCCAAGTCGAACTCTTGGAGGATAACAATCCATTTTGAGTACTTGCCCCCCAGCAACTGATGTGACAGGATGTACGTCATCGGGTTGCAATCAGAAACCACTGTCATGGTGTGCAACAAGATATAATGGTGGAAACGTTGGATGGCACTAATGGCGGCCAATGCCAACTTCTTGACGTAAGCATATCAAGTTTCTGTATCTAGTAGATTGCAACTGAGATAATAAATGACATGCTCAGTGTCATCATCATCATCTTGAACGAGAACCATGCCAATAGTGGTATCGGCGGCGGCCAAATATAGAGTGTAGTCACGATGATAATTAGGAGGACGCAACAACGGAGTAGAAACAAGGAGAACCTTGAGGCGCTCGAAGGACTCTTGAGTAGCGGCATCCTAAAGAAAAGGGGTATCCCACTTTGATAACCACGTATAGCCTTTGGCCACTTTGGCATAGTTCAGAATGAAGCGTTATAAAAAATTTGCTTTGCCCTGCAAACTCTGCAATTGCTACAGAGATGAAGGGGGAGGGAGATTCAGGATAGCCTTGACTTTAAGAGGATCCAAATAGATACCCTCTCGGGAGATGATGAACCCGAGAAGTCTGCCTGACTCAACGCAATAGAGACACTTATGTGGATTAAGTCGGATGCGGTAGTGTTGACAGTGGAGAAAGATTTCGCGAAGGTGAGCGGGATGGTCTTGGTGTTTTGCTGAATGAGCTGGTAGATCATCCAGGTGAGGTTGCACAATGTCTCGAATATCATGGAATGCATAAGACATTGCACGTTGGAAGGTGGCACTGGCATTTTTCAAACTAAAAGGGAGCTTTTTGTAAGCAAAAGTGCCCCATGGATAGATAAAGGTGGTCTTGTGTTGATCTGCGGGCGTAATATTAATCTGGTTATAACCAGAAAAACTATCCATGAATGAACACATTTCACTCCTGGCACACTCATTAATGAGTTGGTCAATGAAGGGTGTGGGGTAGTTATCTTTGGGATAGGCCCAATTAATATCATGGTAATAAACATAGACCCTGATAGTGCCTTGTTTTTTAGTCATAGGGATGATATTGGAGACCCAATCTGTGAGTGGGATCGGGTAAATAAAACCAGTCTTAAGAAGCTTTTCAACTTCCGCTTTAATAGTCGCAGCCTTTCGGGGGTGCACGGGGCGTAGACGCTGTTGAACAGGCTTAGCACCTGGATATGTAGGTATCTCATGCACCATGATACTAGGGGCATTTCTTCGTAATACCAAGAAAAAACGTCATGGAATGCACGAAAAAGATCAGTATAGAGCTGAATCTCCATCGGAGTACAAGTCACTCCAACATGGATGTGCTCGACAATCCCAGGCTTAACAGAGATGTCGATTGGCTGGGTTTGCATAATTTTTCCCATGTTCCCTTCAGAAGACACTTGATAAACTTGAATGTGTGTCTAAAGGGGTTGGGATGGGAGATGACAAGCAAACCGCTCAAGATAGGTAAGCATTTCCCGGTGGGCAGGGAGAAAGGAGGAATGATGGTGGTGATCAGACCAAGGGGTTTCTCGAGAGACATGGTCTCGATAATGGCTTCATCAGAAGGGAAAATTTCCTTTAAAGGGTCTAAAGAAGCATCATCTCCAAGCCAAGGGGAATAAGCATACAAGTCGAGAGCTCTGCTCGAAGGAGCAGATTCAAAGGGTGGAGCCGATGCAGCAACAATTTCGACATAGTTGAGCTCGGCAGGACTCAATGGCATCTCATCAACCCAAGATTCGATCTGATCATGGGGGGAAAGAACCCAAGGTTCAGAGCGAATAGAAATCATATTAATAGGAGCGACGTTGGGAGGTGGGAGTGAAAAAACACCCATAAGGGCAGAATCTTTAAAGAGTCCAGCTCCCACACTCTCACATGGAATGGAGGTATGCTCCACGAAAGGCACGTTACCATCGGAGGAGGAGGAAAAGAAAGACAACTGGTCTACTGGGACGATCTTCCCCTAATGAGGGAAACGAATGACACAAAATAGAGATGAAGCCACGGCTCACATGGCATATGTCCAGCTTCGTCCCAAAAGGAGGTTGTAAGTTAGATTGGCATCAACTACTTCAACTTCCACTTCGACCGTCTTCCCTTCCAAAGTAATAGGCAAGCATTGGAGTATACTGTAAGGGTGAGACTCTCTCCCATCAAAGTCTTCCAAGGTCGTAGGATACTGTCTTAGAGTCGAAGAACCAATAGCCTTCCAACAAGAAACAGACATGATGCAAGTAGAAGTGCCTTCATCAATGATGGTATGATGAATCGTTTTAGAATTGATGATGACCTAGATAAGGAAGGAAATTTGGTGAGGCAGTCTTGGTATATGGCTATCTAGGTCAAAAGTGATCAAATCTGAGTCGGCCAGGTCAATGCCACCGATGGCTGATAGCAAGGACTTCCTCTGAGAGGGGAAACTCTAGAGAACTTCTAAAGCAGACATAGCTGACGGGGCCTGGGCTAGGTCCTCAACGATGTTATAGTGCTGAGCAGCATGAGCATTAGGGTTGTAAGAAGATTTCTAGAGTACACCTTTAGGAGGGGGTCGAATGGGCGTCTCAGTGCTAGGTCTCTCAATATGGAGCGAACCAGAACTGGACAGAGGAGCGCTAGAGGGGACCTCAGCCTCTTTCCTGGTAGGCGACAAATACTATTTTGCCCGAGTACTAATGTGGACAGGAATCTTCCTAGCCATAAACACTTGAGAACCAAAGGGAGAGGAGGATTGGGATGGATCACCCACCATTTGCGTTTGCTGCAAGGGAAAAGGATCTTTGAGCACTGGAGGAGTCCTGGGAGCACCTTTCAACAAACGACTAATTTCAAACAGCCTCGGGCAGTCTTTGGTATAGTGATCCTTGTCACAGATAAGGCAAGGATACTTGGGCTTGCATTTGGCACCTTCCTTGGGTGGAGGTTTAGGGGAATCCTGCTTGGGTTGATCAGTTTTATTCTTTCCTTTTCCCTTCTTCTTTCCTTTCGAGGCTTTGTCCACTGTGGTGGACTAGAAGACGTTAACCTCAGAAGTATTACTGGAATTAGATACAACCTGAGAAGTATTTTCATCCAGAGCATTCGACTTTTGCTTCCCAGGGTTCACGGAAGATTTCTTAGAGGGTGGATTAACAGAACCAATGACGCCGTCAATAGATGGTGTTGGCGGGGCTTTGGAAGTTCCAGGCCTTAGGGCATCAGGCAAATAATCATATAGGGTACCGGACTGGGAGTAAACCAAGTCAAGGTACTGAGCACATGCAATAGCCTGCTCTTGAGTTACACATGCCCCCATAGCAATGTCCCGTGCTATTGGACTGACAAATGAGGTCGTGAACCAGTCGGTCAGAAGCTGATCGGGAATCCAAAACTTAATCAAACGGTGACGCCATCTCCATTCATGGATGTGATTGGAGATATGTTTAGATATTTTTTTTTTTAAGGATGTTAGGAGATGTGTGCTTGTTTCATATCGAATCGGCAACTGAAAATGAGTTAAAAATGCCATAGCCAACGAGTTAAAATCCTGGAAAGATCCGCGAGCTAGCTCAATATACCATTTAGCAGCAAAGCCAGTGAGGGTCCTCTAAAAAAGTGGAGCGGATTGAATCATCAAGCCAAAAATTTGACAAACACCATAGATGATAAGTCATAACGTGGGCTTGGGGATCTTCTCCAGCTTTACCATCAAATTTGGGACAATCAAAGGGAATCTTAGTTGGAACTGGTGGCCAATACGGATTATGATGAATAGGATCATTGGTTAGTTTGGACACATCCAGTAACTCCAACATTGCTAAGAAGGGTAATTGAGGGTTAAAGGACATCTGAGGCCTGGGTAGTAGGTAGCACCAGAGTTCCAGCCAACTGCTTATTGCCCTCATTGATTCTGTCCGGACGGATTTGGCCCAGGAGGGTTCTGTCTATAGGGATTTTGTCCAAAGGGGTGATAGCTATAACTGGATGGTTGACCCTGGATTTTCCCCCCAGCATTTCATTATTTACCAACTTGGCCTGCAGGAGCAACATACAGTTGATGGTAGTTCTGATAAGGACTCACCTGCAGTTGTTGAAAATTTTGGTACGGGGCAAATCGGGTTTTCCCTTGGGATTGCTGGAAACCATAAGGTGGCTGGGCTCCAAACTGAGCCTGGGAGCTAGGATGCATTTGATAAATAGGTTGAGATTGAGTTCCAACCTACATTTGAAGACTGGATTGGGTCTGGAGCCCAGACTGCGGCTGAAAACTGGGTGGAGCTTGAGAAGCAACAATCATTTGAGTACCTAGTTGAGTAGGCCTAGATGGATGTCCTTGAGAGAACTGAGGCTGAGCCATTTGGCTAGAAGGTTGACCTAGTTGAGATTGAGATTGACCCATTTGCCCAGAAGGTTGAGCTTGCTAGGTATTGAGTTGTCCTTGGACAACTGAGGGCTGTCTTGATGGATCAGATGGTTGAGCAGACTGGACAGTTGGTTGACCTGATTGGCTTTGAGGGTGACCAACTTGTCCAGATGGTTGACCAGATTGGACAGTGGGTTGGCCTTGCTGAACGTAAGGTTGACCGACTTGCCCAAAAGGGTAGCCTTGCTGGACACCAGGTTGGCCTTGTTGCATGTAAGGTTGTCCCGGATTACCAGAAGGTTGCCCGAAATAGGTAAAAGATGAACCACCAGAGGCCGAAGGTTGTCCCTGGAAGGGTTGTCCTTGTGGGCCTCTAGGTTGCCTTGGATAAGGCTGTCCGTAATACTGCTGCCCATAGGAGGGCTGCATGTAAGACAACTGACCTTGATAAGGTGGTCCTTGAAAATTCGCAAGGGGTACTTGGCCACCATGATAACCAGTGGTACCCCAAGCAACGGATAACGGGACCATAACCTCAACCACAGGCTGAGAGGGAAAAGTTTCGGGGTAATAGATATGAGCTCCTCGAGAATCATAATAATGAAACAGATCTTGGGGGTCCGGATTATGAGGAGCGTGCAAATATTGATCGTATGCCCCCCTACTGGAATGGAACCAAAAGAAGGTGGGGTATTTAGTGTAGGATCGACAACTCCGAGTGTAGATGCCGATGGGCCACTATTCGCAAATCTAGGCGAAGGTCCAATAATAGTGGTCACACTGAGGTTGCAGTGACGACACCAATAGTAGGGGTTGAAGAAGCCACACAGACAGTTGGAATAGTCGGGACTGAAGTGACAAACACATTGTGAATTTGAGGAATAAAAGACTCTGAAGTGGGAGTGACGGTATGAGACCACATAGAACTTGTAAGGGAGGTCCTAGAACCCATAACATCCCTCAAAGCCTTATAGCGTAAAGGTAGCGTGACACCGAGAGGGGTGACACGGAAGGGTGTAGTTTTCGTTGAGATAGGAATTTCACCGCTCGTCACAACGGATTCTTCACTCATAATGGGGGATGTATCATCCATGTCAGAAGAAGACATTGGGACCGAAACACTAGGAGGAGTACTGGGAATATCTTCTTCGGAAGGCTCCCAAATGAGGTTCCAATGAATATCGTAAGACTCGTCTTCTAGAGCGCGAGAGTTAATCTATTGGATACTCGGAATAATAGGGAGAGTATCACTAATAATCGGTATCTCAGGAGCAACAGAAGAGGGAGACCCTTGGTCACTTGGAACGGGAGATGGGATCGGTGATTCCGCTAGGATGATGATTCAAAAACCGTAGGAAAACTAATGAGAAAGGACCCTACTAAAGCTAATGCAAACAAGATCTAATAGGGTAAATGTGAACGTGGCCGAATAAATTTTAAGACACAGGAACAGAACTTGAACTTTTCATCTTTAGAAAGTCAAGAAAAGGACAAAAAGATGACTCTAGCCGCCTTCGAATATTTAATGAGCCTAAAGTGACAAGTGCTTAGATGAACCTTTTCTTTTACGGAGTCTAAAAAGGAACGAAAATGACTACTCTAGAGAACTAGGCAAAAGGTTTAGCAGACAAATCCGTAAAATTGCATATACACCTTGGCAATCATATGAAAACCAAGGACTTTCCATACGGTAGTCAATCTTCCCGAATGCTGTGTTCGGTGTGTTACGGTTTGTAAGGCGGCAGAAACGGCTTCCTAGGGATAAAGGATGATAACCTAGTGGGGTCTCCCGACATATACTCGATGGTACATGGGAGCACAATTCTGTACTAGACCACTATTGAGTCACAGAAGGAGGAATCACCCAACCTTGAGTGGAAACAAAAGTGACTAGGTTTAATGACACCGAAGCACATCTCTAGCCTCGACCTCTAAATAATGTGCGTTATGTTCCAATGCATTGTTAGATTTATTCAGTTCATTTTAGAGTTGATCTTAGATTACGTTTCAGTTTTCAGGCCTTACCGTATGTATACAACAAATCCTAGGATGTAGCTAGAATGAACAAAAATATCCTTTTTCTTCAATGAAGATCTACCTACAGGAGGGTAGAGAGATTATTCGCAAACCAGGAAAACCAAGAAAACAAAGGTAGTCACTCAGTGCATATAGAAATCAATTCCTAAAGTGCACAGATACTACTAATGAGAGATTTAATCATTCGCTTTCCAATATGCAAACTTGAAATGCAAATTCACTTTCACTTTCGTACACTAAATTAATGAAATCCTTTTGATTTTGATGTCTTTAAATCTAGAAGAAACAAATAAGCAACAAGCAAGTGCGGCAAAAACCAGTTGATCCAAACAATTGTGATCTATGTTCGGTAGAAAAAAGAAATCGAATCAATGCCAAATATTGGTTCAATAATAGTCACTAAACAATCAACCAAAAACAAGCAAAGGGGAAGGCTCAATCAAACCAACAAAAAGTTGCAAATGAACCTTGAATGAACAAGCAACCAAGCCAACTGATTCAAGAAACTTGAAATAATGAACTAGGTCACATAGGAAAAAAAGCAAGATTCATTCAACAAAGCTCACAAAAGAGTGCCTTAACCATAAACAGTGAAAAACAAGCTACCAAGCAAGAGAGAAAAGCAAGGGACTAGCATGACTGATGGACTCAGGAGGCAGAATTGAGAAAATCAATTCCACAACAATCGGCGCGGGTAATACACAAACAACTAGCCTTGATAAAAGACTAGTTGCAGCAATAGAGTGATGTCAGCACGGAAGTACACGAATTTTCTGCGATGGTCATATTTTCAGAACCGTCGCGACTGTGAGGCGTAATTACGCGATGCACAGGATATTACAAAAGGGTGGGTGCGATGACAGCGCGACTGCTAAATTTAAATCCACGATGATGTTCAAAACAATGACAAGCAAACCAAAACTCCCAAATCAAAAGCAGTCAATCCTTCAATCAAATAGAGGTACTTCCCAGATCAAGCTAGGAAACTCAAAAGACTGATAACTAATCCCCAAACTTCAAAAGAGACCAAATCAAAAATCAAAACAAGAGAAAACAAAGGAAGAACAAAGGCCAAGCTCCCCAGTGGAGTCACCAATTTTTGATGCAGGAAAGTGTTCCCTCTCCAGACAAAGGCAACACCTCTAGCCCTAAAGTGGGTCTAGTCACAAACAAGGACAAATCAACAATAGCTTTCCTTAAACAGTCATAGTTGGAGGCCTACCTCAACTGGTGGTCAATGGAGTTCCATTGCGTTGCTCCATCTTCCGCTACCTTCTCCTAATGAGTGATCAACCTGAAACAATGCAAAGGAAATACAACAAAGCACGTATCCAGAAAACAACAATGATCTGTTTACTCACAAAGTCAAGAAGTCATGAGCTATCAAGTACATTACATACAAGACATAGGAAAACATCATTGATTGTATTAATAATGAAATAAGAGTAAGCTTACAACCAAAGTCTTGACGTCACAAGCCTTCTCAGAGGGATCCAGCCAGCATGTTCCTCAAGCATTCACTCTTTGAAGATGGATCTCCCAATATACAAGTATCTTTCACTCATAAGTTTTACACAAAATTAAGGGCACTTTACAACCTTCCAAAATCTATCAACAATCCCACACTTGTCACACTCACACCAGCTATATAGCAAACTCACAAACACTAACAGCACTGCTCAACTAGCCAACTATCAGAAAACTAGCAATGCATAGCAATGGTGAGAGTTTAAATAGGAGAAGGAGTCTCCATGAAAGGTGGAAGAGTGAGCTTATCCCAAAGGAAGGTAGCACAATTGATGGAACTACCATGCCAGAGAAAGGAGGGCGATATAAACTATGCCAACAACTAGGTCTGGAGTCATCTGGAAGGCCGACTGTTGGAACAAATTTTCCCAATTTGGATCATTGCGGGGGCATAACTGAGCTATAGCACTGACATCGCTAGTGAGTAACGTAGCTAGTTAGATCATCGCTAAATATTATAAGTAACCTCGCACTGGGACATAAAATCGGACCATCACGGGAATCAGATATACTTCCGTGCTGGGAGCACAGCTGGACTATTTGTAAGCGCCTTTCAACGCGTATATTTAGTCCATAGTCGTAATGAGGCAGATAAATTAGCAAACGTGGGTCATTTGGCAGCACAAGAGAGAATTTGTTCAATATGAGCATGTTTGACTTGGACACATGACACAGTAGAAGGACTAGAGTGAGGACAATGACAAATTACTGTGTAACATGGAGTGAGTGGAGATGGAGGTGAGGGAGGTGAAGTGGGTGGCAGTGTGGGTGGAGGTGGTAACCGTGGAATGCGCTGACTTATCAAACTAACCGTGCTTCTTGGAGAGACCTTAGCAAACTCCTCGCTCTCTCGCGAGGTGAAACTAAGGGACTATTTTCTAATTCTTCACTACTTTTGTAGATTATTCTACTCCGCGTAGTACCAAACATTAATGTATTCACATGACCATTTTTTCACACAATAGAATCTTAATCCAAGTATTCAAAAATTTAATATACTTACCTCGTGGTCCTTTGAGAAAGTGTCATTCTGCCTTGTTGTAGCTCACAGTCGTGTCTACCGCAAACTCAGTGATAAATCCCCCTATTATCCGATTGAGCCAATGGTCCACAACTTGTGTGATCTTATCTTCTAATTCTTTTTTGGACAGATTTGAAAGGGAGGTGTCAGAAAAGAAACATTTCTAGGCCTTGAATTGGGTACTACCCGCTATGCCCGCAAGTTGGTGGGGTACTCGCAAAGGGAGCTTTGAGGACTGGCGCGAATGCTGGATAACGACACACACGCGGCTTGGGAAGCATAGAGTGTGATTGACAAATAAATGCAATAGGCATGATAAACCATGCACACATCTAGCCAGATGGATGCCAACATACGGAAAACAACCTATGCGGATGCACATGAACTTCGCATTGGGAGATACGGTCAATAAGCATGTGTTGGGGGGTCAATTGCGCAAACGGCTCCTCAAGTTGGAACGATAGAGTGTGGAGAGAACGAGCACATAGAAGGTTATCCATGCAAAAGCATTTAACGAGGTGTGTAGAGCATTGAACAAGGTATATAATGCATAGAAAAGTGATTGGGACCTATTGTACCAGCAGTTTTATGGGCTTATAGGACAACGTGCAAGAAACTGACAAGATAGGCAACTTCTAGTTTGGCCCATGGAGCGAACGTTGTAATACTAATGGAGTATATCATGCCTAGTCTGTATGTAGCAGTGCCCATGGATATGATGGATTGTGGAGCCCTAGAGGAAAGAATCACACAGTTGGAGGAACTCAAGGAAGAATGATTTCTAGTTGGCTTTCACCAATAGGTACAAAAGCAGCGTGAAAAGGCATGGCATGATCAACATATTAAGTTGCACACCTTCAAGGTGAATGATTTGGTGTTACTATATGATAGTAAGTTTGATAAACTCTCGGGAAAATTCAGAATGCATTGGCTGGGACTGTATGTTATAAGGAGGTCACAGACAGAGGCGTGGTGCAATTGGTAAAGTTAAATGGAGAACATTTCCTAGGAAGAGTGAATGGCAGTCAGTTGAAGCCATACACGGGTGGCCCGATTATTTGGCTAACCCACTGAAGCATAGTCTTAGTGCTCCAGGTAGCTGAAAGGAGTAGATACAAGGAAGTAGTTAAGATACATCAGTCTCTGAATAGTGTGTCCAGGAGATACAATAGGCAATCGCTCAATGCATTACTGACCTTGCAGCGGTTCGGGCAGAGGTGGGAGGTCTTTGGGTGAAGATCTCTGCACCGATCAAGTGACTCGAGGGCAAGTCACGATGTTTGTCTTGGGGGCCTGTTGGGCGTAAGATCCCCTAAGGCAAATTTTGGGGCCTAAAGCCTAGATTTTGACCAAATCTGATGTAAAGACTCTGCGTTTTGTGGGCTCGGAGCGTGAAGATTGTAAGTGAGTCATAGGGTTGTCCACCCTCATTTTTGTAATGTAATGTCAGCTTTAGAAATGTACCCATGGTCTACAGACCATGGCATTGTATAAATAGAGTGAGGCTCTAAGTTGTAAATCACTGAAGTTAGAGAAGTGGAAGTAATATATGGAGAATTAAGTCTTATCTAAGTGTAGAGTCGAGTCCTTGGGTCGTATAGTAGGAGAAGGCTCTGCAGTTGAGTGTGCAAAGGCCTAGTAGTCCACAACTGAGTGCGCGAACCCTTGTAGCTAAGTGCATAGGGAAGGTCAAGTCTGTAACCTTTGGAGAAGTAATAAAGAGAAGTTTTACATCATTTTTGTGTATATTTTTCCTTCTTTTTGTGTTGAATGTATCGGATATAAATTGTATTTCTATTGTTTATATGATTTGCGAAATTATATGAATGTGTTGATAAAGTGAATATAAGGTAAAGTATCTTCTTACGCGAAGATAACTAACTGTTATAAGAAGATAAGTAAGATCTGCAATATAACTTGGGGAAGTAGCACAGATCGTTGCTAGGGCAGTGTGAAGTCACCTTAGCCCCTGGTGAGGGCTGGGTGAAGGTGACTATAATGGATTGCAAAGGCCTTGCAGGTAAGGATAGTGCACGAAACGACCAGCGTGAAGGTCTTCATAGTTGGACTAGGTTGACCCCTTAGACATCTCAAGGGTGCAGAAACTTGGTTCCAGCATCCCCCCATACTGCTTCAGTGAGACCTCAGTTTGTGCTCTGTGGGATGTTTCTGAAAGGGCCAGTAGTACAAGGATTTTTTTGGCTAATTAACTCTGAACCTGGGTCAAGCCCCTTCAAGCCAACATATATTTGAAGAGCCTACATGAGAATAAGAAGAAGAATCCATTCCAACTAACCTAATGGCTGAAAATAGAAATGACAGAGGAAATAAAGAAAGAGTTTAGGGTGCCTTTCCCATCAAAGAAACTAATGGGGATACCAAAATGAAGAATATAAGCCCCTCTACTCTTCCTTATTTCCATGGCCTAGCCTCAGGATATCTAGACACTTTCTTATTTGAGTTTGTTGTCATATGCAAAGCCTATGATTACACCAATGATGAGTAGAAGTTGAAACTATTCCCATCCACTCTCAAGGATGTAGCTTTGCGCTGGTTCACGGGTTTACCTAGGGATACCATCACAACTTGGGCTCAGATGTAGCAAGCCTTCAACAACAAGTATCGAGACCACTGAAGGTCCAAAGACATTAAGGAAGAAATTTTTGGGACGACCTTAGGGCATGATGAATCCCTAGAGGATTATGAAGAAAGATTCTAGCTTAGTTACAAAAGGGCCAGGTGCACACTTGATCCTAAGTCATTAAATCTAGTCCTTCTTAGAGGGATAAGGGAAGATCTTTTGGATACCCTAAACCTGCTAGCAGGAGGGGACATCTACCAGCTATCCTATGAAGATATGAAGATTGTTTTTAGGAACCATTCTAGGGCAGCTAGGAAAAAGGGTAGGGGTAGTCAACCAATGGTAAGTCCATCCTCTTCCAATACATCCATCAAAGGTGAAATTGGAAATATGCTGGAAGATTTAAAGAGTGAGATGTTACAAACCCTTTCCCTACAGATGGAAACTATGGACATCAAGAGAAAGCAAGAGGAAGCAAAGACAACCTTGGCCATTCTCTGCCCTAGATGCATAAGGAGGCACCCTATGAATGCATGTCCATTGAATTTGATTGAAGTCTGCTCAGTCTATGAAGAAAACCACTCCACAGAAAAGTGCCCTTCTCTACCTGAATTAAAAGCTATGTATCAGGGGGATGAAGGGGTGACTGAACAGCTCTGCTACATAAATCAAAGGAGATCTCATGGGCCTCAGTCATACCAGTAGGGAATGAAAGGGTCATACCATGCATATTACAACCCCAACTAGACCACATCCATTCCCTCTTGGGCCCCCCTACTCATCCTTCTTAGTCTACACCTCCTCCTTAGTCCTTTGCACCTTAGTACCATTCCCAGCCGACCAGCCAGTCATTTCAGCCATATACTCCACCACAGCCTCATTGGAATGCACCGCCCCAAGGGTGGAGGCCCCCATACAATAATTATCCATCTTTATTGCCTTCACCACCTACTCAACCACAAATTTTACACCCTTCTCCACCTAAACAACCCTAGATGCCTGCCAAGCCAAATTCGAACCCGAACAACAGAAAGGCACAACAAGTATACAATGGAGAGACATCTTATCCTTCTTATGCTATGGAGATTCAAGAAATCAGCCTGAGATTTGGGAGAGTACTCCCAGAAAACCAACCTCTACCTCCACCTAGGGAGGGTGAGGAGGAAAGTGAAAAAATGATGCCTAAAGTAAATCCACCACCCTTTCCTGAGAGATTAACTCATACAGTCCATCCTACCCCAAAAGAGGATGAACTTCTCGGTGAATTGAAAAATAAATGTGTCAAAATTCCACTTCTCCAAGCCATAAAGGAAGTCCCTATTTACAACAAGTTTATTAAGGAGAAGTTCTTCAAACATCCAGGGAGGCGAAAAAGAGACACCCCTACCATTAATGTCATTGGACAGTTGTCCGAATTAATGTTGGGGCTAGTAATTTGTCCGATGTATTTGGACCCTAGAAGCCTTGTAGTAGATGTGCACATCAATGGCACCATTGTCCCACACACGTTGATTGGTTTTGGGGCTGCCATTAATGTGATGACTAAGGACACCATGCTCTAGCTCAATCTCCAAAGTTCATTGAGAAAGACCACAATATTCTTGCAACTTGCAAACCGTTCCATAGTGACCCCTGAGGGGATTGTGGAGGATGTGATGGTCTCCATTGACTCTTGGGAGTACCCTGTAGATTCCCCAGTTCTCCAGCCTAAGGCCAAGCTTACTGGTAACCCTCTCATTCTTGGGAGGTCCTGGTTAGCCACTATTGATGGCTACATTAGTTGCAGGGCTAGAAATATGACTATAAAAAAATGGTCATATGTCCAAGAGGTTAGTCTTGTAACCTCCTACTCATCCATCTCTTAAACATGACGTACTGTTATGGATGGAAGAGGAGGAAGAACATGAAGTCTACTCAGCCCAACTCTATACCTTAGAAACAACCATGGGAGGAGGACCACTGGATGAAGATGATTTGATTGAACACATACTCCAAAGTCCAACTCCCAACACCTTGTCCTTAGAGGAAGCAGTAAAGGAAACCCAGAACAACCATCAGACTGATCTATGATTAGTCGATTCAAAACCTACCTATGTCAAAACCATAGAATTCGTCCTTGAGAGAACTTTGAAAATCAACCCATCTCTTTCTGTACACTAGGGAGAAAAGTTGTGCAACGTGTTAAAGGAAAATCTAGATTCCTTTGCTTGGAGTTACAAGGAAATTAAGGGAGTGCACCCCTTGATGTGTACTCACCACATTTATATCAAAGAAAGTTGCAAACCAATGCAACAACCCCAAAGGAGAATGAATCCAGCTCTCAAGGATATAGTCAAAGAAGAACTGCAAAAGCTGCTAGATGTAGGATTCATTTACCCTATCTCGGATAGTGAGTGGGTCTCTCCTTTGGTGTTGGTTCCAAATAAAAATGGTAAGTGGAGGATTTGTGTCAATTATAGAGAGTTAAACAAATAAAAAAATAAGGACCATTTCCCTCTACCTTTCATTGACCAAGTGCTAGATGGCCTGGCAGGGAAAACATTTTTCTCTTTCCTAGATGGGTTCAACAAGTACAATCAAATCTAAATCAGCCTAGAAGACCAAGATAAAACCACCTTCACTTGTCCTTCATGTACTTTTTCCTATAGGGTCCTTCCTTTTGGCCTATGAAATGCCCTTTCCACTTTCCAGGGAGTAGTCCTGAGTATCTTTTCCGAGCTAGTCCATGATGTAGTAGAAATTTATATGGGTGATTTCACACCCTAAGGGTGTGATTTCTAGGAGGATCTGTCAAACTTGGGTAAGGTGCTAAAAAAATGCATTGAAATGAACGTGTCCCTTAGTCCCGAAAAATATGAGTTCTTGATGACTGCAGGGACTGTTCTAGGTCATTCAATATCCCAGTAAGGACTGTAGGTGGACCCAAATAAGATAGCCATCATCAAAAGGGTCCCAACTCCGCAAAAATAGAGAGATGTCAGAATTTTTCTAGGTTTAGCTCAATACTATCATAGTTTTATAAAATACTTCAGAAAGTTAGCTTCTCCTTTATTTGGGTTGTTGGCTAAAGACTCTGAATTTGTATGGTCAAAAAGTTGTCAAGAGGCCCTTGACACCCTGAAGGACAAGTTGACCACTGCATCTATTCTCTAAGACCAAAATTGGGCCCTTCCTTTTCATATACATGTTGATGCCTCTCACAAAGCCATAGGAGTAGCTCTAGGCTAGATAGATGACAAGTTACCTTATGCCATTTACTTCATCAGTAAGAATCTTCCAAAGGTCAAACTAAACTACACAGTGACCGAAAAGGAGCTCCTAGCTGTTGTGCATTCATTGAAAAAATTTAGGAATTACATTACAGGTTACCAAACATTTTTACATACTGACCATGCTGCAATTAAATATTTGATGAATAAACCTGATGTGAATTCCCAGATTATTAGATGGTTACTTTTATTACATCAGTTTGATCTAACTATTGATGATAAGCCTGACAAGGAAAATGTTGTTGCATATTTTTTATCCAGGTTAACTTTGCCTGCAGGGGAGGAAGGAATGGTTGATGATCAGTTACCAAATGAACACTAATTCACCATTTCAGTTCTCTCTCCATGGTTTGCTGACATAGAAAACTACTTGGTGTCTACACATTTCCCACCGAATTTTTCCTCGAAAAAGAAAAGTAAAATTGTGGGGAAGAGCGTCCCATTCACTTGGATTAGGGGAAACCTCTTCAAAATAGGCCCGAATCAAATTCTAAGAAGATGTGTTAGGGAGGAAAAAGTCGTTTACATCCTTCTGGCCTGTCATGATGGGCGTGGTGGAGGTCACTTTACAGCTAAGAGGACAACATTCAAGGTGTTACAAGTTGGTTACTATTGGCCCACTGTTACAGGTCCATTTGGGCACATCACTCCTGACATTCAGATCAGTACAATTAGGGCTCATCAAACCCTAATTCAGTTGTTACATGCCCTAGACAAGTCATCACATTGAATCCTTCCATCCATGAAAGTTTCCTAGCCTAAAGCCTTGCAGAAATGCCTCCTTGGGACACCAGCGTAGCCTTAGTCAGGGGCAACTACGTTGCATAGTAGGTAGGCCCATTCAGGCCTACACTTCAGTGCACTTAGGCCCACTTACACCTACATTGGGTGAGAATGAGCGAACGTTTCACAGGGTTTCGGTAATATTTCTTGATTCTAGATCATTCTAGAAGGATCCCAGCTCTTATCTCATCCTATGAGCTCGAATTTGGATAGGCTATGGATCAGTTAACCTCCTATCCTCCCATCCCTTGCTCCATGCAAACTAACTCCAATTTTGGAAGTCCATTCAATACC
The DNA here is from genome assembly GCA_031772625.1 of Pinus tabuliformis. Taxonomy (NCBI): domain Eukaryota; kingdom Viridiplantae; phylum Streptophyta; class Pinopsida; order Pinales; family Pinaceae; genus Pinus; species Pinus tabuliformis. The sequence goes on from CM062815.1 coordinate 1,027,147,320, forward strand.
CAATTTATGACAAAACCACCTCCATTTCCCTATAAATTGACCACTCATCATAGTGATCAGGAGGCTGGAATTTGTAGATTGTAGAGAAATACTATTGGTTTGAGATTTGATTTCATGTCAAGTAATGTTATGTTGCTGTATTGGTGTGCTTTTGGTGTGATGAGGGTTGGACTGAAGCCAGATGAGTGACATAGGATTGAACCGCATTGTGTGTAACTCTTCCTTCTACAATAATAAAGTTGTTTATTCCTTTTCTCATATTATTGTTCATATCTATGATGATTATGTGTTTCAATGTTGTCTATTCCATTGGTTTATAGTAGATAGATCATGTATGTTTTGATCGTTGTTGTTTTTGTTTCTATTGTCATAGGTACCAATGAGCAAATTCAGTTCATGTGGGAGCGACGAGAGCAATTCAAAGGAGGTCAAGGAAGCAAAAGATTACTAGTAAGTTCCTTCATCTCATCTATCTACTATAGGAAAAGGTTAAACTACTTTCTTTCTATTGTTCTATGTGTAGCTACCCACTTAGGTAAAATTTCTTTATCCATAGATACAAATTCCATATAACACCCACTCTTCATCAAGATGTGAGAAAGTATACTAGTCAATGTGATCAGTGCGAAAGGATGGGAAAGCTTACTCCAACGGATGAAATGCCTCTGCAACCTCAAGTGACTTTCGAGCCATTTGAAAAGTGGGGCATGGATTTCATTGGACCTATTGACCTTCCATCCAAGAAAAATAAATACATCATTATGTGCACTGACTATTTGACCAAGTGGGTTGAAACCAAGGCAATCAAGGTAGAAACAGAGGAGAAGGTGGCTGATTTCTTAAGGGAAAATGTATTTAAAAAGTTTGGGTACCCTAGAGAAATGGTCACTAATCAAGGTAGCCAGTTTACATCTAACATGATTGAAGACTTGTTAATCCAACACAATATCAAGCATAGAACATCCACTCCTTATCACCTACAAGCTAATGGGTAAGTGGAGGTGACCAACCGAGCACTGGAGGGCATTCTGACCAAAGTGGTTAGCAACAACAGAAAATATTGGGCAGATAGATTATTTGAGGTCACTTGGGCCTACAACACCACCTGGAAGACCACCATTGGATTCACTCCCTATGAGTTGGTCTATGGGAAGAAGGCCCTATTGTCCATTGAATTTGAGTACAATACATTAAGGATGGTAGCCCAACTAGATCTACATCTCAACAGTGCAAAAAAAGAGAGATTTCTCCAGCTAAATGGGTTAGATGAGTTTAGAATGTAGGCCCTCCTGTACATAGAGGTGACTCAATTTAGAGGAAGATCTGGCATGACAAGAACATCAAGGAAAAACAATTTCAAGAAGGTGATTGGGCTTTGTTGTATGATTACAGATACAAGTATTTTAAAGGAAAGTTAAGGACTAGATGGTTAGGGCCTTATGTCATAGAGAAATTTCATGATAATGGTTCAGTGCAGATTAGAACCATTGATGCAGAGGCTATTCCTTTACTTGTTAATGGGCACAAATTGAAGGTTTACAAGAATCCCTTATCAAAGAAAGAATTCATTGAAGGCATCAACAAGACAACGATGGTGGTGGAGCAAGTCTCAGCTTCTACCTCATCAATTCATTGAAAAGGAAAAAAAGAGAAAATATAAGGAGACTCAGGTGAAAACCTCCATGAGGCACCTGAGTCCCACTATTGGGTTGAAAACCTCTTGAGGCGCCCAATGGTGTCAAAAAAAAAGAGAAAAAGAGAGAAATAAAAAGATCTCTGGGTGAAAACCTCTTTTAAGGTGCCCTGGGCAAGTGGCTAGGATAAAAACCTCTTGGAGGCAAACTAGTTTCTTTCAAAAAAAAGAAAAAGAAAAAATATATAATAAAAAAAAGAGAAAGGAAAAGTTTTAATATTTTATTTGCAGGCTAGCAAGAGGAGGATTAGAGCAACAAGAGAGGATCAAAAGGGACCTGTCCATTTCATGTTTTTTATTTCTCCATTCATTATCATTCATCATTCCACCATTCCCTCCATTTCTCCACTCATTTAGCTCAGTTTGCAAGGGTTATGTGTTTTCTACAGGATTCCCTGAAAACCTACAGGATGATCCTGTAGGAATTACAGTGGCTTGGGAATCCCAAAGGAAGTAACCCTAGAGCAAGGGGATGACCTGCCCATTTCCAAAAACTAAATTTTCTAATTCACCATCTCATCACCATACCTCTCTCCACCATCATCACCCTTACATTCATAAAAAAGGTTAGTTTAAAAAAATTAAATTTTTCAAAGAAAAAAAAACACGGAGAAAAGAGGATGAAGACAGAGAACAAGGGGACAAAACTTGAAGGCTATATCTCTCATTCACAAATCCCTAGACTCCTTCTCTACGGATGCCAACCATCCTCATGCTCTAGAAGTGAAAAATGATTAAACATTTTTGAGGGAGAGGCAGCTACAGGACATCCTGTAGGAAATCCTGTAGCAGTTTGTCCCACAAAGCAAATAATCACAGGGTGTAGTCCACTTCAAGCATGGAGATAAAAAGTTCGAATAAGCTCCTCTAGATCTTAGCAATAGCATCAAGATCATTAGCATCACCATCCAAGTACCTGCACATCAAAGAAAAACATCAGAGGACAATAAAAAAAGGAGAAAAGCACATGCAACAAACATACAACAAAGATTTCACTCTTTGACAAACAACATCAAGGAATCATTACCACAGGTATGTATCTTGCTTCCACTCTCTCATTAGCATAATATGATCAAACATGTAAAAGTTGTGAAAGAGTGGGTTTTATAAGCAGAAGGTGGCTAGTTAAATTGGACACCTTCACTCAGTCAATGAGGAGAAGATAGTTAGTCCTTACACATTGTTGTGGCTAGCAACAACCCCCCTTCTTATTTAGTTTTATCACTAATACTAAATAAGTGGGGACCCTTATTTAAAAATTCAAAAAATTGATTAATGCTTGTATTTCCTTTTTTAATAAAACTTACTATCACAAACTTAGGAGAATACCCTCAAAAATCTAAAAAACCTAAGCTGTATGATAAGTTAGGAAAAAAATCACTCCTTAAAAGCACGTCGCATTGGAAAAAGAGTAATCAATACCTTCTCACATGCAGAATTCTAAAAATGTGAAATTGCGATGCGAAATCACGCATCGAAAAACCCTCATCACATCGCATGCCTTAAACATCACCTATGTTGAAATGTCTTAAAACGCTGATATGCGATGACACATCTCGTGAATCTCATTTTGCATAAAATACATTGACGAATGCTTGCCCCACGTAAAGGAACTGCGATTTGCGATATTGCGATATTGCGATCTTGCGATACTGCGATTTGTGATATTGCGATATTGCGATCTCGCGATACTGCGATCTGCGATATTGCAAAGCAAATCGCAAAATCGCCTTATCATAGATTTGCACGGTCCATCGTTCAAGAAAGCTTTTTCCATAAACCAAGGCCCGGTTATGCGCATTTATATTAATTAATGAGTTAGTTGGCAATCATTAATGAAATATGGTTTTGATCTTATCAAGGAGCCAGTTCACGTAACGTAATATATTTTATATGTTTTCCGCATTTAAAGATTTCCCGTCACCTTTTCTTATCATCGTTCTCACCTCAATTGTAAACTACAAGAGCGAAGAACTGAGAATTATACAAAGCAGAACTTAAGATACTATGGGAAAGAAGGGTAAAGCTCCCAGTTCTAAAGATAAAGAGATGGCTCCCTTGTACATAGACACCACCTGCAACAAAGATGCCAGTATTACTACTTGGGAAGGCATGTATAATTTACTTGAGGAAGAAGATCCCAAGGTAATGGAGGTCACCGCTACTGCAGGCTCACACGGGTCTTCTGAGGCATCTATTACAGACCTAGCATGTTCATTCTTGCACAGGATAGCGGCAAGGCCCAAAATTCTCCCGTATACGGACATGGTTAAATGAATGCTAGATAGTGCTGATATCATGTATAGAGAATTCAAAGCTCAGAACCAAGAACGTATAAGTCATTCTTTCCACAAAATTTAAGCTTTATATCCTCTAATTAAAAAGCGTGCAAGAGGTGAAAATCGCACCAGGGAAGCCTGGATCAAGAAACGGAGGCAGTTTCTGATGTGTGATTAGTTCTTAGCGCTAATCGTGCATCTCCAAGCAAAACTCCTCGAGATGGGAAGCCTCAAATTGCTCAGTCACCTGTAAGCGTGGAAATTTGAAGGAAAAAATGCTAAAGACAGAAAGTAAAACTAAAACTCATAACTAGTGATATTTATCAGGTATATCATTAGCTGGTATGTAAATATCTACCAAATGTATAGCATCTACAAACAATCTAGAGACAGAAGGCTAAGGAAAAGGCAGAAACAATCCAAAGGTTAACCAGGTTGAATTGGGATTCTTACTAGACGTACTTGGTAAAACCACATAGCCAGTGCATGACTCTCAAATGTGTCATCAATTCTGCCGAGAAGATGGCACCAGCTCTTACAGATTCCGTTTTTGCAGGATAGCTAAAGTCGGAAGTCGGCCAGCCAACTCTCCTCAAGCAAATGCTGAACGCATGCGATTTCAAGGAACAGATACATAAATAGTTAGTTAGTAGTTTGAGTTTTAATTTTGCTTTATTTTTTCCTGAAATGAGGACGGTCATTTAAATCGCATCCCACATTTTTGTAAATAAATTATTTTTAGAATTAGTTATTAGTATTTAAACCCTTCTCATGCATTTAGAGAAGGGTCCAGAAATTTATCAAAAACTTGTCCTCAGAACATGCACTTTTGCACCCTCCGAGGAGGTTTTGATGAATGAATGGAATAGGATTTATTGATTTCTGCATTTAATATCTACTATTGATGTTGCACTTCTGTACTCTTAGTGGATGTTGGATTAAGAAGAAATAGATCATTATTACTGGAGCTCATGAGTAGAACTAGTTATAAATGGTACTTTTATCTCTTAACTGTTTTTGCTTATGTGTTATGGTGATATTCATGTTCAGTTATTTATATATGAATGCTTAAATGCTTGAGTTATCATTTGGCACTTTTGTACGGTGATAGATATTTATTTATGCTTAGTATATGAGTAGCTTACTATGCGATATGTTTTACACAACTGTTTCATCTAACTTTTTATATGAAATGGTTTATCTCTATTGAATTATTTTCTCATAGCAGTTGAATGATCTTCATTACCAACTTTCATTTGAAATCATTTTAGATCACATAACGGAAAGATTACATCCCGGGTTAGTTTAGAATTATATATTTCTGTTTATTAGAATACAGTTGCACGTTGTTAGATTAGAAAGAATTTTACTTAAGAATCATTAGGAAAGAAATATCAATTCTCAACACACACACACATATATTGGGAAACTGGTCCCATATCCCCAGTCAGACCCACTATACCAAACAGAAAAGGAGTTGCTAAGCAAGGTCCGGACCAGGTGGGTATCCCCCTTGTTGTAGACTTGATTTTTGGGGCTTCAACATATTTGGCACTAGAAGGAGGGCCCCGAACTGTGAATGGAAAGTAAGTCTAAATCTAAATACGATTCTAAGAGTAAATCTCCCTTACCGTCTCCCCCGACTTCTCCATCGCACTTAGAATCTTTAAATCTTGAGAAAGAAGTTGAAAGAACAACAACCACTGCCGTAAACCCTGACATTTCAGAGAAATCTACTATTGAACCTCCTGAAGTTGAATCTTTGATTCATAAACTTCAGCGATTTTCAATATCTCCTCAAAAATATGATAAATCTCAAGGTAGTGTGACTTCGCAATATAATCCTGCTCATCCTCTCACCAGATTAAAGAGAGAAAAGTTTGGTATTGAACCAACTGAGTTACCTCTACCTGCAAGGAAGAGAGGATGGAAATCACCTAAAGGGTCCGATAGTGAGACTCTTTCATCATCATCATCCATCTCAACTTCCCCACCGCGAAGTCAACCATCCACTCCTCCACTTCAAATCATCGTCCATCAGACCATTGGAACTTCAACATCTCCTTCTCAAACATCTGGAACTGTAATATCCTCATCTTCCCAACCACAGGGATCATCTTCTGTGCTTTCCTCTGTTAGTGGTTCAACGATGGCCCAAATGCCATGGAATAACCTAGGGGCAGTCTTAATTCCTGCGCCCTTGAGTCAAATACTAGCCCATCCTAAAAAATGGCTGCCTAAGTTTAATCCTGAAGTAGGCATGCTAGTAGAAGAACACATAAATAATTTTATGTTATCCATAAATCTCAATGGGGTCACTAATAAAGATGCTGTCATTCGGCTTTTCCCTTACACGTTGCAAGGAGCAACTGGATCATGGTATTTCTCATTACCATTCGGGTCTATTACTAGTTGGGAGATCTTCCAAGAATAATTCTTGACTAAGTTTGGTGATGACAGGTCTATTGCAACATTAATCAAGGACCTGTCTAACCTTAGAGCTGAGTCAAAGGAACCTATCAAAGATTTTAACTCGCGTTTTAATAAACTATTGAAAAAGATTCCTACTGCTTCTAAACCAAGCGAAGAGTGTGAATTGAATGGTACATCTCTGTGTTACCATCAAACATAGCAACCTTCATTGATAGAGCTAACAAAACAACTTTAGCTAACAATATGAAGGAAGAAATAGCAGTAGAGAAACATATCATAGCTCTAGTAAAGAAAAACGCCGTCGAAGAACGTAAATATAAAAAGGTTTCTTTCAAAGAAGATCCAAAGAAAAAATATCACAAAGACCCATTTGATTTAGAAGGATTTCAAAAAGTTTTGAAAACCATGTCTAATGAAATGGTTGATATAAAGAAACAGGTAGCAGAGACTTCTTCTAAAAAGACTTACAAGCCTTATAGAAGAAATCCTTCGACTAATTCAAAGCCCCCTAATGCTATTACAAGTGCTGAATCAGAAGAAGAAGAAGACGAAATTGCTACCAAAGAACCTAGCGATGACGAAGAAGTTGTAGAATTACAAGGTATGTGGGATTTCATCCTCCCCGATGAAGAGGATCAAGAGGCATCGCCAGTTAGTACTCGAAGTAGAAATCAGCTCGATCCTCCTCAACCTACTCCTAAGCCAAAGAGCGCAAGCTCAACACCTAAGGATAAAGTCGCAACCAAGAAAACGACATCCAAAGTGACTCAAACAAGCCCAGTACAAACTGATTCACCAACTCCATCTAAAACATTGATTGTTTCAGATGAAATGGAGTATAATATCATAGAAGATATGAAGAAGACTAGGGCTAACATCACTTTTTATGAATTGAGCAAGTTAAAACATCAGCAAAAGCTCCTTTTGAAAGAATTGCATGTAGTACCAGTTGCACCTCTGCCCGCCGCTGTAATCTCGCAAGCTTCCCATGAGATGGGAAGACCTCCAAGTACTGTGATTAACAAAGTTGACCCAAATGACATCGCTCTAATTGGAGGAAGGTCAAGATCTCATACTCCACCATTTCTTCTTACTTATGAAATTTTCAATAAAAATTTGCATAATTGTTTAGTGGATTCAGGAGTTTCATCCAACATCTTCCCTAAATCAATTTGTGCAAATTTGAACGTTCAACCTCAAAAATCTGCTGTGCACATAGTATAGCTAGATCGGTCACAAGTTGAAGTGATCGAAGAATTAAATCAGGTTACCATAAGGTTGTCATCTAATCCAAAGGTATGTCAAGTTATCGATATTTTAGTTGCAAACATTCCAGAACTCTATGGCTTAATTCTTAGTAGGGATTGGTTAGAAAATATTCATGGATACTTTGCAACCGATTGGTTACACATGTGGCTCCCTTACAATGGTAAGCCAAATTGTTAAGAAATTTACTGCATAACATAAATAATTACTGAGAGGAAAAAATATAAAAATAACCAGCAACAACCATAAACACATAAACACAAATGTTTATCCGGGAAAACCCCAAATCCAGGGAAAAACCCAACCTAATAAGATCTCATTAGCATTGACCAAAACCCTGGCCAATCCGACCAAGTGAGCCTTCACCCCTCACCTCCAGGTCTTGCATTACAATGAAGTCTTTCCAACGTTTTATAAGCTCCATTACATATAATACCACAGGAAGAATACTATGGGTGCACAATACCATGTGCCCCAAAACCATCACTGTTTAACATGGTCAACTTTGACTCTATCCTGAGTCAAGTTTACCTAACAATTCCCCCCTTAAACTTGACTTGGGGTTCCTTGACTAACTCCAGCCAAACCTGCTAAGTGATACAATCCCGCTCACTCTAGCTCTTACCCCCCTCAGAGTTTTTACTCGGAGTATTGTTAACCCGAAATCCCCCTATCACCTAGGTCTAACCCAGACTTTACCGGTGATCACCGAGGGGTACACATGCCTTACCAGATCTTACAGTAGTATGCCCATTTACATGCAATAATTTTGACTTCATTATTTTTTTTTGTTTATCGTTGCTGCGATTCTGATCCATCTTCTCTCAATTTGATTTGCTCAAAAACTTCTATCAAACCGCTCCAACTGCGAGCTCAATGAGAACCTTACAGATTCCAGCATCGGTGGCCTCACGTAGCAGAAAACGAACAATTTTCGAAGCCAAATGGACAATTTTCTTTTGCTGACCTGCATGCAGCCCATGCCTACTCCATCTTTCAACACGACATAGAACACACAGGAAATATCCCTTATCGATTCCCTACGAAAAAAGCTTCGAACAAAATCAGCCTTGAATTTTAATATTACCAAAGGTATCTCTCAACCTTCTTTAAATAGCTGCATGAATCCCGAACAATTCGTTAGCATGTTCCAAACCAGTAAATATCGCAAATGCACTGCGATCCCTGGCAGTTATGGCACTATCTTCCACACATTCTCCTCGAGGTTCTTCCGCATACGATTATTCCACCATTATTTTCCAGACCTAGATTTGTAAAAAGGTTGCATTGATCTCATCAGGCACTATAAACCCCTAGCATTGATGCCAGCTGTTAAGAAATTTACTGCATATAAATAATTACTGAGAGGAATAAATATAAAAATAACTAGCAACAACCATAAACACGTAAACACAAATGTTTATCCGGGAAAACCCCAAATCCGGGGAAAAACCCAACCTAATAAGATCTCATTAGCATTGACCAAAACCCTGGCCAATCCGACCAAGTGAGCCTTCACCCCTCACCTCCAGGTCTTGCATTAAAATGAAGTCTTTCTAGCCTTTTATAAGCTCCATTACATATAATACCACAGGCAGAATACTATGGGTGCAGAATAACATGTGCCCCAAAACCATCACTATTTAACCTGGTCAACTTTGTCTCTATCCTGAGTCAAGTTTACCTAACACAAATCAGATAAAGGTTGAGCGAGAAAGACATCAAAAATACATAGTAACAGAATTGGAAAGAGAAAATGAACTAGTAGCATACAACAATAATATAATTGGCAACTATTCTGTCGATTATTTCCTAGGAAATTTTAATGCTCACACTTCACCTTACTTAGAACATTCTATTTTATCTCAAGTAGAAATTTTTTCTCAAACAAATAGTTCTAAATGTATTAATTTTATAGATAATCCTGTAAATAAATCTTTATTTTGGAAGTTATTTTTTGACGGTTCTAAGTCTAATGGAGGAATAGGAGCAGGATGCATATTAGTTAGCCCAGAAGGAAACAAAACTATGCTAACTTGTAGACTCGAGTTCGATTGCACCAATAATACTACAAAATACGAGGCTTTAGTCCAAGGATTATACAAAGCAATCATATTAGACATCAAATATCTACAAGTCTTCGGAGATTCTGAAATTGTTATCAGACAGGTACGAAATACTATACATTGTCTATCAGGTCATTTAAAGCATTACCAATCTTTAGTACAAGATCTGACTGAACATTTTATAGCGTTTAATATTTCATCAATTCCTAGAATCCAGAATGCTAGTGCCGACCTCTTGGCCAATGTAGCTTCCAAGCTTATTCCCTCAGAAGACTTTAGTCCTGATAGATTTTCAATCGAATTAATCTTTAGACCCTCAATTCCTGATAACATTACAAATTGGAGAATTTTCAACGATGATCCTGATATTGTAAGCTTCCTCACCTCTGAGGGATCTTATACTAATCAGATAATTGATGAGGACCAACATGACAGACAATTGCAACAAGATAGCACTAATAATGCTATGCCAAAATTAGTAGTCAAATTAGAAGATCTATATGATTTGAAAGATCGATTCAAAAGATCTACCAATTCAAAGCATCAAAGTTCAACTTTGAACTATGAATTAGTAAATCTAGGAACTGATACCAAGGCACAGAATATCAACCTAGGCCTTGGCCTAGCTCCTGAAGAAAAACTAGCATATGTTCGTCTCTTGAAACAATAAAAAAGTGTCTTTGCTTGGAACTACGATGAACTTAAGACTTATGACACTTCTATCATCCAACATACTATCCCAATGATAAACGATGAAAAACCTGTCCAGCAGAAATTGAGAAAGATCCATCCTAATTTAGAAAACCAGATCAAATCTGAGCTTAATAAGCTACTGAAAGCCAAAATCATCTTTCTTGCCCGACATTCTCAATGGGTTTCCAATATGGTTCCCGTTAGAAAAAAGAATGGAGACATTAGAATTTGCATTGACTTTCGAAATCTGAACAAAGCCTGCCAAAAATATAATTTTCCTTTTCCTCCTATGGAGCAAATATTGTAGGCAGTTGCAGGATTAGAATTAATGTCCTTATTGGATGGTTTCTCCAGCTATAACCAAGTTTTGGTCCATCCCAATAATCAATTAAAGACCACATTCAGAACCAAATGGGGTACTTATGCCTATCAAAAGATGCCTTTTGGTCTGATCAATGCTGGTGCCACATTCCAAAGGGCCATGGACATCACATTTAAGGGATTAGTAAACAAATCGGTAGTAATCTACCTGGATGACATAACTATATATTCCAAGAAGCGAGGAAATCATCTCAGGGATTTAAAACAGATCTTCCAATGGTGTCAAAGGTATGGAATTTCACTTAACCCAAAAAAGTCCTTTTTTGCATTGAGTGAAGGAAAACTTCTAGGATTCATAGTGTCAAAATCTGGAATCCATATTGATCTTGACAGAATCAAGGAGATTTCTGAAATACCTTTGCCTCACAACAAGAAAGCTGTGCAATCTTTCCTTGGCCAGATTAACTTTGTAAAGAGATTTGTTCCAAATTTTTCAAGAATCGTATCTCCTTTATAGGCAATGATTAAAAATAACTCAATCTTCAAATGGGGCCAAGACGAATATGAAGCATTCGACTTAATCAAACAAGCGATTGTTAATGCTCCATCTTTAGCAGCTCCTAATTTTTCCGATCCTTTTATTTTATATACATTTGCATCTGATATATAATATGCTGCAATACTCACTCAAGAAAATCAAGACAAGGCAGAAGTCCCAATTGTTTTTTTTAGTTCAAATCTACAAGGGGTTGAGTTAAATTATTCAGATGTAGAGAAACAAGCATTTATTGTTTTCAAAGCGATAAAATATTTCAGACCCTTTCTGCTTAAAACCCATACAAAGATCATAGTACCTTTTCCACTAGTAAGAAATCTTTTAGTACAGAAGGATGTGGGTGAGAAAAGAGCCAATTGGGTTACTGCATTACAAGAATATGACGTTGAGATTAAACCAGCAAATATTGTTAAAGGTCAAGGCTTTTGCAAAATGCTGGCTGGAGCATCGCTTATTTCCGAAATACCATCTACAGAGATACAAATGTACGAGGTAATCCTAAACAATGTTGATTCATTATACATTGATATCATGTTTTATCTAAAGAACGGATATGTCCCCTCAAACCTCGATTATACAAAGAAAAGAGCTTTAAGGTTCAAGGCTAAGCAATATCAGCTCGTGAACGATGTAATTTTTAGGATGAATTATGACTATGTTCTACTTAGATGTCTTGAGAAATCTGAAGCTGAAAAGGTGTTGCAGGAACTCCACGATGGACCAGTGGGTGGACATTATGTTGGAGACGCTACTGCACATAAAATCCTCCATGCAGGCTATTACTGGCCCACACTATTCAAAGACTCACATAGCTACATAAGGAAGTGTCAAGTTTGTCAAACTACTAGTGGAAGACAAAAGAAGCCATCGTTACCTTTGCAACTAGTCAACATTGAACAACCTTTTGATCAATGGGGATTGGATATAATAGGTGAGATCGTTCCTCACTCTTCTAAACAACATACAACTACATATTATTTTACTAAATGGTTAGAAGTAGTTCCTCTCAAGACAGCTAATGCTGAACACATCATTGATTTTATAGATCAGTTCATAATCACCAAGTTTGGTTTACCCTCTGCTTTAATGTTTGATAATGCATCGTATTTTTCTGGCAATGCTATGACTGAATTTACGCTCAAAAGAGGTTTCAAGCTCAAGTACTCTGCCAATTATTACCCACATCGGAATGGGTTATATGAATCTACGAATAAAAATTTGATTAGGATCATTAAGCGAACCATTGACCAGAATCATAAAATTGGCACAAGTCTTTAATATATGCTTTATGGGCAGACCGAATCATGCAGAAAGCCTCTATTGGCACTTCTCCCTTTAATTTAGTTTATGGGAAAGAAGTGGTTCTTCCAACTCATCTAGCAATTCCATCTTTAGCCTTAGTTCAATATATTGATGAAACACCAACTTCCTCCTTACTAAGGCAGCTACAAATTCTTAAGCTAGAAGAGCAGAGAGAGCAGGATAAAATAACTCACACTCATCACCAAGCATTGGTAAAAGCTTCTTTTGACTCAAACATGATGTCCAGAAAAGACTTTCAGATAGGATATCTAGTTTTAAAATGGGAAAAGGCTTATGAGGAAAAGGGCAAACATATGAAGTTTCAACGAATGTGGCTTGGCCCTTTCCAAATTGCAAAAATCATAGGCCCATCTACCTTTATGCTACAGGATTTAACAGGAAAAAGAGAATCTTTACCTATTAATGGGAAGATCCTCAAAAAATATTTTCCATAGGAGATCATTCTTCTATTTTTGTAGATTATTTTTTATTTACTTTCATAATAAAACCAGTTGTAAACGGTTACATTTGGAATTCGCATAAAGGACAATTATTTCTTTTAGATTTTGTTTTTCCGCTTGTATAAATAGAAATAATTTAGAAAGTTAGTCATTATTGTTGAAAGATACAGTCAAAAAGCTATAAGCCTGAAATATGATACTAGTTTTAACCTTGTAAATTTTGATAAAAAGCAACCTTTAGCAGGAATTTGTTTTATATCAGTCAAATGAAAGGTGTCAATAACAAAACAAAGATTCTCTGTAGAAAATCTCTTTCCAAAAACTCTACCATTGTCGTCCAGAGCTATTCTTAAGGAAACAATGACTTCCTCCCCACCTAAGGAATCACAAGCTTCAGGGAATAATCCAATGATACACTTTAAACTTAAAGAATAAGAGGTATCATCACGAGCCAACTTATCATCATCATAGATATTATAGCTTGCTGACTTTGCCAAAACTGCATACCACAACAAGGCAATGACTCAAGATTCTTGCAATCATGAGACAAGGGGTCTCATCGTGAGCCAGCTTGTTTAGCAAAGCTATAAATCAAGTGAGTGGCACTGTCATAATTTGGCTATCAAACCAAGGCATTATTCTTTAAGGATTAAAAGAAAATGAAAGCAATAAGTGTAGATATGGATTTCTCTTTGAAAATTGTATATTTCTCCAAGTGCGATATAGGATCATTGCTGGGTAACAGGTAACCCTGTCGAGGCTATAAACGCCTACTGGTAGCAGTGGCTCTACCTACGACAAATGAGCATATTTAAAACTGATTTACAGAGAAGGCCTTGTTTTTATCTTTATAAACCAAGTAGTGACTGATGTAGATACAATAACCAGCTCTAGGAAGTAAATAAACAAAGTTCACATAGAAGAAACAAACTATCATTGACAGCTGAAAAGCATAATGTATTTTATCTTTCTATAATAAAGTTTAATTTTCTAGGAAATTTTCTGTTTTGGAAGTTTAGGAAATTCAAAAGAAAAGCAGAGATAACTGGTTCTTCCAAGTGAATCGCCAATTGTTGTGGCCAGCAACAACCCCCCTTCTTATTTAGTTTTATCACTAATACTAAATAAGTGGGGACCCTTATTTAAAAATTCAAAAAATCGATTAATGCTTGTATTTCCTTTTTCAATAAAACTTACTATCATAAACTTAGGAGAATACCCTCAAAAATCTAAAAAACCTAAGTTTTATGATAAGTTAGGAAAAAAATCACTCCTTAAAAGCACGTCGCATCGCAAAAAGAGTAATCAATACCTTCTCACAAGCAGAATTCTAAAAATGTGAAATTGCGATGTGAAATCACGCATCAAAAAACCCTCATCGCATTGCATGCCTTAAACATCACCTACACTGAAATGTCTTAAAACGTCGATATGCAATGTCACATATCGTGAATCGAATTTCACAGAAAATACATTGACGGATGCTTGCCACACGGAAAGGAACTGCGATTTGCGATATTGTGATCTTGCAATACTGCGATTTGCGATATTGCGAATAAAATTGCAAAGTCGCCTTATCGCAGATCTACACAGCCCGTCGTTCAAGAAATATTTTTCCATAAACCGAGGCCCAATTATGTGCATTTATGTTAATCAATGAGTTAGTTGGAAATCATTAACGAAATATGGTTTTGATCTTATCAAGGAGCCAGTTCACGTAAGGTGATATATTTTATATGTTTTCCACATTTAAAGCTTTCCCATCACCTTTTCTTATCATCGTTCTCACCTCAATTGTAAACTGTAGGATCGAAGAACTGAGAAGCATACAGAGTAGAACTCAAGATACTATGGGAAAGAAGGGTAAAGCTCCCAGTTCTGAAGATAAAGAGATGGCTCCCTTGTACACAGACACCACCTGCAACAAAGATGTCGGTATTACTACTTGGGAAGGCATGTATAATTTACTTGAGGAAGAAGATCCCAAGGTAATGGAGGTCATCGCTACTGCAGGCTCACATGGGTCTTCTGAGGCATCTATTACAAACCTAGCATGTTCATTCTTGCATAAGATAGCGGCAAGGCCCAAAATTCTCCCATATATGGACATGGTAAAATGAATGCTAGATAGTGTTGATATCATGTATAGAGAATTCAAAGCTCAGAACCAAGAATGTATAAGTCGTTCTTTCCACAAAATTTAAGCTTTATATCCTCTAATTAAAAAGTGTGCAAGAGGTGAAAATCGCACCAGGGAAGCCCAGATTAAGAAACAGAGGCAGTTTCCAATGCGCGATTAGCACGCTAATCGCGCATAGCTAGGAAAAACCCCTCGAGATGGGAAGCCTCAAATTGCTCAGTTGCCTGTAAGCACGAAAATTTGAAGGAAAAAGTACTAAAGACAGAAAGTAAAACTGGAACTCAAAACTAGTGATATTTATCAGGTATATCATCAGCTGGTATGTAAATATCTACCAAATGTACAACATCTACAAACAAGCTGGAGACAGAAGGCTCAAGAAAAGGAAGAATCAATCCAAAGGTTAACCAGGTTGAATTGGGATTCTTACTGGGCGTACTTGGTAAAACCACATAGCCAGTGCATGAATCTCAAATGTGTCATCAATTCTGTCGAGAAGATGGCGCCAGCTCTTACAGATTCTTTTTTTGCAGGACAGCTAAAGTCAGAAGTTAGCGACCCAACTCTTCTCAAGCAAATGCTGAACACATGCAATTTCAAGGAACATATACATAAATAGTTAGTTAGTAGTTTTAGTTTTAGATTTAGTTTTAGTTTTAATTTTGCTTTATTTTTCCCTGAAATGAGGACGGCCATTTAAACTGCATCCTACATTTTTGTAAATAAATTATTTTTAGAATTAGTTAGTAGTATTTAAACCCTTCTCATGCATTTAGAGAAGGGTCCAGAAATTTATCAAAAACTTGTCCTCAGAACATGCACTTTTGCATCCTTTGAGGAGGTTTTGATGAATAAATGGAACGATATTTATTGATTTATGCATTTAATATCTACTACTGATGTTGCACTTATGTACTCTCAGTGGATGTTGGATTAAGAAGAAATAGATCATTATTACTGGAGCTCATGTGTAGAACTAGTTATAAATGGTACTTTTATCTCTTAACTATTTTTGCTTATGTGTTATGGTGATATTCATGTTCAGTTATTTATATATGAATGCTTAAATGCTTGAGTTATCATTTGGCACTTTTGTATGGTGATAGCTATTTATTTATGCTTAGTATATGAGTAGCTTACTATGCGATATGTTTTACACAACTATTTCATCTAAATTTTTATATGAAATGGTTTATCTCTATTGAATTCTTTTCTCATAGTAGTTGAATGATCTTTATTACCAACTGTCATTTGAAATCATTTTAGATCGCATAACAGAAATATTACATCCTAGGTTAGTTTAGAATTAGATATTTATGTTTATTAGAATACAATTGCACATTGTTAGATTAGATTTAGAATGGAAAGCATTTTACTTAGGAATCATTAGGAAAGAAATATCAATTCTCAACACACACACACATATATTGGGAAACTGGTCCCATATCCCCATTCAGACCCACTATACCAAACGGAAAAGGAGCTGCTAACCAAGGTCCGGACCGGGTGGGTATCCCCCTTGTTGTAAACCTGATTTTTGGGGCTTCAACACACACGTGGCAGTAGTCAAGTCAAGGGAAAGGAGAGATGAGGTTGAATGCAGTTAAGCTATGGATGCCCGAAGTTGGAGTTGATCATGAGGTAAGGAGAATGATGATGTAGCAGTGGGACCAATGGTCCAAAAATAGATATTCCTACCTCGGTTGCCAGCACACCACCCCACTCAAATCACCCATATTATGAAATAAGAGTTGATCCCCATGCATAGAGGCATTCACATTCTCGAGGCTGCACACTAGAAAAGTTTCTCTCGGCCCTCAAGCAGTCTACATGAAAGGAATAATTCATTTTTTCCAGTGCAGGAGCACCTACAGGATCCTACACAAGGTCCTACAGGATACAGAACAACAATCTATAGAATTGGCAATGAGTAGCTTTAAAAGGGAAAAACAAAGTTTGGCTTCATCAAGCAGTGATAAGGAGGTAGACTCTATAATTTCCCACATTTTTGAAGTGAAAAGAATATAGAAAAGCCTTCTAGTTTATTGAAAAAGATTGCAATCTAAGGGAATTGTATACACAGAATTTTCATTTAAAATTACTTGTCCAATAAATTTGGTATCAGACATATACAACCCTCCATCCATTAGAGAAAAATGATAGGGGGATTTAATAAGAGGGAACCCATCAACACAGTGAGGATTCATCAACACCCTCATGTACTAGATATATTCACAAGGCACAGTTGGATGAGTTTATTTGAAAAATTGAGGGGATATGATGATGAAGTAGCCAAATATTTTTCTCTCTCCCTCATTCCACTGACTAGGACCCATGCCACTATTGTGGTGAAAGGCCTCTCTATAGAACTCACCCATGAAATCAAAGGCAGAATCACCACCCTTCCTTTAGGAGTGCCTTGGAGAAAGGAGGATAAGGGAAATAGCCAAATTACAAAGAATAAATTCTTTTTAAAAGGAGAGGAGGCCATGGAAGACAAAAATGGAGTCAGAAGATCAAGCCTACCATATTCTTGGAATGACATTAGCTACCACCTTATAAAGTATATATCATGTGAAGGTAGGTACAGTGTGGTATATGGATACCATTTGGGGCTTCTCCAAGAGTTGAGGTTTGGAGCAGACACACCTCCTCAAAACAAACTCAATGTACCCTACTTCCTTCTTCAATCAGTGATAGATATGAGCATTAATGTGCAAGAAGGAAAACATCAATAGTTAGCCCATCATGGGTTAATTAGACTTATCATAGAAGATGCCCTCCAAAACCTGAGACTCCCAATCACATGCGAAACTTTCAAAGACATGTAGACAGAGGAAGACATAAAATCCCCTGAATATGACTAGAGCCCCACTACCCGTGAAAGGGAGGAAGAAGACAAAAAGAGGGACAAAGAAGAAATAGAGAAGGATGAAGAGGGAATAGAGGAAGAAGAAGAGGAAGAAAAGGAGAAAGAAAGTGGTGAAGAGACAGAAGAAGATGCAAAGGAGGAAACTGATGAACAAAGTGAGGAACTAGAGGGAAAAGAAGAGGGGAAAGATAAGGATGAGAAGGAGAATGGAAAAGGGAAGACAAAAGACAAGCAAGAATCACCAAAGGATCTCCAGAACCCATTGAGAAAGAGTCGGTAGTTGCCCTCACTACCCTTAGTAGCCCTATCAAGAAAAAAGGGAAGAGACAGAGACAAACTCCATTGTACTTTAGGACAAGAAAAAGTACAAGAATAAGGCATGGAAAACCTAAAACTCCCACCAAGGTTCCTATTGTCATTGAAGACTCCCCAAAATAGCATGAAATGATAACTCCTCTCATGAAAAATCAAGGAGAAGGATCATCAGGACAAGCCTCTCCCAAGTCTCTTATCACTTATGTTAGGAGTCCTGTCACTAGATCTGCCTCATCCAAAGGGAAAGACCTCGTATAGGATACACAAAAGGACCTACAGGTAGAAGAGGAAATCCTATAGGAAACTCTGCTAAACCTACAGGAAACTCAAAAATTGGACAAAGAAGGGCGTATGGAGTAAGAAACAAAGAAGGAGAATCTAGAGCTGAGGGAACCTAGTCCTCAACCTAACCTTGACTCCTACTACAGGTTCATTGAAGGGGGTAGGGTCATTCCACATAAATTTTCCATCCCATTATTCTTTGAGCTTGAGAAAGAAAGGGAAAGAACCCATAGATGGATGCAAATTTCCAAATCTAAAGGATTGGAGGACATAGGTCACATGGAGGAGAAAGTAAAGGAGATGGGCAGAGAAATGAGTAGCCTGAGGGACAGAGAGGCAATGATGAAAGCTTAGTTGGAGGTAGAAAATGCATGGTTAAGGGGACAACTACAAGGGAGAGAGAATAAATTGGCATCCATGGCCAGTTTATCCTTGGAGGCAATCCAGTGCAGAATACCAGATAAGTCCTATCCATTGTACCTTAAGGAACAGTGGTTGTAGTTCCAAATCAAGACTTTAGAACATAGAGGCACTATGCCCTTCTAGGATTATAGAAAATTCATTGATCTTATTTATCAAAGCACATTGGAGGATAGGGATAAAATGTTTGAGTTCTCCCTATTACCTTTGTTGGCATTTGGCCTAAAAAAGGATCCAAAACACTCCCAAGGTCTCCAAAGTTTGCTTAAAATCATGCAAATGGATCCAAATATGCTCCAAAGCACTCCCTAAGTCTTCAAAAGTGCTTAAGATCATCCAAAGATTGAAACAAGCGAGGGAGGAGAGCCCTTGGAAGGGCAGAAATACACTATTGGTATTCTAAATCACTTCAAAATCATGAAAAAACCCTTATCGCAGGCCTAAAACTCAAGAATGCAGAGCAGCGATCACAAATCGGCAGTCGTAGGCAGTGGAAATTGGTACTAGACACCGCCGATCAGTGATCGCTGATGATCAGATCAGCAGGTCGCAATCATCGAAGACAAATCGGTGGTATTGGTGCAGACAATATGCAAGTTGTGACTGCGATCGACGATTAAATGTGGACCATCGATCGCGTGCGCCGATCGACGGCCCACGTTACATCGCTAGATCTCTATTAGCAGAAACCATGGGCAGGGCCTTTGCATATACATAGGGGCGACTCGATGAGCCAGAATCAACGACATTATATACAATATTTGATAAATTTTCAGGTCCGTGGAAAGGCCCGTTTTAATGCATTTTTCATGTATTTCGTTATATAACGAAATACAAAGGGGAACAGGGCAGCGCCGATTGCGACAAAGCCCAGACCCGAAAGGGTCCGGGAATTGAAAAATATAATCTTTGAAGTCCGTGGGAAGGCCTATTTTCAATATATTTTGTGTATTTTTGTTGTTTAAACGGAATACAAAGGATCCTTGGGGCATTGCGATAGTGATAAGCTTGGACCCGAAAGGGTTCGGGAAGCAAAATATATATATATTTTTCAAGTCCGCTAAGGCCGATTTTTCCTATTTTTCAGTGTTTTTCATGTATTTCCAAAATACACAGAAAAGGTGGGAGGTCACAATATTACATCAATTTTATGTATTGAACAAAGACCAGTCACTATCCGCATTTTAGAGGGGTTTCATAGGCCCAAAGATCCATTCCACCACATAGCAGAAGCTGAAAAGTGATCAGGGAACATAGAAGCAGTCATGGAGCACACGCAACTAGCCTGAAACAAAATTGGCCATGAGGCATCAACAGAGCAGCTCATCCATAACAACAGAATCAATTGTGGGGTATCTCTTGCATGGGAGAACTCCCAGACAGTGCAAAAAACCACCCAAAATATCTGAAAGTTGTTACTCTTTTGTCAGAAGGAGAAACCCTCCCAGCCATGCTTGCCCATAGAGGGAATCAAGCAGTTAAGGGACAGAGTGGATAGATTAAGACTTCGATCCCTCTAGAGAGCTCAGGAGCATTGTAAACAGGCTATAAATAGCTAAAAGTAAGATGTAATACAAGTTCAACTTCTGGAGACTATTCCTCCATTGTTCCTTCAAGCTTCTCATCTTCATTTCTAGTAATATAAGCTTCTTTTGCTATTATATGTTCAATGTCCATTCTCTTTGTTGTTCTATGCTTGCACTTGAATAGTTTGTTCATGTTTTCTTTTGTGTCTAAGGCTAGATAACTATCATCTTATCTCTACTTTGATGAATTAGATTTGCAAGCTTCTTTATTGCCTGTAGCTAGCCATTCATATGTGGTCATATATGCATCTGCTGGTACAAGCAGTATTTTCTTTTGATGCTTGTAGCTAGCCATTCATTTATGTTTACGTATGCAGTCTGCTAGTATAGTCAATATTCTCCATTTACCCATTGAATCTATAAATTTTTGAGCATTAGTGGTCTAAAGCCTTGTATTGTTGAGAGTGTTCATGCATGCCTTGAGTGGGAATAGAGCTGAAATGGTCATCTGAATTGATCCAAACCATCATTTATTCCAATAGTTCAGAGAACAATATTGAAGATTATATGTTATCATGCATCTCTAAGCTGCAACCTAGGAGAGTTTCCTGGAGTGATAACACTCCCTACATAACTTAGACTTGACAGATTTGAATGTATGGGACCCTAATTCAAAACTAAGGGACTTACAGTTGATGGCTTTGGCATCATGGATGAACCATGAGTAAGAAAGGGATGCATAAATGAAGAAAATAATGGCAAGGGAAGAAATAGAACCTCTCATGATAAGAGTTGAGTAGTCAAATCCAATGGTTGTCATCAACACCCATAACTTGATTGCAAATTACCCTCAAATTCAACCTAGGTACCTTGTTTCCCAAGAGTAAGAAATCACATGCTTTAAGAACATGTTCAAGCTGTTAGGGGATGACATCATACAAGCTTGCCAAAGGAGATGGAACACTTTGCCTTACAGCTTGAAAATCACAGAGTATCATTCTCCTCAGAGAATGAGAGAAGCACTGAACATGACACCCATGTACAAGCAAGCTCTCCAAAGACTCAAAGTCAATTGGATTGGCTTGAGACTTAGTCCACCATTGCTCTTAGGAATGTTGGAAGGAAGGAAGGAAGGAAGATGAAGAAAGAAAGTAGTGGGAGGATATAGAAAGGAAGGCCAAATTCTATAAACAGGAAGAGGAAACTAGCGTAGAAGCATGGGATGTCAGGGAGGCCACTAGAGTAATGAAAGACATGGATATAGATTGAGTTGCTTAGAAGATTAGCAACACTTTCAGTAGGGGGGTGATGATGAGCCTCATCATTGGGTAACTATATGGAGTTTAATGCACCTCCTAGCTTATTTAAATCAACTCTTCTCATGATTTATTACATATTTTGATTGTATTTTGCTTAATGAGATAAGTCAAAGTGAGATATTATGCCTAGTGGACTAATGTCCATTGATTGCAGGTTTTTGAGTGAAAATCATGGAAATTTTGGCTAATTAAGGGCTGAAACTTGAATGAGAGAAGGAGGAGAGGTAGATCCTCCTCATTTACTCCTCACTCATTTGAATATTCCTCCATCAATCACACTAGCTTGGAGTACAAGCAACCAAGTCATGGAGATCAAAAGGCAGTCAAGCGAGTGACAGTTAAAGAGCTAGTTTATCTCAAGTTTGGGAGCCGAGCCTCCCTAGATTTAAGGAAGTCGTTGGAGAATTCAGTTGTATAAATAAGGAGGTGTAGAGCCTCATTAGCATTCGAATTGTTGTTGTAAAAACACTAGTCATTTTTGAGTTCAAGACTTGCGGAAGACATTGTTATGTAATTTTCTGATTTGATAATGAGAATGGGAATTTCCTTGATCTAGCACTGAGTCGACTGAGAGAGATGAAGCTCTTGGGTTAGGGCCCAACCCTAGTAGTAAAGGCTTCTCTTCTTGTATTTGTATGTTTAGTTGATTTCATAGTTGAATTGTCTTTAGCATTATTTCATTGCAAGTAGTTGTGGATTTAATTAGTTTGCTTCCATTTGTGCCTTACATCAGAAGTAGCTTAGAAGAGATAAATGAATATACAAAAATCTATCAGTAGGTGGATTTGGCCTCACTCCTCCCTTCAGTGATCATGGTTTGAGGAAAGAACTCCTATGCAGCCCCAAAAAGGCAGAATTCTAGTTTCTCATGGAATTTAGGGTTTTCAGTTATTCAGGTCAAAATTTTGCTAGTTTTCAAGAATAGGATTTAGTTATCATTTCTATTATCTTCAGTCTTACTTTAGATCTCATTAATGTTTCATATTATTCTGCAAGTTTTCCCATGCATGAAATAGGCAGCTAGCTCATGAAATTTTGTTTTCCTTAGATAATTGAAATGCTTCTTGTTTACATGATTTATGGAAAAATATCAATGGTTGATGTAGTGGAGGAGTTTCAGAAATACATAGAGATTTCATGATCAGCAACCTCATCCCAACTTCATCCATCCATGATCATTCCCTTCTTTCACTAAAACCCTCACCAATTTCATCATTTTCAAGAATACTTCTCCAATCTTGTTGAGCAAATCCAACCATCTCACAACTATGGTTTTGAGCTTTGAAGGAGTCCTAGGCACTCCCTTTCCTCATTTCATACACCATCCACCTTCCCTAAGCCTTCCATCACCTTCAACATCCCTCCTTTTTCTCTCGGTTGTATCCTATAAGAATACAGAGGATCTTGTAGGAATTCAGGACATCATGTATAACACATTAGGACATCCTGTAGGTTGGCTTGTAATGGCCTGTTTTGAGGCTGAATTGTGGAAAATGCCCCTAGGAAGCTATAAAAGGACCCCTACTTGTCTGCGAAGCCTTCTGACCATACACCATCATCCCTAAGCCACCTGCCACATCACCAAAAGAAGTTAGCTTTCACACTTTCACACAAAAAATACAAAAAGAAAAACATAGTTATTTTATTCATTTACATGCACAGTAGTAGAAAGTTTGATGTTTTAATCTACATTCCTAGGATAGTAGGATTGCATACATGTTAAGTTAGCATTATTTTGAAGCAAAGCCTCTTAGTAGTTAGTTAAAAGAATGGTGTGTTTAAGCATTTGATTTCGGTCTTTTCCCTTACTGCAATAGACAAGATTGCTTTTAGTGTAGATTTCTCTTTTCCTCATTGGTAATCAAGCTTATTCTAAACCAATAGAAGTCTGGTTTGAAAAGCATTAGTGGTCTATCGCCATCTTAGCAGTGACAAAGAGCAGGCCCATCACATTTACTTGTGTATACAGCAGTGTCACCTCCAAGTTTGTACGAACCCCGGGTTGATAAAGTAAAGTTGGTAGCCCCAGTAGTTGTAGCATTCTTGCTGCAATAATGGTGCTCATCAGTGACTCACCCTCGAGTCACTTTGTTAGCATCATAATCTTACTGTAAATATCCCCCATCTCCACCTGGACCACGACAACTTCGACAGCGCTCTGCATTGCTACCTGCTGAACCTCCTCGACTAATTTTTCTGTGGCTGGTCCCCCTACTACCAGCCTCATCATTTGTTACATCTGCTGCAGTCCCTTAATCTTATCCTAAATGGAATTCATGACTTGATAAGCTTCCTCCAACCAAGGCTACAACTGGACCTTTAACAAGGCCTCCTTCTTCTGTGCTTCCTCTACCTATGACAATAGTTGTTTTCCTTCATGTAACTTGGCAAGGTGTTGTTCTAGTGCTAAGGTGGGTGCAGTCACCCTCACCTCATCATATTACCACTACCTCCCCCTTACCTCTATGTTCAATATCTGCTTGTTTGGGTCCTCCTGCAGATTGGTCAACAAATCCATAGCCTAATCGAACAGTGACACATAGTTAGTGACTATGGCATCCAAGGTAGCCATGCATTTCTTAATTGCAACTTCACACTACTCCTGGACCTCAAGCAGAGTTGTGGGCTGCAACTTTAACTATAGCTCTGCAATCTTCATGTTGAACTCAAATGTGACTCATCCAACTTTTGCTTTAACCTCACGCACACCAACGACTAGTTTTCTAATTTTGGCTTCTTGTTGTGCATCCTCCGGGATGTGAAGTTCAAACACTATATTACATGCCTCCACTACTACTGACTCTAGACATGAACTATGTGCCTATAGCACCTCCTTTTCATTTAGAGCTTGTGTCTTTTCAGCAAACAGTTGCTGATTATTAACTTTAATTTCACTGACAATAGAGAGTTCTCGTTGCTCTTTGGTCCTGATCTCTTCCATGACTCCCTACAGTAATGCATGTAGAGATTCAAGGGATAGCGCAACAAGGTTCAATCCCATGTTTGTGATTTTGTTAAGCAGTGTATGCTCTTCATCTGTTTTTGCATGGATTGACCCTTTGGGAAAAGGAAATACTCTCACATCCTACAGCTAGACCATATTTGCGACTGTACTCTTTCCTCGTGCCAGACTGGCTTGTGCGCTACTCATCTTCCCAACTATTGGTGCACTAAGATATCTTTTTACAGGTAATCTTAATTCCTACATTAATTTTCAACATAAGGCAAGTCTTTTTATTTCAAGAGTGTCAGCACTATATATGCAGTGAATTCAGAGGTTAACTAATAACAAATCATCGCAATTGCTAATGAATATCTTCTTCAAACTCAATCCAAACAACTCTGAAAGAAGTAACTCTAAAAGAAATTCATAACACACTCTACAATTATACTTAACCTATCATGAAAGCAAATGGATCTGAATACAAATTATAAAGAATCATGCTTGGTAGCCTTAAATAGAATTGAAGCTAACTCGCTCACTCATGAAAGAGAACTGTAACAATTGACAATAATGGTAATTGAGCAAAAAATCCTAATTAAACAACAAATCTGAATTGAATAGCAAATTTGAATTGAACAACAATTCTGAATTGAATAAAAAATCTGAATTGAACAGCAAATGATACAGGAATAAAAAATGATATCTGAATAGAAAATGATTGTAGAAGCATAAAATAATCAATTATATCTCTGAAATATATGATAACATTACTTGAAATGAACAACGATTTGAGTTGGAACTAGCATAACAAATTCAACCAAAAGTATTACTCACATATAACACACAGATCAATCTAAATCTCGAATGAACAGGAAAAGCAAACTGAATCGACAATCCTTATGATAAGAAAAAGTAATATTAACTTAACATCAACAAGAAATCAAGAATGAAATAGAAAATATTATGACATAGGTGAAGCAGTAGATCTTCTCTTGACTGGGCCCAAAGTTGCTAGAAGTCTCCGCTAAGAGATACTTAGAATATAAGTATGAGTGAAACGTAGTATTTCTTCATTAAAATAAGTAAGCAAGTTACAACATCCAAGATAATAGTATTATATGTCCAAAATAATAATTACATACTGTGAAATTTTGAACTCCCTGCAATTTTTCCTTTCGGCCTTATATATTACATTTACAAAGTAAATAGATAAAAGCGAATCCTCAGGATCAGGGGATCTTGAGGATTTCACTATACTTGATCTGATTCTGTCATAAAATAGTCATTGGTTTTCCCAGTCTTCCGCTATCCTGCCTTGCCTCTGACGTTCTCGCTTCCCCTTATGAGATGTTATCATTCTATCGATTGAGTAGTTATCGATCAATTTGTGTCTTCTGCACATAAAGATATTAAAAATCAGTTTTTCCTGCTTAGATTCATCTAATTTGTTACTGATTACTTTTACTTGACTATAGCTATTATTTACTCTACTTTTTTTCATAAACAGAGATAATCATGTCAGGATGAGTGCTAAATAAAGCTATTACCAAGGAGAAAACATACCTTTTTCTTGACCCAACATACTCCCCAGCTTACCTTGTTGCATGACCTCAAGCAATTAAATGGTTTAGGTGTAGTTGAGTTAGGGAATAGGTAGGATATACCTCCTTCTTATAAATTCTGAAGCCATTTTTCTTCTTAAGTACAGCAAAAGCCTCGTTAACTTCCTAATCATTCAAGTTGTAGTCACTACGATACTTGTCTATAGGATACCATATGATTGGATTTCTATACTAACATCCTATCCATTTAGGCCCCATGGTTAAGACCATGTTACTGTGCTTATGGAAACAAGAGGAGGTAGCTTTAAAGTTCTGATATCCAAATGGTTCTTGGTTTCTAATAGCAGTGCTGGAGACTTTCCACCTTTGTCTGGCTACAGACAAGACTTCCTCCTTAATCTCTTGGAAGTACTCCTTTCCATCTTGTATAATATTTGTGTGAAATGGCCCCAATTTTCCCACAACACCATCTCGCTTCATGAATTTCTTGTGCCCGATAAAGAGATGCAGGGGTTTTGTAGGGTCCCCTCTAACCCATAGGTCGATTCCATATTCACACTTTCTAAAAGTATTGTGAGCCTTGGCCCACTTGAGTTGGTTAGTAGCAAAAGAGAGAAATTCCTGGAATTGGAAATCCCCTATAAAGGGGCCAGGGTTTCTATCTCTGTCATCTTTCAAAAATAGATTGTGCATATAAAGTTCACAGAGGAGGTGTTGTACCTACTCATTCTGTTCTCTGAAGCACTTGACAAAGTCCGAGGTAGTTTTGATTTCCTTAGACTTCCCATCCTTAACAACTTTGATTTTCAATAGGAGGTACCTTTCCATGAGGAATAGTGCATAATTTGTAGCAGGGGCTCTGCATGATAAGGTGTTTGAATAAAGAGAGCAGATAGTCTCCAACTACTCTTTAGCCTTTTGTAATTTTTCCCGTGCTTTCTCAAACTTTTTATGTTCAACCTTGTACTGAGCAAAGGTCTCATCCTCAGTCACTCTGAGTGCCTGAAACTTTTTCCTTAATTCTTGATGTATATGTAGGGGCACTACCTCCTCCTTTTGCTGGGTTAATTCTTGCTTAACCTTTAGTAGTTCATTCTACAGACTCCTAATAAATGCCTCCCTTACTAAGGGAACGTAAGCATGTGTCTCCTCTGTTTGGGCTTCATTATCTTGTGTCTCCATATGCTCAATTTGGACAACAGCCTTGACTTCTTCTTGAGTTATGAAATAATCAATTGGGATTCTTTCTTCAGCATCAGTCTGAACGGAAACGTTCATAGTCGGGTAGTCCATTTGGGTCTCCTACAAACAACCACAGGGGTCTTCAACCTGCATTTCAGTGTCCTCTACAAGACATGGCTATGTCTGAGTTTCCTTTGAACAAACCAAAAGAATCTCAGTTTGGGTTTCAGTATCCTTTCCAGAACAATGTTATGTCTATGTTCTTGTGGTCTTCCTTTCCACTTTCAATTTTCTGGCTCTGATGACCTCTTTTAACCACTGTCTTAGCTGCCCAATTATTCGCTTCTATTTTCTATATTTTTTAAGCATTTTTTTGAACCTATCCTTGTAGGACTTCTTTATTCTGGGACTTCCAACCGGTGGTGGTGCAACTGCATTTTCCTCAGGTTCATGCTTGGGCGGTATTGTGTCAGCATCAGGGAGGCTTTCAACTGGAATTGTATCTCCTAATGGAGCTTGAATCACCTTCTAGTCCTTATTCATCATGATTTTTTCTCTCAGGAGACCCCAATAAAATGGTGTCTCCTGAGTGGTTATCATTTTCCTGGTTTTCTTTTGGGGAGGCCTCGTCCTAAGGGGACTTAGAAAAAATAATATTGCCTTGTTGATTCTCATCTCCCAAGGTTTCATCTATAGGATTTTCTTCAGCTGGGGGGTCCACTGGACCAGTATCTACTGTCTGATTTTCTTCTCTAATAGCTTCCTCTTCATGTTGGAAATAATACTGAGAGGGGGGGTGAATCAGTATTATCAAGTCAATATTTCCTTTTTCAATTCCAGATGATATACGCTACTTCTATTAATAAAAACCGCGTATATACACAACTATAGATAAAGAAACCCGCGTATACAAAGCAGACTTATAATTTGATTTATCTTTCAGATGTCAGTTATTAATCTGTGTATCAGAAGCAAATAAACAGTACCAGAAACAGAGTAGAGGACAGCCACACACAAGAACACAAGATATAAGGAGGAAACCAAATGTGGGTGAAAACCCCCTGCTGCAATTCGTCTCTATCTTCTTTTTAATTAGAAACTTCTCTTTACAATGTTTTGTACTAGTGCAGTCTTTACCAGTACGCAGGATGCAACCTACAGAGAGCTACAACTCTCTCTCGTTCTCCAGCTTTCTTGGAAGGGAGATCCAATCCCCTAAGTTCTTATACTAGCTTGAGATACTAGTACGCAGGCTCCTACCTGCAAAAGGCTGCAACCTTCTCTTTGCTTTCAGGGACCTCGTTTCATTAATTTTCAGACTGGATCCACAAGTAACATCAATCGAACATCAAGAATTTCTTCATAACCCAAACTCCTTTTCACCAATCAAAAGCTGAAACAGATAAACACTTCTCTTATCGTTGTACCCAGAACACAGTAACTGTAATCAAACACCAATTATGAACCCAGAACACTGCAACAATAAAACAGAAGCAGCTAGAACATAAATCAAGATATATACGCTACTTCACTGTTCAGCAACCTGCGAGTATACGCTTCTGTACCACAACCAACCTGCATATACGCTTCTATCATTCACAGAAAAAGCGTGTATACGCACCTGCAATTCACTGAACCTGCGTACAGATCTATAAAGGATAATTTATTCTTTTAAGCTTTCAGACATTAGTTAACCCAGATTTATAGATCAAGAGTGCGCCATATATAACAGATCAAAATCATACAGAGATACCAATGTTCAAGCCTTGAGATTTTGATCCATCAATAGTCCTTATCCTTCTTGCGCTCAGGTTCCTCCTTCATTCAGATCTAGATCTGCACCATAACCCTATCACCAGTATTCCAGATCTATCACAATATCAGATATTCAATAATTCAGATGATTCCTTGCCACATGATCTCCTTCCTCTTATATAGTTTTAGGCCTTCCACAATACCACGGTCCAAAACCATAATAAACAATACCAAGGGCCCAAAACCTGGGGTCAACTCTTCTGACGAGATACCATGGTCCACAACCATAGGTTCAAGTTCCAAGGACTAACAACCACGGACCAAAAATAAGTTTTCCACCATGTACGCGCTTTTATGTGCATAAAAGTGCGTGTATACGCATACGCGACTTCTGAACGTATAACCCGCGTGTATACGCGTCTTCGGCAAGGTGTACCTGCGTATACAAGATTTCCTTCATTCTGAGCACCTGAACTGAGATCTGTCACCAAAGTGAGTTGCCATCAAGGACAACACCTGTACCATAGCGCCACACCTGTGCCAAAATTCCAACACTTCATGCACCTTGGCTTTAAGGCGTTTTTCCTTTGAAGGGACTGGTTCCCTCTACTCTTCCAAGAAATCAGTAAATGGCAGTGTTTGATCACAACTAGGGCTATCGGTAGAGGAAAACTAGTTGGGGTGCAATTTTTTCCTTCAACATTCTCAAATTGTTCTATTCCCTTGCTAAACATCCCCATGTTTTCCAATACCCTAGCCACCTCTTCCTCATAGTCTTGCAAAGGGGTATTCTGCAGACTTGGAGGTGGTGTGAGCAATGGCGTGACCTCATTTGTTTGAATTGGGGTATGTCGTTGGGACATCACCCATACAGAGCACCTGCATTTTGTTGGTTTCAAGGGAACGAAGGAATTTTTCCTCTTTAGTTTCCTTCTCGGACCTGGGGTTTGAGGCCCTTGCTATTATGTTACCGGGTATTTTGGAGGTGGGGCCAGAGTAGGATTTACAATATTTTCCCAGGTTAGATGTTGTTGGGCCAGTCCATGCATGATAAGAAATTTGATCAGTCTATGATGACTGATGATGGTGTGTGGGTCCTTAGCTTTCCTAACTCGTCGAGTGACATCATGCAATAGAGAATTCAAATAAAACAAAAAATTAACTGAAATTTTCTGTTTTAGGATGGCTAACAATTTGAGTTGATGGGGCTTTACCACATCCTGGTGACCACCGCATGTAATGTAACGTTGCACAATGACTGCCAATTCCTTCCATAGTTGTCTTAACACTAAAGGGTGAATCCCTTTCCCTATTCACAGTAATTTCTCACCCGGGTCCTAGAACACTGTGACCGCATTGTGCAGAAGGACGTGCTTGTCTGTCCACTTTGTTCCCTTAGCCAGAAGTCCAATGAATTCGGCTATGACCACTTCAGAGACCGTTATATCCCTACCTCTTACTGTGGTGCTTCCATTCTGCAAATTCTGCAAGAATTTGAGTGTCATTTCTTCATGAAATCCATGCAATTTATTTAGATATTGAAGCTAGCCCGCGCGCTCGAGAATTTCACGAGCCTAGTCTGATACCATGAGTATTGTGGGTTCATTTTGGATAGATCTACCTCCCATGGCTGTTGTGTTCGTGTGAATGGTTCTCCTACATGGACTTCTCTTGCACTTTCACAATTTAGAACAACAACAAATATCGTTAAATAAATTAATAGGAAAATCACGTTGATTTGGGAATTAACAAAATATACAGTCAAGTCATTTATCTAATCAACGATATTTGATGCAGGCTCATAATCAATTCGCATGCCATCCATAATGGTCGCCATCATTTCTCTAATCAGAAATACCTTGATAATTATTACGCATACCCAATCATCATGTATTCCTTACTCGAAAATCAATTTAATAATCATCATTCAATTATCCATAACGGTCACACATGTTGTTCATACGCAGAGCATCCCCCCTCGAATGGGAAAAGGACATCCACGTCTGCCAATAATGTGAAAAGCAAGTGCATGAATTGATAATTCATAAATGCAAGCAACCAATCGAGAAAAGCAGCGCAATTTATGACAAAGTAATTAAAGCAATACATGCATTAGAGGTAAAACTGGCCGAAAAAATAAAAACATATATATAAATTATTTTGTGAAAATATTTTCACCTTAATCGGTATTAATAATAAACACATAATTGGTGGTAAGTAGTAATGACTCTCATAAAGTGATTGGAAAAATATAATATAATGAATATATAACATAAGTCACCATGCATGTTGTCTTGTAAGAGTGTTTTTCAAATGGTAAATCTCCTTAGAAATGAATCCATAGGTGGCAATAGAATAGAGAGCATTTGGCAGTCTAAGATAATACACCAATACCATAAGCAAAGCCACTGCTGCTAGCAGGAGTTCATAGCCTCAACAGGGTTTCTTTTTAACCCCACAAATGAGCCAAAGTCCTCCTTTTAGTATGTAGATTATTCTTCTTTTCCTGCCATAGAGAGACCACTATGTTGGCATGGTGACTAGATGATCATAGTTCCATACACCAAGATATAACAAAATGATCAGGTTGGCTCGTAATGAGAACCCCTGTCCTTTTGATAGTTTTAATCATCAAGAAGGTCATTACCTTGGTTTGGTGGCCAAAAATGGAATGTCACCTGTTACATATTTATGATTATTGTAACTTACTCTGTCATTTTAGTTTTCAATATTATTCAAAATCAAAAAAATAAATATCATGTCTAATTTTTGAAAAACCAAAAGAAAATTTGAAAATTTGAAATATTATTTTAAATGACACTAACGACGGCATTTAAGGAATCAAGAAGGTGGGCTCGAACCATCTACTAAATTCCAAGCATTTCCACAAAGTGCGATCAAATGTCGACAAAGAATATAGATTAAGCACTCTACGGGGGAACAACAAATGCGGATTATAATTTATGTCTCAACCCCTGCAGTTGACCCTGATGTCAACATGGTTGATGGAAATCGACGGCCCGTGATCACTGCGAGGATTCGACCTTGATCAACATCTCGTACATCCCCTACCCCCGCAGCGGGCCACCCCTCATCGTCCTGCTTCACCTCACATCTGCTGCTTCATTCGCTGCCCTCATTCATTTCTGTCCATATCACCCACCATACCCTGTCACCTCATCCATGTCACTTCATTAATTCATTACATTTCCCCTATTTTTATTTCATTTATAAATAAATAAATAAAAGGGAATAAACCCTATTGTATTAGTCACCTGTTCTCGGTACAAGAAACTCCAATGCATAAACTGAGAACCTCTAGTTCATCATTCCAAGTTAGCAACTATCATTTTTAGATGTCATAGAAAAACAAGTAAGTTCCTATTCTATAATCCGTACACCACTAATGGATGTCGAGCATGATATTTCTGATACCATCTGTGCAATTAAGCATCTCCCTCTATATCAAGAAGTTATTTTGAATCACAAGAATTCGCCTGTATTTATGGCAATGGTTAGGTCAGGTGTCTTAGCAGCATAAGTCCCAAAAACCCACTTGTTTCCAGAATTCATTTAGTGGTTAGCCTTGTTTGTGTACCCTAAGCAGTGCTTTGTGATGAATCAGTTAGGATAAAGTGTCTTCCAGGTAACCTCTAAGTTAATTCGTCAAGCTTTCCATTACCTTGTCTCTCGAACTTATGTCACTTTTAATAAAGAGTCTTTGATCTCGTATTGTGACAACCTATCATCCCAGGAGTCCTCTTATGATTTATCCTTCTTAGCTCCCAAACCTGCAGAATTCTCCCTAGATGAAAAATTGTTTTCTTTAGATATCTTTGTAGCAGATATAAGACCAATTTTGCAGGTGATTTCTAAAATTCTAGGAAGGGAAGACTGCAGACAAGTTGATGAAGCAGTTTTGTGATTTTTCACTATGATGATGAAGCCAGAATTGATACTAGATATTCCAACATTTTGGGTGGACATCATTAATACTTAATTCATGACTCTGTCACTTACTGGTTCATTTAAATTTCCTTCAGTTGTCACTTATTTGTTCTTGTACTAGAATGCTGAGCATTTTGTAAATTTGGGGTTAAATATTGTAGACATAAATAAAAAGAAATAATCAGTGGTGTTCTGGACAGACCTGATGAGGGGTGATCCAGAATATGGCGGCTTGTTTGAATTTACTTCTTTATTTCTTCTGGTGGCTTACAAGATTTTGAATGGGACCTTGCCACCAACATTTCTTCCCAAAGCTCAAGAATTTATTCAATTGAGCAAAGATGTAAGATGTGGAGACTGGTTCATATTTGAAGAGCATGTAGAGATTAGGCTTTATGGAGCCTCAATCAAGCCATATAGGTTACCAAAATTTGTGCCTATGTGACTCTTTGCTCTTGAGTTTATTAGACAAATCTTGAATGTGGATCGGGTTCATTTTGGCCCCATGAAAAAGGGTTATCTCTTTAAGTTTCCCAGAACAGTGGGACTCTTTATTGTGAACACTAGGCAGGCTGCCCAAGAGGTTGAGAAATTATTGGGTGATATGTGTCTTTTGCAGGTTGTTGAGTGGGCTTATGATCCTCATCAGATAATTTCTAAAAGAAGGATAGAGAATGGATACTCATAATTTGTACATGAAAACATGCCAGAGATTGAGAAAATGGAAAATGGAGGTCCACAAAACACCAAAGGAGAAGAGATTGAAACCCCGAGTATTTCAGAAAAAAGGTTCAAAACATGCCAGAGAGGAAATTATTGAACTTGATGAAGAAGAGTCAGAAACAACAAAGAGAACTAAACTATTAGATGCAATGTCTTCAGAACAACCAGGTTTAGTAATCCAATTAGGAGAAATAGAGGGTGCACCAACTTCTCCATCCTCCAATGAGCCTGTTCATGATCAAGTCCCTCTTATTCAAATCATGTTTGCCCAGATAGCTGAGAAAAACCAAAAAATAAAGTTAAACATGGAGGCTCAGGCTGAGTCTCAAATCATTTCCGAGCAAACCAGATTATTGTCTACTATGGATTTAGAAAAGGGCCAGCTTAAAATTGCATTCTCTCATCCCACAGAGATGTTAGTTGGATCCTCTAGTAACTTTAAAACTGTCAATTTGACAGTTGATACTAAAAAACTTCCCATGCTTGACAAAATAAATTTGCACATGCAGACTGGGCAATTGATTGTCAATGATTTACATAAGACAAATGCAGTTGCTATAAAATTAGAGAAAATGTTACACAAAGTGACCAAGCAATTAAAGTTGGAGAAAGCCAATTCTATAGCTCTAAATGCTCAGGTGGATGAATTAAAAAAGATTATTGTAAATATAGGAGTCAATCTTGATGATCAACCTCCAATACAAGAATTATTGCAATCTGGTAAGCCTGAGATTGGAATCGTGAGAAAGAATTTGAATCCTCCTACAGGTGAGCATTCTATTACTATAGGGATAGTTAAATTTGAAAATGAAAAGGAGAAGCTTTTACATGATGTATTGCAGAAAACTGAAGAGATTTATTTGCTTAAGGAATCATTTTCCAAGCTACAGAAACACGTAGATACTCATGTCTACACAGTAGTGTTGCCAGCCAATACAGAGGATCCAGTGGCACAGGTATTGCAATTGGGTACAGAGTTAAAGATGGCTGAGCATGATTTGAAAAAAGCACAGAGGGATATGGAGACAGTTTGTAAACTCTTAAACTTGAGTGAAGAGGAAGCTAGAATGGAGAAGGAAAATGCAAAGAAATACAAAGAAGACTTGGAAAGGGCTGAAGAGGAGATTAAAATATTGAAGGAGAGGATGAAAGGTAATATGTCTTTAATCCAGGCTAGGGAAATTCTCTGGGATGAAATTATCAAAGTTATCAGGAACATCTGGGAATTCCTTCTTGTTGTGTCTGTTGAGAAGACAATTGTTAGGGACATGGAAAGTTTGGTTATGCAAGATAAGAAGAAATTTTTATAGAGATCCAAGTTTGAAAAAATAATGATAGCTTTTATTAACTTTAAGTCTGATGCAGAGCTAAAGGAGCATGACCTTATGGACAGAACAATATGTGCAATGGCTTTCAATAAGATGTTTATCAAAAATTTCTACAGAAAACTACTAGGAAGAAGATGAATGAAGTAAAATAAGTAGTTTCCAGGTTCAATATCTTATTTGATAAAAGAGTTAGAGCTGGGCTCCCCTCTTACTGGGATTTACAAGGAAATTTGTTGCCATGGAAATCGTATGAGACTTTGTTAGTGGAAGCAAAAAGTAAGATTGGCAGCACCCATAAGAAGACAACAATACTGAAAGGAGCAACTATTGTGAATTATCTTAATAAGGATTTTAAAATTTTGTGGATGGTAAAGGCTTTGTTTACAGACAAGCCTACTTATAGTAGGATCACAATGTTCGAAATGGCACTCAACAAATTGGAAGAGGTAGCAAAGCCAAATGTACCATTGTGGAGAAGATGCAAAGAGTGGATGATAGAATAGACAAAAGATTCAACAGTAGGGCCATCTACTCAAACCACCAATCTGAACAATGACCAGCAACAATCAATCATAATTTGATTTGATTTCATTTTGTATTATTTTATTTTCTAAGACAAGTGAGGTGTCTTGTACCCTCTAATGTAATATTTTAAAATGACTTTTACTTAACGTAGTTAGAAAGTATTTAAGTATTTTGACATTTTCTTGGTAGTTATCAACTATCCCATGATGTATAAAAAGGAGGAAAATGAAAGAAAAAAAGGGTCTGAGTTTTGGGAATCTGAAGACTACACAATTTTGTACTTGATGAATTGATGATTAATGAAAGAATCAGGAGTTTTCCATATGGTGTTGAGTATGATTTGTAATCTCTCTATTATGTGTCATTTTGTCTCTTTCTCTCTTTGAATATGGTAATGAAGTTGCGGGTCTTTGTTTGCTTCTGTGAATAAAGTTAAATTTCCTTAAAATAGTGCTCCCATGTTTAAAGCTCCTTTCTTTGTATTTCCTCTAAATTAAAGATAGTAGTTTTTGTTAAATACAACATATTGTGTTTAATTTTTCTAAGTATTCTTGACACAACATTTGTATTCAGCACCACATGGCATCTTGAAATTTTCATATCACCTATATGTCAAGGGATTTAAAAATAATGCTCTTCATATTCCTCAAGATAAAGGCACTTTATACAAATGAGTGACATCCATAATCAAACTTTAATGTCTTAGGCACAATTTCTCCACGGCCAAGAAATTGGTTCCCTGAGGGACAACATTAATTGGTGCCATTGTTGGGGTCGAAGATGAGAACATTTTTCCCTTGGTTTTAATACTTTTCTCTGGTTGTTAAGTGAGAAGGAAATATTTGGCTATATTGAATAAGAATTGCAACTCTAGCTTCAAAAAGGCCTCATACGAGGTCAAATACCTCACAACAGAAAGCTCAAGTCCTTTCAGATCCTCAGAGATTAGTTTCTAAGAGGGTCTGGAAACCAAAAACTCCATCTACAGTCCCACATCATCTGCACCTCGTAGTAGTTCTGCACATCTTTTTCCCAAAAAATTAGCAAAAATATTGTCTTTTCTTGATCAAGAACCACCTTTTACACCCACCTCATTTCAAGAGCCTAAATTTCAAGAAAATTCTTTAGAGTCTGTCTTTTTCTTTTTAGTACCTGAAAACATATCTGCTATAGATGCTCAACCTGAACCTATATCAACACTACCTCCTTTTCATACTTTATTTACCTTTTAGGCAAGTTCTACATCTGCTGGTACTCAAGGTTCAGTGAATTTTGGTCCAAACATGGCAGCACCTACATTCTTGTTGAATAGGTATGCACCTATTCAATTGCCTCAACAACTAAATCCGATGCCTCAATAATACCTAAAAATTTCTTCTTGTTTCACAGGGGAAGACAAACAAACAATAGAGAAACATATAGTGGTGTTCTGTAACTTTGTAGAAAATCTCAATGTTGAACACCTGGATGTTGTTTTAATATTTTTTGTGCAATCTTTAGACAGTGAAGCAAGAAAGTGGTTTAAAGGGCTTGCTAATAACTCTATCCCTACATGGGAGGAGATGGAGCGCCAGTTCACCCAGAGATGGGGATAGAAGCGAGATCATGGATATTCGCTTATGAAGTTTAATTCTATCAAAAGGAAATCTGATGAAAGCATTGTTGATTTCCTATGGAGGTTTAATAAGCTTTACAACAGTCTTCCAGTGGAGATCAAGCCCCCTCCTATTGGTGCAAAAGTGACTTTTGTAGGGGAATTTGAATTAGACTTTCGATTCATGTTAAGGGAGAGAAGATCCTCAACCCTTGAAAAAATTCAAACTGATGCTTTAGAAATAGAAGCAAATCTGGTGGCTATAGGCAAGGCACCAGAGACACAACCTGCACAAGATAAGGGAAAAGCCAAAGAGGAATCATCTCAAAATCAAACATTGGAGGATATGAACAAGGTGATAAAAAATTTGTCTAGAAAATTGATTAAATTGGAATTGGAGAATAAAAATTCTCAAAGACAAGTACAACATAGTAGAGGTTTTAATCACCAATACAGAAGGAAACCTTTGCAGATTTTGCAAAAGGAAAGAAAGGACCAAGATCAAGTCCAAGCGCCACTTTACTTGGAGGAAGATCCTAGTGAAGCATTAGAAGAAGATTCTAAAGATCATGATGATCATATTTCCACATTGTAAGTAGGGGATGAAGATGAAATAAGTGTTGAAGAATAATATATCGAAACAAATGTCACTTTTGATGAAAATGAAATTAGTGAGTATTGGAAGCAGTGTACTGATTTTATGCAGGAAGAATTTCACAAGAAGTATGACTTGAGATCAAGAAAAGGATCTAGAGTTCAAGAAAATGAAGGTGAGCAGCAGGTTTGTACTCCCTTACAAAAGGCGACTCCATAAGAGGCACAACCTACAAAATAGTTGAATAAAGGAAAGTAGTAGTAGAGTGTAAATAGCAAGATTCAGATGCATCAAGATGAGTCTTCTCAAGATAAAACTGTAGAAATTCCTTTAGAAAGAATTGTTTCTATTCTTGAAGAAATTCCAATTATGAGGAGAAGTGAAGAATAAACAGAAAGGAATACAAGACAACTCCATGCATTTAGTATCACTAAAGAATGGGAGAAGATAAAAATTTAGGTACCTCTCGCAGAGTTGGACAAGACACCAGCTTACAAAAAGGAAATTATTGAGTTAATAAACTTGTCTCAGAATGTAAATGTGTGATACTGTGAATCTACAAGAAGATAAACTTGTAGTTTTTTTGGCCCAGATATCGAGGAGGTAGATTCTTTAACCCCACCTTTTTACATTTATTTATTGATTCATGACTTCATCTTGCACAATTGTATGCTCGAATTTGGAGCTTCACATAACCTCATGCCATTGTGAGTAATGAAATAGCTGAATTTACAAGTCACTAAGCTCTATAGAGACCTATATTCCTTTGATTCAAATAAGGTCAAGTGTCTTGGTGTCATCAAGGGTATGGTGGTGCCATTAGCCTAGATCCCAGCCAAAAGCTTAGTAATGGATGTAGTAGTAGCAGATATCCCAACTCGGTTTGAAATGCAGCTATCCAGATCATGGGGAACTAAATTGGGAGCAGTTCTGAAGTACAATTTTACTTATGCTATTATATTGGTCTTTGGTGGGGAAGAGAGAAGGTTGTATAGAGAAACAAGGTTCATTAAGACAATTCTAAAGAATGCAGCAAGTAATTCACCTGTGTACAGTCAAGAAAAAGATTATTTCTCTTGTTTTATGCTGCATGATAATGCAAAACTCACTGAAGATAATAAGAGGAAGCTCACTTCAGCATGTGTAAATACAGAGCTGCAAATAGAAGGTGTATGGAAGTGCTTCTTTGATGGTGCCTACTCTAAGGAGGGAACAGGTGTTGGTTTCCTGTTGATTACCCCTAGAGGTAACATGATGCCATTTTCTTTTAAATTAGAATTTGAAGCAACTAACAACGTGGCAGAGTATGAATCCTTAATCATTGCTCTTCAGACAACAAAACAAATGGGGGTTCAGTCCATCTCTGTTTTTGGAGATTCATAATTGATTATAAAGCAGATAAAAAATCACTGTCAAGCAAAACACCCTAGACTCAGGGCATATAGAAATGAAGTTTGGGATTTAGTTGAGAATTTCTTTGAGGCTTTCAATATACAGTTCGTTCCAAGAGATGGGAACAGGTTAGTAGACTCATTGGCTATTGTAGTCAGCACTTTCAGACTTCCTATAAATCCAAAACTAAGGTATGAGGTCGAAATGAAGTACAGGCCGTCTATTTCAAATAACATTAAACACTGGCAGGTTTTCGAGGATGACCAAAAAATTAAGTAGTTATTAACGATGATTGAAGACTTTCAAGGCACTGAAATTGATCAAGATGGGGATGAAATAACAAAAAATGCAGAAGTGATTATAAAAAGTCCATATCTAATCAGAAGATCATTCAATTGAAGGATAATGTTTTTCCAAGAGGACTTGTCCCTCTTGAAATACTCTTTAGTTCTAATGACGTAGCAGTTGGATCAGGAAACAATTCTCAGGATGAACAAGTCCAAGATTGCAACATTGGGACCCAAAAGGAGCCCAAGCTAGTCAAATTGTTTAAGGGAGTTCCATTTAATTATAAAGAAAGGTATATTTATCTTTTTAATAAGTACACTAATGTTTTTTCTTGGTCATATGATGATCCAAATACATATGATGTGAACATAATTCAACACAAGATTCCCCTGAAAGAAGGGATTAAACCCTTTAAGCAAAAACTTAGGCAGATGAATCCTTTACTTTTTCCATTAATTGAAAGAGAAGCTAAGAAGCTTCTGGATGCCAAGATAATAGTTCCACTCTGATACTCTGATTGGGTGGCCAATTTAGTACCAGTAAGGAAGAAAAATGGCGAAATAAGGTTATGTGTGGATTTTAGGAATTTGAACAAAGCCTCCTTAAAGGATGACTATCCATTACATAAAATGGATCATGTGTTGCAAAAGGTAACTGGATCATTCAGAATGTCAATGGTTGATGGTTTCTCTGGGTATAATCAAGTGGATGTTGATAAGGAGGATCAAAAGAAGTCTTTGTTTACAACCTCTTGGGGAACCTTCATGTATGCTCGGATGCCCTTTGGGTTGATGAATGTAGGTGCAATGTTCTAGAGAGCTATGGATATTTCATTTGTGGGTGATAATTTTGTGGTGATATACCTGGATGGTATCACTGTTTTCTCCAAGTCAGATGAGGAGCATTTGGAACATCTGAAAAAGACCTTTGAGAAGTGCAGGAAATATGGCCTATCTTTGAATCCTCAGAAGTTTTTTTTTGCTCTAGAAGAAGACAAGATGTTGGGACACATTGTTTCAAGAGATGGATTAAAAATAGATCCAGTAAGGGTACATGTTGTAAAAAGATACCTCTACCCAGAAGTAAGAAAGATATTCAAAAAAAATTGGGAAAAAAAAATTCTAAGGAGATTCGTGTCAAACTATGTTGAAATTGTGAAATATATTACTAATATGCTGAAAAAGGAGAATGAAGTGCATTGGACTAAAGAAGCTAAAGAGTCGTTTTCAAGAATCAAAGAAGCACTACAAGAAGCTCCAGTTTTGATTAGTCCTGATTACCAAAATCCCTTTCAAATATTCTCATTTGCATCACCTAGTTCAATAGCTATTGTTTTGCTATAGAAAAATGATGAAGGTAAAGAGTAGCCAATTTATTTCTTTAGTAAGGTACTCAGGGATGCCAAACATAAATACAATATTCTTGAAAAGCAGGTGTATGCCTTGGTGAAGGCCCTAAAAGCTTTCAAGATTTATGTGTTATATTCACAAATTATTGCTTATGTGCCAAATGTTGCAGTGAAGGATGTCCTAGTCCAGAGTGATGTGGAGGGTAAAAGAGGAAAATGGATAGCTAAGATCCAAGAATATGACCTAGACATAAAGCCAACCAAACTAGTGAAAGGATAGGGGTTGGTGAAGATGTTGGTTGAGTCAAACTTTCAGGCTTTGGGAATTAATTTACTAACACCTGTAAATGAAGAGATGAGTAAAGAGAATGAAGATAAACCAAAACTAGGTATGAGGATCCGATACAAATTTTTATGCTCAAATTGGTATAAGTACATAGTTCACTATTTATGTTTTCTTTCTTGCCCTCAGTCATTAGATAGAGCAAGATATAGAGCATTAAAAATCAAGGCACAACCATATGTGATTGTAGAGGGTAGATTGTATTGGAAAGATCCTGCTGGAATTTTGCTGTTATGTGACAGAAGATAAGTCTACAGAGATAATTAGGGATTATCATGAGAGGTTGTGCGGGGGCCATTACAGTTGTAAGGTCACTGCACATAAAATTATCTAGGCAGGTTTTTATTGGCCTACCTTATTTAGTGATATATATAGGTTTGTCAAAGGCTGTCAAAAGTGTCAGTTTTTCGCTGAGAAGATGAAGTTGGTCTCTTTGCCATTGATTCCAGACTTCATAGAAGAACCATTTAGGCAATGGGGGCTAGACTTCATTGGAGAGATTAATCCCCCTTCAAGTGGACAGCATAAATGGATTCTTACAGCAACTGATTATTTCACCAAGTGGGTAGAAGCTATACCTACTAGAAAGGCAAATGACCAAGTGGTGATGAAGTTTTTAGAAGAAATCATTTTCAGTAGGTTCAGTCAAGTTTGTTTTTTTTGTCAGAAATAAAATTTTATTCTTTCTCATTCAACAGCTTATCACCCTCAAGGGAATGGATTGGCTAAATCCACCAACAAAACATTGGTGAAAATTCTAAAAAAAACCATTATAGAGAATCTGGAGGATTGGGATTGAAAATTGAAGTTTTCCCTTTCGGCCATCTGAGTGACTACAAAAAGATCTACAGGAAAATCACCTTTCGAGCTAGTGTATGGAAAATAGGCTTTGTTTCCTATTAGCTTGTGAAGCCTATGATTGCAATGTTTCAGGAAGCAAAGGAATAACCCAATGCTTTAGTGACAAGGATGCATAAAGTAATGGAGTTGAATGAAAGTAGAGATAAGGTAAAAGATAATTTGATTATGTGTTAATAAAAAATCAAGGGTATTTTTGAAAGAAAGGCTAAACAAATTGATTTTAAAGCTGGAGACCTGGTGCTAAGGTGGGATACCAGGAGAGAAGACAAGGGAAAACATGGGAAGTTTGACCCTCTCTGGTATGGGCCATTCAGGATTACAGAGGTAAGGGCAAACAATACATTTCACTTAGAGAACCTTGATGGCGAAAATTTACAACTGCCTATCAACGGGCAGTACCTCAAACATTATTTCCAGTTTTGAGTCACGTACACCTTGTCATTGTAAATATTGGAGTGAATTCATTGTACATTTTCCATAAAATTGAATTTGGCGAAGCAATACATGACTCCATGCCTAAGGTGAAGGCACTGATCTACGGTTCTTAGTGCTTATGTGGAAAAAGCACTATCCCTAGGTGGAGCTAGGTGTTGTAGCTTACTCTGTCATTTTAGTTTTCAATATTATTCAAAATCCAAAAAAATAAATATCATGTCTAAGTTTTGAAAAAACAAAAGAAATTTTGAAATTTTGAAATATTATTTTAAATGACACTAATGGCAGCATTGAAGGCATTAAGAAGGTGGGCCTGACCCATCTACTAAAGCCCGAGAATTTCCACAAAGTGCGATCAAATGTCGGCAAAGAAGATAGATTAAGCACTCTACGGGGGAACAACAAACGTGGATTATAATTCATGGCTCAACCCCCGCAGTTGACCTTGACGTCAGCACGGTTGACGGAAATCAACGGCCCGTGATCACTGCAGGGGTTCGACCTTAATCAGCATCTCGTACACACCCTACCCCTGCAGTGGGCCACCCCTCATTATCCTGCTCCACCTCACGTCCGCCACTTCATCCTCCACCCTTATTCATTTCTATCCAGCTCACCCGCCATACCCCGTCACGTCATCCCTGTCACTTTTCTCCCCATTTTTCTTTCATTTATAAATAAAAAAGGAAATAAACCCTGTTGTATTAGTCACCTATTC
Organism: Pinus tabuliformis; assembly: GCA_031772625.1. Lineage (NCBI taxonomy): Eukaryota > Viridiplantae > Streptophyta > Pinopsida > Pinales > Pinaceae > Pinus > Pinus tabuliformis. The sequence goes on from CM062815.1 coordinate 1,027,190,805, forward strand.
TCGGTACAAGAAGCTCCAGCGCATAAACTGAGAACCTCCAGTTCAGCATTCCAAGTCAGCAACTATCATTTTCAAATGCCATGGCCAAACAAGTAAGTTCCTCTTTTATCATCCATACTCCGCTAATGGATGTCGAGCATGATATTTCTGATACCATCTGCACAATTAAGCATCTCCCTCTATATCAAGAAGTTTTTTTGAATCAAAATAAGTCCCCTGTATTTATGGAAATGGTTAGGTCAGGTGTCTTAGCAACATTTGTCCCAAAAACCCACTTGTTTCCAAAATTCATTCAGTGGTTAGCCTAGTCTATGTACCCTAAGCAGTGTTTTTTGATGAATCAGTTAGGAGAAAGCGCCTTCCAGGTAAGCTCTCAGTTAATTCACCAAGCTTTCCATTACCCTATCTTTGGAACTTATGTCACTTTTACTGAAGAGTATTTGATCTTGTATTGTTGAAAATTGGCAACAAGAAATTGCTAAAAATAGAAGTGCTAAAAATACCACTACTAAAAATAGCAGTTTGGGCATCAGTGTTGGATTGGGCAACAGGGAATGAAAAATGGAAGTGCTAAAAATAAAAGTTCTATTTTTAGCAATTCAAGTTGGATTCCTATTTTTAGACAGTCCCGGGTCTAAAATAGGAAGTAAAATTTGAATTTGGTCTTACCAGCAGTTTGAATATTAATTAATTAATTCTCCATGAGTTAATTAGTTAAGGAAAATCAAACTTGAAGTCTTTGTGAGAACATGCAATAATTTCTGCACTGATTGGGGAATGTGTCCTTGATTTGCTCCACTAATTGAGGAATTAAGGATGAGTTCTATATTGAGAGGATCATTTGACTTAGTTTAACTTAGTCAAGTTTAGTTAGATTAATTTAACAAGTTTTTAAATTAATGAGATACAGTTTGTTGATGCTTGCATGCATGTGACAATTGTTATTTTCAGATAACTGTGTATTCAATAATGGATAACTGATGCATGTCATTTCTGTCAGAGACCCAGTTGAGATCAGAGAAGGGACAGTGTACTATTAGTTGGATGAATATTTTTCCTATAAATCAAGCTCATCCATGATGAGGATTTATCTCCTTCAGGTTTTTGTAGTTAGATCAAAGGTTAGTGAGTGTTTGAAGAGGCCAATTCACACATGTGACATCATTGGACCCCAAGGAAATTTCACAAGGAAATAGGAGGCTTGGAGGGTAGAGGAGAAGGTTTTTGAGAATCCTTTGGCTGTCTATGAGTAGTAGAGGGATTGTACTGAGAGCTGGATAGCTTCCCAGCTAAGGCTTTATGTAATCCGGACTATATTTCCACTTGTATGATAATATAGAGATGGGGTTTTAGGCATGTGCTTTCCTCGGGTAAATTCTTCTGTGTTTTGTGTGATTGATTCCTTCTTATCAGTTATATGTGTTCTTATTAATGATGCTCATGGTTGATTAAGCTTCCGCTAAATTGTTTGTAGAAGTAGATCAAGTGTTTTGATTTAGTACATTGCATTACCAGGTTGATCTACAGGTGGGAAATTTCTACATGGTATCAGAGCTAGCTGATTTGTAGAAAAAGTTCTACATGGTATCAAAGCTAGCTAATTTGTAGGAAAAATTCTACAAAATTCTACATGGTATCGAAGCTAGCTGATCTGTAGAAAAAGTTCTACATGGTATCAGAGCTAGCTGATTTGTAGGAAAAATTCTACAAAATTCTACATGGTATCAGAGCACAGGTGATCAAGGAGAGAACAATATACTGAGAGGAGATTTCAAAGTTTTGAGTTTTGGGCTGAGAGTTTGTAGAGCAGATCTGAAAATTTCTGTACAAAATTTTTAGTAGTAAATAGCAGATTTGGATTCCTTGCAGAAAAATACCCAAAATAAATAAATAAAATCGGCTCAATTGGAGTTCAGATGAGGGAGATATCGCTGATTTAAAATCAACTCTTTTTCTAGAAAATTTCGTGACGGTGGGAAAGTGGAAATAGATTGGTGTGCTAGCCAAGAACCTGTATTCACTTGAGGTACAAGATGCATGCAAAGCCTTGAGGAGCAAGAAAAGTTTAGAGACTTGGTGGTTGAGGGGGAGAGTATATTACCTCTCAACATGTAGTGCCAGAAGAAGTCTTAGACAATTATGGAGGAGCCACGATTGGTGCAGTAGCTTCAGGAGGTTGTGGAGCAGCCACAACAGGGGAAGCTGAGAGGAGATCGAGTAGAGACATCTACTCATGCAGAGACTTGTAGTAGGGGGAAACTTCGAGCCAGGTGGGCAAAGGGATCACATGCAGCCATGCCTCTAGGTAGGAGGTGTGGCAATGTGGAGTGATCATCCCATGGAGGAGGGGCAGGATCCTTGAGGTACCCAACCTCTTGGATGAGACCTTGCTATGGGAGCCCCGATGTGGAGTAGAAAGAACTGACTGATTGGGTAGAGACAGATGCGGATGGAGCGGCAGAGAGAGATACAGTGCAGGGAATCCCAGGATAGCGTAGAGCATGCACACTGCAGCAATGCGAGAGGCACAAGTGTGTTGCACAGTGCAGGGTAGCACGAAGAAGGGTGTAATAGTGCAAGATGCATGGAGATGTTGCAGTAGTGCAGAGGTCAGAGAGGGAGCACTTGTCAGTAGCAGGTAGAGCTTGAACAACAGAGTATGTTTCTAGCCCAACAGAGAGGTCAGTTGGGAGTTTTTTTTTGTTTCGAGAGTTGCTAGAGCAACCACCCTTGGTAGATGTGTTGCATGCAAAACATTCCAGAGGTACAGAATTGGGTTCAAGAGGAAGCTTTTCTTGTTGAGAGGGAGTGTTGAAAATTGGCAACAAAAAATTGCTAAAATTACAAGTGCTAAAAATAGCAGTTTGGGCATCAGTGTTGGATTGGGCAACAAGGAATGAAAAATGGAAGTGCTAAAAATAGAAGTTCTATTTTTAATAGTTCAAGTTGGATTCCTATTTTTAGACAGTCCCTGGTCTAAAATAGGAAGTAAAACTCAAATTTGGTCTTACCAGTAGTTTGAATATTAATTAATTAATTCTCCATGAGTTAATTAGTTAAGGAAAATCAAACTTGAAGTGTTTGTGAGAACATGCAATAATTTCTCCATTGGTTGGGGAATGTGTCCTTGATTTGCTCCACTGATTGAGGAGTTAAGGATGAGTTCTATATTGAGAGGATCAGTTGACTTAGTTTAGCTTAGTAAAGTTCAGTTAGATTAATTAAACAAGTTGTTAAATTAATGAGATACAGTTTGTTGATGCCTGCATGCATGTGACAACTTTTATTTTCAGATAACTGTGTATTCACTCATGGATAATTGATGCATGTCAGTTCTGTCAGAGACCCAATTGAGATCAGAGAAGGGATAGTGTACTATCAGTTGGATGAATATTTTTCCTATAAATCAAGCTCATCCATGATGAGGATTTATCTCCTTTAGGTTTGTGCAGATAGATCAGAGGTTAGTAAGTGTGTGAAGAGGCCAATTCACATGTGTGACATGATTGGACCCTAAGGAAATTGCACAAGGAAATAGGAGGCTTGGAGGGCAGAGGAGAAGGTTTGTGAGAAACCTTTGACTATATATGAGTAGTATAGGAATTGTACTGAGAGCTGGATAGCTTCCCAGCTAAGGCTTTGTGTAATTCAGACTATATTTCCACTTGTATGATAATACAGAGATGGGGTTTTAGGTAGGTGCTTTCCCCGGGTAAATTCTTCTCTGTTATGTGTAATTGATTCCTTCTTATCAGTTATATGTGTTCTTATTGATGATGCTCATGGTTGATTAAGTTTGTGCTAAATTGTTTGTAGAAGTAGATCAAGTGTTTTGCTTTAGTACATTGCATTACCAGGTTGATCTACAGGTGGGAAATTTCTACATGGTATCAGAGCTAGCTGATTTGTAGAAAAAGTTCTACATGGTATCAAAGCTAGCTGATTTGTAGGAAAAATTCTACAAAATTATACACATATTATGACAACCTATCATTCTAGGAGTCCTCTTATGCTTTATCATTCTTAGCTCCCAAACCTGGACAGTTCTCCCCAGATGAAAAATTGTTTTCTTTTGATATCTTTGCAGCAGATATAAGACCAATTTTGTAGGTGATTTCTAAAATTCTGGGAAGGGAAGACTCTAGACAGGTTGATAAAGCAGTTTTTTGATTTTTCACTATGATGATGAAGCCAGAAGTGATACTAGATATTCCAACATTTTGGGTGGACACCATTAATACCCAATTCATGAATCTATCACTTACTGGTTCATTTAAATTTCCTTCAGTTGTCACTTATTTGTTCTTGTACCAGAATGCTAAGCATTTTGCAAATTTGGGGTTAAATATTGTAGACATAAATAAAAATAAATAGTCAGTGGTGTTCTAGATAGACCTGGTGAGGGTTGATCCAGAAGATGGCAATCTATTTGAATTTACTTCTTTATTTCTTCCGATGGCTTACAAGATTTTGAATGGGACCTTTCCACCAATGTTTCTTCCCAAAGCTCAATAATTTCTTCAATTAATCAAAGATGTAAGATGTGGAGACTGGTTTGTATTTGAAGGGCATGCAAATATTAGGCTTTATGGAGCCTCAGCCAACAATATAGCTTACCAAAATTTGTGCCTATGCAACTCTTTGTTCTTGAGTTTATTAGACAAATCCTGAATGTGGATCAGGTTCATTTTGTCCCCATGAAAAAGGGTTATCTCTTTAAGTTGCCTAGAATAGTGGGACCCTTTATTATGAACACTAGACAGGCTGCCTAATAGGTCGAGAAATAATTGGGTGATATGTGTCTTTTGCAGGTTATTGAGTGGGCTTATGATCCTCATCAGATCATTTCTAAAACAAGGATAGAGAATGGATATTCGGAATTTGTACATGAAAACAGGCCAGAGATTGAGAAAATGTCAAATGGAGGTCCACGGAACACCAAAGGAGCAGAGATTGAAACCTCGAGAATTTCAGAAAAGGGTTCAAAACGGGCCAGAGATGAAATTATTGATCTTGATGAAGAAGAGTCAGAAACAACAAAGACAACTAAACTATTCGATGCAATGTCTTCAGCACAACTTGGTCTAGTAATCCAATTAGGAGAAACAGAGGGTGCACTAGCTTCTCCATCCTCCAGTGAGCTTGTTCATGAGTAAGTCCCTCTTATTCAAAGCATGTTTGCCCAGGTAACAGAGAAAAAATAGAAAATAAAGTTAAACATGGATGCTCAGGCTGAGTCTCAAATCATTTCCGAGAAAGCCAAGTTATTGTATGCTGTGGATTTAGAAAAGGGCTAGCTTAAAATTGCATTCTCTCATCCCACAGAGATGTCAGTTGGATCCTCTAGTAACTTTAAAATTGTCAATTTGACAGTTTATACTAAAAAAAATCCAATGCTTGACAAAATCAATTTGCACATGTAGACTAGGCAATTGATTGTCAATAATTTACATAAGACAAATGCACCTACTATTAAAGTAGAGAAAATGTTACACAAAGTTATCAAGCAATTAAATTTGGAGAAAGCCAACTCCAGAGCTCTAAATGCTCAGGTGGATGAATTAAAAAGGATTAATGTAAAGATAGGATTCAATCCTGATGATCAACCTGTAATACAATAATTATTGCAATCTGCTAAGTCTAAGATTGGAATCTTGAGAAAGAAGTTGAATCTTCCTACAGATGAGCACCCTATTGTTGCAGGGATAGCTGAAGTTGAATATGAAAAGGATAAGCTTTTATAGGATGTATTGCAGAAAATTGAAGAGATTTCTTTGCTTAAGGAATCATTGGCCAAGCTACAGAAACAGTAGATACTCATGTCTGCATAGTAGTGATGCCAGCCAATACAGAGGATCTAGTGGCACAAGTACTGTAGTTGGGTACAAAGTTAAAGATGGCAGAGCATGATTTGAAAAAAGAACAGAGGGATATGGAGACAGTTTGTAAACTCTTAAACTTGATTGAAGAGGAAGCTAGAATGGAGAAGGAAAACGCAAAGAAATACAGAGAAGACTTTCAAAGGGCTGAAGAGGAGATTAAAATATGGAAGGAGAGGATGAAAGGTAATATGTCTTTAATCCAGGCTAGGGAAATTCTCTGGGATGAAATTATCGAAGTTATCATGAACATCAGGGAATTCCTTGTCATTGTGTCTATTGAGAATACAATCGTCACGGACATGGAAATTTTTGTTACACAAGATATGCATAAATTGTTAGAGAGATCCAAGTTTGCAAAAAGAATGATAGATTTTACTTACTCTAGGTCTGATGCAAAGCTAAAGGAGCATGACCTTATATATAGAACAATGTGTGCAATGGATTTCAATAAGATGTCTATCAAAAATGTCTACAGAAAAACTGTTGAGAAGAAGATGAATGAAATAAAAGAAGAAATTTCTAGGTTCAATATCCTGTTTGATAAAAGAGTTAGAGCTAGGTTCCCATCTTACTAGGATTTACAAGGAAATTTGCTGCCATGGAAATCATATGAGAGTTTGTTAGTGGAAGCAAAAAGTAATATTGATAGCACCCATGAGAAGACAACAGTACTGAAAGGAGAAACTATTGTGAATTATCTTAATAAGGATTTTAAACTTCTGTGGATGGTAAATACTTTGTTTACAAACAAGCCTACTTATAGTAGGATCACAACATTCAGAATGGCACTCAAAAAATTGGAAGAAGCAGCAAAGCCAAATTTACCATTGTGGAGAAGATGCAAAGAGTGTGTTATGAAACCAGCTCACAAAAAGATCGAAAAGAGAGATCCACGCCTTAGAATTCAGCCTCTTCGAGGGGGCAACCTCCTTTACATTACATAAATGAACAATTCTTGGATGATACAAATGACAAAACCTCCTTTCTATATATAGGAGTCTAAGGAGTCACAATATAATCCAGCCAACCTAACAATAATAATATAAAGCCACAAAAATAACAATAGAGGGATTCTATGGGGCACAGAAATAACAATATGGGGGTAATAGGGGCACAACAATATAAATAGGGGTATAACTACAATAGTAATGGGGTAATCACTAGTATTATAGGGACCCAACATGCCCCTCTCCTTCAAAAAAGTGTTGTCCTCAACGCTTGAGCAGTTTTGGATACTTCTGCATAAAATTCTCATCCTCCCATGTGGAATCTTCAGCGGATAAGTTCTTCCACTTGATAAGATACTCTGAAATTGATCGATTTCGTAGCTGTCGAGTTCTTGTTTCTGTGACTGCTTCCGGTTCCAATATAATTTTTCCTTCCTCGTCAAGTTCTGGCAATATTGTTTGAATTGGGAGCTTGTCACCTATAACCTTCTTTAAACATGAAACATGGAAAACTGGGTGCAATCGAGAAGCTGCAGGAAGCTCCAATTTGTATGCCATAGTACCAATCTTTTCCAACACCTTGTACGGACCATAATACTTTGGTGATAATTTATTATCCTTCTTAGCTTGCTTTAGGGACATTTGCTTATATGGTTGTAGCCGTAGGAATACCCAATCACCTACATCAAAACTTCTTTCACTGCGATGTTGATCTGCCTGTTGTTTCATTCTATTTTGTGCCAACACGAGGTTATCCTTTAAGAGTTGGAGGACTTGTTGTTGATGTTCGATGTGATGTTCCACTGCCTGAACCTTAGAATTTTCTCTTAAATATGATGTGATGGATGGTGGTTGATACCCATAAAGTGCCATAAATGGGGTCATTTTTGTTGCTGTATGGAAGGAAGTGTTATACCACCATTCAGCCAGAGGCAACCATTTGACCCATTGTGTCTGTTTATCAGATACAAAGCAACGAAGATATCCTTCCAAACATTTGTTTACTATCTCAGTTTGCCCATCAGATTGAGGATGATAAGATGAGCTATGAGCTAACTGAGTACCAAGACAAGAAAATAATTCTGTCCAAAAATTTCCAGTGAAAATGGGATCTCTGTCACTTACAATAATCTTTGGGTTTCCATGTAGCTTTTGAACTGTTTCCATAAATGCAGTAGAAACTGTACTGGCTTTAAATGGATGTGATAATGCACAAAAGTGTGCATACTTGGTAAGTCTGTCAACTACCACCATGATGACACTCTTTCCCTCAGACTTGGGTAAACCTGTGATAAAATCCATTGAAACCTCCTCCCAACGTTGGCTTGGAATGGATAAAGGTTGTAATAGACCTGGTGTCTTAATTGTTTCAACTTTATTTTGCTGGCAAACCAAACATTCCGCCACAAACTTTTGAATATCTGATTTAAGGCCATCCCAAAAAAATTCCTTCTTAACCCTGTGGTAAGTTTTTAAAAATCCTGAGTGCCCTCCTAAGGGAGAAGTGTGCAATTCCATAAGAATCTTTTGTTTTAGCTGGGAATTCTTACAGAGGTATAAGCGATCTTTGTACCATAACGAATCATTTTTCCAGCTAAATGTATCAGAAGTACTGGAATCTTGTTGTAGCTTTTGAATAAGTGCCCACACTTCTTCGTCATTCTTCCATTCCTCCCTTGCTTCGTTTATCCAATCTGGTTGGATAATAGAAATGGCACACAACAATGCTTCCACATCCTCATCCTTTCTTGAGAGTGCATCTGCCACCACATTTTGCTTCCCTTTTTGTAGATGATTTCAAAGTCATAACCCAACATCTTTGTGACCCACTTTTGTTGCTCTTCAGAGGATAATCTTTGTTCTAAAAAGTATTTAAGGCTATCATGATCCGTTTTTACCTTGAAGTGTCTTCCCATTAGGTAGGGTCGCCATTTCTTAAGTGCATGGAGTATTGCCAACATTTCCTTCTCATAAATAGCTTTGCTTAAAAACTTTCCCTTGATTGGACGACTTTCAAAAGCAATGGGTCTTTCATCTTGCATTAGAACAGCACCAATTCCATTTCCTGAAGCATCACATTCCACAATAAAGGTTTTTGTGAAGTCCGGTGTAGCTAAGACCGGTGCTTGGCACATTGCCTCTTTAAGATGTTCAAAGGCCTTTGTTGCTTCCGAAGTCCATGAAAATGAATCTTTCTTCAATAATGTTGTTAGAGGTGCTGCTATTCTCCCATAATTCTTAACAAACTTGCGATAATACCCTGTCAACCCAAGAAATCCTCGCAGATGCTTTATGGATGTGGGGATTTTCCATTCCTTAATGGCTTTAATTTTGCTAGGGTCTACCTTAACTCCTTCATGAGATACAATATGACCCAAATATTCCACCTCCTGGACTCCAAAGAAACATTTGGATCTTTTTGCATATAATTGTTTCTCCTCCAATAGTTGTAGCACCCTGTCAACATGTTCAACATGATCCTTCCAAGACTTGCTGTAGATTAGTATATCATCAAAAAATACTAACACAAATTTTCTAAGGAATGGTTTGAAAATTGAATTCATCAAACCTTGAAATGTTGAAGGTGCATTGGTAAGGCCAAAAGGCATGACCAAAAATTCATAATGACCCTCATGAGTTCTAAATGCCGTTTTTGGAATGTCTTCAATCTTCATTCTGATTTGATGATATCCCGAACGAAGATCCAACTTGGTGAAGTAAATTGATCCATGCAATTCATCCAGTAATTCATCAATAACAGGAATGGGGAACTTATCTTTAATAGTGAGCTTGTTGAGCTCCCTATAATCTGGACACATGCGCCATGATCCATCCTTCTTGTGCACCAATACTACTGGAGCTGAGAAAGAACTTTGACTCGGTTGAATTATACCAGCCTCTAGCATTTCTGCAACCATACGTTCAATTTCACTTTTTTGGACATAGGGATATCTGTACGGCCTGATGTTTGGAGGAACACTTCCTGGAATCAGATGAATAGCATGATCATGATCACGCATAGGTGGGAGACCTTTGGGAGTCTCAAATACCTTGGAATGATTGTCCAGGACTTTTTGGAGATCTGGAGAAATAGATGATTCCAATGTGGAAACATCTAGCGAACATAATTGTGCAATTACACCTCTTTGCTCCTTTTTTAGAAGCTTTGTCATGCCATTAGAGCTGATTATCTTTCCTGGTTTCCCTGCAATACCCCTTAATTCAACTTCCTTTCCTTCCATAGAAAATTTCATGAAAAGTTCTTGAAAATTAAAAGCTATTGTACCCAAGGATTGTAGCCATTGGACTCCTAGTACAACATCAGCACCTCCCATTGGAATGGAAAGCATTGGGCTAGTCAATACATATTCTCCCATGGATAGCTTGATATTATGGCACTTTCCAGAACAATTTATTGTTCCTCCATTTGCAATCATCACTTGACACTCTGGTGCTGGATATAGGAAGCAATTCAATTCTTTTGCTACCCTACAATGAATAAAATTGTGGGTGCTTCCTGAATCAATCAACACTATTACCTTTTTCTTCTTGATTTGTCCTTCTATCTTGATGGTTTGAGGAGTGGTAATTCCCACCAATGCATTACAAGATATGGTCGGATTTATTTGTTCTTCATCTAGGCTTTGTTCCTGGAATATATCCTCTTCTTTTGACCTTTCTTGCTCCTTTTCTTCTTCCTCTTCACAATCTATGTAGAATAATTTCTTCTCAGCACACTTATGACCTTTTGTGTATTTGCTATCACAATTGTAACAAAGCCCTTTTGCTCTTTTTTCTTCCAATTGTTGTGGTGTCAACCTTGTAGGTTGTGGAAGACTATGGGCAACAACACTTCCGTCTTTATAGTTGTGAATGGTATGCTTCCTAGTTGCCATAATTTTGCTTTCCATTTTTCTTGCTAACCTGAATGCCTTCTCTAATGAATCAGGTTCCCAAAGGCGCACATCATGTTGGATATTATCCTTTAAAGACCCTATGAACACATCAATCCTATGCTCCTCTGGAATATCTTTTACCCTTATGTTCAATTTTTGGAACTCCTCAATGTGCTCCATTATTGAACCCTTTTGTTTGAGACTTATCAATTGGCTAAAAAAAGTGTTGCTTTTTGTATCCTCATAATGTGCTATCAATTCTTCCGTAAAAATTGCCCAAGTGATAAATTGTTTACGAGAACAAAGCCATTGATACCATACAAACTGATTTGGTTCCAAATATAAAGTTGCCATACGTACCTTTTGTGTGTTTTGCACATTATTGAGATCGAAGAATTGCTCCATCTGTAATATCCATGTGGCGGGATCCTTGCCATCAAACTTCCTCATATCGATTTTTGGAACATGGTGAGTCTTCGATCCAACATTAGAGTCTATGGAATCATGATTAACATTTCTTTTTTTTTCATCATGAGTTTTCTTTACTACCTTTTCACCATTAGTGACCCTTTCTTGTAGCAACTTCTTCAATTCTTCCATGTCTGTCTTCAAATCTATCTTCAAATCATCCATCTTAGCTTCCACGTCAATCATCTTAGCTTCTACGCCTTTCTTTAAACAGTCCATCTTAGCTTCTACACCTTTCTTTAAACCATCCATCTTAGATTCTGTTCCTTTTTGTGTAAGGGACATTTGTTGCACTTGGTCTTGTAATTTTGATATATCATGTTGCATTTCTTCCTCTTCTTCATGAGTCATGCTAGAGCTTTCAGGTTCCTTACTAGGTGTTTGCATTTTCTTTCCTCGAGGCATCAGTTACCGATAATAATGCTCTACTATGCCCTTTGAATTCCTTCAAAATAAATTTTCAAACCAAGCTTAAGCAAAAATTTAAGAAAATCTACACACCTTTTTTCACTTTGTAGGAGCTCGATATTGCCTCTGATGTATCTCTGTACTTTCTGATCATCTAGTCTGAATTTGTGACCTATAGTAGCCCTCTGTGTCCTCTTTCCAATGCCACAAGTCTGACCCAAATTGGATTCTCCAAGGAAGAGTTATGCGAAATCTCCCACAGTGACTTGATTATAGACTAGTTCAGTAGAGTGAACTTGTACGACGTGCCACGAGTCACTGTTTTGACCTATGGATTTGAAAAACACCCACAAGAAACTACAGTCCGTCCTCTTTCTGTACCTTCTTACGAAATTTCAATCCGATCCCTAGAGAGAAAGTTATGACGATTTTCCCCAGGTCACCTGTTTTGAATGTAATTCAGGAGTCTGCAAAAAGACCAACTTCCTCAGATCATATCTCCGCAAATATCGCGCGAAAAGTTCTGAAATTTGGACCCAAGGTTCAGCGTGATTTCTTCTCAAATGGGTTTTTTTTGCGACTTCTGAAACGTCACAGAAAAAAAGTTATAGCGAAAATGCCACGATGACCTGTTTGGAGCAGCGAAACCCTAGAATCCAAAGCTCTGATACCAAATGTTATGAAACCAGCTCACAAAAAGATAGAAAAGAGAGATCCATGCCTTAGAATTCAGCCTCTTCGAGGGGGCAACCTCCTTTACATTACATAAATGAACAATTCTTGGATGATACAAATGACAAAACCTCCTTTCTATATATAGGAGTCTAAGGAGCCACAATATAATCCAGCCGACCTAACAATAATAATATAAAGCCACAAAAATAACAATAGAGGGATTCTATGGGGCACAGAAATAACAATATGGGGGTAATAGGGGCACAATAATATAAATAGGGGGTATAAATACAATAGTAATGGGGTAATCACTAGTATTATAGGGACCCAACAGAGTGGATGATAGAACAGACAAAAGATTAAACAGCAGGGCCATCTACTCAAACCACGAATCCGAACAGTGACCAGCAAAAATCAATCATAATTTGATTTGATTTCATTTTGTGTTATTTTATTTTCTAAGAAAAGTGAGGTGTCTTGTACCCTCTAATGTAATATTTTAAAATGACTTTTACTTAAGGCTGTTAGAAAGTAGTTAAGTATTTTGACAGTTTCTTGGTAGTTATCAACTACCCCATGATGCATAGAAAGGAGGAAAATCAAAGAAAAAAGGGTCCGAGTTTTGTGAATCTGAAGACTACACAATTTTGTACTTTATGAATTGATGATTAATGAAAGAATCAGGAGTTTTCCTTATGGTGTTGAGTATGATTTGTAATCTCTCTATTGTGTGTCATTTTGTCTCCTTCTCTCTTTGAATATGGTAAAAAATTTGCGGGTATTTGTTTGCTTCTGTGAATAAAGTTAAATTTCCTTAAAATAATGCTCCCATGTTTAAAGCTCCTTTCTTTGTATTTCCTCTAAATTAAAGATAATAGTTTCTATTAAATATAGCATATTGTCTTTAATTTTCCTAAGTATTCTTCACACAACATTTGTATTCAGCACCACATGGCATCTTGAAATTTTCATATCACCTATATGTCAAGGGATTTAAAAATGATTCTCTTCATACTCCTCACGATAAAGACACTTTATACAAATGAGTGACAGGCATAATCAAACTTTAGTGTCTTAAGCACAATTTCTCCACAGCCAAGAAATTGGTTTCCTGAGGGACAAGAATGATCATGGTAGGTTGGATCATGATGAGAGCCCCTATCCTCTTTTAGATAGTGTTAATTGCATTTTCATATTTCTTTATTTTCATTTTTTTATCTTTTGATTTTTTTAGAAAGAGAGGGAGGCTCATTTGCTCCTTAAGAGTTAGGGATGGTGTAAGAAGTAAAAAGATGCCAAGGAAAGTTTATACTTTTACCCCCATCTCATCATATCAAAGGGATTTGTCCATTTGAAAGTGTGGTAAATAAGCCAACATGGTTTGAAAATAATGAATCATTTTATGATGTGTCCAAAAAAAAAGATGTCTAGCCAGTCATTATAGAGATGCACCATATCAGCTTTTGAATAAAGATAACCATCAAGAGGCTTCATAGATCATAATAGTGTTGACATTACTGTTTTTCTTTATGTTAGGCACAAATCCACTCAGATGGTGTTTATTCAAAACATAAAAGAAAAAAGAAGATGGCACAATGATCGACAATGAATCAATAAAAGAAATCACAGTTTGTCCTATAATAAGCACAAAAGTGTTGTTAAATTTATTAAACATCGATCGTTCAATCATTTGAACAACAAAATCAAAAAAGAAAACAAAATTGTTGTTAAATTAATTGAACAAAAATCGTTCAATTGATTGAACAACAAAATCGAAAGGAAAACACGCAAGAGTGTTGTTCAAATGATTGAACAACAATCGTTCAATCGTTTGAATGACAAATATCAATAAGAAAAAATGCAAAAGTGTTGTTCAATCGATTGAACAACAATCGTTCAATCGTTTGATCAATAAAAATTGAAAATAAAACCTCAAAAGTGTTGTTCAATCAATTGAACAACAATCATTCAATCGTTTGAATGAAAATAATTGAAAGAGAAAACAAATGCAAAATTGTTGTTCACTCGATTGAACAACAAGTGTTCAATCGTTTGAACAACAAGAATTTAAAAATAGCAAGCGCAAAAGTGTTGTTCAATCGATTGAACATCAAGCATTCAATCGATTGAATAAGAATGATTCAATCATTTGAACAACGAAAATTTAAAAATAAAAAGTGTAAAAAGTGTTGTTCAATCGATTGAACAACAATAATTCAATCGTTTGAACAACAAAATCAAAAAAGCAAAAGTGTTTTTCAATCGATTAAAAAACAATTGTTCAAACATTTGAACAACAAATATCAACAAAGAAAAACACAAAAGTGTTGTTCAATCATTTGAATAATGAAAATTGAAAAAATAAAAAGTGTAAAAGTGTTGTTCAATCAATTGAACAGTAATCGTTTAATCGTTCGAATAGCAAAATCAAAAACACAAAAGTGTTGTTCAATCGATTGAACAACAATCATTCAATCATTTGAACAATGAAAATTGAAAAAAAACACAAAGGTGTTATTCAATCGATTGAACAACAATCGTTCAATTGTTTTAACAACATATATCAACAAAAAATGCAAAAGAGTTGTTCAATCGATTGAACAACAATCGTTCAATCGTTTTAACAACAAAATAAAAAACGCAAAAATGTTATTCAATTGATTGAACAACAATTTCCACACAAAAGAGAAAGTGTTGTTCAATTTATTGAATAACAATACTCATGCAAAAATAAGTGATGTTCAATTGTTTGAACAACAATTCTTAGACACAAAAATAATTGTTGTTCAATCGATTGAACAACAATTGTTTAATTGACTGAACAATGATGCACACATAAAGATAAGCGTTGTTCAATTGATTGAACAATAATCATTAAATCGATTGAATAACACTTATCAAGCACTTAAAAAAAGAAAAATCCTCATATTTACATGGTGATACCTAACTGAATTACAATTAATAAAAAAACATGTATACATTATTTACAATTAAAAAAAAAAACTCAGTTTTTTGAAAGAAAAGCTATAGGGTCATCACTCTCTGCAGCTAATATTTGCATGGAGGGGTCCTCGTGTAAGTGCTAGAAGAAAGACTCCTTGGTGAGTGGTTTGTGGTAGAGCCACACCCGATGCCCATTCACCTTAAGAGAATGGCCAAACCCGTCAATGGTAGTCAAAGTAAGAGTGTCATTGTTATGTACTTCTTCAATCTCATAAGGGCTGAGCCATCTTGTGCGCAACTTGCCCGAAAAAGCCTGGAATCTGGAGTGGTTAAGGAGTGCCCAATCCCCTTTATGAAATGTCTTCTTTTTTATAAGGTTGTCGTGCCAATTTTCCCTTTGCTTCTGAATAATTGCAGTCCATTGCAAGGCTAGCAGTCAAGCTTCATCTAGTTCATTGATTTTTTGAAGTCTCTTATTTGGGCTTATGTTAAATCCAGCCCCATTGCCTGAGCCATTGTTAGAGTCTTTATTTCAAATTTGATTGGAAAAATAGGTTCTTTTCCGAACACGAGTTGGTATGGAGAGTATCTAGTAGTATTCCTCCAAATCGTGTGATAGGCCCACAAGGCCTCTGATAGTCTAGCAGCCTAGTCTTGCTGATGTGTTGAGACTGTTTTGGTCAGAATCGCTTCAATGACCTTATTGGTGCTTTTGACCTACCCGTTCACTTACGGGTTATACGAGGAAGTGATCCTATGTGTAATGTGATGGTTTATGAGAGTGGAAGTAATCTTGTGTCCTATGAATTGCCCTCCCCATTTGTTATCACTTCCCGTGGTAAACCATACCGTAAGAATAGCCCAAAGAGGAAGTTAATCATGACTTCCTCTCTAGCTCTTGGTAAATCTACCGTTTCCACCCATTTCGTCACATAATCTATGGAAACCAATATGTAGGCTTTCTAATTTGATGGCGGATGGAATGGGTCAACAAAGTCCAACACCCATTGTTCGAAGGGTTCTATGTCTAGTTGGAGTTGCAGGGACATTTCATCAGATTAGCTAGGTCAACCCATCCTTTGGAAACTATCACAAGTCTAGGCATATTTCTTAGCATCTTTAAAAATAGTGGCCCAATAATAGCCCATCTGTAGTTCCTTATGCCTATCCTTCATTTTGTGAAGTGTCCTCCACAGGGCTTGTCATGGCAAGCTTTTAAGATGTCATAAATATCATCCTCATGAATGCATCTGTGTATACACATATCAGAGCATGTGTGAAAAAGATATCCCCCAATCCAAGAGAGTCGGGTGTTGTGCTGAATGATCTGTTTCCTCTCCCTCGCTGTCAAATGCCTGGGCAGCTTCCCTACTACCAGATAAATTTCCACATCTGCGTACCATGGCATCCTGACTGTCACGGAAAACAAATTTTCATCTGGGAATTGGTCGTCTACTGCTAGTGGATAATTTACCTTTGGGATTCGAGACAAAAAATCAACAACTGGGTTTTCCTTCCTCGAATGATCCTTAATAGTAATGTCAAATTCACCCGGATGCGGGTGTTAGTACTTGGCATTAACTCTGATGCTTAAGCCACTGGGAGGCAGGACGGATCCTCATCCCCTGCGCGTGGAGAGCTTTGGTAATTGCTGTGAGTATTGCTATCATCGCGGTGGTCATCGGACGGCAGCATTAACTCAGCAGCAGGGCCGACGGGACATGGCATTAAGGATGCTACCGGAACGGCGTCGGAGAGCATTCATTCCTGGAGGGGCAGCGCAAGGTTTCAAGCGAATGCAGAGGAGCCGACGGGACGCGGCCTTAAGGCCAACTCAGAGCAGGCGTGGGATGGCATTAACGTCTGGTTTGGTGGCACAGAGCTCCAAGGGTAGCAGGGGAGGTGCCAAGGGACTCCCACGTGCTGCAGTTATGACAATTTTATTATTTATAGGAACCTGCCATTGTATTCTGGCTCATCGCGGGAAAATTATGCACAGGCGTTTCGGAGGAAGCTATCCTGCTCATTCTCGCAAAGATTCTTGCAGTAAAGGCGGTTCTGCTGCTTCTGGCAATATGCCAAGGGATAGAGGTATCCCCAGAAGAGGGGGAAGATCTGGGGTGAGGGTAAGCTCGGACAGGGGCAGTGTGCAGCCTGTTTCTCCAATCAACGAGGAGCCCCCTTCACCAGATACGGATGATTCTGAGCAGGAGTGCTTGCTTCCGCAGGGCACGTATCAATCCTTTCGCCTTCGCTTCCCAAGCCGCCTAGCGCATCCAGAAGTTGTGGTAAATTTCTCAGTTTTTATCACGGAAGAGGACCCTAGCTCCCCTCCCCAAGCTCATGACAATGATGTTTTTATTGCGGATATGACGGGTCTGGTTCACCAGACGAGACGCGATGCTGAGGTTCTAGCTCCCAGCGTTTTAGCGCAGCCAGCAGAACCACGGGAGGACTCAGGCAACGATCTCTCTATTCAGGAAATTCTGCAACTTCCAGACTTGAATGTTGCTGAAGACGTCCCAGGTGTCCCAATTCCCCCTGATCCTGAAGAAGGGATGGTCATCTGGATTGACTCCCCCAGCTATGGTGACAGCGTTCCAGCGGACCCAGCCAGCCAGCTTACATAATCTACTCCGGTGATTTCTTCTGGTTTTGGTCTTAATGTCTTCGTTTCTTATGTCTTTCTCTAGCTTTTTCAACTCTCTAGCTTTCTACAGATACTGCTGCTGGTTCCAAGTCATAGCAGTAATCTTTTTTTGCTTTAAAGCTCACAATGTAATATGGCACTACTCTATTAGTGGCCACAGTATCTCTGTCAGCAGGACTATTAGTTTTTTGTCTTCAAGAAATCATAGGGCAGATAGTGATTCTGGGTTTCAAGTAAAGGCGGATAGACAGATTTTCAAGCCTTTTCAGCTCAAAGAATGGCCTCGGCCTCTTTTGTAAAATCTAAAAGCTCTGTAAATATTTTCCTTTTTTAATATAGAATTAGCACTTACTTAGAAAAAAAAATAGTAATGTCAAATTCCTGCAAAAGTAATAGCCAATGAGTCATTCGACCATTTGTGATAGGTTTATTAGCTAAATACCAAATGGCAGAGTGATCAATATACAAAAAAGCTTGGTAGCTAGTTATGTAATTTCTATTTTTTTTTATTGTATAAATAACAACTAAGAATTCTTTTTCTGTTACTGTATAATTAATTTATGCAGGAGTAAGAATTTTTTCTAATATAATATAATATATAGCATAAGGCTTCCCGTCCTCTTCCTGGCTGAGGACAACACCTATAGATACATCTGATGTGTCCATGGATATGTGAAAAGGAAACTCCCAGTTTGGTCCATGTAATACTGGTGCTGTAGAGACTAGCTTCTTTAAACTTGTAAAAGTTGTTTCACATTTGTCAGACCATTTGAAATCAACATTTCCAGTTAAAGCATATAAAGATGCAATAATTTGAGAAAAGTTTTTAATAAACCTATGATAATAGCCTGCATATCCCAGGAAACTATGTACCTTTGTCTAAGTACATGGAGTAGGTAGTGAAAGAATTACCTATATTTTTTATGGATCTACCTGTATCCCTACTACAGAAATATAATGTCCCAAGATTACACCTTCGATCATCATCATGTGACGCTTGACATTTTTTAAACATAACCTGGTAGAAATGCATCATTCTAAAACCTTTTCTAATGTTTTCAATTCTTGATCAAAGTCATCCCCATATGGAGTAAAGTCATCCATATATACCTCAAGTCCTTCTTTTATCAGGTTGGAAAAAATGTTGAGTATAGCTCTTTGAAACATGGATGGGGCATTGCATAAGCTGAATGGTAATACTCTGTAAGTGAACATACCCCAAGGATAGGTGAAGGTTGTTTTGTCTTGGTCTTCAAAGGCGAATGGAATCTGATTGTAGCTATTGAAGTTGTCTAGGAAGGAAAACAATTGCTTCCCTAACAAGGTATAAAGGACTTGATCGATAAATGGGAGAGGGAAATTATCTATGTTGTCTTGTTCAGTTCTCAGTAATCTACATAGTGTTGAAGCCCTAAAAATCGAGTCTACAACAAGGGGGATACCCACCTGGTCCAGATCTTGGTTAGCAGCTCCTTTTCCATTTGGTATAGTGGGTCCGATTGGGGATATGGGACCAGTTTCCCAATTCATGTGTGTGTGTGTTGAGAATTGATATTTCCTTCCTAATGATTTCTAAGAAAAAATCTTTTATTCTAAATCTAATTTAACAACATGCAATTGTATTTTAATGAATAGAAATATCTAATTCTAAAACTAACCTGGGATTTAATCTTTCAGTTATGCAATCTAAAATAGTTTCCACAACAATTGGTAATAAAGATCATTCAATTGCTATAAGAAAAGAATTCAATAAAGATGAACTATTTCGTATAAAAATTTATCCGAATAGTTATGAAAAACATATCACATAATAAGTCACTCTTATATTAAGCATAAATAAATGGCTATCATCATACAGAAGTGCCAAATGATAACTCAAGCATTGAAGCATTCATACATAAATAACTAAAAATGAATATCACCTTAACACATAAGTATAATTTGTTAAGAGATAAAAGTACCATTTATAACTAGTTCTACTCATGAGCTCCAGCAATAATGATTTATATCTTCTTAATTCAACATCTACTAAGAGTACAAAAGTGTAATTTCAGTAGCAGATATTAAACACAGATATCAATAAATATTGTTCCATTCATTCATCAAAACCTCCTCGAAGGGTTCAGAAGTGCATGTTTTGAGGACAATTTTTTGATAAATTTTAGGACCATTCTCTAAATGCATGAGAAGGGTTTAAATACTACTAGCTAAATCTAAAAATAGTTTATTACAAAAATATAGGAGGCAGTTTAAATGACCTTCCTCATTTTAGGCAAAAATAAAGCAAAACTAAAACTAAAATTGAATCTAAAAGTAAAACTAGCAATTAACTATCTATGTATATGATCTTTGTAGTCGCAAGCATCCAGCATCGACTTGAGGAGAGTTGGCTGGCCGACCTCTGAATTTAGCTATCCTGCAAAAATGGAATCGACAAGTGTTGGCGCCATCTTCTTGCAGAATTAGTGAGACATTTGAGAGTCATGCACTGACTGTGTGGTTTAACCAAGTACTGCCAGTAAGAATCCCAATTTAACTTGGTTAACCTTTTGATGGACTCTGCTCTTTCTTGAGCCTTTTGTCTCCAACCTATTTGTAAATGCTACACATTTGGTAGAAATTTTCATAGCACTTGAAGATATCCCTGATAAATACCACTGGTTTTTAGAGCTTGGGTTTTTTCTTTCACCTTTAGCACTTTTTCCCTACAACTTTTCGGGCTTATAGGTGACTGAGTGATTAGAGGCTTTCCTTTTCAAGAGGTTTTTCCTGTAATCGCGCATCGGAAACTGCCTCCTTTTCTTGATCCGGGCTTCCCTGGTGCTATTTTTCGCCTCTTGTGCGCTTTTTGTTAGAGGATGTAAACCTTAAATTTTGTGGAAAGAATGAATCCATGAGTTCTTAGCTCTAAGTCTTAAGCTATCGGTCTATTATCTCATCACTATCCAGCACCCATTTGACCATGTCCATGTATGGAAGAATCTTGGGCGTTGCCGCTATTCGGTGCAAGAATGAACATGCTCGTTTTGTAATTGACACCTCAGACGACCCACGTGAGTTTGCAGTTGTTGTAACCTCCATTACTCTGGGATTTTCTTCCTCGAGTAGACTGTGCATGCCTTCCCAAGTAGTAACGTCGGCATCTCTATTACAGGTGGTGTCTGTGTATAAGGGCATCATTTCTTTGTCTTCAGAACTCAGAGCCTTTCCTTTCTTTCCCATAATATTCTGAACACTGCTATGTATACCTCTCTTCTTTTCGCTCCTGCAATTTGCAAATGAGGAAAGAGTAATGATAAGAAAAAGGTGTCAGGAAAGCTTTAAATGCTGAAAACATATAAAATATATCACCTTACGTGAAATGGCTCTTCGATCAGATCAAAACCATATTTCATTAATGATTGCCAACTAACTCATTAAATTAACATTAACGCGCATAACTGGGCATCGGTTTGTGGAAAAGATTTTTCGAACGATGAGCCCTGCAGATCTGTGATAAGACGATTTTGTGATTTTCTTCGTAATATCACAGATCACAATATCACTGTTGTGGCAATCATCTATTACCATATGTTTTCTGCGCAATGCAATTTGCGAGACGCGCCATCGCATATCGGCGATTTGAGGTATTTCACTTTAAGTGATACTTGAGGCATGCAATGCGATGAGTGTCTTCAGCACGTGATTTCGCATCGTGATTTCACAATCTTAGGATTCTATTTATAGGAAAGCACCTATTACCTTTTTGCGATGTGACGCTTTTTATTGAGAAAATGGTTTTGTTCGAACTTATCATAAAACTTAAGTCTTTTTAGATTTTCGGGTATTCTCCTAAGTTTATGATAGTAAGATTTATTCAAAAAGGGAATACAAGTCCTAATTTATTTTTTAAATTTTTTGGATAAGGGTCCCCACTTATTTAGTATTAGTGAGAAAACTAAATAAGAAGGGGGGTTGTTGCTGGCCACAACAATTGGTGATTCACTTGGAAGAACCAGTTATCTCTGCTTTTCTTTTGAATTTTCTAAACTTCCAAAATAGAAGGTTTTTTAGAGAATCAAACTTTATTATAGAAAGATAAAGTACACCATGCTTTCAGCTATTAAGGATAGTTTGTTTCTTCTATGTTAACTTTGTTTATTTACTTCCTAGAGCTAGTCATTGTATTTACATCAGTCACTACTTGGTTTATAAAGATAAAAACAAAGTCTTCTCTGTAAATCAGTTTTAAATATGCTCATTTGTCATAGGTAGAGCCTCTGCTGCCAGCGAGTGTTTATAGCCTCGACAGGGTTACCTATTACCCAGCAGTGATCCTGTATCCTACTTGGAGAAATATATGATTTTCGAAGGGAAATCCATATCCACACTTATTGCTTTTATTTTCTTTTAATCCTTAAAGAACAATGCCTTGGTTTGGTAGCCAAATTATGACAGTGTCACTCACTTGATTTATAACTTTTTTGAACAAGATGGCTCGTGATGAGACCCCTTGTCTTTTGATTGAAATAATATCGAGTCATTGCTCTATTGTGATATGTAGTTTTGGCAAAGTCAGCAAGCTATAATATCTATGATCATGATAAGTCGGCTCGTGATGAGACCTCTTATTCTTTAAGTTAAAGTGTATTGCTGGATTATTTCTTGAAGCTCGTAATTCCCTAGGTGAGGAGGAAGTCATTGTTTCCTTAAGAATAGCTCTGGATGATAATAGTAGAGTTTTTGGAAAGAGCTTTTCTACAAAGAATCTTCGTTTTGTTATTGATACTTTTCATTTGACTAATATAAAACAAATTCCCACTAAAGGTCATTCTTTATAAAAATTTACAAGGTTGAAATTAGTATCACTTTCAAGCTTATAGCCTTTTGACTGTATCTTTCAATAATAATGTCCAATTTTCTAATTCAGTCCTATTTATACAAGCGAAAAAAACAAAATTTAAAAGAAATACTAGTCTTTTTTGTGAATTCAAAATGTAACCATTTACAACTGGTTTTATTATCAAAATAAAGGAAAAACTAATTTACCAAAAATAGAAGAATGATCTCCTATGGAAAGTATTTTTTATGGATTTGCTTATTAACAGGTAAAGATTCTCTTTTTCCTATTAAATCCTGTAACATAAAGTTAGATGGACCTATGATTTCTGCGATATGGAAAGGGCCAAGCCACATTTGTTGAAACTTCGTATGTTTTCCCTTTTCCTCATGAGCCTTATCCCATTTTAAAACTAGATCTCCAATCTGAAATTCCTTACTGAATCATGTTTGAATCAAAATAATCTTTTACTAATGCTTGATGGTGTGCATGAGTTATTTTAGCCTGTTCTCGTTGCTCTTCTAGCTTAAGGATTTGCAACTGCCTTAGTTGTAAGGAAGAAGTTTGTGTTTCATAAATAAATTGAACTAAGGCCAGCGAAGGAATCACTAGATGAGTTGGAAGGACCACTTCTTTCCCATAAACCAAATTAAAGGGAGAAGTGCCAATGGAGGCTTTTTGCATTATTCGGTCTGCCCATAGAGCATATGTTAATGATTTGTGCCAATTCTTATGAGTTTGATCAATGGTTCGCTTAATGATTCTAATTAAGTTTCTATTTGTTGATTCAGCTAACCCGTTCCTCTGTGGGTAATAATTGGCAGAGTATTTAAGCTTAAAACCTCTTTTGAGCACAAATTTAGTCATAACATTGCCAGAAAAATACGATGCATTTTAAAACATTAAAGCGGAGGGTAAACCAGACCTGGTGATTATGAACTGATCTATGAAATCAATAATGTGTTTGGAATTAGCTGTCTTGAGAGGAACTGCTTCTACCCATTTAGTAAAATAATCTGTAGCTATAAGGATATACTTATGCTGTTTAGAAGAGTGAGGAACGATCTCACCTATTATATCCAATCCCCATTGATCGAAAGGTTGATCGATATTGACTAGTTGCAAGGGTAATGATGGTTTCTTTTGTCTCCCAGTAGCAGTTTGAAAAACTTGACATTTCCTTACGTAGCTATGCACATCTTTGAATAGTGTAGGCCAATAGTACCCCACGCACAAGATTTTATGTGCTGTAGTATCTTCAGCATAATGTCCACCTACTGGTCCATCATGGAGTTCCTGCAACACCTTTTCAACTTCAGATTTCTCGAGACATCGAAGGAGAACAGAATCATAATTCATCCTAATAAGTACATCGTTTATGAGTTGATATTGCTTAGCCTTCAACCTTAGGGCTCTTTTCTTCGTATAATCTAGGTTTGAAGGAGCATATCCATTCTTTAGATAAAATATGATATCAACGTATAATGATTCAATATCGTTTAGACTTACCTCATACATTTGTACTTCTGAAGACAGTATTTCGGAAATAAGCGATGCTCCAGCCAGCATTTTACAAAAGCCTTGACCTTTTATAATATTTTCTAGTTTAATTGCAATGTCGTATTCTTGTAAGGCCGTAACCCAATTTGCTCTCTTTTCACCCATATATTTCTGTACTAGGAGATTTCTTACTGCTAGAAATGGCACAATGAGTTTTGTATGGGTTTTAAGTAAGAAGGGTCTGAAATGTTTGATCTCTTTGAAAACAGCGTAAGCTTGCTTCTCGACATCAGAATAATTTAATTCGGCTCCTTGTAGATTTTAACTGAAAAAGGCAATTGGGGCTTCCACCTTATCTTGATTTGCTTGAGTGAGTATCACAGCATATGATCTGTCAGAGGAAAATGTATACAAAATGAAAGGATCGGAGAAATTTGGAGTGGCTAAAGGTGGGGCGTTTACAATTGCTTGTTTAATCAAATTGAATGCTTCATATTCTTCTTGGCCCCATTTAAAGATTGAATTCTTTTTAATCATTGCTTGTAAGGGAGATACGATCCTTGAAAAGTCTGGAACAAATATCTTTACAAAATTAATCTGGCCAAGGAAGGATTGCATAGCTTTCTTGTTGTGAGGCAAGGGTATTTCGGAAATCTCCTTGATTCTGTTGGGATCAATATGGATTCCAGATTTTGACACTATAAATCCAAGAAGTTTTCCTTCACTTAATGCAAAAAATGACTTTTTTAGGATTAAGTGAAATTCCATACCTTTGGCATTGTTGGAAGATCTGTTTCAAATATTTGAGATGATTACATCGTTTCTTAGAATATACAGTTATATCATCCAAGTAGATTACTACTGATTTGTTTAATAATCCCTTAAATGTGATGTCCATTACCCTTTGAAATGTGGTGCCAGCGCTGATCAGACCAAAAGGCATCTTTTGATATGCATAAGTACCCCATTTGATTCTGAACGTGGTCTTTAATTGATCATCAGGGTGGACCAAAATTTGGTTGTAGCCGGAGAAACCATCCAAAAAGGACATTAATTCTGATCCTACAACTGCTTGTAATATTTGCTCCATGGGGCTATAACCTCCATTGCTCTGGGATTTTCTTCCTTGAGTAGACTGTGCATGCCTTCCCAAGTAGTAATGCCGACTTCTCTATTACAGGTGGTGTCTGTGTATAAGGGCGTCATTTCTTTGTCTTCAAAACTCGGAGCCTTTCCTTTCTTTCCCATAATATTCTGAACATTGCTATGTATACCTCTCTGCTTTTCGGTCCTACAATTTGCAAATGAGGAAAGAGTAATGATAAGAAAAAGGTGACAAGAAAGATTTAAATGCTGAAAACATATAAAATATATCACCTTACGTGAAATGGCTCTTCGATTACATCAAAACCATATTTGATTAATGATTGCCAACTAACTCATTAAATTAACATTAATGCACATAACTGCGCATCGGTTTGTGGAAAATATTTTTCGAATGACGAGCCCTACAGATCTGTGATAAGGCGATTTTGTGATTTGCTTTGCAATATCACAGATCACAATATCGTTTTTGTGGTAATCATCTATTACCATATGTTTTCTGTGCAATGCGATTTGCGAGATGTGCCATCACATATCGGCGATTTGAGGTATTTCGCTTTAAGTGATACTTGAGGCATGCGATGTGATGAGTGCCTTCAGTGCGTGATTTTGCATCATGATTTCACAATCTTAGGATTCTGTTTATAATAAAGCACCTTTACCTTTTTGCGATGCAATGCTTTTTATTAAGAAAATGGTTTTGTTCGGAGTTATCATAAAACTTAAGTCTTTTTAGATTTTCGAGTATTCTCCTAAGTTTATGATAGTAGGATTTATTCAAAAAAGGAATACAAGTCCTAATTTATTTTTTAAATTTTTTGGATAAGGGTCCCCACTTATTTAATATTAGTGAGAAAACTATAAGAAGGGGGGTTGTTGCTAGGCACAACACATAGATACACCACTTCCCATTTTTCTTGGGGACGACCACCAATGGAGAAACCCATTTTCTATTTGAAATAGGATAAATGAAATTCACATCCAATAGCTTCTGTGATTCTTCTTTCACAATATCCTTAAGGTGCAGATTCAATATCTGTTGAGGTTGCCGGATAGGTCGAGCATCCTTCTCGGTATAGATGTGATGTGTGCACAGTTGTGGATCTATACCCTTCATATCAGGATAATCCCATGCAAAAGCCCCTTTATATTTTTGCAAGACCTGAATGAGCTTTTGCTGCTAATCACTGTCCAAGCTATCATTAATGTTTAAAACTTTTCCTGGTTCAATTTCCACCATCTTGCTATTATGAACAACTGTCATCTGCATGTGTTTATCATCAGTATCCTTCAACGGATCTTCAAAGTCTTCATTATCATGAATTGCTTTTAACATTTTACACTTTACATTGCTCACATTAGCTAATTGATTAATGAAATTGTTGATAATGTCGTCTTCAGTCTGGTATTTGAATTCTAGTGCCTCTGCTACTGTGAGTGGTGAACATATTCTTTCTTCCTAGTATGCTGGTGGCTGTTTACATGTTTTTACAATGGGTAGACTTGGTTTGGCAGGGGGATATAAAACAAGATTTTTTACAGCATCCCCCTTTGCAATAGTCATGTTTCCCTCCCGACAGCCTACATATGCATCAGCTGTCACCAGCCAAGGTTGGCCCAGTATCATAGGGTGCCCATCCAATCGACTCTTTAGGTTTATAACAAGAAAATCTACTGGATATTCCTATGAATCAACATAAATTGTAATATCTTGTAGATTCCCTTCTGGCTTTACCACCGAACGATTA
The DNA here is from genome assembly GCA_031772625.1 of Pinus tabuliformis. NCBI lineage: Eukaryota > Viridiplantae > Streptophyta > Pinopsida > Pinales > Pinaceae > Pinus > Pinus tabuliformis. Next base: position 1,027,217,845 of record CM062815.1, read on the forward strand.
GCAAGTTCTAGTAAGGTGGTGGTTAGTTCCAAGGTTATAATACCAAGTGGTTGATAGGTTTCTGCTGTTAAAATATTAATGGTTGCAGCCAGATCAACTAGTGTATTGGGGAAAGGGTGGCCATATATCTGAACTATCACTATGGGATTCCCAGGATCTTCATACTTTACCGAATTTTACCCTACCAAGAGTAAATCAGATAAGGTTCCTACAACATGAATGGTGGGTGAAGTTTTTTATTTCCTCATAGGCTTCTTTACACATAACTCTTTAATTGTTTTAGCATAGATGGGAATGTCCTGAATGGCCTAGAGGAGAAGAATTTTTATACAAAGATTTTTTAGTTCCCCTACAAGATCAAAATCTGGGTAAACAATTGGCTTAGGTATCATTAACCTTTTGGGGAATGGGGGAGAAGTTACTATGAGTTCCTTTGGATCCTTCTGCTGATATGTCTCTTCTCCTCATTTCATTTCAGTATCAATTATAGGTGGTGGTATATGTACAGGTGGTGATTCGATCTTAATTGATGGCTGATCCCTGTTTTCCTCAGGAGTGATGATATGTCCTGACCTCAGTCTAAGTTCATTACATTCTTTTTGCTCAATCTCATAGTCTGATCTTTATACAATTTGCACCAGCTGGACCGGTCTATTATTGGGATTCAGATTCGGTTAGGTTGGAAGTTGAGGGCGCAGAAGAGGTTGAGGATTTTGTTGTAATGGATAAGGAGCTGACAATGTGGGTTAAGGTTGAGGACCTGTCCCCATAGGATTTTTAAATATTACCAAAGGTCATTGCCAATTTGTAGACCAATTCAGATTTTTAGAAGTGGAGGCAAGCCATTGGGATTGATAGGGATTGCCTTGCCAAATAGGAGTAAAAGGAGAATTTGGCCAACCATTACCCGGAAAGGATTGAGTTGAACATGGTGTCATAGGGAATGGATGAGGATGCCAATTCGAGTAGTGTGATTAGCCTTGCCATGCTGCCCCACGGTTTTGTTGCTGATTAAACTATGAAGAAGGAAAGAACTAGGATGCATCTTGTGACATACCTGGAGGTTTGGCATGCCACTGTCGATGCTGGTTCATTAGATATACTAGCTCTGTCCCTTCTTCTACTTCCTTGAACACTACTTTCAACCCTAGGAGTGATGGAAATTGTTCAGTGGAGTGATCCTTGGTTTAGATAACGCATGTCTGAACCATGTCTAATGGACACTCTTGTTGGTTGTGCTTCTTCCGATAGTGTGGGCAGAAAAAGACCAAGTTTCATTCTCCTAAAGCTTGTTTTTGTTTAGCCTGTAGGACGTCCAACTACATTGTGAGGGTGCCTAGGATTTTCATTTTGAAATCTTCCAGGAGGTTACTGATTTCTGTTCATGTTATGCCTCCATTGTGTGGCTTTCTTCCCCTACTCATGGGATCTCGGCTTGCTACTCCTGTGCGTGAGCTTCCTTGCGAACACCTGATACACAAGCAAATGATTTCATCATAATATTCCTGAGAAATATCTCCTTTCCCCATTAAATTTAGAGTTTCTAACCACTCGTCTTTCATTCCCTTAATTAAGATAGCTCTTAAGACTTCTTTTGGTAGGGTGGTGTGTGGAGATCTCTACAAGTCATAATGAAACTGTTCGACATGTTCTTCTAGAGTTTCATTATCCTTTGCAGCCATCTTAAATATTTCATCCTTTAGCTCCCTAGTCTTGCAAAAGTCCTAGTATCTTGTGAGAAAGGAGGTTTTCATATCATCCCAAGAACTAATTGTACGTCCACCCAGACCCATGAACCATCTTAAAGTTTCTCCTTTAAGAGTAGAAAGGAATAGTTTTATCTTTTGGGGGTCAGTGGTGTAGTCATACCTTCTGCAGAGGACATTGAATTCAAACAAGAAGGCATCAGGACCCTTTGTGATCATCCCATGAAAATTTTGGATGCTCTATAGAGGAATAACCTTCATGGGGGCATTGGCCACTTGGTCGACTATGGGGTATTCCAATGTCAAGGTTTGACCTTGAGGTGGTTGATTTTCCATTTGGTCAAAGATGTGCCAATACTCTTCAGGGATTTCAAGGGGTGATTTTCGAGTAAGTGTTGGGTTGTGTTATATTCTTTTTGCGTAGTTAACAGGGGGTTTGAAGGGCACCTGTAACCCCACTTTATGGGTTCTGGGGCAGCGCCTTGGAAAATTTTGGTTTTGGACCCTATGTTAGGTTGGGCGGACCCACCTATGGTTTCGTGCATGATTTTCGCACATGTTTTTTGGATGCGATGGTTTTCGGTCCATGGTATTGGACGCAATGGTTTTCGGTCCATGGTATTGGACATGATGGTTTTCGTTCCATGGTATTGGATGCTTTGGCATGTATAAATATGTATTGTAACATTGAAAGGAACATAATGAAAAATCAAGCTAGTAGTCCTGGTTTTGGGATCCAGAGGAGAATCTCTGTGTATATGTGTTTCATGTGTTATGATCTCACATTGTTTATTGTCTATGTTTTAGAATTTGTATGCAGGTAATTTCTGTATGGGTTTAAAACCTACATTTGGTATCAGAGTTGTTTTGGCTTCAAGGGGACGCCTTTGTTGCTGAGGGGTTTCGCTTGGGCCTGTGGTAGACCCTATTCAGTGGTTGATCTGCGAGATCGATTCTGGTGGTAAAAGAAGATGGCGAGCAATGGAAAGATAGAGATCAAGTAATTTAATGATCAAAGTTTTGAGTTGTGGAAACTCAAGATGGAGGATCTGTTGGTGGATAAAGACTAGTGGATCATGGTAGATTTGGGTACTAAACCAACGGGAGTGTCCGATGAAGAATGGAAGAAGTTGGATCAGAAGGCAAAGAGTACAATACGATTGTGTGTCTCAGATTCAGTATTGTTGAATGTATCAGGGGAAGCTATGGTGAAGGCTTTTTGGGACAAGTTAGGGACTTTGTACGTCTCTGGTGAATAAACTATTCCTGCGGAAAAAGCTGTATAACCTAAGGATGAAAGATGGAGACTTAGTGACAAAGCATCTGAATGCATTTAATATTGTGGTAAGTCAGTTAGCATCTGTTGATATTAAAATTTCAGATGAAGATAAGTGCATCAGTTTGTTGTGTTTTCTACCAGATTCATGGGATAGTCTGGTTATTGCAATAAGTAGCAATGAAACTGCCTTGCATTTTGAGGAAATAGTCTCATCCTTGCTGACGGAGGAGATGAGATGGAAAAATATGGAGAGCCAAAATGGTGATGCCTTGTCTGTACGAGGGCGGACCCAGAACAAAAACAAAAATAAGTCATCGAGTGGGAGATCTAAATCTAAAGGGAGATCTAACTCTCCAGGAAAACTTGTAAAGGTGGTGTGTTGGAAATGTGGAAAGGAAAGGCACTACAAAAGGGACTGTAAATCTAAATCTCCTGACAAAGGAAAGGGATCTAATGAGGCTTCTTCTGCAGAGGTGAAAACCACCTCAGATGAAGATGGGGATGTGTACTTGGCTTCTTCAAGTACACATGTAGATCATGAGGCATGCTTGATTGACTCAGGTGCATCCTTTCACTTCACACCCCATATAGAGTGGTTCTACGAGTATGAGAAATATGATGGTGGTGATGTCTTCTTGGGGGATGATAGGAAGGCTAGAATCGTTGGTCACAGAAAAGTAAAGTTGAAGTTGCAAGGTAAAAGGATTAGAATGCTTCTAGGTGTTCTACATATTCCTGCATTAGCTAGAAATATGATTTCTAATAGCAAGCTGGATGATGCAGGTGTAAAAACAGTGTTCGAGAAGGATACCTGCAAGATGGTTTGGGGAGCACTGGTCTTGATGTGGGGAGTTCGGATTGGAACTCTATACAAGTTGCAAGGTAGCACTATTATTAATGGGTGCAATAGTTCTGTCGTTCCTGAAAGTGGAGCAAAAAATCTAGTGGTCTCTGGAGAGAAGACCATGCTATGGCATCAAAGGCTTGGACATATTGGAGAAAAGGGCCTTCAGATACTTCATGGTAAAGGTATGGTAGAAGGTATGAGTAATAGCTCTCTGGATTTTGATTTCTGTGAAAATTGTGTATATGGGAAGCAGAATCGGGTGAGTTTCCCCTCTGGTAGTAAGAGGTTGAAACAAATATTATAACTTGTGCACAGTGATGTGTTTGGACCTATGAAGGTTCCATCACTGGGTAAGTCTGTGTACTATGTGTCAGTTATAGATGACTTCTCAAGGAATACATGGATATATTTCCTTAAGAAGAAATCTGAAGTCTTTGACAAGTTTAAAGAACTTAAGGCTCTAGTAGAAAACCAGACAGAGAAGAAGATAAAGGTGCCGAGGACAGATAACGGTGGAGAGTTTTGCAGTAAGGAATTTGAAGAATTTTGTAAGAATTGTGGTATAGCACGACAGAAGACTACTCCATATACACCTCAACAAAATGGAGTTTCAGAAAGAATAAATAAGATGTTGATGGAAAGGGCAAGAAGCATGCTGAGTGGTGCTGGGTTAGGACAAGAATTCTAGGCAGAGGCAGTGGATACTGCATGTTACCTGGTCAACAGGTCACTTTCATCAGCGTTGGAGGATAAGACTCCACAAGAGGTATGGACTGGTAAGAAACCCTCTCTTTCACATCTAAGGGTATTTGGATGTGATGCATATGCACATGTTCCAAAGGAGAAATGAACCAAGTTGGGTAGTAAATCTAAAAAGTGCATCTTTAATGTGTATAAGGATGGTTTAAAGGGTTATAATCTTTGGAACTCAGTCACAAGAAAGGTTTTGTATAGCCGAGATGTGGTTTTCAGAGAGGTGAAATATGTTATTAAACATGAAATCCAACCAAAGGAACCCAAGAAGATAGAGTTTGAGCTAAAGGAGGAAGAATCAGACTCTACAGCAGATGAGGAATCAGAAGATGAAGAGCCACAAACTCTGGCTTTGAGAAGATCAGTTCGAGAAAGAAGGCAGCCTGAAAGGTATAGTCCTTCTGCTTTCTGTCATGTGGAAAGAGTCAATTTTGCGGACAAAACCGACCTCCCTAGAAACTAAGGCTTTTCTAGTGACAAACAAAACAATCAAGCACTATCTTTCCCTAAATATGCATTTAAAATAAAATCAACCAGGTGTTTAAGGCTTACCTTTATTCCAACGCTGTTTGTAGCAGCTAAGCCTCTTCGATCCAGATGAGCTCCTTCTCCTTGAAGCCTGCATACACAAACAAGCAAACGATTACATAGCACCTGAATAACTCATATAATAAAACATATTCATCATAAAGACCAAGGAGTTTATGAAACAAATTATATATAACAACTTGTTGAGAAAAATGAACTTAATTGTATTAATTGGAAATAAAAGAAACCTTACAACCAATGCCTTGGTGTTGTGCAGGTCCCTCCCAGGGTCTAGCAAGAGTTCTCCTCTACTTTGGTCAGCTCACCCACTTCCAAATGAAGCTAAGAAAGGAATGTGATGTATCCTCCCAAGCTCTATAAGGGATTCCTAATTTCAGCAGCATCTACCCTTAGGAATGTTCAGCTTTCAACCTCCCTTGCCTCTGGCCCAATGCCTGTATTTATAATGCTTTGGAGGGAGTTAAAAAGGTCCACCATCAATGGGATAAGCCCCTCTTTCAAAGGGATAGCTCCCCTCTTCATGGGATAAGTTCCTCTTTCATTGGGATGCATGAACCATCTGGAGGCGCTCAATCCACGTCAAACCATCTTCTAGAATGCTCTAGAATCGACCGCAAGTACGTTTTTTGAAGTAAAACTTGCGCCTTTTGACTTTTACAGGGGTACGCACCCACCCTTTTATAGACAGAGCGTACAAGTACACAGGTATTATGTACTTGAGGTGCGTGCACACAGGTAAGAGTAAGAGAAAGTGCGGAACCAGAGTTATATTGATTTGTTAAAGGCTTTATCTCTTTTTTGGAGTTTGACATGAGGAGCAGAGGTATAAGACTTGCCAAGGAGGACAATATGGTTATTGATGGAGCCATACTGACTGCAAATAGTCAAGGTGACAAATTTTAGTGTAACAGATTGCCCCCTAAAGTGCGAGGTCTGTAGTAGATTAGGGTTTTATATCATCTAGGAAGGGTGAAGCACTTTATCATTTCGAGGATTATCTTGTGGAGAAGCCAGTCGGAACCTGCAAATATTCAACACAAAATACATATATGAGATCATATCATCGCTGAGGTAGGCATTCCCATACTCAGATCAAAAACTTAACTAACAAACTAACTACTGCTCTGATATAGGAATGATTTCGCAATAAATCATAATCATAGACACAGTATGGACGCAGCCATCTGTTTATAATTAGTCTACTGTATAATGAATGCAAAACTCCTCGCAGCCTGGATGGCGGAAACTAGATCCAGGGTCTTCATTTTTGCTTCCCAAAATAGTACGATTCTATCCATGCGAATAAATGAGTTGATGTCGAACATGGTAGAAACCACTTGATTACCAGTCAATGATGTAAACTGTTAACAACTGTGAGAGAGACCACCAGTGATGTCAATGGCTCTCAAAGTACCTAGTACAATCCATGAGATGTGAATGAATGTGTTGATGTTGAACATGTCACAGAATCCTTCGATCGAAAGTCAATGATGCAAACTATCGTCAAAGGCGAGAAACCTGCCATTGAGGCATGCAGATTTCAAGGTACTGATGATTCCTAGATCATCTTTCTAGATATTGTGCTGATGTCGATAGAAAGCGATCCATCGTAGGCAAGCCCACAACACGAAATCATAGATCAAGCTGAAGAAATGTAGCTGTAAGGACTGACTCAGGGATGGTCAAGATGGATGACAGATATTTTGCAGATGAATGGTTTATTTGCAAGACTCCTCTTGAACACATAACGACACTACAGATGGCTTGGTGACAATTGACCCAAAGTTAATACCCAGAAACCGGCTGAAGACTTTCAATGTGGTTTGATCAACTATTAGGCAAAGGATTTCCCAACCCAGGTGAATGAAAAGTGTCGTGTTCAAGAGTGGTGATAAGGGTTTTCCGAGACAAAGTATAACAAATAGGCTCATTTTCCTCTCTTTTCCCCCACCATTTCTGGCAAGTACCTCTTTATTTTTTACAAGCTTGAGGAGGATAACATTTGCTTGATTATAAGCTCATCCTTCGGATGAGTCCAACTTAGTTTAGATTCGAACCCTAAGAAGGAGTGGTCCGTTCCTGTTTGTAATCGAACAAGTCCTTTACTGTGAAATTTTAACGAGTCCAGTATAGGAGAAACTCGACGTTTTTCAATTTTAGAGAGTCTGAAAAACTTAAGAAGACTCCAGGGTTGACCTTTTTCGTAAATTTGTGTCTCCCAAGCCCGAAAAAGTATAAAATAATACTTGAGAGAACCGCTTGATCTTTACGACCAAGGAGTACTTTCATGATTAGTGTCTCTGATATGAAAAGTAGAAAGCGATCAAGGACACGTCGTTTTATTTCCAATATCGAATTTGAAACGACAAAAATCTGGCTATCTTTTCATGTTTTTACGGTCAGAAAAGGGCTATAAGAGGACCGTCTTTTTAATTCCGTTTTAACGAGCTAAAAAGAAAACTCGGCAATCTTTTCACATTTTAGGAGTTAGAAAAGAGCTTAAAGATGACTCTGATGTTTTTGTTTGTAAAAAATGATAATTTTCCCTGAAAATCCTTTATCCTGCACAAAAACCAACACATTACTCATACCTGTTGAAGATAGATAAAAATACTTTGAAAAATACCTTTTCATGGTGAAAAATAAACAAATTTACCATTTATTCACCCAAAAAACCTATAAAAAGGGCTTTTACCAATTCATTTTTACCATTTTACTATTTGAGGAGAGAAAAAAGGGCTTTTGGCAAGAAACTTCCTGTGGACATTGTGGAGAATCCGACCGTCGAAATCGAACGCCGTCTCTTCCAAGTAATCTACAACATCCTCCTCTTCAATTTCATCCATTTAGAATTTTTTTTAGGCCCCAGATTTCATTTTTGGGAGGTTTTGTGGTTTCAAAAACCGCCTCTCGGGGTACGCAGGCACCACACTAGGGACCCGCGTACCCCGACATTTTCTCAGTTGGAAAAATGTTAGGGGCACGCACCCTGCCTTCAGGGACCCTGCGTACCCACGCTCTATTCCTAAAGGTGGGGTGTGTACCCCGCGCAACGAGTTTTTAAAACCTAAATTCTCCAAAATGGACCAAATTTTTTTGATTTTATGGAATCTAATGGATGTTTTATGGTATGTAGATTGTTCACCATGCTTGATTGGCGCGAGAGAGGGCACGAAGATTTTGATTTGGCCACCATTAATCATCAACCGTCAATTGATGCTTTGAAGGCATGCGGCCTTTATAAACACTAGGCCATACCTGGCATGAGGGCCCAAGTGAGCTTTCTAGAGTGGCTGGTAGAAAGATGGAACATTCAGGACCAGTGTTTTTATATTGGAGGGCACCAGCTTGAGATGGAGCCGGCAGATATATACTTTCTCACTGGTTTTCCCAAGAGAGGCGAACACTTGACTCTGTTCGGGACTAGGGCAGGTGGCCAGTGTATCGCTAGTCTCCGACTAGAGTGGTGTAACACTCAGTCTCAGGAGAAGGGGATATAAATCAAGACTAAATCCCGTCCTGAACTTATGGTGATTGCCTTTACAGTTACTAGACTTTGCGGGGCTGCCGCTTTACACATTGCCACTGGATCCCAGATGCGGATGGCAATTGATTGCTATCGAGGTACCATTTTCAACTGGTGTGATGCTGTGTTGGCCAATGTAAAAGGCCAACTGACTAGAGCCAAAAACGGACAGCTAAAGACCTTTGGTTATGGGGCTTTAGTTGTGAGTTTTGGCTTAGAGAGGGTTCCGATGCTGATCCCACAGCAGCTCACTGTTGAGGTTGGGCTTCCTCGAGAGCCCAAATTGATGCGATGGGTTGCGGTTATGGCCCGTCATCCTGATGAGGGGATGGAGGCTGTCCGATTTACTCCAGAGTACTTTCGCTGGTTAGAAGACCAGGTTTTTTCTATACAGGATTTTCCTTATGCCAGAGTTGATTTTCGTGGAGATCTGGACATGGTTCTTCCACCGGGAGAACAATGGGATGATACAGGTAATTCATTTTTCACAAGTTTTTTAAACTATCTATTATTTTTGTTTGTTTTATATCGTCTCAAAACTGATAGTAATAATTTTCAAAATGTAGATGTAGGCCCACGTCGTCCAGCCAATCTCCGGCCTTACGAGAGGAGACTACCAGTTGCAGAGGCACCGGCCCCACAGGACGAGGCCACAAAGACTTTGGATGAGTTGGAAAGTGACCTGGAGCGTCTTACAGTAGATATACCGGAGACTACCATAGATGATATTCCAATCAGGCTTCAGTGCTATGTAGTCAGGGTCCCAGGACCTTTTAGGAGGTTCTTGTGTAGGGTGGCCCATGCAGTGGTGTCATATAGAGATCATCACCAGTGATTGGATGGTCGTTTTGTAGACACATGTGACATTTTGGTTTTTTGTACTTATCATTTTTGCCGATCATAAGGTGTTTTTCAACCTATGATCGAAGACGATGTATTTTTGACACACTCCTATATATATATATATATATATATATATATATATATCATTATTACCGGCTTATCTTGTAAATCATGTTATGGAATGGTTTTAAATTTACATGTATGATTATTGCAAATGTCTATTTAACATTAGAGAAGAAATTGCATCTGCTAATGTATTTAAAGACGTTGGAATATGTTGATATTCAATGTAATCAAACTCACGTTCCAAGAGACGCACTCTCAAAAATAACCTTAATAACACTCGATTTCTAATGGCATACACTCTATTAAGCTGTAATACAATGAGTTCAGAATCTAACCTCACTATCAAACTCCGAATCCCAAATGAAATAGATTCAGATAATAACTCAATCACTGCACTGTATTCGACAATGTTTTTCGTTGTTTGACCGAGGCTCACCCCATGCATAGATACTAACTCGTCAGAGGGCAAATAGATAACCCAAGCTGCGAAAGAGATATTCCGTGTACTACGACAAGCACCATCAGCGAAACCAATGTATGTTTGGAGAGGCATCGATATCTGCAATATCAAGAGTAAAACCAGGATAAGCTAGAATAACGACGAAAACACACTATCTAAGCTAAGCACACTGTCTAAACTAACAAACACACCAGCTAGAAAGAAAAACTATCCTAAAAATTCTCCATACCCATCTTTTAGGCATAATACCTCTTCAAGTAAAGACCATTTCTTGGTTTACCTAAAGAGTCCCTATCAAAGTCTACCAACTCATATGCCCCTTTTGCTAGCTTTCGCTTGACAATATAGGGCCCATGCCACATAGGAACGAATTTTCCAGCACCTAATTTATCATTAGCTTGATCATATAATAACACTAGGTCTCCTTCCGAAAAATTTCGAGGGGTCACATTTCGATCATACTGAGCTTTCATACGTTTTGCGTGAGTCTCGATCGCCAATGCAGCATCACGTCGATTCCCATCTAATTGAGCTAAGTATAATAAACGCTTTTCCTCTTTGGAAGTAGCTGGAACTAACTCAATGGCCATTTGCAGTGACGGGATTTCGCATTCAATGGGTAGCACAGCTTCCAAACCATAAACTAGTTGGAAAGGAGTGAACCATGTTGATGTTTTCACTGAGGTTCGGTATGCCCAAAGCGCTGAAAATAACATGTTATGCCAATTTGACCGATGAATACCAATGATTCGTCGGATCATGATAACTAAAACTTTGTTGATGGACTCAACCAGACAATTCGCTTGTGGATAATAAGGAGTTGAGCTATCGTGATGCAAACCAAGCTGGCCTGTAAGTTCTGTCATCATAACATTTCTAAAATGGCGCCCATGGTCAGTGATTATCGCTTGTGGGACACCAAACCTAGCAATTATATGATTGAACATGAAAATTGCAGTTGTCTTGTCGTCTGCCTCGAATGTAGGCATCGCCTCGGCCCACTTAGTAAAATAATCTACCGCAAGGATGATATACGAATGCCCCCCGGCCGAGTGAGGGTTACATGTAATAAAATCAATACCCCATTTGGCAAAAGGACCAACGACAATTATAGGGTGGAGAGGAGCAGGTGGAGCGCGCATCTTTCGATCAAACACTTGACAGTTGTGGCATTTTTGGACCGTAGTAATACAATGTTTAAACAAGGATGACCAGAAGTAACCAGCGTGCAATATCTTTTGGGTTGTGGCATACCCAGACATATGACCGCCACATGATCCAGAGTGACAGTCAACCCTTTCAGCCTCTTCGTGAGTTAAGCAACGTCAAAAAATAGAGTCCGCCCCACGGCGATAAAGAGTATCTCCAATAATTTTGTATTGTTGGGACTGGAATCGAATTTTCCGACGTTCCGACTTTGAAACTTCGGGCCAAAAGGATTGGGTCTGGAGATAGACGATGATATCCCCATACCATGGATCTAAAGTGCTGATTAGAAACAAAGATTCATCCGCAATGGGCTCCTCTGCCACAGTTTCCATGTCAGCACGCGGGAGGTCACACATTAACTCTGCAAAAACTAAAGATTTCTTAGACTTAGATTTCTCAAACTCCAAGTCGAACTCCTGCAGGATAACAATCCATTTAGAGTACTTGCCCCCTAGTAATTTTTTGGTCAAAATATAGATCAAAGGGTTGCAATCCGAAATGATTGTAGTTTTACGTAGTAAAATGTAGTGACGAAAACGTTGGACAGCTTGAATGGCTGCCAATGCCAATTTCTCCACATGTGAATATTTTAGCTCAGTAGTATTTAACGTTCGACTAAGGTAATATATCACATGTTCCGTTCCAAATTCATCTTCCTGAACTAAGACCATTCCAATGGTGGAATGGGAGGTGGCGAGATACAAAAAGTAATCCTGGTTGTAGTTGGGAGGATGCAACAACGGTGCATGGGTCAACGCGTGCTTGAGTGCATCAAAAGATTTCTGAGCTATCTCATCCCAAGAGAATTGAGCGTTCTGTTTCAACAACTGTGTAAAACCCTTTGTAACCTCGGCGTAGTTAGGAATGAATCATCGTAAAAAGTTTGCTTTCCCCTGCAAACTTTGGAGTTGGCGAAGACTCGAAGGAGGAGGCAAATTGATAATAGCTTCGACCTTCGAGGGATCAACGCGAATGCCGGCTTTCGAAACTACAAATCCCAGTAATCGACCCGTTTCTATACAGAAGACACATTTGTGTGGGTTCAACTGAATACGATAATGCCTACACCTCATAAAAATTGCACGTAAGTGGCATTTTGTCATGCGGAAAGAGTCAATTTTGCGGACAAAACCGACCTCCCTAGAAACTAAGGCTTTTCTAGTGACAAACAAAACAATCAAGCACTATCTTTCCCTAAATATGCATTTTAAATAAAAGCAACTAGGTGTTTAAGGCTTACCTTTAGTCCAACGCTGTTTGTAGCAGCTAAGCCTCTTCGATCCAGATGAGCTCCTTCTCCTTGAAGCCTGCATACACAAACAAGCAAACGATTACATAGCACCTGAATAACTCATATAATAAAACATATTCATCATAAAGACCAAGGAGTTTATGAAACAAATTATATATAACAACTTGTTGAGAAAAATGAACTTAATTGTATTAATTGGAAACAAAAGAGACCTTACAACCAATGCCTTGGTGTTGTGCAGGTCCCTCCCAGGGTCCAGCAAGAGTTCTCCTCTACTTTGATCAGCTCACCCACTTCCAAATGAAGCTAAGAAAGGAATGTGATCTATCCTCCCAAGCTCTATAAGGTTGTCCTAATTTCAGCAGCATCTACCCTTAGGAATGTTCAACTTTCAACCTCCCTTGCCTCTGGCCCAATGCCTATATTTATAATGCTTTGGAGGGAGTTAAACAGGTCCACCATCAATGGGATAAGCCCCTCTTTCAAAGGGATAGCTCCCCTCTTCATGGGATAAGTTCCTCTTTCATTGGGATGCATGAACCATCTAGAGGCACTCAATCCACGTCAAACCATCTTCTAGAATGCTCTAGAATCGACTGCAAGTAAGTTTTTTGAAGTAAAACTTGCGCCTTTTGACTTTTACAGGGGTACGCACCCACCCTTTTACAGACAGAGCGTACAAGTACGCAGGTATTATGTACTTGAGGTGCGTGCACGCAGGTAAGAGTAAGAGAAAGTGTGGAACCAGAGTTATATTGATTTTTTAAAGGCTTTCTCTCTTTTTTGGAGTTTGACATGAGGAGCAGACGTATAAGACTTGCCAAGGAGGACAGTATGGTTATTGATGGAGCCATACTGACTGCAAATAGTCATGGTGACAAATTTTAGTGTAACACTTTCTATTCAAATTTTTCTTTATCTATTATTGACGATGATCCCAGAACTATGAAGGAAGCAGTAGATTCAGAGGATGGAAAACTCTGGAAAGAGGCCATGGTTGATGAAATGGCATCTTTGCACAAAAATGAGTCTTGGGATCTGGTGGAGTTGCCGGTTGGAAGGAAACCCATTGGCAGCAAATGGGTGTTCAAAAAGAAGACAAATGTAGAAGGAAAAGTGGAGAAATACAAAGCTTGGTTGGTAGCAAAAGGGTATTCCCAGGTGTCGCAAATTGATTTTGGTGATATTTTTTCTCCTGTTGCCAAGGTAGCTTCTATTAGATTACTTTTATCTGTTGTTGTTGCTTTTGATTTTGAGGTAGAACAGATGGATGTGAAGACAACATTTCTTCACGGGGATCTGGAAGAGGAAATCTACATGAATCAACCTGAAGGCTTTGTAGCGAAGGGTAAGAAAGAACTGGTATGCAAGTTAAAGAAGTCTCTATATGGGTTAAAAAAATCACCAAGGATGTGGTATCAGAAATTTGATACATTTATACGGGGACTTGGCTTCACCAGAAGCAAAGCAGATCACTATGTATATTTTAAATTAATTGGTGACCATGTTATTTATTTGGTCTTGTATGTGGATGATATGTTGCTGGTTGGAAATGACAAAGAAATTATCCAGGATTTGAAGACCCAATTGTCCTCCAAATTCGACATGAAAGATCTTGCTGTTGCAAACTATATTTTGGGCATGGAAATTAAAAGAGATCAGGCAAAAAGAAAGCTTTGGTTAAACCAGAGGAAGTATGTCAAGACAATACTGCAGAGGTTTAATATGCAGGATAGTAAACCGATGAAGGTTCCTTTTCTTGTAGGTGTGAGGTTACTGTTGAAGAATGTCCCAAGAGACACGAAGAGGAAGAGGACATGTCCCATGTTCCATATGCAAGTGTAGTTAGTAGCCTGATGTATGCAATGGTCTTTACTAGACCAGACATTTCACATGCAGTTGGAGTATTGGGCAAGTTTATGTCAAAACCAAGAAAGGAGCATTGGATAACAGTGAAGCGGGTTTTCAGGTATTTGCAATGGCACTAGTGATTATGGTCTGTGCTACCAAGGAAGACCAAGATTGGGCAGAGTGTTGGATATTCATGGCTTTGTTGATGCAAACTAGGCTAGAGATCTGGATCAGAGAAGATCTACAAGTGGGTATGTATTTAACCTATTTGGAGGTGCAGTCAATTGGATGAATAAGAAACAATCTGTAGTGGCACTATCAACTACAAAGGCAGAATACATGGCAGCCACTCATGCAAGCAAGGAGGCAGTTTGGTTGTAGAGATTGTATTCAAGTATGGGGTTAGTACAAGAAGCTATAAGGATAGACTATGATAGCTAAAGTGAAATTTTCTTGGCAAAGAACCCTACACATCATTCAAAGACAAAGCACATTGACGTTCAGTATCACTTTGTGAGGGATATGATAGAAGAAAAAAGGGTGTTACTTGTAAATGTGGACACTTTGAAGAATAATGCAGATGCATTGAAAAAATTTGTGAGCTCTAAGAAGTTCTCTTGGTGTAGAGAGACAATGGGCATTTCAGGGCTGGGAAAATGACTAAGCTCTCTTGTGGCCCCCTGTGGAAAGAAAACAACAAGTGGGAGAATGTTGGGTTTTTTTATATTCTTTCCATGTAGTTAATAGGGGGTTTGAAGGGCACTCGTAACCCCACTTTATGGGGTCCCGGGCATCGCCCCGGAAAATTTTGGTTTTGGACCCTATGTTAGGTTGGGCGGACCCACCGATGGTTTTGTGCATGATTTTCGCACATGTTTCTTGGAGGCGATGGTTTTTGGTCCATGGTATTGGATGCTTCAGCATGTATAAATATGTATTGTAACATTGAAAGGAACATAATGAAAAATCAAGCTGGTAGTCCTGGTTTTGGTATCCAGGGGAAAATCTTTGTGTATATGTGTTTTATGTGTTATGATCTCGCATTGTTTATTTTATGTGTTTTAGAATTCATATGCAGGTAATTAATGTACGGGGTTAAAACCTATAGTAAGCGGGGGATTAACAACCCGAGATGGATTTGCAGCACTACCTAGATTTGGGATCATAGGAGACCCTTGTTCAGATAGTTGAGGTCCTGCCTTAGCAATTCCACTAGTTTCTCCTTCTCCTTCTCTTAAGTTACATGATTTTCGCTCTTGTAGAGGATCATAACGTAAAATTATTGTGGCTTGAAGACTCTGTTCATATCCTCCAATTTGGCCTTGAATCTTAGTGTGAGCTACAGATGGTGAGCCTGTTGCTTGAGGGATTACAGTAGGACTTTTTCCAGATACAGCCAAGAATCCTATTGATGCTTGAGACTCTTCTTTTCTCACAATTTCATCTATAAAGGTCGTTCTCCCAAGGTTCACCGATTCCTTGGGTTTTTTGGATTTTTGAGGGGGGTTCTATTCTTTTTCTATCTTTCTACTCCTAGTCATTCATAAAAACCATTCCTATTTAACCCCTAAGATTTCGCTAAAAAGTGGGCTGGTAAGAAAGCACTTTACTTGATAGGTATGCAGGTTCTTACCTCTCGTTTTTAAAACCTAATCCTTTTGTAGAAATATAAAAAGGAAATCACTTTGGAACACTCTCCCTAACAACAGTGCCAAAATTTTGGTGCACTAAGATGTCTTTTTACAAAAAATATTAATTCCTACATTAATTGTCAACCTAGGGCAAGTGTTTTTATTTCAAGAGTGTCATCACTATATATGCAGTGAATTCAGAGGTTAACTAATAACAAATTGTTGCAATTACTAATGACTATCTTCTTCAAACTCAATCCAAACAACTCTGAAAGAAGTGACTCTGAAAGAAATTCATAACACACTCTGCAATTCTACTTAACCTATCATGAAAGCAAATGGATTTGAATACACCTTATAAAGAATCACGGTTGGCAGTATTAAATAGAATTGAAGCTAGCTCGCTCACTCATGAAAGAGAATTGTAAAAACTAATAAAAATGGTAATGAACAACAAATCCTAATTAAACAACAAATCCAAATTGAACAACAAATCTGAATTGAACAGCAAATCCGAATTGAACAACAAATGATATAGGAATAACAAATGATATCTAAATAGAAAATGACTGTAGAAGCATAAAGCGATCAATTCTATCTCTAAAATCTATATTAAAATTACTTGAAATGAATGACGATCTAAGTTGGAACTAGCATAACCAATTCAATCAAAAGTATTACTCACATATAGCACATGGATCAATCTGAATCTCAAATGAACAGAAAAAGCAAAGTGAATCAACAATCCTTATGATAATCAAAAGTAATATTAACTTAACATTAACAAGCAAAGAAGAATGAAATAGAAAAGATTATGACACAAGTGAAGTAGTATATATTCTCTTGCTTGGGCCCAGAGTCGCCAGAAGTCTCCACTAAGAGGTACTCAGAATATGTGTATGATCTAAACGCAATATTTGTTCATTAAAATAAGTAACGAAGTTACAACATCCAAGATAACAATATTATACGTCCAAAAGAATATTTACAAACTGTGAAATTCTGAACTCCATGTAGTTTTGCCTTTCGGCCTTATATATTACATTTAGAAAGTAAAAATATAAAAGCGAATCCTCAGGATCAGGGGATCTTGAGGATTTCGCTATACTTGATCTGATTTTGCCATAAAATAGTCATTGGTTTGCCTAGTCTTCCACTGTCCTTCCTTGCCTCTGATGTTGTCACTTTCCCTTATGAGATGTTGTTGTTCTGTCGATTGAGTAGTTATCGATCAATTCATGTGTTTTGCACATAAAGATATTAAAAATCAGTTTTTCCCACTTATATTCATCTAATTTGTTACTTATTACTTTTACTTGACTTTAGCTATTATTTCCTCTACTTTTATTCATAAACATAGATAATCATGTGAGGATGAGTGCTAAATAAAGTTGTTACCAAGGAGAAAACATACTTTTTTCTTGACCCAACACCAACATCTTCCTGGATTCTGGTTGCGTGGAGCTACAACTCTCGCAAATCCTTCTGAATGCCCCCCAATGTCTGCATGTATTTATACTCAAACTACTACAACACCTCTATTCTGGTTTCCCAAATTTTATCATCGATCTCATCGAGATCACCCTCTATAAATACCATGGGATCAACCCGTGTTCTATCAGATTTATGCTTCTTCCGTGTTTCACCATGTTTCTCTTTGCCATGTCTTTTCAAAATAAATGGAGTGCTCTGCCCCCCATCACCTCCTTTTCCCTGGCCTAAAAGCTCTTCTTCCTCTGTCTCCAGCGAAGGTGACTTATCATCTTTCTGTGACTCACGCTGCTCTATTTTTTCCTGTTCCTTAGCAGCATGTTATTGCTCTATGCGAGCCTTTTCTGTAGTCTCCTTCTTTTTTTATTCTACTCGGGTACACACAGATTTCTTAGCACCGTCATTTCATTTCTACGTAGTAGAACTTTCCACACCCATGCTTGGTCCAGCATCTAAGTCTAACGGGGCGCACCACTCTGTAGGCCATTTAGCTACGACCTCATGCACGTTTTTTTCTGACACGAAATAGGGAACTGGTGCCATTTCTTCTCTGGATACTTTCACGCTTGGATATTGATTCTATGGAAGTCAGCCTTAAACACCGTGTAGCCTAACAACTGCGTGAACAAGGTTGGGGACAAACTTGGATGTTGATTGATTGCCATATGAAGATCCATTTCCACAGAAGTCTAAAATACCTTTGTTTCTGTAACCCGTGTGACATCCTTTGTAGACCATAAGGAAGCGAATTGCGTTGCCTTTGGTAATCCTTCCTCAACCAAAGGAAATTGGATATGCTCCAACAATATCCATGCAATGAGTACAATTGACATCAACAACCAAGCATAGTGGAATGACTTGGTTTCATCCTGGGCTTCTTGACAGTTCGCTAGGAACTCCTTGCAGAGGTACCTTTCCCAATTAAATTGCACGCCCTTCATGCAATGTGATGCAAGGGAAACTACGAGCGCCAGAAATTCATCTGCGTGGCATTTTGTCATAACCTTCCTGACCAAAATCTGGGTAGCGAATTGGATTGTTGGGTCTGTGATGGAAAGAATAGAATACCCTCACGATTTCTTGAGGAGGTTGTATCCTTCTTCATCCTCTCTACAAGATGTTTCTCCCCAGTCTTTCCTCCAAACTCCTTAGCTAGGTTCACGCCTTTGTAAGGAAGTTGTGTGATTCTGTGAGTTAGCATGTCCATGATAGGGATAGGCTCTCCTAGCCATAATCACCCATCATGCATCAAAGTGAGGAGATGGCACACACATATCGTATTAATGGGGGTGCGGTGATAATGTGGTACTAATAGTAGGTTGAGAACCCCTGATTTCTTGACACCGTGGACCCATTCCTATGTCTCTAATGTCTTAAAACATGTTTCTTCATAATAGACCTTCTCCATGTATTTGTTCGTTGCCAAATGTGGAAATTTAGCATGGTCTGCAAGGTCCCAATCCTCCATTTTTAACAATGGGATCCACGTGAGCTGAGGACCTTCAAAAGGGACCTGCTCAGGAAGCAAGGGCATGGATACTGTGAACTTCTTGGTATCTAGGTCCTTCGCAACCTTTGTTTTTCCCTTCCATGGAGAGATATACGCAGGTAGCCTTGTCATGGGTTCCACCCCTTCAACATCAATATCCTCTGTTCCCTGGAATTCTTCCGCGTCCAAGCCCACTAGTCTCTTTGGATGCTTGTCTTTCTTCTACTTTGCTTGGGTTTCGGTATGTTTCCTTGGGGAGGCACACACTAGCACCAGATTTTTCTACTTTTCCTTTGTTGTCAGTTGCTTCTCTTTCATGGTAGGTTGTTTGTCTTTTGTCATGGTATGTTTTGGTTTAGGCAACCTCCGCACCATGGGCACTGTGGGTGTAGCCTCTACACTCAATACTTCTAGTCCTAGTGCATCGAACATAGCTGCTTCTGAAATCAGGGCTTTGGCAGGGTTGGTGGTAGTCATTCTCTCTATAAACAACTCACGGGCTTTGGGAGAAACATTTTCTCATGACAAGAATTCTTCCCAAAATGCTCAGCTCATAGGTAGCAGACAACAAAATTCACTAACAAATCTTAGAGCACAAAGTGTTCTCTGTTGGACCAGTATGTGAAATTTATAAGGGGTTTTGAATTCAAATCCAACCATTCCCCCCAATTTTTGATAACAAATGTTGTTTTGGTAGAAAATATTCAAATATTTTTTCCTTAAATGTCACCACCCTACTCCACTTAACCGTCTTCTGGGCATCGAATCATGAATAGTAACCTCAATGATCACTTTCCTATTGCGTTGCATGATTCCTTCCTTCTTGGTGCAGCTTCATAGGGTGCGTCTTCATCACTCTCCGTGCAACCCACTCACTGTGTTGTCCTCCAAGCTAGGTAGTGTAATTTATAGTCCTGCGCTCCCTTGCAACTGCCTAGAGATTTAAGATTATCGTGTTGTCTTATAGTCATTGTGCAGTATCCACTATATACAACTTCAACCTGCTCCTATTCACTCTTCCCGGGAAGGGTTCCCCATTCAGCTTCACGAGCTGAACTATGCCTCCACCTGTAATTTCTTTGAAAATACATGGTCCTAACCAATGCATTTGGAATTTACCCAGAACTTTATTGAACTTACTATCATATAATAGGACAAGATCACATACCTTGAATGTGCTAAGCTTGATATGTCAATCATGCCACGGTTTTTTGCACTTCTTCTGGACTTGTTTATGTAATCCTGCCAAAAATCGATCTTCTTCGAGCTCCATCAGTTGTGTGAGTTGTTCCTCCAAGGCCTTGCAACTGCCATATCCATCAACACTATTATGCACATGCTAGGTACAATATACTCCATCGGCATTACGTCTTCAACCCCATATACTAATCTGAATGACATTTTCCCTATCAGCTTCTTACAAGTAGTCCCATAAGCCTAGAGTACTGCAGGTACACACACACCCTAGTCATTTCACTGAACGTTGCAGATCTTTGTTAGGGTGTTCTCCAAAATGTTATTAGATGATTCAATAGTTCTATTTTCCTATGGGTGATATAGTGTACTCTTCTTACGGTAGGCTTGGAATTCTTCAGCCAACACGTTCATTGTTTCATTTTGAAAGTGCGTACATCGGTCACTCATAAACACTTTCGGGCAGCCAAATATGGTTAAGACATACTCAAAAAAAAACTTTGTTGCCTTAGCCCCTATACAATCCTTAATCGACTATGCCTCTGCCCATCTAGTTAGATATTCTTCCATGGTGATAATATAACACACACCTATCTTCTTTCTCAGGGGTTTAATTAGCCCAATAAATTCAATCACCCACTTCTCAAATGCATGCAAGGACACCTGAGGATGTAGTGGTAACTCATCCCTTCGCAAGGGTCTACCAGTTCTTTTACATGCATCGCACACCAACTTACAATATGCCTTGGAATCCTTGTGAAGATTTGGCCACCATAGACTTGCAAGAAAAATATTTTGTGTTATTGCCTTGCCCACATAATGGCCTCCCACAACTCCTACGTGAGCTTCCGCCAGAATTCTAGCCTGCTCAAAGTCTGGCACATATCTTCGCAATATTTCATCGACACCCATTTTAGAGAAATGTCTCACAATAACTAGAAAAGCGACCGTGCGCACTACTAATTCCTTATTTTTCTAGCTTGTATATCCTTCTGGTGCCATCCTCATAATCAAGAAGTGAATAATGTTCCCAAAATGATCATCTACTACACGCACCATAAAGAGATGCACATCTAGAAACCCTTCCTCTAGATTATTGGGAAACCCTTCCTCTAGATTATTGGGCTCCTCTCTTGTTTCGATCCATGGCAGATGGTCAGGTCCTGCATTTAACCTTCCTAGCTTCACAGTGACTTCAAAGTCATACTCTTGAAATAGTAGCAACCATCTGCAGATCTTCCCCTCCAACACAGGCTTGTTGACCAAGCATTTCAAGGCAAAATGATCTGTGTACATCTTGAGGTGCCCTCCTAACAGATAATGCCTAAATTTTTGCAAAGCTTATACCATAGCCAATCCTTCGCACTCAGTCATTGAATAATTTTTCTCTACCTTCGATAACTTCCTACTTGCGAAGGCTATAGGATGGTCCATTTCTCCTTCCCTGGCCTATGTTAGCATTGCACCCAACGCAATGCAAGAGGCATCCACATGTACATGAAACTCCTTTTTCCAATCAAGGAATACCAAGATCGGTGTTGTGATCATTTTTTCTTTCAACACATCTAAGTTATAGTTACATTCTTCATCCCAACAGAATGTCGCATCCTTCTTTAGCAGTTTTTCCATGGGCACAATAATTTGAGCATAAGATATGATAAAATTTCTATAGTATCCCATATGTCCCAGTGTTGCACGCAGTTGCTTAAAGTTCCTTAGGGCCTCCAAATTCATAATTACTACAATATTTGCAAGGTACACCATCAATCCGTGTTTGCACACCACATGACCCAGCAAGATCCCAAAAGGAACACATAATATGAATTTTTTCAAATTCAACGTGATTTGGTATCTGCGACATGTATCCAACATCAAGCATAGACTTGCAACATGGCACTTCACTAATCCAAACATTGTCCAATCATCAAAGTATACTTCTAGGAATTTGTGAATGAACTCCTTAAATGCTGCTATGACTACGTGGGAGGATATCACAGGTGAATTCTTAAGCCCAAACAACATCACAATGTAGTGAAAGAAACCCCACTACATCGGGAAGGTCGTCTTTCTCCTATGCTTTGGTGCGATCTTGATCTGATGATACCCAAAAAACCCATCAATAAAGGAATATGCCTCCTACCCTCCAACATTGTCTAATACTTCATTTGTAAATGGAGTGGGGAATAGGTCATGAACACACGCATGATTAAGCTTCTGCAGATCTACACAAATCCTTATTTCTCATTTTTGTTTCTTTTCCTAAACCACCATCGAGCTCACCCAATCAGATTCTTTGACAGGTTCTATGATGCCCACCTCCAACATCTTATCCAGCTCTTAGTGAACCTTTTCCTTGTATTTAGGATTAAGACGATACAACCTCTTTTTAATAGGTTTCGCATCCGGATTAAGAGTGATCTTAATAATGCCCAAATCACCAACTATTCCCTTCAAAGCCGAAAACTTAGTAGGGAAGAGATCTTGGTATTCATGAAGTAACTCAACCACTTTATCCATTGTAGCGTCGTCCCAATAATATCCAATATTTGGGAACTTCGACTCTTTTCCAGTGCCAATGTTTATTTGCTTTGTCTTCAAGGGTTTGGAGATGTGCGGGTATTCTAGTTGTAGGCCTTCGACTTCGCGATGCTCTTCTGCCTCTGAAATATTAATGTTTCGCGGGTATTCATCTTCCTCTTTAGCAGTTACATTATAGCATTCCAATGCATCGTGTAGTTGGGTGCTCTAGTTTTGTTGGGTCCATTCCATAGGCTCCATCGATATTATGAAGATAACTGCCTTAATTTCTTGTAGTGCTTCATTGATTCTTGTGAAGTTGTCTTCAAAGTTCAAGGTTAATAAGAGCCCTTCCTTCAATACATCCCATTCCACAGTGCCATGGTAGAGCTCTATTTTCAGATACCAGTTCATGGGAATCATATCTAAAGTATGGAAAAATATGTGTACCCACTCTAGCTGTGGTTATGTTTGTTACAGGGAAAAGTGTCTACTCAGAACTGCTTATCCCACTAAGGTGTGATAGCTACCTTAGAAACAAACAAAGTAAAGCTACTTTCATTTTTCCTTTATAAAGTATAGATAGAGAGGAACAAAGAAGACCAACCTCTGTCTTGTGCTAATCTCCTAATTTGATTCCTCTCTTCTTTGATAGTCTTTCACTACTTGTTCCCTTGCACGCCCAGCTTCACAGAGTACCTGTAAGATCACAGTAGCATAGCACTATACAAAGACATGGATCTATAATCATAAGCAATCTAAGATCAGATGTAAATTGACCATACAAATGCAACAAACATAAATGACACAAGAGTATGGAGGAAAACTTGAATAGCTTTTATTGATAAACAAGAAAAATCCAAGAGGAGTTACAACCAGTTGTTCTGACCCAGCATCAACCTCTTAGCAAGGAAGCCCCTCTTCACCTCATACAAAGCTTAGATCACCCAACAATCTGATGTTTGTCTCAAGAAACCAACAACAATTCCTTACAATATGCAAAATTCCAACCTCTGGATCTCTGGGATGAGGGATCCATATATAGATATCTGTAAGGGAGATGAGTCAGCTTATGATTTGACTAGTGTCTTCTCTCTGATAGTTCTTGCTTCCACTTGGAGATTGATGATCTCTTACTCATCCTTGGTCGAATTCAGAGAGGCAAGTGTCACAGGAGAAGTTTCTGGAAGCTTCCATTGCCTCTCCACCTCGTGGAATGACACTGCCATTTGTCATTTCTCGCCCATCACACCCCATAGAAGGGCTTTTTGAAATGCAATGCACCCACACAGTGTACTTAGGTGAGATGCAACGCACTTGGCCTGTGGAGCAGCTAAAATGATCCTGTTTTGACCAATTCTGAGCAGTTTTTCATGGAGAACTTCTGGGAGAAGCTGTAATCAGTTGACCTTGTTCCTTTAGGGTTAGAACAACACTTTTAGGGACTTAGGAGCCCTTGGTTTATTGACATTTCATTCTTGGGGTTGTAGTGGCCAAAAATGTCTATAACAGTTGCCCCCTAAAGCATGAGGTCGTTAATCTTTTGATGTCAGGTGAAATGCTTTATTATGAGGATCCGAAGTTCTTTCAAGCTGGGAGGAGACCTGTAATAAGATACAATACAATACATTATCTTCATAATATTTTTCATGATCTAGCTGAGTCGGGCATTCCCATGCTCAACTTTATAAATTCATTTTCATGTACATAAGACAAGCAATCGTCTCAGTGTAGACTGATGATTCTGATAGAGCCATCATCCCTTTGATTGGATGATTATCTGTGCAACAATGATGTACATTTGATGTCTTTATTTCCTTGAATATATATCGCAGCCCGGATGGATGAAACTAGATCCAGGGTCTTCAATCTCGTTCAATCTTCACTCGAAGTACAAGTCTATCCATGTGAGAGATGTTCTAGAGTCGAACATGGAAAGACATCACTTGATTACCAGCCAATGATATAAGCTGTTAACAAGCGCGAGAGGAATCAGTGATAATGATAATGACCCTCAAGGTACTGCAGTACAATTCGCGTGATGTGAATAAAGGACTTGGTGTTGAACACCACGCAAAATCTTTCAGTCGAAGGTCATTGATGTAAACCTGTCGCCGGATGTGAGAAACTTGCCATTGAGGCATGCAAGCTTCAAAGTACTGAATGGGGTGTTCCTAGATCAACTTCTTGGATAATGAGCTGATGTCAACAAGAAGTGATCCGTCACAGGAGGGCCTTAATGAATCCCACATCAATGACAAAGAATGGAGGAAATGATTTTAATGGAGGTGAAAACGATCTGGTGATATAAGGTTCAGGGTGGCGGTCATGAAAGAATGGAGTATAAATGTATTGTAGTGGGTGAGACATAGGTGAATTCTCTGAATGACTTCTCTTGAACATATCGGCGACACTGATGTGATGGATTGGTAGCATTAACCCTGAATGTGGATGGTATGATGGGACCATGGTGATGTGACCAGTGAATGAAACAACCCAACCCGACTTGGATGTGGAGTGAAAGTGTCATGTTCAAGAGCGACTTGCTACCAACAAAGTTTCTTCAAGTTTTCTTCCCAATTTTCCCCAGTCATTGCTGACCAGTACCTCTTTATTTTTATCAAGCTTGAGGAGGATAACATATGCTTGTTTTATAATTTTCCCTTCAGGCAAACCCATCGCTATGTTTTAACGAGCCTAGCGATAGTGAAACTCGTTCTCGTCTATAGACAAGTTTGTTGCTATTAAAATTTTAACGAGTTTAATGACAAAGATAACTCGGTGCTTTTCAATTTTAGAGAGTCTAAAAAGGAACGTAAAGGAAACTCCAAAATTCGTTTTTCGTCATCTAATCCCTTAAGTCCGAAAAATTATAAAACAATACAGAAGGGATGAATTTTCGATACTTTTAACGAGCCGAACAAAACAAGCGCTCGATCTTTTTGTGTAATAATCCCTCAGGTCCAAAAAGATTAAAATTTAGAGGAGGGATAGCACTTCCGGTCCCTTTAACGAGCTGGAGAGGCTAATGGCTCGGCAATCTTTTCATATTTTACGACTCTATTGAAAAGAGCTTAAAGGAGACTCGTCTTTTGAGGAACGAGTGATAAAATGGGTAGCAACTGATTCCAGGTAAGATTTGGAATTTTCCAATCACGACAGTGTTACAAGGATGGCTAGTGAGATCACTCTTCGCAGCTGTTCCTCAAAATGGGTAAACAATCAAATGGAGGTGAATGATCGGCCAATGCAAAAGTGGAGGTGATGGTGCAAACACAACCAAGGCTTTAAAGGCTGAAGTATTACATTCACGATGGTTATTTACCGGAAATTGGTTCATTTTTTAATGAGATTAAACTCTAGAGGAACATGTGCTCATTGCTTATGTTTATTTTTTAATGAGCAAGAAGTCCGCGCTAAAACTACTCGATTAATCTAGTTGTATAATAAGAATGTCTCATATATAAAAACGGCAATTTTTAGAGTTTTGCCCCACATCCTTTCTTTATGCAAGTTAGGAAACGACCAATCCTATGAGTTTAAAGGGTTAGAGGACCTACAAATTTTAAAAAATAAATAGTCGCTCTTCGCTTGCACGCCAAAAGGTTTGCATGCCCCCAGGTATAAAACAGAATTTCAAGGTTACCTCTTCTTCTTTCTGTCAAAACATTTGTTTTACCGAGAGAGGTCTACCTCTTACAGGTTACCAAAGATTGTTTTACTTACGGCGTAAACAAAACACTTCTTCGGCGATGTTTATCGAAATAAACAAAGGTGAGTGGCGATGCTTGCCAACCCGCATAACTTTGATAAGAGAATCTTATTCCAGAATAACCCCCTCTTCCAATCACGGACGGGAGTACAGACTAGTCATATTTTCTCGCGGAAACCTACCCCATACCCAAGTTTTCCTACCGAAGCAGACCAGGGTGCATGCCCCCTAGGTTTCAGTCATGTCCCCCGAATCACTCGTGCCCATCAGGCGGACGCACTGGGGAATGAGACATTTCTTGCGTGAAAAGACCATTCAGGGATGGTATATGACTATTTGCTCTGTGTGATCCGGGAAATGAAAGTTGGTCTACGAGCTTGACCACTCTTCATTCGTGTGGAAAACACATTACTCTAAAGAGTGAGGAGACAATTGCTCCCATGCAATAAATATAGTCTCATCCAAGGAGTAGATTATAATCTAGGGGTCCTTGAACTACCATTATGTTCATTTGAATGGTTTTTCCTCTCAATGTTATGGGTACATTGGGAAGGATCCCTAACGGTCGACTGGTTCCTTTATCAAAGCCTGTTAGATTTCTCATCTCAGGCAAAAGCGATGGCGAACCAAGCACTTTCCAAGTAGTCGAGGAAAGGATACTCACAGAATCCCCTTCATCTATGATGGTACCAGCCATAACCATTCTATATATTTGAACAATGATTCGGAATGGTACACTAGCTGGTAAATGGGGTCTGCCTAGTTGATTCCAATCAAAGGAGACAACTAGGTTGCTTGGAGGTGGGACCGAATAGACGGCTGGGTATGACTCTGACGAACTTCCTTCCTGCGGTAAAGGAACGGGTAGATTGCCCCCATGTTCATTGGAGTCTGTGCTTACGAAAAGAATTTGGACGGTGTCATCCTTGTTCTCTTCGGTGACTGTATCATCTAAAGATGGAACCTCTAAAGGCAAGATCGGGTCAACTGCCACCTTGACCTTTTGACTTTCGTCTGGTATGGGTTCAGATGGTTTGTCTTCAATGATAGATGCTTCAGCTGACCACCTGAGCGGGCCAGCCAGATTTTCAACTAGTGACAGACTCAGCAAGAGTTTTTCATATCCAGGAGGAAGTCGTAACGGTGAAATTGGACGATCGTCCAAAACTCTTTTAGCCTTGTCTAAGAAGGGACAACGATGGATGACATGATCACCTTCGCACAGTTTACAAGGAAATCTATATTTTCCTTTTTGTCCTGGGGCTTCACTTTCACTAGTCGACGGTGTGTTTTCAACATGATCACCAGAGGTTGACGACACCGGTTTGTGAAAACGAGGAGACCAGTCCCTTAAGATCCGAGGGATGCAAGGACAATCTCTATGATAGTGGTCTCCTTTGCAAATGACACATGGCGATTTAGCCCTGGTCGGTGCAGTGTGTGGATTTTCGCTAGACAATGCTCATTTTCCCCCATTCGCTTTTGGCTCCTCCTTCTTCTTCTTCTCTTTCTTCTTCTTTTCCTTCTTCTTCTCAGGTACTTGAATTTTGGCTTTACCAGCCCCATCAAGCGAAGAGGAAGGAGGAGAGGAAGAATTGGAGGAAGTAGAAGGTTGGTGGGTAACTCTGGAATCGTCTAGTTGCTGACTCGATTGTTCAGGAATTGCGGTGTTCTGAATGACAGAGGTTGAGAAGAGCCATACAGGCAAGCCGATTGTCAGTCCTGGAAGCGACAATGTGGCCATATGGGGTGCACCAACATCTTTCCAAGAGGAGAAGGGACTAGGATTTCCTGCAAGGGGAATTCCTTGGTTGGTGGATTCCATTTCCTCAACCCAAGATCAACGTAGGAAAGGGTAATGAATATTCCGTTTAAAATAAATTTTAGACGCTTTGACACAACTTGTTTTTTCAGTTTTTAAGAGTCGAGAAAAAAAAAAAGATGACTCTAGTATCCTTCGATTTTTAATGAGCCTGAAGTGACAAGTGCTCAGATGGACCTTTTATGTTAAAGAGTCTGAAAAGTAATGAAAGGGACTGCTCTGGAAATCTAGGTAGAGGGATTACCAAACCAATCGCAAAACTATAGAATACTTTTTACAGTACGACAGTCAATCTTCCCGAATGCTGTGTTCAGTGCATTGCGATCGATAGGGCGGCAGACACGGCTTCCTATGGATAAAGGATTAAGCCTATTGTGGTCTCCCAAAATATACTCAACGGTATGTGGGAGCACAATTCCGTACTGGCACTTATCGTCTCAAAGTGGAGGAATCACCAAACCATCAGTGAGAACAATAGTTACCAGGCTTTACGACGCCGAAATACGTCTCTAGCCTAGACATCTAAATGTTGTGCATTAGGTTCCAAAGCGTTGTTAGATTCATTGAATTTATTTTATAGTTGATCTTGTTTATGAAGTTTGCCTTTCAGGTTCACCGCAGGATGTAGATGTAATTCCTAAAATGCAATCTGATATGATAAACAATCTTTTTATCTTCTTTGTGCAATGAAAATCCTAGCTACTAAGCAAAGAAAGACAAAATTATTTCACAAAGAGCAAACAGCACACTCTAAATGCACTTTCCTAAATCAAACCAATCAGACTGTCTAAATGCAAATGCACATGCATGTATTTGTTTTCGGCTTTCTTAGTATATGAATGATAAGAAGAAAGTTGATGCACAAATCTAAATTTCTTTTCAAGTGACAAATATGAACAAGTTTCTTTTCGAAATCAAAAATGGAGACAATCACAACACCTTACGATTTTGAAATGAATACTTGTTTTTGACACTAGAAAAATTACAAATTCAGACCAAAAACAATAGTAACAGGATAACCGGCTATCAACATCAATCAAACTCTTTCCTATGATTGAAATCGACACTTGCGACACTTTCAAATCAAAGGACGACAGTACGATTATGCTACTTTTGCAAAGGAGAACTGCAAATGACTCAACAAACACACAAAAACATTTACAGTTCTTTTGTACAAAGGAGGCGGAATAACAACAAGGAAAATGGGTTTCAAACAGACATATACTAATCACAGGTAGCAAAATTCATGAATAGAACTGGAAAGAATGAATCACAGGAACCAACACTGCACAAAGCCTAGTCTGATCAGCGCACTTGTAACACAGGGAATTTGAAATGCAGCGCACCTTCTACACTCGGGAAGTGCGCTGAATTTCAGATTCTCAGAACAGTACCTGCGCTGGGCCAGAAACGAGACTTTGCTTGGGTTCCGGGTCACAGTTTGCAGTTCAGTTCATGGGTTTTTGCCGAGCAAATGGTAATCAATAATTCAACAATCAGGGGTAGATCTAAGGAGGATCTAAGAGCTATCACAAGGGCAATCAGAGAGTTTTTGAATCAGTTGTTTAAGTCATAAACAGATCCCGGAGATGGACTGAAGTGGCATTTATCTACTTTGCATTTGCTATGGAAAATGCAGTTCGAATGCTACCTGGCACAACTTCAGACTCCGTTTGTAAGTTTATGAAATAGACAACAAGGAAGATAAACAAACAAACTAATTCTTCCCTGGTAGAGTCGCCATTTTGTTACAGGGAAAAGTGTCTACTCAGAACTTCTTATCCCACTAAGGTGTGATAGCTACCTTAGAAACAAACAAAGTAAAGCTACTTTCATTTTTCCTTTATAAAGTATAGATAGAGAGGAACAAAGAAGACCAACCTCTGTCTTGCGCTAATCTCCTGATTTGATTCCTCTCTTCTTTGATAGTCTTTCGCTACTTGTTCCCTTGCATGCCCATCTTCACAGAGTACCTGTAAGATCACAGTAGCATAGCACTATACAAAGACATGGATCTATAATCATAAACAATCTAGGATCAGATGTAAATTGACCATACAAATGCAGCAAACCTAAATGACACAAGAGTATGGAGGAAAACTTGAATAAATTTTATTGATAAACAAGAAAAAGCCAAGAGGAGTTACAACCAGTTGTTCTAACCTAGCATCAACCTCTCAGCAAGGAAGCCCCTCTTCACCTCATACAAAGCTTAGATCACCCAACAATCTGATGTTTGTCTCAAGAAACCAATAGAAATTCCTTACAATATGCAAAATTCCAGCCTCTGGATCTCTGGGATGAGGGATCCATATATAGATATCTGTAAGGGAGATGAGTCAGCTTATGATTTGACTAGTGTCTTCTCTCTGATAGTTCTTGCTTCCACTTGGAGATTGATGATCTCTTACTCATCCTTGGTCGAATTCAGAGAGGCAAGTGTCACAGGAGAAGTTTCTGGAAGCTTCCATTGCCTCTCCACCTCGCGGAATGACACTGCCATTTGTCATTTCTCGCCCATCGCACCCCATAGAAGGGCTTTTTGAAATGCAACGCACCCACACAATGTACTTAGGTGAGATGAAACGCACTTGGCCTGTGGAGCAACTGAAATGATCCTGTTTTGACCAATTCTGAGCAGTTTTTCATGGAGAACTTCTGGGAGAAGCTGTAATCAGTTGACCTTGTTCCTTTAGGGGTTAGAACAACACTTTTAGGGACTTAGGAGCCCTTGGTTTATGGACATTTCATTCTTGGGGTTGTGGTGCCCAAAAATGTCTATAACAATGTTCCCCATGCTTTAGTCCAGTTCACTAGGTGATCCTGTGGATCATCCCTCCCATTATATTTCTCAGTCATTCTGGTGTTAGTACACCCAAACCGTAGCTTCATCATTCTCCTGTAATCTTGCCATTTAGCAAAGCTATCCTTATGCGTACCCTACCATCGTGCGGGCATAGCGCGTAGTGCAAATTCTAATTCTTGGAAGTGGTGATCCTTAGGGACTTCATGCTCAAATTCATCCAAAAATATATCTACGTCAGTTAAACCATCATAATAGGGTAATTTCCTTACCTCTGATGAAACACAATGCAGCGACTTCGTCATCATATTTCATCGCAAGGTAGACACCTCATGTAAGAGATTCCTCCAATGCCTCTAACTCCTCATTTGAATTAGAGATTTAGGAACTCTCCCAATCCCATGCAATCCTCCCATCTGCTGTCGGATTGATCCAGTCTTGATCTCACTCGGTTATTTTGTAGATTTGATCCAGTTCATTGTCACTTTCTTCATAATCGCGAACTTGGTTCAGTATATCATGCCTCTTCCGCAGGGTCCAATGGTACTATAACCCGAAGCGATTTCCTCTCAAACGACATTTTCCTCTTCTTCAAATTAATGACCCCATTCATATCAATAGCATAGTAAATTCCCAAGAGTGTGGAGTAGGGATTACAGTCATCAAAAACTTCTTTAACTTCAAAGTTTACTACCGTGCTCACACCTGCAATATGAACTTTTACTCCATATAACCATCCCATGGGGATGATTTTCTATTGGTTTTCCATTCTAAGTTGAATCAGAGACCACTACAGTGTAGGTCTCCCTATCCTTTCCCATGTTTTTTTTGGTAATACGTTCACATCGGACCCAAAATCCAAGATGACCTAGTCCATCTCATAATCACTTACTGCGCGGTGAGCCTCATCTCACCCCCTGTTTGTGCCTTATGTTTTCCAATTTTTCTAACTACGTAGTGTTCATCAGGGGCTTTCTCTTTTCTGGCACATTTATTTATTAATTCATGCAAGCCCTCCACAACCTTGCTATCGCACAGTCATTTCATGTAGTTCTCCAAAAACGTAGTGAGTATAGAGGGATCAATCTCTGCAGGTGCACTAATTTCTTGCACCTTGTCCTGGTGTTATGTGAAATTTTGCATCTACGGATAAATACAATTTCCCTAGGTGGGTAGCTACACCTAGAAGAATAGATTTAAAGAGTCTAACATTTTCCTATAGAAGATAAATAAGACAAGGGACCTACTTGTTATATTTCACTTCCCTTTGTCTCCTTTGAATAGCTCCCGTCACTCCTTCTTGAACTGAATTTGCTTAATAAGTACCTGCAATCATAAACAGAGGGAGAAAAACCAATCAAAGCAATAGATATATCTACTATAAGCAAATGGAATTGAAATAATTTACTCATATAATCATCATACATAAAGACAAGAATATGGGAAAAGGTGTAAACATCTTTATTAAGTAGAAGGAAGAGTTACAACCAAGAATTCCAATCCCATGTCACTCATCGAGCTTGAGTTCCATCCTTCATCATACCAAATGCATAACACTTCGATAACATAACAATACTTTCTTATAATATCAAACCTCAAACCAACAGTATCTCCTTACAAATTCTCAAATTCTAGGCCTTGATCACTATGATGAGTGCTCAATTTATAGGGAAATGGAGGTGGTTTTGTCACAAATTTGGCATTGAATGGTTTTCCAATTTGGGAGTTAGTTTCCATGGAGGAAGGGATGAGAGCATAGGAGGTTATTTGATTCATTCCATATCCAATTTTGAGCTCATAGGAGAGGATAAGAAGTGGGAATCTTCTAGAATGATCTAGAATGAAAGAATATTTCCATAACCCTAGGAAGATTTCGTTCATTCTCACCCAACATAGGTCAAAGTGGGATTAGGTGCTCTGTAGAGTAGGCTTGAATGGGCTTAAGTGCTCTACAGCACACTTACCCCTGACCAAGGCTGCACTGGTCCCTCAAGGAGTCATTTCAAGATGTCATCAGGCCAGGAAACTCTCAAGAATGATGGCATTCAATGTGATGACTTTTCTAGGGCATGTAGCAACTGAATTATGGTTTGATGAACCCTAAAAGTATTGATCTGAATGATGGGAGTGATGTGCCCAAATAGACCTGTAACAGTTGCCCCCTAAATTATGAAGTCGAAAATGATAATGTCGAGTGATATGATTTATGATGTGATGAGGAGGTTCTGATGCGGATTGTGACCTGAATCAATTACAATAAATAATATCACGATATTTTTTATTTTTCATGAATCACTGAGGGAAGGCATACCCATGCTCAGCATATAAAATTTTCATTACATGTACATAAATCAGATAGTTTCCTATAGATATAGACCCATGATAGGATGACCATCTGTGTAAAGCCATCATACAAATGATTTAGTACTCTCCTGAAATTGTAGCCCAGATGGATGAAACTAGATCTGAGGTCTTCTATCTCATCTAATCATTCGCTCAAGTATGAGTCTAACCATCTGAATATGTGATCTGAAGTTGAACATGGGAAGGCACCGTCTGATTACCAGCCAATGATGTAAGCCATTAACAGATCGAGAGAGGTCATCGATAATGATAATGATTCTCAAGGTACTACAGTACATTTTGCATGGTGTGAATATATGGTTTAATGTCGAACACCATACAAAGTCTTTTGGTCAAAATTCGGTGATGTCAACCTATCGCTAGAAGCGAGAAACTTTCCATTGATGTGTGCAAGCCCCAAGGTACTGAAAGGGTGTTTCTATGTGAACTTCTTAGATAATGTGCTGATGTCGACAAGAAGCGACTCATCATAGGAGGGCCTTGATGTATCTCACATCAATGACATGAAATGAGTGTGATTATTTTTGGATACAAAATGTGACTGACGACACAAGGTTCAGGAATGGCGGTCATGAAAATGAAGGTTTATGAGTATTGCAAAGGATGAATTTAATTGAGTGACTTCTCTTGAACATGTCGGCAACACTGAATGAATTGGCAGCATTGACCCAAAACCAAAGTAATGGATGGTATGATAGACCATAGGTATGATAACCATCAAGTAGATAACCCAACCCAAGTAGTCACAGAGATGAAGTGAAAGTAGCATGTTCAAGAGCGACTTGCTACCATAAAGTGGTTTACCCCTTTTCCCATTTTCACTAGTCATTGTTGACCAATGCCTCTTTATTTTTATCCATCTTGAGGAGGATAACATATGCTTGTTGTATAATTCCACCCTTCGGGTGAATCCATCGCTAGGTGATGTTTTAACGAGTCTAGCAAAGGTGAAACTCAGTCTTGTCATGATGGACAAGTTTGTCGCTATTTGATGTTTTAACAAGTTTAACGACAATGATAACTTAGTCCTTTTCATGTTTAGAGAGTTTAAAAAGGGACAAAAAGAAAACTCCACAAGTTTTTTTCATAGATTTGTCTCTCAAGTCTGGAAAAGCATAAAATATAGAAGAGAGAACCTATTGTCCATGTTCGATCAAGGTATTCCTTTTTCATAAGTAATCTATCTCAGTCTAGAAAAGGGTTAAACTTATACTGAGTAGATGTCGTTTCCAATCCGTTAATGAGCTAAAAAAGACAAATTCTCGACAATCGTTTCATATTTTGAGAGTCTGAAAAGAGCTTAAAGAGGACTCCACTTAGACGAACGAGCAGTTTCTAGGATAGAAACTGGTTCTGGTGATGTTGGAACTTCTCAAAACATGTTGATTTATGTGAAGAGGCTAGCTAATAAGACCACTCATTGCAATTTCTCCTCAAAAAGGGTAAAACAACCAAGTGAAAGCATATGATTGGCCAAGTAGATAGTGACAATGGAAGGAGAAAAACCAATGCTCATCTGACAGAAGAGGCTGATAGAATGGCAAAGGGTTAAAATAGAAATGGGTTCATTTTTACACAAGCTTGAACCATAGGGAACTATGCTTGGATTCAGTTTCATGTTTAGACAAGCTTGAAATGAAAAACTATGCTTGGATTCAATTTCATGTCTATACAAGTTTGAAATGAAAAACTATGCTTGAGATTGGTTTACATGTGGTGGGCTCCAGTATTGCAACAATAATGCTGCAACTCCTGGAACTCCCTTCTTTAATTTTATCAACCCGGTAGTTCGTAACAAACTTGGAAGCGATGGTGCTATATGCACAAGTACTAGCTCTTGCCGCAGCTGTCACTTGGTTAGCTGGCACAAGTTCGCTAGGGGCTTAAGCCAAATTCTATGATCCCTTAGAAGAAGCTTTTTAACTAATGGATGAAAGCTAACTCAAAGGAAGCTAATCTACTTGCGGAAAGAAACTGAAAGCCAAAAAGAAAAACAAACCCTAGGAAACCCTAATTCTACCAACTAGTCCTACTGATACAAGGAAGAGGATGCAAGCTACTGAAAGGAATGCCATTGACTTCTAGGAAGGTAAAATGCATGTGTCTAGGTTATCACTATCTGAAGAAAACATCTTTTTGTATTTTTGAATAAGTTATTAGAATTATCATGCATGTGCTTTTTAACTAGCTTTTGACTGTGCAGAGGTGGATCGGTGGGAGAAAATGCTTGCAGGAGGTTGGGAAGGTTAGAAGAGGTCCTAAGGGGACCCTAGCACCCTTCCTGAGAGTTTCACAATGTTTGGCTATCAAGAAACCTCATTCATGAGCTTCTACAGGAAGTCTGCAGGGGTTCTACAGGATGTTCTGAGATTTCTACAGGATGTTTTGTAATTTTTCTACAGGATGTTTAGAAATGGAATTTTGGAGCATGAATGGAGGGAAAAAGGTGGAGGAATGAGTATGGAGGTGAAATAGGGGTGTAGGGAGTTCAAGACTTGGATGATGGAGTTGAGGAGAAGGTGTAGATGGTGAGATTTGTTCAAGGAGGGATGAAATGATGTTGCACAAGAAGATGAGAATCATGGCAAAGTAAGCGAATGAGGAAAATGTAAGGTAGGGGTTCTAAGTGAAGGATGAAACAGGTAGGTTGGATGGAGTATGTGTAGGTAAGGATGGGTAATAGGTACTCTGCAAGTGGTTTTTCAAACTGAACAAACAAACACTTATAAAACCTATGACCTAGTTACTTTACTCTATTCTGACCTAAGTAGCAACGAAAGGAAATGAACAGCAGTTTATTCAAAATGAAATGCATGAACTAACTTATGCCACTAAGAAATCATCAACTGAAGCATTTAAACACTACTAATATCAGCATCTACAAAAGAGGACTCCAACACTAAGAATTGCATGGAAAAGCAAAACAACATTTTTGTTGGCAGCAAAGTCACATTGGTCCCAGCTCATGATTCCACTGAGGGGGAGGTGAGATCCAAGGTGTTTGGTAGCCTTTTTCTGAAGATCCTCCCTATGATTAACTTATCAAGCAAATCTGAACATGAAAAACCTTTTTAATCATCAAAAGCAACCTAAACAACAACACAATATTTAAATCTAAATAGCAGATTTTATTCTAAGAATGCAGCGAAGACACATGAAAGTAAACAAAGGAGGTACTGGGCACTTGAGATGGGCCGAACCCCAAGAGCTACAGCCTCTTAAGAGAGATTTGGAGCTGGTGCAAAGCTGGATTCATCTTTATTGAGCAAGAAAAGAAGAGTTACATCAAAACTGTCCACAAGGGAAACTTGAAAATGTGCTGGAAGCAAAGCTAATCTACTGCCTAAAAATCGAACTACAAAATGACTACAAAAATGACTATAAAATGACTAACTACTGGCTCCCAAAAATGACTAACCACTAGCTCCCCAAAATGACTAACTGAAATGAGGCCCTAAGCCCTCTTATTTATACAAATTGAGGACCCCAACAGTCCTCCTAAACTTTAGGGACTCGGCTGCCCAAGACTTGTAGTTAACAATAGTCCTACTTGACTTGCTTGGCTGCCCTTGTGCTAATTGATTTGGTGGCCCTTGAACTCCGAGCTGATGGTGGAGAATTCGAGGTAAGGACCCATAAATGAAGGGGACACCTTCCTACAAATCCTCTCCCTTGTTCTCCCACGAATTTGGCTGCCAAGTGCTCATTAAAACCTTCAATTTTGTCTCCAAATTGACCAAAAAGGCTACATAAAGCACACATTAGACTTGTTGGCATAATGACTAACCCAATTCACTCTATTAGCATAAATATAATCAAAAACATGCAATAAACTAATGATAATGGCGGATTAAGTCGAATTAGGAGGTTGAATGAGCCCAAATAATTATCCATTTTTGGGGCTCATCATCACCCCCCTACTGAAAGTGTTGCTCATCCTCTGAGCAACCAATCTATCTCCTCATCTTTGATGGCCCTGGTGGCCTCCTTTTCATGCCAAGATTTTGAAGTGATGTCCTCTTCTCTGTCATGAAACCATGCTTTTCTCTTTGCTTCTTCCCACTACTTGCTCCTTTTCCTAGAGAATTCTCAGCTTTGGTATGATTGTGCAAGTATATTCAATCTGATGGTGGCAATGGTGGTGAAAGGAGATGAAACTAGTGGAGGATGCAAGAAAAGAGTGGTTGCATGCCTCCTCAACAAACTTCAAGCTTCAAATCCCTCTCCATAATTGATTCCGGCCTACCCAAAGGCTTCTACAGGATGTTTCTGGTAAAAATACAGAACTTCCTGTAGAAAGTCCTGTAGCTTCTTGTAGAAGGTTGAACCATGACTAAATTGTGCTCGAACCCTGAAAAAAATGAGTGTTCATGGAGGGGATGGATGTGAGGATGCCTGGGAACTTGGTAGGGACCCTTTTGCTTGTGCTGGGAGGCCGTTTTCTGGCTTCCTGTAGAAGCAGTCAGTTGGCTTCCTGTAGAAACAGTTTTCCTTGATTTGGCTTGTTTAGCTGGGGGTGCCTTCTCTTTGACTTGTGTTTTGGTTGCCTTGGGTGTGCCCTTATTTGTTTGGACATTCTCAGTCCTCTCTGTCCGTGTTTGCAATCGTTTCTCCCTTGGTGTTTGTGCCTTCATTCCACCCACAATTTTGGCCTCAGCAGCTTGGCATTTCACTCATTCTTCTTGTTCCTTCTGTGGTGGTCTGTCTTGTGTTTCTTTTCCATGTCCTTCCATTGCTCCTCCTATTCTGCTTGTTTGAATCCTTGTGCTTTTCTTGGCCTTAATGCAGCAAGCACAACTGTTGCTTCCCTTGCCAACATTTCAGGGGATTTCTCTTTTTGTTGTTCTTTCCCTTCACTTCCTGTAGAAATCTCTATGCCTTCGTGTTTGTCTAACTGATTTTTTAGTAGTGCATTTTCCTCCTGTAGCTGGGATTTTTGTAATGCTTTCAATGTGTCTCACCATGGCCAATTGTTCTCTTAATTCCTTTAGCTTGTCCTCCATGTGGTGTTGAGTGTTTTTTTTTTTTCTAAATAAAATACTCAGGTGAGAAAGCAGGTAGAACTGAAAACAGAGGGATAGCTGAATTTTCACCTTTTTCTAAAACCAAACAAGGAATTTCCCCATGTGCTTCTCCTTACAACATCAAATTGCAATATTTCCCTTTTTTTTTAAACTGCTTTTATCTTGAATTTGACTCTCTGCTTTTGAAAAGAAGAATTTTGTTTTTACAGACAGAGTACAGAGATCAAGTTTTCTTCTGAGCACACATACAGATATGCAAATTTAAAATTTTTCATACACAGGCTAGCCTCCACAGCTGCATATATCTTCCCTATAGGAGAATTTTTTTAAAAACAGGAAACGTGGAGGAGAATCTTGATGCAGAAACAACTAGGAAACCCAGTGCAATACACAGGCAAACATTTTTCTTCCAATTCACAGGTAGATTTTTTTCTCTGATTCCCCAATCTTATGCTGTTCAATTCACCACCTTTTCAAAACATACCATGCATAGAGGAGTTTTTTTCGAGCCTACCTCATTTTGAGATTTCCAATTCTGACACAACAGACATGGGTTTCTCTGCTTCAGAAGGATATACTGCATTTCCTATAGAACATCTTCCTGTAGAACGCTGGCCGACTTCTGTAGGATGTCTCTGCACCTTTGAACAATCTTGGTATGCGGGAGAATTTTGAACAAGCCGAAAAAATTGGCGAAGGACGTCAGCTTAACATAATTTAGAGGCAGAGGATTCAGCCGAAGAGGTTTGCAAATGTAAATGAATCAGCAGTTAACGTGAGTCTTCAGCCGAGCATTCCTTTAATTACTGCGTGATTTGTGGTGAGGTGGAAAAAACGTGTGTCATCTTCATTTGAACTACAGTGATGTTATAAAATGTATGTTCTCCTCTATCTGTTAATTATTTGACGTCCTGTGCACTGGAGTTCAACAGATCTACCACTAACTGTGTTTTTCAAATTTCTCATGAATGACCATACACGTATGCTGCGTGATTTTTCCTTGAGTGCTAGAGAACTGGATGTCAAGTTAACCTTGCTATATTCGTGGCTTAATTTCACCATTCCATTCGTTCATGCATTTCTTTAATTAGATTCATGCAATAGAGGAACAGGTTTTAGTCACGTACCTGAAGTCAAATGGCTGCTGTGAAGTGCTTTTTGCTACTGCATGCTCATATTCTGCTGCTGCATGCCTAAATCCTTTGGTTGCATGAGGGCTTGGCTGATAATTTTTGGTTGTTTTTCCTTGTGCAGGTGTCCTCTGACCAGATCTAAGCTGCAGGCATTTGTTTCCACGTTCAAATCTGCACCTTCAAGCTGCTGCTGCTGAATTTTCACCAGACCAGAACTTGTTTTCACCATTGCTTCCAAACGGTGAACCGGATTGATCTGAAACTTGCTGAGCATGTTCCTATCATCATGATGCACCTCCCATAGAAACATCGTGATCAATGGATGCCCAGATTGCGAGAAAAATGGAAAATGGCTGAAGATTTCAGAGATTAATTTCTCAGAAACCGTGCATCAGAATTGGCTGAAACTTCTTGGGTAGGTTACTATCACCCATATGCATCTCCCCATGAAACAGGTTTTGAAACAGATGCACGGATATGGAGAAAATGCAAAAATGGATGATGGTGATGGAGGCTGATTTGTTGGAAATCGTGCACCAGAATTGGCTGAAACTGCTCAAGCATGTTGCCATCACCCCTGTATGATTCTCTGTAAAACGGTTTTTCAAATGGATGCATGGTTTTCAAGTTAAGGCAAAAACAAATTCTGTTCTAGGTATTTTTGCTTCAAGGCATTTTGCAATTTTGTTGCATGGTATGAAAAATGAACTTGGGCTGTGATGCAAGTATGGAGATGATGGAGGAGGAGTTTGAAGATTGCAGGAGGACTTCTGAACCCTTGAGGAAGCTACCATGTTCGCCAAACCACCTTTTTGAAATCCATTTCTAGCTTCCTACAATTTCTACAGGAACTTCCTGTAGAAGCACAATGTAGAAGCACAATGAGGTGGAAAAATGATGGAGAAAGGCAAGGGATGGACACAGAGGTGCTTGCAGGCCTAACCAACAGATTCCCACCATCAGATTCCATTTTAGAATTGAATTTGGTTCGTCCAAAGGTTCTACAGGATGTTTCCTGTAGAAATTCAAAACTTCCTGTAGAAAACACAGTTTTCATAAAAGAAGCACAAAAATTCCTTTGTCTTTGTTTTGAGTGATCCTCCTGACCTGCAATGTCATTGCTGCAACCTGAAATTATTCAATGGAAATTAGATTTATTTTTCTTTTTCTTTTTCTCCTTTTTTTGAAAAACAACTAGGGCGCCTCATGGAGGTTTTCACCCTAATTGCCTGCCCTAGGTGCCTCCAAGGGAGGTTTTCACCCAGAGATCTTATTCTCTTTTCTCTTTTTTCCCAACCCATTGACTGCCTCATGGAGGTTTTCAATCAATGAGCCAATCTAAGGCGCCTCCAAGGAGGTTTTCACCTTAGATTTCTATTTTCCTCTTTTTTTTCATTTTTTCTTTTTCTTTTTTTTCTCTCTTTTTTTTTTTTTTTCTTTTTTTTTTTTCTACCCTACCCTACTTGAAAAACAAAATCATTTTCAAGTATAAGAATACTTCCAATGGAGCCATGTGCACATCGAGATTAGAGATAAAATGATGTGGCGGCTTGAAATGCATGTTTTGACAGCTATCCGGATCTCAGAGACCCAATGATTTGACTGTGAAGGGACCAAACATAGCTGAGGAAGAGAGTACTGTTGCAACTTGGTGATTGTCTGGAACCATGTCTCAATATAGCTTTGATATGCTTGGTCCTTTTGCTGATCTAGATCATTCTTCATGTCACCTTCTATCATGACCTTCTCATCTTCCCCTTTTTGCTGATCTTTCTCTTGAGTACACGGAGGATTTGATGGTAACCATGAGGGAACTCCCTCTACCTCTGATTTTGATCTCTTCTCTTCATCAAGTGCAATCAATGGTTCTTTTATCTCTTCTTTTGAATCTTCTTTTGCCTTTGGTCCTTCAATGTTGTCAACATAATCTCTTTTTTGCAATACTCTTCCTGAGCTATGGTGAAGATCATTGAGCTCAAGAGGAATTGTTCGGACATGTTGTGCCTCAGCTTTGCAATTAGGTTGAGCTATTCCAATGTGCGGGTTTGGAAATGGTGGTATGGGTAGCTGAGTGGGGGTGTATATTTGAGATGGATGTGGATGGGGTTTTGGTTGGGCAGGCATTTGGGGCTGCCTTGGTGGAGTAGGAGGCGATGGTTGCGGATGAGCAGGTGGTGGAGGAAAAGAAGCGAGAGGAGTGTTGTATTGGGGCCTCCACCCCTGATGAGGTGCATTCCACTGAGGTTGTGGCTGAGCATAAGAGTGAAATGAATGAGCAGCTGGTTGGGCATAATATGGATCTATGAAGGAACAAGGAGGAGGTGTGAACCAGGAAGGATGAGCAGGGGGACCCCAAGAAGGCATGAAAGTGGCTTGATAAGGGTCATAATAGGTCTCGGATGTCCCTTGCAGTTCCTGCTGGTAAGATCTAGGTCCATGTGGCCTCCTTTGGTTCATATAATAGAGTGATTCAGTGGCTCCTTTGGCTCTCTGATATGCAGCTTTGATTCTAGGTAAGGAAGGGCACTGATCTGTAGGATGGTATTCTTCACAGATGAAACACACTTCTAGGGAGTGCATTGGACATTCGTTCCTAGGATGCTTTCTAGTGCACTTGGGACAAAGGATGACCAAAGCCCTCTTGGCTTCCTCTTGCTTCTTTTGGATCCACAGGGTATCCAATTGCATGGCAAGAAACTGCCTCATATCACTCTTGAAATCTTCTATCTGATCTTCAAATTCGTCTTTGGACAAGGGACTGCTTCCAACATTTCTTCTTGTAGCCATTTGCTCCAGAGGAATGGTTTCTTCTTTTTCTTCCCTTGAGGTTCTTCAAATATGTCTTGCTGTCCACCTAAGGGTTCTTTAATCACAGCCATCGAAGAAGAGAGAAGGTTGACTGTGTGAAGCAGTGGGGGTGTTGTGCAATCATTTTTCTAACTTATCTCTACTCCTACAAGGCATGAAAAGAAATCTTTTTGGTTGATTTTTGTATTTTTCTTCTTGTACCTGCAAAACTAAACTAGATTGAACTGCAACTAACTACCTTGCTGAAACGAAAATGTGGAATTGAAATGCTAATCTACGCTTGCAAAAATGAAATTGCAGAATTCAAATGCTAATCTATGAAAGCAGGAAATGCTAATCTACTTTTTCATAAACGAAATTGCATAATGGAAATGAAATAAACTACTTAGCAGAATATTGTAGTGGAAAATAGAAGAAAAGTGGCAATCACCAATACTCTGATGCTCCCCGGCAACGGCGCCAAAAAGATGGTGGGCTCCAGTATTGCAACAATAATGCTGCAACTCCTGGAACTCCCTTCTTTAATTTTATCAACCCGGTAGTTCGTAACAAACTTGGAAGCGACGGTGCTATATGCACAAGTACTAGCTCTTGCCGCAGCTGTCACTTGGTCAGATGGCACAAGTTCGCTAGGGGCTTAAGCCAACTTCTATGAGCTCTTAGAAGAAGCTTTTTAACTGATGGATGAAAGCTAACTCAAAGGAAGCTAATCTACTTGCGGAAAGAAACTGAAAGCCAAAAAGAAACACAAACCCTAG
Organism: Pinus tabuliformis; assembly: GCA_031772625.1. Classification (NCBI taxonomy): domain Eukaryota; kingdom Viridiplantae; phylum Streptophyta; class Pinopsida; order Pinales; family Pinaceae; genus Pinus; species Pinus tabuliformis. Next base: position 1,027,260,932 of record CM062815.1, read on the forward strand.
CAAACCCTAATTCTACCAACTAGTCCTACTGATGCAAGGAAGAGGATGCAAGCTACTGAAAGGAATGCCATTGACTTCTAGGAAGGTAAAATGCATGTGTCTAAGTTATCACTATCTAAAGAAAACATCTTTTTGTATTTTTGAATAAGTTATTAGAATTATCATGCATGTGCTTTTTAACTAGATTTTGACTGTGCAGAGGTGGATTGGTGGGAGAAAATGCTTGCAGGAGGTTGGGAAGGTTAGAAGAGGTCCTAAGGGGTCCCTAGCACCCTTCCTGAGAGTTTCACAACGTTTGGCTATCAAGAAACCTCATTCGTGAGCTTCTACAGGAAGTCTGCAGGGGTTCTACAGGATGTTCTGAGATTTCTACAGGATGTTCTGTAATTTTTCTACAGGATGTTTAGAAATGGAATTTTGGAGCATGAATGGAGGGAAAAAGGTGGAGGAATGAGTATGGAGGTGAAATAGGGGTGTAGGGAGTTCAAGACTTGGACGATGGAGTTGAGGAGAAGGTGTAGATGGTGACATTTGTTCAAGGAGGGATGAAACGATGTTGCACAAGAAGATGAGAATCATGGCAAAGTAAGCGAATGAGGAAAATGTAGGGTAGGGGTTCTAAGTGAAGGATGAAACAGGCAGGTTGGATGGAGTATGTGTGGGTAAGGATGGGTAATATGTACTCTGCAAGTGGTTTTTCAAACTGAACAAACAAACACTTATAAAACCTATGACCTAGTTACTTTACTCTATTCTGACCTAAGTAGCAACAAAAGGAAATGAACAACAGTTTATTCAAAATGAAATGCATGAACTAAATTATGCCACTAATAAATCATCAACTGAAGCATTTAAACACTACTAATATCAACATCTACAAAAGAGGACTCCAACACTAAAAATTGCATGGAAAAGCAAAACAACATTTTTGTTGGCAGCAAAGTCACATTGGTCCCAGCTCGTGATTCCACTGAGGGGGAGGTGAGATCCAAGGTGTTTGGTAGCATTTTTTTGAAGATCTTCCCTATGATTAACCTATCAAGCAAATCTGAACATGAAAAACCTTTTTAATCATCAAAAGCAACCTAAACAACAACACAATATTTAAATCTAAATAGCAGATTTTATTCTAAGAATGCAGCGAAGACACATGAAAGTAAACAAAGGAGGTACTGGGAACTTGAGATGGGCCCAACCCCAAGAGCTACAGCCTCCTAAGAGAGATTTAGAGCTGGTGCAAAGCTGGATTCATCTTTATTGAGCAAGAAAAGAAGAGTTACATCAAAACTGTCCACAAGGGAAACTTGAAAATGTGCTGGAAGCAAAGCTAATCTACTGCCTAAAAATCGAACTACAAAATGACTACAAAAATGACTATAAAATGACTAACTACTGGCTCCCAAAAATGACTAACCACTAGCTCCCCAAAGTGACTAACTGAAATGAGGCCCTAAGCCCTCTTATTTATACAAATTGAGGACCCCAACAGTCCTCCTAAACTTTAGGGACTCGGCTGCCCAAGACTTGTAGTTAACAACAGTCCTACTTGACTTGCTTGGCTGCCCTTGTGCTAATTGATTTGGTGGCACTTGAAATCCAAGCTGATGGTGGAGAATTCGAGGTAAGGGCCCATAAATGAAGGGGACACCTTCCTACAAATCCTCTCCCTTTTTCTCCCACGAATTTGGCTGCCAAGTGCTCATTAAAACCTTCAATTTTGTCTCCAAATTGACCAAAAAGGCTACACAAAGCACACATTAGACTTGTTGGCATAATGACTAACCCAATTCACTCTATTAGCATAAATATAATAAAAAACATGCAATAAACTAATGAGAATGGTGGATTAAGTCGAATTAGGAGGTTGAATGAGCCCAAATAATTATCCATTTTTGGGGCTCATCAACATGCGCACAACATGATAACTAGATTCTAGGTGCATGTCCCCCAAGCTTCATTACATTCACCTAAGTAGACTACTCATGGCTATCAGGTGCATGGAATGAAGGTTCATTTACGAGATCAAGTGAAAGACTGGATTGGGATTTTATGATATCTAATCAAAGACTCGAGTTGGAACTTTGCTCCAGGGGACCTTGTTTCATTTTTTAATGAGATTGACACAAGACAAGGAACTCTGCTACAATTCCTTGTTTCATTTTTTAATGAGCTTGACACAAGACAAGGAACTATGCTCTGGGACATGTTTCATTTTTTAATGAGGTTGACACAGTAAAAGAGCTATCCTCATATTCCTTGTTTCATTTTTTAACGAGCTTGACACAAGACAAGGAACTATGCTATGGGAACTGTTTCATTTTTTTAACGAGGTTGACACAATAAAAGAACTATCCTCATATTCCTTGTTTCATTTTTTAACAAGGTTGACACAAGACAAGGAACTCTCCTCATATTCCTTGATCATGACCCAAAATAGGTCATGACTTCCAAGAGGTTCTCATCAGATGGGAGAACAATGCTCTGGAAGGGATACGTAGCAAGGAATCCATTAGACATATTTGGTTCCAATGCCCCCATTACATAATGCACAACATCATGGAATTGATCGTCAGTTGATGTAGGCATGGAACGGGTTGTCACATAATTGACCCATGGTAGGGAAGATACCATTGGGACAAAAGGACCATTTAGGGAAGATGGTTGACTAGAAGCCATATTTGGACTGGGAAATGAAAGTTGGTCAACGGTGACAATTATGCCTTCATATGGGAAACAAATCACTCAAAAGAGTGTTGAAACAATAGCTCCCATGTCATAGACATAGTCGCGCGCAAGAAGTAAATTATAATCTAAAGGGCCTGGGACGACCATAACATTGAGATAAACAATTTTCCCTCCCAAAGTAATAGGCAACTGAGGAAGGATCCCTAATGGTTGACTAGTTACTCTGTTAAAACACAATTGGTTCTGGGTAACAGGCGCAAGTGCCAGTGAACCGAGTGCTTTCGAAGCAGTGGAGGAAAGGATACTCACAGATGCACCTTCATCTATAATAGTGCTAGATACAATCATATTATAAACATGTACTATGATCTAGAAAGGCACATAAGAAGGAAGACGACATCCTGTCAGTCGATTCCAATTGAAGGAAGTGACCAAACTACTTGGGGGGTACCATAGAAACAGGAGAATTAACCCCTTGAGTTACGAGAGCGAGAGTATTTTCCTCATCTCTTGATGGAACATGAGGATTGCCCCCAAGCTCATTGGAATATGAAGAAATGAAAATAACCTTAATGGTATCATATTCACTCTCTTCGGGAAAGGTATGATTAACTGAAGGTGAAATCGGGTCAACTGTTTCCTCGACATGTGATGGGTTAGGTATAGAGTCATGGGATTCACATTTAGAGAGTGTGGGTTCGACGGATGCTTGATTTGGGTTAGTCACTTTATCAACTAGTGAAGGATTAAGGGAGAGTCTCATGTAACCAAATGCAAGTCACTGCAGAGAAGCAGGACACTTATCCAACTCTTTTTGGCTTCATCCAGATAGCAACAAAGGTGCATGGCATGATTCCCTTCACATAACCTATAGGTAAACTTAAATTTACCCTTCTTTCCATGAAATTTACTACCACTAGTTGATGGTGTGTCACTGACATGATCTCCAGAAGTTGATGACACAGGATGATGTGAACGGGAAGACCATTCTTCTAAGACCTGAGGAATACCAGACAATTTCGAAGAATATGGTCTCCCATACAAAGTTTGCATGGATATCAAACTCTATGAGCCTTATTGGACAGTTTCTCATTAGAAGTTGCATTCGAAGCAATGGTTTCTTGGTTGTCCCTTTATTGAATTTGTTTCTTCTTCTTCTTCTTCTTCTTAGCCACCTGGTTACCAGTACCAACACTTTCACTAGGCAAAGAGGAAAAAGGGGAGGAAGAAACAACTGAGGAAGAAGGCAAAGGGTCAACTTTAGGATCAACTGGAGGTTGATTTTTTCCAGTTGGAGGAGTACTTGATTGCAGAGAAATCATGACATTTTGAACCAAGGAGGTTGAAAACAGCCATACTCGCAAGCCAATGTGTTATAGACATTTTTGGGCACTGCAAACCCAAGCATAAAATGTCCATAAACCAAGGGCTCCTAAGTCCCTAAAAGTGTTGTTCTAACCCCTAAAGGAACAAGGTCAACTGATTACAGCTTCTCCCAGAAGTTCTCCATGAAAAACTGCTCAGAATTGGTCAAAACAGGATCATTTCAGCTGCTCCATAGGCAAAGTGCATTGCATCTCACCTAAGTACACTCTGTGGGTGAATTGCATTTCAAAAAGCCCTTCTATGGGGTGCGATGGGCGAGAAGTGACAAATGGTAGTGTCAATCGGCCAGGTGGAGAGGCATGGAATCTTCCAGAAACTTCTCCTGTGACACTTGCCTCTCTGAATTCGACCAAGGATGAGTAAGAGATCATCAATCTCCAAGTGGAAGCAAGAAATATCAGAGGGAAGACACTAATCAAATCACAAGCTGACTCATCTCCCTTACAGATATCTATATATGGATCCCTCATCCCAGAGATCCAAAGGATGGAATTTTTCATCTTGTAAGGAATTGTTGTTGGTTTCTTGAGACAACATCATAGTGTTGGGTGATCTAAGCTTTGTATGAGGTGAAGAAGGGCTTACTTGCTGAGAGGATGATGCTGGGTCAGAACAATTGGTTGTAACTCCCTTGGCTCTTTCTTGATTATCAATAAAAGCTATTCAAGTTTTCCTCCATACTCTGGTGTCATTTATGTTTTATGCATTTGTATGGTCAATTTACATCTGATCCTAGATTGTTTATGATTATAGATCCATGTTCTTGTATAGTGTTATGCTACTCTGATTCTACAGGTACTCTGTGAAGTTGGGCGTACAAGGAAGCAAGTAGCAAAGGACTATCAGAAGAGAGAGGAATCGAATTAGAAGCCAAGCACAAGACAGAGGTTGGTCTCCTCTATTCTACTCTCATCTATCTTTCATAAAGGAAAAACGAAAGTAGCTTTACTTTGTTTGTTTCTAAGGTAGCTACCACACCTTAGTGGGATAAGCAGTTCTGTATAGACACTTTTCCCTGTAACAAGATGGCGACTCCACTGGGGAGCGACTATGTTGTTTGTTTATCTTCCTTGTTATTTATTTTATAAACTTACAGACAGAGCTTGAAGTCGAGCCCGGTAGCTTTCAAATTGCATTTGCTATGCAAATGCAAAGTAGATAAATGCCGCTTCAGTCAATCTCCGGGTTTTGTTTATAAATTAAACAACTGATTTACAAACTCTCTGATTGCCCCTTGTGGTAGCTCTAGTAACCTCCTTAGATCTACCCCTGATTGTTGATTTACTGATTACCATTTGCTCGACCAAAACCCCTAAGCTGAACTGTAAACTGTGACCCGGAACCCAAGCAAAGTCTCGTCTCTGACCCAGCGCAGGCTCTGTTCTATGAATCTGAAATTTAGTGCACTTCCCGAGTGTAGTAGGTGCGCTGCATTTCAAATTCACTGTGTTACAGGTGCGTTGATCAGACTAGGCATTGTTCTTCAGTTTTGGTTTTTGTGTTCATTCTTTTCAGTTCTATTCATGAATTTTGCTACCTGTAGTCAGTATATCTCTGTTCGAAACCCCTTTTCCTTACTGTTATTCCACCTCCATTGTGCAAAGAACTGTAAATGTTTTTGTGTATTTGTTGAGTCATTTTCAGTTCTCCTTTGCAAAAAAGTAACGTAGTTGTACTGTCGTTTCTCGATTTGAAAGTGTCGTAAGTGTCGTTTTCAGTCGTAGAAGAGAGTTTGATTGCTCTTGATAGTCGATTACCCTGTTACTGTTGTATTTGATCTGAATTTGTAGTTTTTCTAGTGTCGAAGGAAAGTATTCATTTCTGAATCGTAAAGTGTTGTGATTGTCTTCATTTTTTATTTTGAAAAAGAAACTTGTTAGTAATTGTCACTTGAAAAGTAATTCAGATTTGCGCATTAGCTTTCTTTTTATCATTCACATACTAAGAAAGCCGAAAACAAATACATGCATGTGCATTTGCATTTAGACTGTTTGATTGGTTTGATTTAGGACAGTGCATATAGTGTGTGCTCTTTGCTCTTTGTGAAAGAATGTTGTCTCTCTTTCCTTAGTAGCTAGGATTTTCATTGCACAAAGAAGATAAAAGACTGTTTATCATCTTAGATTGCATTTTAGGAATTGTACATCTACATCACGCGGTGAACCTGAAAGGCAAATTTCTTAAGCAAGATCAACTATAAAATAAATTTAATGAATCTAACAACGCTTTGGAACATAATGCACAACATCTAGAAGTCTAGGCTAGAGACGTATTCTGGCGTCGTAAAGGCTGGCAACGGTTGTTCTCACTAATGGTTGGGTGATTCCTCCACTTTGAGACGATAAGTGCCAGTACAGACTTGTGCTCCCACGTACCGTCGAGTATATTTTGGGAGACCACAATAGGCTTAATCCTTTATCCATAGGAAGCCGTGTCTACTGCCCTATCGATCGCAATGCACTGAACACAGCATTCGGGAAGATTGACTGCCGTACCGTAAAAAGTATTCTGCAGTTTTGCGATTGGTTTGGTAATCCCTCTGCCTAGATTTCTAGAGCAGTCCCTTTCGTTCCTTTTCAGACTCCTTAACGGAAAAGGTCCATCTGAGCACTTGTCAATTCAGGCTCATTAAAAATCGAAGGCGACTAGAGTCATCTTTTGTTTTTTCTCGACTCTTAAAAATTGGAAAAACAAGTTGTGTCAAAGCATCTAAAATTTATTTTAAATGGAATAATCATCACCCTTTCCTACGTTGATCTTAGGTTGAGAAAATGGAATCCACCAACCAAGGAATTCCCCTTGGAGGAAATCCTAGTCCCTTCTCCTCTTGGGGAGATGTTGGTGCACCCCATATAGCCACATTGTTGCTTCTAGGATTGATAATCGGCTTGCCCGTATGGCTCTTCTCAACCTCTGTCATTCAGAACATCGCAATTCCTGAACAATCGAGTCAGCAACTAGACGATTCTAGAGTTACCCACCAACCTTCTACTTCCTCCAATTCTTCCTCTCCTCCTTCCTCTTCGCTTGGTGGGGCTGGTAAAGCCAAAAATCAAGTACCTGAGAAGAAGAAGGAAAAGAAGAAGAAAGATAAGAAGAAGAAGGAGCCAAAAGCGAAAGGGGGCAACCAAGCATCGTCTAGCGAAAATCCACACACTACATCGACCAGGCCTAAATCACCATGTATCATTTGCAAAGGAGACCACTATCATAGGGATTGTCCCTTCATCCCTCAGATCTTAAGGGAATGGTCTCTTCGTTTGCACAACCCGGTGTCGTCAACCTCTGATGATCATGTTGAAAACACACCGTCAACTAGTGAAAGTGAAGCCCCAGGACAAAAAGGAAAATATAGATTTCCTTGTAAACTGTGCGAAGGCGATCATGCCATCCATCGTTGTCCCTTCTTAGACGAGGCTGAAAGAGTTTTGGACGATCGTCTGGTTTCACTGTTACGACTTCCTCCTGGATATAAAAAACTCTTGCCGAGTCCGTCACTAGTTGAAAATCCAGCTGACTCGCCCAGGTGGTCGGTCGAAGCATCTATCGTTGAAGACGAATCATCTAAACCCATACCAGACGAAAGTCAAAAGGTCAAGGCGGAAGCTGACCCGGTCTTGCTTTCAGAGGTTCCATCTTCAGATGATACAATCACCGAAGAGAACAAGGATGAAATCGTCCAAATTCTTTTCGTAAGCATAGACTTCGATGAACATGGGGACAATTTACCCATTCCTTTACCGCAGGAAGGATGTTCGTCAGAGTCGTACCCGATCGTCTACTTGGTTCCACCTCCAAGCAACCTAGTTGTCTCCTTTGACTGCAATCAACTAGGCAGACCCCGTTTACCGGCTAGTGTACCATTCCGAATCATTGCTCAAATATATAGAATGGTTATGGCTAGTACCATCATAGATGAAGGGGCTTCTGTGAGTATCCTTTCCTCGACTGCTTGGAAAGAGCTTGGTTTGCCATCACTTTTGCCTGAGATGAGAAATCTAACAGGCTTTGACAAAGAACCAGTCGACTGTTAGGGATCCTTCCCAATGTGCCCATAAAATTGAGAGGGAAAACCGTTCATATGAACATAATGGTAGTCCAAGGACCCCTGGATTATAACCTACTCCTTGGACGAGACTATATTTATTGCATGGGAGCCATTGTCTCATCACTCTTTAGAGTAATGTGTTTTCCGCACGAAGGAAGAGTGGTCAAGCTTGTAGACCAGCTTTCATTTCCAGGATCACGCATAACAAATAGTCATATACCATCCCTAAATGGTCTTTTCACACAAGGAATGTCTAATCAATCTCCAGTCCGTCCACCTGATGAGCACGAGTGATTCGGGGGACATGACTGAAACCTAGGGGCATGCACCCTGGTCTGCTGCGAAAGGAAAACTCCGGGTATAGGGTAGGTTTCTGCGAGAGATATATGACTAGTCTGTACTCCCGTCCGTGATTAGAAAAGGGGGTTAGACTGGAATAAGATTCCCTCATCAAACCTTGTTATGTGAGTGGATTGTCTCAAAACCTTTGTCTTATTTCGGTAGCACATCGCTCGAAGTCAAGTGTTTTGTTTGCGTGAATGTAGTAATAAAGTTCTCAATCAACTCTGTATTGGCCGTAACCTGAACAAAAGAGTGTAGCCAGACCGTGATTGGAAAATTTTGCCTGAATCAGCTGCTACCCAATTTTATCACAAAAAACGAGTCTTCTTTAAGCTCTTTTCAACTGACTCATAAAATATGAAAAGGTTGCCGAGCCATTGGCCTTCCAGCTCGTTAAAGGGACCGAAAGTGCTATCCCTCCTTTAGATTTTAATCTTTTTCTGAGGGATTATTTATCGAGCGCTTGTTTTGTTCGGCTCGTTAAAAAGTATCGGTATTGGGACGATGATGAAAAAGGAATTTTGGAATGTAGACTCTCAAGTTATCTTTGTCGTTAAAGTGTAATCAAAATAGCAGACAAGAACGAGTTTCACTATCGCTAGGCTCGTTAAAACATAGCGATGGGTTTGCCCATAGAACAAGCATATGTTATCCTCCTTGTTATAAAGAAACTTTGTTGGTTTATGTCCAATGTCATCACATTGGTAACATTGTCCATCATCAATATGTTTCATTGAACATTCTTTGATGACCGACTTATATCTTAAAATCAGTCATTAAGGTTACGGACTTGTTGTTCCAAGTCGATCTCCAAGTACTTTGAAAAATGGCAAGTCACTTCCAGATAGTTGATCGACTGAAAGAATTCGATTATGAAACAGTAAGGGCATTGTGTCTATTCTTACATCATTCTGGTAATCAGGCGATGTCTTTCCATGTTTGACTTCACTTGTACTTTGAATATCGAACAGAATCTAGTTTCATCCATTGCGATATATATTCAGGGAAATAAAGTGTACATCGTTGTTGCACAGATAATCATCCAATCAAAGGGATGATGGCTCTACCAGAATCATCAGTCTACACTCAAACGATTGTCTGTCCTATGTACATGAAAATGAATTTATAAAGCTGAGCATGGGAATGCCCGCCTCGGCTAGATCATGAAAAAATTATGAAGATAATGTATTGTATTGTATCTTATTACAGGTCTCCTCCCAGCTTGAAAGAACTTCGGATCCTCATAATAAAGCATTTCACCCGACATGATTAACGACCTCATGCTTTAGGGGGCAACTGTTATAGACATTTTTGGGCACTACAACCCCAAGCATAAAATGTCCATAAGCCAAGGGCTCCTAAGTCCCTAAAAGTGTTGTTCTAACCCCTAAAGGAACAAGGTCAACTGATTACAGCTTCTCCCAGAAGTTCTCCATGAAAAACTGCTCATAACTGGTCAAAACAGGATCATTTCAGCTCCATAGCCAAAGTGCGTTGCATCTCACCTAAGTACACTCTGTGGGTGCGTTGCATTTCAAAAATCCCTTCTATGGGGTGCGATGGGAGAGAAGTGACAAATGGCAGTGTCAATCCACGAGGTGGAGAGGCATGGAATCTGTTATCACCAGAAACTATAGTCCTGACAATTGTCCATAAATTTTGAAGAGTCTTGTGGTCTTGTAAATAGCTTTGTTAACTTGTGTCAATTTCAAATTTTGAAAATGCAAGAGTTATGAATGAAATTCGTGTAAAGACAAGGGCATTGGTCATCTTTCATCATAGTTAGTTATGTCATGTTTGTCAAAAGTACTTGCGCAACATGTCTTAATGCGCAGTTTCGCAGCACGGGTATGATTGGTCAAGTCTGTTGCTCATCTGTTTGCGCGTTTTCGTAGCGGCTTGTTTGTTAGCGATTTCGTAGCGCATTCCCTTAAATTTGAACTGCCCGCGCTACGAAATCGGGGTTTCGGGTTTTTATGCAGCGTTTTTCCTTAACTGTCTAATCCGAGAGGTGATGAGTCACGTGTGTCATGATTGTTTCCTCACACCATTTGTCTGTCATGATTCGTCATTACTTTGCCATCAGGTTTGATCTCATTGAGTTAGGTGTCAGTTTGGGGGACGTTATAGAAAGTGGTCGTGTCATAATATGTTTTTCATAACAAATGAATGTCTTCTGCTTGATGAAAGCTTGAGCTTTATCCTAAATAGACTTCTGCAAGCGAGCCTGATTTCTACAGCGTAAAATCTGCTATTGTGCTGCAAACCATTGTCATTCCCTCGTGAAGAATTGTGTTAAGAAATATGGAGAAAAAAGAGCACCGTTCAGGGAGATGTGTGAGAACAGAACCGGAGGGATTAGATGTAACCCTCAGGGATGAGGAAATAGCAAAGGCATTCAGAGCTACTGGTTGTTGGCGGTTTTGTGAAAAGCTCAAAGGTGGACATGCAGAAGTTACCAAGGCATTTGCAGTGAATTTTACGGGATTAAATTCAAAAGTGGCCATGCTGGAGTTCCCGGTTTCACCTGAAGTTATTTCTAAAGTCACAGAAATCCCAAGAGGTGGTCAAGAGTGGTTCAAGAATTTCAAGTTTGATATGGGTCCGTGTAAGGAGTTCTTAAAGGCACCATATGTGAATGAAGATCTCTCCAGAGCTGTCCCAAGGAGTTATCTTAAGGAGAATTATGCTACATTATTGTCATGCATTCAGAAGTATTTGACGTGTGAAGGCCGATACAACAAAGTTTACTCATATCATTTCAAGCTGTTGCTACACTTTACTGGTAAGAGCTCCATAGACATACCCTTTTACTTATTCAGGAGTATTTCTAAGATGTGTGATAAAATTCAGTTGAAGAAGGAAGCCTATGAAACTTCTCTTTTCCATCATGGTCTGGTTAAATTACTGGTGTTGGATAGCCTACATAAAATTGGTAAGGACTGGGACTCGTTTGTATTCATGGCCGGTTTCCCTAGTAAAACGAGCCTAACTCCTTTACCTGTAAGAGAAAAAGAAGATAGGAGTGACGGTACTACTTTGGCTGAGTTAAGAAGAGAAATAACAGACCATAGCAAGTCCAAAGCTAAAACAAAGAAGCCAGAGAGGCCTGTAACAGTCAAAGACACACCTGGAGCTAAAACAAAGAAGACTCCTAAGTTAGCAGTTGAAAAAGCTCCTGAAGCATCAACAATCAAAACTTCAAAGTCATCCAAAGTATCTGAAAAGGAAGCTTCTAAGTTATCTCTTAAAGAAACACCAGAATCATCTAAACAGAAGACTCACAAAGGAAAAGATGAATTTGAGTCTAATAAAGTGGAAAGGGTTTCAAGAATAAGAACTAGAGGACAGCTAAATAAAGAAAAGGGAAAATTAGCTCCTGTGGAAGAAAGTCCTGTGTCTAGGGGTAGTTTAAATGATTTGTTGGAAGCTATTGAATTAGAACAAGAGCACCCAATTCAAGTTGAACCCCTTGAAATTGAACAAGATCAATTGGTATCGCTTTTAAACCCCGTAGACCAATGACTAGGAGGCAAATGAAGGAAGCAGAAAAGGTTCAAAAAGAGAAAGTCTCTTCAGACTTGCCTAGGACAGAGGCACTTGAAATTTTCTCTGAAATGGTCCAAGCAGCTAAAAATAAGAGTAAGGACAAAAAGGTGGTTATAAGTCCAAGTGGCAATATGGTTGCCATCAAAAAACAAGCTGGAGTAAGTAAGGAGATACCTCAGGTCTCAAATGTTTTTAAAGAGAAGGCAGTCAGGTATACCAATTATAGGAAAGCTGTGTTGAAAGGTAAAGCAAGAATGATCAGTCAAGCTAGTTCGGTGTCTGATGCCTATGTATGGACAGTACCAGCTTTAAAACAAGCAAAAACTATGAAACAAGTGAACATAAGTCTGAAAGCAGAGAATAAGAAGTTGAAGAAGGAGGTCATCAGTCTGAGAGAAAAGCTAGACAAGCTAGCTAAATGATTCAAGAAGGACTGTGTATTCTCAAATTTTGATATATTTTGGGTCATTATCTTGTCAAAAGTTTTTGAGACTTTTTGTGTCTTTTTGCTGGTATGGAATGATTGAAGAATTATAAATTTGAAGTGATACTGTTTTGAGGCTCATAAAATTGATTTTAATGACCTACAGCAGTTTCGTAGCGCGCTACGAAACTGCTGTAGATGACTGGTTATGATTAAAGCTTGAAATGGAATGCTGAGGTCAGCATATATTTTAACAAATGGTCAAATACTAAGCCTGGGGAGTTTAGAAGATCAGTCAGATACTTTGTTAAAGAGGCCAAGGGTAAATATTAAAAAAAGGGGCGAAGTTTTGTTTTTTGCTAAAAAGTCACTTTATCTCCGAGAATTTAGGGTTTGGATAGAGCTGCTGAGGTGTAAGATAATCCACTTGTCTAGCTCTGGGATGGCTGGTTCATGAATTCTTTTTAATCAGACGAGGTTATCCGAGGTGTAAGAGGCTCAAATATGGATCATTAATATGTGGACACCGAGGGGGACAATAACCAAGAATATAGGCTTCATTTTCTTTTCGGTTATGTGAATCATCTCTGCATCAGGAATCCGAAGCTGTATATACATTGAACATGCTTCTAGTTTGGATATGGTTGTTATGGCAATGATACAGGTGGTGAGCTTTGAAGAACATAGCAGGGTATACAAGGAAGGAGACTTAAAGGGCCAGTATGATGGAATCCCCTGTTTTCGTACCATCATAACTTTTGTAATTAATCAGTTGGTTTATGTCATGGTTAAGGTCATTTATGTAAAAACACGAGCTCCCTTCATGCTCGTTGAGGAGCCTCGTACAGTAGTTTTTGATAGGCTATATATAGGAAGAATTGATATGTAAAAAGGGTTGGATACTTAATAGAAAAAGTGTGTTGTTTTGGGCCACTGTAAGATCTTTTTGACAGTAATAGTAAAACAGAGTTATACTCTTCTCAAGATTCTCGAAGGATTGCCATGGTCAAATGAAGTGATGATGTGTTATACCTTATGTTATTTTATGGTTTTGTTGTATGCAATCACTCAGAATTCATACTTATATGCTCTGACTTCCTGTGTATACAGCAAGCTATGTGTGGTGGAATATGTTTGACTTGTAATGCTAAGAGCCTTGATTTCTATGAGTTCACTGTGTTTTCTTGTTTGCTTGATATTATAGACTCCATAGCCCAATGAGATATCTTTTGGTGTGTTTCCAACCAGTTATGCTTACATTAAATCTATTGTACAAGGGTTAGCCCTCTTATCAACATTCAAAATCAATAACCTTTTCTTGAGAGAGCCCTCTCAGGCTAGGGAGGCTAATCCTTAGCCAAAAGCTTGGTCTGAAATAGTTACACAGAGTCTGCCTGATCAGCAGCCCTTCAGTTGTGATTTTGTGATAACATTTTGGTGCGTCTGCCGGGAGCTAAAGATTGAATTTCTGAAGGTAGCAGGAGTTCAAATGATTTTCGAGGCTGCATTCTACCTTGGTGACTCCATTTGTTGTGTTAAAGTTTAAAGGTGGCTTCGAAAGGAAGGTATACAAGGAGTAACCCTGATCCAAATCCACCTAGTCCTGTGGAAAATCCGAATATCATCTCAAGAAGTAAACGAAGATTCTCTGACATACCAGGTACTTCAAGTATTTCAAAGTCATTATTTACTGAGTTTTCTAGAAGTCTTGAGAACAAACTTGTGGATGATAAGGTTCAAGAGGTCATATTGAGGTCTGAAAATGAAGAAGAAGTAATAGGCATTATCTTGGATTTACAGAGGAGAGGTATTGATACCTCCTCTTTAATTTCACAAAAAGATAAAGAGGAGTTTTGGGAAATTGTTTCTTCTGAGCTTTTGTTAGAAAAAGAAGATTTAAAACAGCTCAAGGAGCTTGATCCTTTTGAGATTTTACTTAACTCAAACCTTGGGTTACCTCTCCCAAATTGGAGCTCTTTTGTTGGAGGGTTACAAAGTCCTAATAGTCCTTTTCGTACTCATATTTTGTCCTCAGCTTCTGCAAGTCCAAACAGTCCTCAACTCACATCTCATACTAGTCCTGGTCATAGCATACCTATTGTTGCTGTTCCTCCTTTCATCATGGCTGTACCTGCAAGGTATGCGCCTTTAGCCCTCCCTGCTGTTTTGCATGACTTACCAAACAAATATGCTTCTAAGATTCCAACCTGGGGAGGGGATGAAGACATTACAGCTGAAGAGCATGTGGATAGATTCAATGACTTTATTGATAGGTATGAAGTAGATGATGAAGATGTCAAATTGAGATTATTTGCTCAGTCATTTATTGGGGAAGTTAGGAAATGGTTCAAGGCTTTGGGAGCTGGTAGTATTCACAGTTGGATTGAGTTTGAAGATAGTTTTTTGAGAAAATGGGGAAATAGGACTAATCCAGTACAAGCCCTCACTGAGTATAATAATTTGAGAAGAGCCCCAGATGAGACTATTCAAAACTTTTCTAAGAGGTTCAATAAGATTTATAATTCCATTCCAGCTCACTTAAAACCTCCTGGAGCTCTAGCCCAACTAAGATATGCCGAGTCCTTTGAATCTGATTTTTCTCTCTTACTCAGAGAAAGAGAGTCTGCTACATTGGCTGATATGCAAAATGATGCTATCAAGGTTGAAGTAAATATACTTGCTGCTAAAAAGTCTAAGATGGCTAAGACCAAAATTAAGGAAGAGGAGAGGCCCTCTACTTCAGCCCAAGATGAAAGATTTGAAACCATGATGAAGACTATGGAAAAGTTAATGGACCAATTAGCACTTGGGAATACTGCTGCTCCTCAAGTGCAACAAGAACCTCGGTTCAGAAATCCCCAGTTTAGAAGGCCACAAAATCAACAAAGGCCAAGGGAAAATAGAAATCAGCCAGCTGATCCTCCTGTAAGACCTCCATTTCAGCAAAATATGGTGGATGGTGAGGAAGAGACTGAGGAACCAGAAGAAGCTATTCATTGTCTTGGTGAAGAAGATTCAGAAATCTTTTTAACAAAAGAAGAACATGATGAGTCTAGTCAACAGAAAGTTGAAGAAGAACCTTCAGATTTCCTAAAGGGTTATCAGCATGCCATATTTGAAATTCAGAAGCAATATAACCTCAGAAACCGAGATGTCCCCATTACAGCAAATAAGGGTCAGCCTAAGAAGAATGTTCCAAAAGCAGCGGAAGACAAAAAAGAAAAGCCAAAACAAGCTGAAGGAAAAGGTGATGCTCCTATTGAAAAGAAAGAGAATCAAGCTCTTGTTCTTCCTAAGGAAGTTGAGAAGTCTACTCCAGGATTCAATATAGAAAATGAGATTTCTAAAATTAAAATATCAGTCCCATTTAATGAACTTTTGAAAGTAAACAAGTATAGAAGCAAGATTGTGGAAATGCTTAATTCCCCCGGGAGGAGCTGATATTTTAAATTTACAAGAGGACAATCCTATCATTTGTTTGGGTCCAAGGCTGGAAGATGAGCAGAATGATGAATTTCCTCCTTTTTATATAAGCATCAATATACATGAAATGACTCTTCATAATGCCATGTTGGACTCAGGAGCATCTCATAATCTTATGCCCAAAGTCATTATGGAAAGGTTAGGATTGGAAGTGACCAGACCTTATAAAGATTTATTTTCTTTCGATTCTAAGAGGGTGCATTGTATTGGGTTAATTAAGGATGTTGTTGTGGCTCTTACACAAATCCCAGCCAAAACCACTGTCATGGATATTGTTGTGGCTGATGTTCCACCTAAATTTGGAATATTACTTTCAAGATCATGGGCAGCTAAAATAAAGGGTACTATGCAAATGGATTTGACTTATGCTACTATTCCAGTATTTGGGGAGCAGAGAAGGTTGTACCGGGAAACAAGGATGGCATACATGGTGAGTAGTAAGGATAAACCACAGAATTTTCCTATCTATTCTTGTGATACAGGCTTGGGATCAGCCATTCTGTTTAATGAATCAGTGGGAGAGGAATCACAGAAAGAAAAAGCAGAAAATCAGTGTGAAGAGTTGCAGCAAAGTAATGAAGAAGACATTGCTGGTTGCTGGTCTTTGTATTTTGATGGAGCAGCAGGGAAAGAAGGAGCTGGCGCTGGAATTTGGATCATGAGTCCAGCTGATGAGAGTAAGTTTATGTCTTATAAACTCAATTTTGATTGCACAAATAACATGGCCGAGTATGAGTCCTTGGTTTTAGGCCTAGAAAGTTTGATTGAGTTCAAGGCAAAAAACATTGTTGTTTATGGGGACTCTGAGCTAGTTATAAAACAAGTTCAAGGTGTTTATCAAACAAAAGATGCAAGAATGAGAGCTTATAGGAATTTGGTGTTAGAATTGTTGGAAAAGTTTCAATCATACACTTTCAATGTCATAACCAGAGAGCAGAATTCCATGGCAGATTCTCTTGCTGTAGCAGCTAGCCTTTTTGTCATTCCTAAACATGCTTCTGACAGTTATGCAGTCAAAGTTCGCCATAGGCCAGTGATCCCTGACAATATCCTAAATTGGCAAGTATTTGAAGATGATCAGCAGGTGAAAAGTTTCTTAGAATTGAAAGGAGAGTTTGAGAATTGTCAAATTGACCAGCAAAACATGCTAGTGGAAACAAAAGAAAAGTCTGAGGTGTTGCAGCTGCAAAATAACCTCATTCCTAAGGGTCTGATTCCACTTGAGAAACTTTTTGATCAGAATGATGTTTTTAAGGCGCCAAGGTTGCAGGCAAATGAAGAAGAGATAGAAAGCTGCAATCTAGGTGATTTAGTAGCGCCTAAATTGATCAAAATTTCAAAAATTTTATCAGCTGATCTAAAGGTTAAGTACATTGATCTGATGAAGAAGTTTATTGATGTGTTTGCTTGGAATTATACTGATCTCAAGCAATATGACTCCTCAGTTATACAACATACAATCCCCATCAAGCCAAATGAGAAGCCTTTTAAGCAAAAATTGAGAAGAATCAATCCTCTACTGATGCCATTAATCGAGAAAGAGGTCAAGAAGTTGTATGATGCGAAGATTATTGTTCCTATCAGATTTTCAAATTGGTTAGCCAACTTGGTTCCAGTGAGGAAAAAGAACGGAGAAATAAGGATTTGCATAGACTTTAGGAATTTGAACAAGGCTTCACTCAAGGACAATTATCCTCTTCCTAAAATGGATCTCATGTTGCAGAATATTGTAGGCTCTCAAAGAATGTCAATGCTGGATGGCTTTTCAGGATACAATCAAATCCTTGTTCATCCAGAGGATCAGGAGAAGACAGCCTTTACTACACCATGGGGCACATTTATGTATGCCAAGATGCCCTTTGGCCTCATGAATGCAGGGGCGACTTTCCAAAGGGCTATGGACATTGCTTTTGCAGAGGAGAGAGATAAATCAGTTGTGGTATACCTTGATGATATCACAGTATTTTCAAAGAGAGAGGAAGATCATTTAAAGCATCTAGAAAAGATATTATTGAAGTGTAGAAGGTTCGGCATTTCGTTAAATCCAACTAAAAGTATCTTTGCTTTGACTTCTGGTAAGTTGCTTGGGCATATCATTTCTCAAGAAGGCATTAAAATAGATCCAAATAGAGTTAGTGCTATTTCAAGGCTGGATTTGCCAAGGAGTAAGAAAGAAGTTCAGTCTTTTCTTGGTAAAGTCAATTTTGTTAGGAGGTTCATTCCTAACTTTGCAGAGGTGGTTAAGCACATCACAAAAATGCTAAAGAAGGGAGCAGACTTTAGATGGACAGCTGAGGCAAGAAAGTCATTTGAAGAAATTAAAAAAGCACTCACTCAAGCACCGGTGCTTATTAGTCCTGATTTCTCCAAGGAATTTTTAATATTCACTTATGCCTCTGAAGATACAATCGCTGGAGTTCTTTTGCAGAAAGGGGATCAAGGTACTGAGCAGCCTATTTCATTCTTTAGTAAAACATTGGCAAATGCTGAGTTAAAGTATAACATTTTAGAAAAGCAAGCATATGCTTTGGTTAAGGCAATCAAAGATTTTAGAATCTATGTGCTTCATTCTCATATTATTGCATTTGTGCCAAGTGCTGTTATTAAAGAAATTCTCACACAAGCAGACCCGGATGGTAAAAGAGGGAAATGGATAGCCAAATTGTTGGAATATGATATTGAAATTAGGCCAACTAAATTGGTGAAAGGCCAAGGGTTAGCAGAGTTGCTAACTCACTCAAATCTAGACTGCAGTGATATTAATTTTAATGCAGAAATATCAGAAATTTTTGAAGAAGAGGAAGAGTTGGTTCAAATTAATGAAAAATTTCTAATATCTGAATGGTATAAGGATGTCTCATTTGTATTACAGCACAACAGAGCCCCTGACAATCTTCCCAAGTCTAGAGCCCGTTTCATCAAGCTGAAATCTCTTAAATATTTCGTTTATGAACAGAGTTTGTTTTGGAAGGATGCTGGAGGAATTCTGCTAAATTGCTTAATTGAAGAGGAGGCTGATAGAGTGATTGAAGAATTTCACAAAGGAGACTGTGGAGGTCACCATTATTGGAAGGCTACAGCTAATAAAATATTGAGAGCTGGGTATTTTTGGCCCACCATGTTTAGAGATATTTATAAAAAGGTTGCAGCCTGTCATGAATGTCAGTTGTTTGAAGGTAAAAGAAAACTCATGCCTATGCCTCTAGTTCCTATTTATGTAGAGGCGCCTTTTCAGCAGTGGGGGCTAGATTTTATAGGTGAGATACATCCCTCCTCATCAGGCCAACATCGGTGGATACTTACAGCCACAGATTATTTCACAAAGTGGATAGAGGCAGTGCCAACTAGACAAGCTAATGATGCAGTCATTATTTCTTTCTTAGAGAACAATATTTTATCAAGGTTTGGATGTCCACTCAAGCTTATCACAGATAATGCTCAAGCATTTAAGTCTAAGAGAATGATAAACTTTTGCCACCAATATCATATTACTCTTGGTCACTCAACAGCTTATTATCCACAAGGCAATGGTCTAGCTGAAAGTTCAAATAAGAGTCTTGTGAGGATTATCAAGAAATTACTGGAGGAAAACAAGAAAACTTGGCATTTGAAACTGAAGTATGCATTATGGGCTGATCGCATATGCACTAAAAGATCTATTGGAACCTCTCCTTATGAACTTGTGTATGGAGCAGAAGCCATTTTTCCAACCTCTCTTGGTGTCCCAGTTATGAAATTAATTCAAGGACTGGAGGAAGAGCCAAATGCCATTCAAAGGAGAATCAATCAATTGATTGCATTACAGGAAAAAAGAAGTGAAGTGGTCGAAAATTATCAGCAAAATCAGAATAGAGTCAAGAGGGCTTTTGATAAGAAGGTTAAAGATGTGACTTTTCAAATTAATGACAAGGTTTTGAAATGGGAAGCCAGGATTGAAGAAAAGGGCAAACATGGTAAATTTGAGAGTTTATGGAAGGGACCATATGTAATCTCTGCTTTCCATGGAAACAATACTTATATTTTGCAAGAAGTTGATGGATCACAGTATGCTGGTGGGCCTGTCAATGGCAGGTTCTTAAAGCATTATTATCAGTGAAAAGTTTGCCAAGAAATTCATGATCATTGTAAATAATCATGGTTTTCAAAGTGTTTTGTGTTAGTAATAAATGACAAGTTGAACTAGCAGATTTTAGCCCGAGGAGAAGGCCCACAAAATTTGAGAGGAATGCTTGTCAGCCAGATGTGAGTGTAATAAATGGATAAAGCACTGGTACTACGTGTTCTTAGTGTACCACAGGGGCACACTATCCCTAGTGGAGCCGCTGTTATCACCAGAAACTATAGTCCATGTATATGACAATTGTCCATAAATTTTGAAGAGTCTTGTGGTCTTGTAAATAGCTTTGTTAACTTGTGTCAATTTCAAATTTTGAAAATGCAAGAGTTATGAATGAAATTCGTGTAAAGACAAGGGCATTGGTCATCTTTCATCATAGTTAGTTATGTCATGTCTTGTCAAAAGTACTTGCGCAGTTTCGCAGCGCGGGTGTCATGTCTTAGGTACTTGCGCAGTTTCGCAGCGCGGGTATGATTGGTCAAGTCTGTTGCTCAAATCTGTTTGCGCGTTTTCGTAGCGGCTTGTTTGTTAGCGATTTCGTAGCGCATTCCCTTAAATTTGAACTGCCCGCGCTACGAAATCGGGGTTTCGGGTTTTTATGCAGCGTTTTTCCTTAACTGTCTAATCCGAGAGGTGATGAGTCACGTGTCCGGTCATGATTGTTTCCTCACACCATTTGTCTGTCATGATTCGTCATTACTTTGCCATCAGGTTTGATCTCATTGAGTTAGGTGTCAGTTTGGGGGACGTTATAGAAAGTGGTCGTGTCATAATATGTTTTTCATAACAAATGAATGTCTTCTGCTTGATGAAAGCTTGAGCTTTATCCTAAATAGACTTCTGCAAGCGAGCCTGATTTCTACAGCGTAAAATCTGCTATTGTGCTGCAAACCATTGTCATTCCCTCGTGAAGAATTGTGTTAAGAAATATGGAGAAAAAAGAGCATCGTTCAGGGAGATGTGTGAGAACAGAACCGGAGGGATTAGATGTAACCCTCAGGGATGAGGAAATAGCAAAGGCATTCAGAGCTACTGGTTGTTGGCGGTTTTGTGAAAAGCTCAAAGGTGGACATGCAGAAGTTACCAAGGCATTTGCAGTGAATTTTACGGGATTAAATTCAAAAGTGGCCATGCTGGAGTTCCCGGTTTCACCTGAAGTTATTTCTAAAGTCACAGAAATCCCAAGAGGTGGTCAAGAGTGGTTCAAGAATTTCAAGTTTGATATGGGTCCGTGTAAGGAGTTCTTAAAGGCACCATATGTGAATGAAGATCTCTCCAGAGCTGTCCCAAGGAGTTATCTTAAGGAGAATTATGCTACATTATTGTCATGCATTCAGAAGTATTTGACGTGTGAAGGCCGATACAACAAAGTTTACTCATATCATTTCAAGCTGTTGCTACACTTTACTGGTAAGAGCTCCATAGACATACCCTTTTACTTATTCAGGAGTATTTCTAAGATGTGTGATAAAATTCAGTTGAAGAAGGAAGCCTATGAAACTTCTCTTTTCCATCATGGTCTGGTTAAATTACTGGTGTTGGATAGCCTACATAAAATTGGTAAGGACTGGGACTCGTTTGTATTCATGGCCGGTTTCCCTAGTAAAACGAGCCTAACTCCTTTACCTGTAAGAGAAAAAGAAGATAGGAGTGACGGTACTACTTTGGCTGAGTTAAGAAGAGAAATAACAGACCATAGCAAGTCCAAAGCTAAAACAAAGAAGCCAGAGAGGCCTGTAACAGTCAAAGACACACCTGGAGCTAAAACAAAGAAGACTCCTAAGTTAGCAGTTGAAAAAGCTCCTGAAGCATCAACAATCAAAACTTCAAAGTCATCCAAAGTATCTGAAAAGGAAGCTTCTAAGTTATCTCTTAAAGAAACACCAGAATCATCTAAACAGAAGACTCACAAAGGAAAAGATGAATTTGAGTCTAATAAAGTGGAAAGGGTTTCAAGAGTAAGAACTAGAGGACAGCTAAATAAAGAAAAGGGAAAATTAGCTCCTGTGGAAGAAAGTCCTGTGTCTAGGGGTAGTTTAAATGATTTGTTGGAAGCTATTGAATTAGAACAAGAGCACCCAATTCAAGTTGAACCCCTTGAAATTGAACAAGATCAATTGGTATCGCCAATGCATATTGATTTAACACTGTCTTCTCCTGAAAGTTCAAAGAAGTCAAAGGCTTCTAAAAAATTAAAGTTTGAAGAACCAGGGGTAGAGTATGCTTTTAAACCCCGTAGACCAATGACTAGGAGGCAAATGAAGGAAGCAGAAAAGGTTCAAAAAGAGAAAGTCTCTTCAGACTTGCCTAGGACAGAGGCACTTGAAATTTTCTCTGAAATGGTCCAAGCAGCTAAAAATAAGAGTAAGGACAAAAAGGTGGTTATAAGTCCAAGTGGCAATATGGTTGCCATCAAAAAACAAGCTGGAGTAAGTAAGGAGATACCTCAGGTCTCAAATGTTTTTAAAGAGAAGGCAGTCAGGTATACCAATTATAGGAAAGCTGTGTTGAAAGGTAAAGCAAGAATGATCAGTCAAGCTAGTTCGGTGTCTGATGCCTATGTATGGACAGTACCAGCTTTAAAACAAGCAAAAACTATGAAACAAGTGAACATAAGTCTGAAAGCAGAGAATAAGAAGTTGAAGAAGGAGGTCATCAGTCTGAGAGAAAAGCTAGACAGGCTAGCTAAATGATTCAAGAAGGATTGTGTATTCTCAAAATTTTGATATATTTTGGGTCATTATCTTGTCAAAAGTTTTTGAGACTTTTTGTGTTTTTTTGCTGGTATGGAATGATTGAAGAATTATAAATTTGAAGTGATACTGTTTTGAGGCTCATAAAATTGATTTTAATGACCTACAGCAGTTTCGTAGCGCGCTACGAAACTGCTGTAGATGACTGATTATGATTAAAGCTTGGAATGGAATGCTGAGGTCAGCATATATTTTAACAAATGGTCAAATATTAAGCCTGGGGAGTTTAGAAGATCAATCAGATACTTTGTTAAAGAGGCCAAGGGTAAATATTAAAAAAAGGGGCGAAGTTTTGTTTTTTGCTAAAAAGTCACTTTATCTCCGAGAATTTAGGGTTTGGATAGAGCTGCTGAGGTGTAAGATAATCCACTTGTCTAGCTCTGGGATGGCTGGTTCATGAATTCTTTTTAATCAGACGAGGTTATCCGAGGTGTAAGAGGCTCAAATATGGATCATTAATATGTGGACACCGAGGGGGACAATAACCAAGAATATAGGCTTCATTTTCTTTTCGGTTATGTGAATCATCTCTGCATCAGGAATCCGAAGCTGTATATACATTGAACATGCTTCTAGTTTGGATATGGTTGTTATGGCAATGATACAGGTGGTGAGCTTTGAAGAACATAGCAGGGTATACAAGGAAGGAGACTTAAAGGGCCAGTATGATGGAATCCCCTGTTTTCGTACCATCATAACTTTTGTAATTAATCAGTTGGTTTATGTCATGGTTAAGGTCATTTATGTAAAAACACGAGCTCCCTTCATGCTCGTTGAGGAGCCTCGTACAGTAGTTTTTGATAGGCTATATATAGGAAGAATTGATATGTAAAAAAGGTTGGATACTTAATAGAAAAAGTGTGTTGTTTTGGGCCACTGTAAGATCTTTTTGACAGTAATAGTAAAACAGAGTTATACTCTTCTCAAGATTCTCGAAGGATTGCCATGGTCAAATGAAGTGATGATGTGTTATACCTTATGTTATTTTATGGTTTTGTTGTATGCAATCACTCAGAATTCATACTTATATGCTCTGACTTCCTGTGTATACAGCAAGCTATGTGTGGTGGAATATGTTTGACTTGTAATGCTAAGAGCCTTGATTTCTATGAGTTCACTGTGTTTTCTTGTTTGCTTGATATTATAGACTCCATAGCCCAATGAGATATCTTTTGGTGTGTTTCCAACCAGTTATGCTTACATTAAATCTATTGTACAAGAGTTAGCCCTCTTACCAACATTCAAAATCAATAACCTTTTCTTGAGAGAGCCCTCTCAGGCTAGGGAGGCCAATCCTTAGTCAAAAGCTTGGTCTGAAATAGTTACACAGAGTCTGCCTGATCAGCAGCCCTTCAGTTGTGATTTTGTGATAACATTTTGGTGCGTCTGCCGGGAGCTAAAGATTGAATTTCTGAAGGTAGCAGGAGTTCAAATGATTTTCGAGGCTGCATTCTACCTTGGTGACTCCATTTGTTGTTTTAAAGTTTAAAGGTGGCTTCGAAAGGAAGGTATACAAGGAGTAACCCTGATCCAAATCCACCTAGTCCTGTGGAAAATCCGAATATCATCTCAAGAAGTAAACAAAGGTTCTCTGACATTCCAGGTACTTCAAGTATTTCAAAGTCATTATTTACTGAGTTTTCTAGAAGTCTTGAGAACAAACTTGTAGATGATAAGGTTCAAGAGGTCATATTAAGGTCAGAAAATGAAGAAGAAGTAATAGGCATTATCTTGGATTTACAGAGGAGAGGTATTGATACATCCTCTTTAATTTCACAAAAAGATAAAGAGGAGTTTTGGGAAATTGTTTCTTCTGAGCTTTTGTTAGAAAAAGAAGATTTAAAACAGCTCAAGGAGCTTGATCCTTTTGAGATTCTGCTTAACTCAAACCTTGGGTTACCTCTCCCAAATTGGAGCTCTTTTGTTGGAGGGTTACAAAGTCCTAATAGTCCTTTTCGTACTCATATTTTGTCCTCAGCTTCTGCAAGTCCAAACAGTCCTCAACTCACATCTCATACTAGTCCTGGTCATAGCATACCTATTGTTGCTGTTCCTCCTTTCATCATGGCTGTACCTGCAAGGTATGCGCCTTTAGCCCTCCCTGCTGTTTTGCATGACTTACCAAACAAATATGCCTCTAAGATTCCAACCTGGGGAGGGGATGAAGACATTACAGCTGAGGAGCATGTGGATAGATTCAATGACTTTATTGATAGGTATGAAGTAGATGATGAAGATGTCAAATTGAGATTATTTGCTCAGTCCTTTATTGGGGAAGTTAGGAAATGGTTCAAGGCTTTGGGAGCTGGTAGTATTCACAGTTGGATTGAGTTTGAAGATAGTTTTTTGAGAAAATGGGGAAATAGGACTAATCCAGTACAAGCCCTCACTGAGTATAATAATTTGAGAAGAGCCCCAGATGAGACTATTCAAAACTTTTCTAAGAGGTTCAATAAGATCTATAATTCCATTCCAGCTCACTTAAAACCTCCTGGAGCTCTAGCCCAACTAAGATATGCCGAGTCTTTTGAATCTGATTTTTCTCTTTTACTCAGAGAAAGAGAGTCTGCTACATTGGCTGATATGCAAAATGATGCTATCAAGGTTGAAGTAAATATACTTGCTGCTAAAAAATCTAAGATGGCTAAGACCAAAATTAAGGAAGAGGAGAGGCCCTCTACTTCAGCCCAAGATGAAAGATTTGAAACCATGATGAAGACTATGGAAAAGTTAATGGATCAATTAGCACTTGGGAATACTGCTGCTCCTCAAGTGCAACAAGAACCTCGGTTCAGAAATCCCCAGTTTAGAAGGCCACAAAATCAACAAAGGCCAAGGGAAAATAGAAATCAGCCAGCTGATCCTCCTGTAAGACCTCCATTTCAGCAAAATATGGTGGATGGTGAGGAAGAGACTGAGGAACCAGAAGAAGCTATTCATTGTCTTGGTGAAGAAGATTCAGAAATCTTTTTAACAAAAGAAGAACATGATGAGTCTAGTCAACAGAAAGTTGAAGAAGAACCTTCAGATTTCCTTAAGGGTTATCAGCATGCCATATTTGAAATTCAGAAGCAATATAACCTCAGGAACCGAGATGTCCCCATTACAGCAAATAAGGGTCAGCCTAAGAAGAATGTTCCAAAAGCAGCGGAAGACAAAAAAGAAAAGCCAAAACAGGCTGAAGGAAAAGGTGATGCTCCTATTGAAAAGAAAGAGAATCAAGCTCTTGTTCTTCCTAAGGAAGTTGAGAAGTCTACTCCAGGATTCAATATAGAAAATGAGATTTCTAAAATTAAAATATCAGTCCCATTTAATGAACTTTTGAAAGTGAACAAGTATAGAAGCAAGATTGTGGAAATGCTAAATTCTCCCCCGGGAGGAGCTGATATTTTAAATTTACAAGAAGACAATCCTATCATTTGTTTGGGTCCAAGGCTGGAAGATGAGCAGAATGATGAATTTCCTCCTTTTTATATAAGCATCAATATACATGAAATGACTCTTCATAATGCCATGTTGGACTCAGGAGCATCTCATAATCTTATGCCCAAAGTCATTATGGAAAGGTTAGGATTGGAAGTGACCAGACCTTATAAAGATTTATTTTCTTTCGATTCTAAGAGGGTGCATTGTATTGGGTTAATTAAGGATGTTGTTGTGGCTCTTACACAAATCCCAGCCAAAACCACTGTCATGGATATTGTTGTGGCTGATGTTCCACCTAAATTTGGAATATTACTTTCAAGATCATGGGCAGCTAAAATAAAGGGTACTATGCAAATGGATTTGACTTATGCTACTATTCCAGTATTTGGGGAGCAGAGAAGGTTGTATCGGGAAACAAGGATGGCATACATGGTGAGTAGTAAGGATAAACCACAGAATTTTCCTATCTATTCTTGTGATACAGGCTTGGGATCAGCCATTCTGTTTAATGAATCAGTGGGAGAGGAATCACAGAAAGGAAAAGCAGAAAATCAGTGTGAAGAGTTGCAGCAAAGTAATGAAGAAGACATTGCTGGTTGCTGGTCTTTGTATTTTGATGGAGCAGCAGGGAAAGAAGGAGCTGGCGCTGGAATTTGGATCATGAGTCCAGCTGATGAGAGTAAGTTTCTGTCTTATAAACTCAATTTTGATTGCACAAATAACATGGCCGAGTATGAGTCCTTGGTTTTAGGCCTAGAAAGTTTGATTGAGTTCAAGGCAAAAAACATTGTTGTTTATGGGGACTCTGAGCTAGTTATAAAACAAGTTCAAGGGGTTTATCAAACAAAAGATGCAAGAATGAGAGCTTATAGGAATTTGGTGTTAGAATTGTTGGAAAAGTTTCAATCATACACTTTCAATGTCATAACCAGAGAGCAGAATTCCATGGCAGATTCCCTTGCTGTAGCAGCTAGCCTTTTTGTCATTCCTAAACATGCTTCTGACAGTTATGCAGTCAAAGTTCGCCATAGGCCAGTGATCCCTGACAATATCCTAAATTGGCAAGTATTTGAAGATGATCAGCAGGTGAAAAGTTTCTTGGAATTGAAAGGAGAGTTTGAGAATTGTCAAATTGACCAGCAAAACATGCTAGTGGAAACAAAAGGAAAATCTGAGGTGTTGCAGCTGCAAAATAACCTCATTCCTAAAGGTCTGATTCCACTTGAGAAACTTTTTGATCAGAATGATGTTTTTAAGGCGCCAAGGTTGCAGGCAAATGAAGAAGAGATAGAAAGCTGCAATCTAGGTGATTTAGTAGCGCCTAAATTGATCAAAATTTCAAAATTTTTATCAGCTGATCTAAAGGTTAAGTACATTGATCTGATGAAGAAGTTTATTGATGTGTTTGCTTGGAATTATACTGATCTCAAGCAATATGACTCCTCAGTTATACAACATACAATCCCCATTAAGCCAAATGAGAAGCCTTTTAAGCAAAAATTGAGAAGAATTAATCCTCTACTGATGCCGTTAATTGAGAAAGAGGTCAAGAAGTTGTATGATGCGAAGATTATTGTTCCTATCAGATTTTCAAATTGGTTAGCCAACTTGGTTCCAGTGAGGAAAAAGAACGGAGAAATAAGGATTTGCATAGACTTTAGGAATTTGAACAAGGCTTCACTCAAGGACAATTATCCTCTTCCTAAGATGGATCTCATGTTGCAGAATATTGTAGGCTCTCAAAGAATGTCAATGCTGGATGGCTTTTCAGGATACAATCAAATCCTTGTTCATCCAGAAGATCAAGAGAAGACAGCCTTTACTACACCATGGGGCACATTTATGTATGCCAAGATGCCCTTTGGCCTCATGAATGCCGGGGCGACTTTCCAAAGGGCTATGGACATTGCTTTTGCAGATGAGAGAGATAAATCAGTTGTGGTATACCTTGATGATATCACAGTATTTTCAAAGAGAGAGGAAGATCATTTAAAGCATCTAGAAAAGATATTATCGAAGTGTAGAAGGTTCGGCATTTCTTTGAATCCAACTAAAAGTATCTTTGCTTTGACTTCCGGTAAGTTGCTTGGGCATATCATTTCTCAAGAAGGCATTAAAATAGATCCAAATAGAGTTAGTGCTATTTCAAGGCTGGATTTGCCAAGGAGTAAGAAAGAAGTTCAGTCTTTTCTTGGTAAAGTCAATTTTGTTAGGAGGTTCATTCCTAACTTTGCAGAGGTGGTTAAGCACATCACAAAAATGCTAAAGAAGGGAGCAGACTTTAGATGGACAGCTGAGGCGAGAAAGTCATTTGAAGAAATTAAGAAAGCACTCACTCAAGCACCGGTGCTTATTAGTCCTGATTTCTCCAAGGAATTTTTAATATTCACTTATGCCTCTGAGGATACAATCGCTGGAGTTCTTTTGCAGAAAGGGGATCAAGGTACTGAGCAGCCTATTTCATTCTTTAGTAAAACATTGGCAAATGCTGAGTTAAAGTATAACATTTTAGAAAAGCAAGCATATGCTTTGGTTAAGGCAATCAAAGATTTTAGAATCTATGTGCTTCATTCTCATATTATTGCATTTGTGCCAAGTGCTGTTATTAAGGAAATTCTCACACAAGCAGACCCGGATGGTAAAAGAGGGAAATGGATAGCCAAATTGTTGGAATATGATATTGAAATTAGGCCAACTAAATTGGTGAAAGGCCAAGGGTTAGCAGAGTTGCTAACTCACTCAAATCTAGACTGCAGTGATAGTAATTTTAATGCAGAAATATCAGAGATTTTTGAAGAAGAGGAAGAGTTGGTTCAAATTAATGAAAAATTTCTAATATCTGAATGGTATAAGGATGTCTCATTTGTATTACAGCACAACAGAGCCCCTGACAATCTTCCCAAGTCTAGAGCCCGTTTCATCAAGCTGAAATCTCTTAAATATTTCGTTTATGAACAGAGTTTGTTTTGGAAGGATGCTGGAGGAATTCTGCTAAATTGCTTAATTGAAGAGGAGGCTGATAGAGTGATTGAAGAATTTCACAAAGGAGACTGTGGAGGTCACCATTATTGGAAGGCTACAGCTAATAAAATATTGAGAGCTGGGTATTTTTGGCCCACCATGTTCAGAGATATTTATAAAAAGGTTGCAGCCTGTCATGAATGTCAGTTGTTTGAAGGTAAAAGAAAACTCATGCCTATGCCTCTAGTTCCAATTTATGTAGAGGCGCCTTTTCAGCAGTGGGGGCTAGATTTTATAGGTGAGATACATCCCTCCTCATCAGGCCAACATCGGTGGATACTTACAGCCACAGATTATTTCACAAAGTGGATAGAGGCAGTGCCAACTAGACAAGCTAATGATGCAGTCATTATTTCTTTCTTAGAGAACAATATTTTATCAAGGTTTGGATGTCCACTCAAGCTTATCACAGATAATGCTCAAGCATTTAAGTCTAAGAGAATGATAAACTTTTGCCACCAATATCATATTACTCTTGGTCACTCAACAGCTTATTATCCACAAGGCAATGGTCTAGCTGAAAGTTCAAATAAGAGTCTTGTGAGGATTATCAAGAAATTACTGGAGGAAAACAAGAAAACTTGGCATTTGAAACTGAAGTATGCATTATGGGCTGATCGCATATGCACTAAAAGATCTATTGGAACCTCTCCTTATGAACTTGTGTATGGAGCAGAAGCCATTTTTCCAACCTCTCTTGGTGTCCCAGTTATGAAATTAATTCAAGGACTGGAGGAAGAGCCAAATGCCATTCAAAGGAGAATCAATCAATTGATTGCATTACAGGAAAAAAGAAGTGAAGTGGTCGAAAATTATCAGCAAAATCAGAATAGAGTCAAGAGGGCTTTTGATAAGAAGGTTAAAGATGTGACTTTTCAAATTAATGACAAGGTTTTGAAATGGGAAGCCAGGATTGAAGAAAAGGGCAAACATGGTAAATTTGAGAGTTTATGGAAGGGACCATATGTAATCTCTGCTTTCCATGGAAACAATACTTATATTTTGCAAGAAGTTGATGGATCACAGTATGCTGGTGGGCCTGTCAATGGCAGGTTCTTAAAGCATTATTATCAGTGAAAAGTTTGCCAAGAAATTCATGATCATTGTAAATAATCATGGTTTTCAAAGTGTTTTGTGTTAGTAATAAATGACAAGTTGAACTAGCAGATTTTAGCCCGAGGAGAAGGCCCACAAAATTTGAGAGGAATGCTTGTCAGCCAGATGTGAGTGTAATAAATGGATAAAGCACTGGTACTACGTGTTCTTAGTGTACCACAGGGGCACACTATCCCTAGTGGAGCCGCTGTTATCACCAGAAACTATAGTCCATGTATATGACAATTGTCCATAAATTTTGAAGAGTCTTGTGGTCTTGTAAATAGCTTTGTTAACTTGTGTCAATTTCAAATTTTGAAAATGCAAGAGTTATGAATGAAATTCGTGTAAAGACAAGGGCATTGGTCATCTTTCATCATAGTTAGTTATGTCATGTCTTGTCAAAAGTACTTGCGCAGTTTCGCAGCGCGGGTGTCATGTCTTAGGTACTTGCGCAGTTTCGCAGCGCGGGTATGATTGGTCAAGTCTGTTGCTCAAATCTGTTTGCGCGTTTTCGTAGCGGCTTGTTTGTTAGCGATTTCGTAGCGCATTCCCTTAAATTTGAACTGCCCGCGCTACGAAATCGGGGTTTCGGGTTTTTATGCAGCGTTTTTCCTTAACTGTCTAATCCGAGAGGTGATGAGTCACGTGTCCGGTCATGATTGTTTCCTCACACCATTTGTCTGTCATGATTCGTCATTACTTTGCCATCAGGTTTGATCTCATTGAGTTAGGTGTCAGTTTGGGGGACGTTATAGAAAGTGGTCGTGTCATAATATGTTTTTCATAACAAATGAATGTCTTCTGCTTGATGAAAGCTTGAGCTTTATCCTAAATAGACTTCTGCAAGCGAGCCTGATTTCTACAGCGTAAAATCTGCTATTGTGCTGCAAACCATTGTCATTCCCTCGTGAAGAATTGTGTTAAGAAATATGGAGAAAAAAGAGCATCGTTCAGGGAGATGTGTGAGAACAGAACCGGAGGGATTAGATGTAACCCTCAGGGATGAGGAAATAGCAAAGGCATTCAGAGCTACTGGTTGTTGGCGGTTTTGTGAAAAGCTCAAAGGTGGACATGCAGAAGTTACCAAGGCATTTGCAGTGAATTTTACGGGATTAAATTCAAAAGTGGCCATGCTGGAGTTCCCGGTTTCACCTGAAGTTATTTCTAAAGTCACAGAAATCCCAAGAGGTGGTCAAGAGTGGTTCAAGAATTTCAAGTTTGATATGGGTCCGTGTAAGGAGTTCTTAAAGGCACCATATGTGAATGAAGATCTCTCCAGAGCTGTCCCAAGGAGTTATCTTAAGGAGAATTATGCTACATTATTGTCATGCATTCAGAAGTATTTGACGTGTGAAGGCCGATACAACAAAGTTTACTCATATCATTTCAAGCTGTTGCTACACTTTACTGGTAAGAGCTCCATAGACATACCCTTTTACTTATTCAGGAGTATTTCTAAGATGTGTGATAAAATTCAGTTGAAGAAGGAAGCCTATGAAACTTCTCTTTTCCATCATGGTCTGGTTAAATTACTGGTGTTGGATAGCCTACATAAAATTGGTAAGGACTGGGACTCGTTTGTATTCATGGCCGGTTTCCCAAGTAAAACGAGCCTAACTCCTTTACCTGTAAGAGAAAAAGAAGATAGGAGTGACGGTACTACTTTGGCTGAGTTAAGAAAAGAAATAACAGACCATAGCAAGTCCAAAGCTAAAACAAAGAAGACTCCTAAGTCAGCAGTTGAAAAAGCTCCTGAAGCATCGACAATCAAAACTTCAAAGTCATCCAAAGTATCTGAAAAGGAAGCTTCTAAGTCATCTCTTAAAGAAACACCAGAATCATCTAAACAGAAGACTCACAAAGGAAAAGATGAATTTGAGTCCAATAAAGTGGAAAGGGTTTCAAGAGTAAGAACTAGAGGACAGCTAAATAAAGAAAAGGGAAAATTGGCTCCTGTGGAAGAAAGTCCTGTGTCTAGGGGTAGTTTAAATGATTTGTTGGAAGCTATTGAATTAGAACAAGAGCACCCAATTCAAGTTGAACCCCTTGAAATTGAACAAGATCAATTGGTATCGCCAATGCATATTGATTTAACACTGTCTTCTCCTGAAAGTTCAAAGAAGTCAAAGGCTTCTAAAAAATTAAAGTTTGAAGAACCAGGGGTAGAGTATGCTTTTAAACCCCGCAGACCAATGACTAGGAGGCAAGTGAAGGAAGCAGAAAAGGTTCAAAAAGGGAAAGTCTCTTCAGACTTGCCTAGGACAGAGGCACTGGAAATTTTCTCTGAAATGGTCCAAGCAGCTAAAAATAAGAGTAAGGACAAAAAGGTGGTTATGAGTCCAAGTGGCAATATGGTGGCCATCAAAAAACAAGCTGGAGTAAGTAAGGAGATACCTCAGGTCTCAAATGTTTTTAAAGAGAAGGCAGTCAGGTATACCAATTATAGGAAAGCTGTGTTGAAAGGTAAAGCAAGAATGATCAGTCAAGCTAGTTCGGTGTCTGATGCCTATGTATGGACAGTACCAGCTTTAAAACAAGCAAAAACTATGAAACAAGTGAACATAAGTCTGAAAGCAGAGAATAAGAAGTTGAAGAAGGAGGTCATCAGTCTGAGAGAAAAGCTAGACAGGCTAGCTAAATGATTCAAGAAGGATTGTGTATTCTCAAAATTTTGATATATTTTGGGTCATTATCTTGTCAAAAGTTTTTGAGACTTTTTGTGTTTTTTTGCTGGTATGGAATGATTGAAGAATTATAAATTTGAAGTGATACTGTTTTGAGGCTCATAAAATTGATTTTAATGACCTACAGCAGTTTCGTAGCGCGCTACGAAACTGCTGTAGATGACTGATTATGATTAAAGCTTGGAATGGAATGCTGAGGTCAGCATATATTTTAACAAATGGTCAAATATTAAGCCTGGGGAATTTAGAAGATCAATCAGATACTTTGTTAAAGAGGCCAAGGGTAAATATTAAAAAAAGGGGCGAAGTTTTGTTTTTTGCTAAAAAGTCACTTTATCTCCGAGAATTTAGGGTTTGGATAGAGCTGCTGAGGTGTAAGATAATCCACTTGTCTAGCTCTGGGATGGCTGGTTCATGAATTCTTTTTAATCAGACGAGGTTATCCGAGGTGTAAGAGGTTCAAATATGGATCATTAATATGTGGACACCGAGGGGGACAATAACCAAGAATATAGGCTTCGTTTTCTTTTCGGTTATGTGAATCATCTCTGCATCAGGAACCCGAAGCTGTATATACATTGAACATGCTTCTAGTTTGGATATGGTTGTTATGGCAATGATACAGGTGGTGAGCTTTGAAGAACATAGCAGGGTATACAAGGAAGGAGACTTAAAGGGCCAGTATGATGGAATCCCCTGTTTTCGTATCATCATAACTTTTGTAATTAATCAGTTGGTTTATGTCATGGTTAAGGTCATTTATGTAA
Organism: Pinus tabuliformis; assembly: GCA_031772625.1. Taxonomy (NCBI): domain Eukaryota; kingdom Viridiplantae; phylum Streptophyta; class Pinopsida; order Pinales; family Pinaceae; genus Pinus; species Pinus tabuliformis. The sequence continues at coordinate 1,027,294,715 of CM062815.1, forward strand.
AAACACGAGCTCCCTTCATGCTCGTTGAGGAGCCTCGTACAGTAGTTTTTGATAGGCTATATATAGGAAGAATTGATATGTAAAAAAGGTTGGATACTTAATAGAAAAAGTGTGTTGTTTTGGGCCACTGTAAGATCTTTTTGACAGTAATAGTAAAACAGAGTTATACTCTTCTCAAGATTCTCGAAGGATTGCCATGGTCAAATGAAGTGATGATGTGTTATACCTTATGTTATTTTATGGTTTTGTTGTATGCAATCACTCAGAATTCATACTTATATGCTCTGACTTCCTGTGTATACAGCAAGCTATGTGTGGTGGAATATGTTTGACTTGTAATGCTAAGAGCCTTGATTTCTATGAGTTCACTGTGTTTTCTTGTTTGCTTGATATTATAGACTCCATAGCCCAATGAGATATCTTTTGGTGTGTTTCCAACCAGTTATGCTTACATTAAATCTATTGTACAAGAGTTAGCCCTCTTATCAACATTCAAAATCAATAACCTTTTCTTGAGAGAGCCCTCTCAGGCTAGGGAGGCTAATCCTTAGTCAAAAGCTTGGTCTGAAATAGTTACACAGAGTCTGCCTGATCAGCAGCCCTTCAGTTGTGATTTTGTGATAACATTTTGGTGCGTCTGCCGGGAGCTAAAGATTGAATTTCTGAAGGTAGCAGGAGTTCAAATGATTTTCGAGGCTGCATTCTACCTTGGTGACTCCATTTGTTGTGTTAAAGTTTAAAGGTGGCTTCGAAAGGAAGGTATACAAGGAGTAACCCTGATCCAAATCCACCTAGTCCTGTGGAAAATCCGAATATCATCTCAAGAAGTAAACGAAGATTCTCTGACATACCAGGTACTTCAAGTATTTCAAAGTCATTATTTACTGAGTTTTCTAGAAGTCTTGAGAACAAACTTGTGGATGATAAGGTTCAAGAGGTCATATTGAGGTCTGAAAATGAAGAAGAAGTAATAGGCATTATCTTGGATTTACAGAGGAGAGGTATTGATACCTCCTCTTTAATTTCACAAAAAGATAAAGAGGAGTTTTGGGAAATTGTTTCTTCTGAGCTTTTGTTAGAAAAAGAAGATTTAAAACAGCTCAAGGAGCTTGATCCTTTTGAGATTCTGCTTAACTCAAACCTTGGGTTACCTCTCCCAAATTGGAGCTCTTTTGTTGGAGGGTTACAAAGTCCTAATAGTCCTTTTCGTACTCATATTTTGTCCTCAGCTTCTGCAAGTCCAAACAGTCCTCAACTCACATCTCATACTAGTCCTGGTCATAGCATACCTATTGTTGCTGTTCCTCCTTTCATCATGGCTGTACCTGCAAGGTATGCGCCTTTAGCCCTCCCTGCTGTTTTGCATGACTTACCAAACAAATATGCTTCTAAGATTCCAACCTGGGGAGGGGATGAAGACATTACAGCTGAGGAGCATGTGGATAGATTCAATGACTTTATTGATAGGTATGAAGTAGATGATGAAGATGTCAAATTGAGATTATTTGCTCAGTCTTTATTGGGGAAGTTAGGAAATGGTTCAAGGCTTTGGGAGCTGGTAGTATTCACAGTTGGATTGAGTTTGAAGATAGTTTTTTGAGAAAATGGGGAAATAGGACTAATCCAGTACAAGCCCTCACTGAGTATAATAATTTGAGAAGAGCCCCAGATGAGACTATTCAAAACTTTTCTAAGAGGTTCAATAAGATTTATAATTCCATTCCAGCTCACTTAAAACCTCCTGGAGCTCTAGCCCAACTAAGATATGCCGAGTCCTTTGAATCTGATTTTTCTCTCTTACTCAGAGAAAGAGAGTCTGCTACATTGGCTGATATGCAAAATGATGCTATCAAGGTTGAAGTAAATATACTTGCTGCTAAAAAGTCTAAGATGGCTAAGACCAAAATTAAGGAAGAGGAGAGGCCCTCTACTTCAGCCCAAGATGAAAGATTTGAAACCATGATGAAGACTATGGAAAAGTTAATGGACCAATTAGCACTTGGGAATACTGCTGCTCCTCAAGTGCAACAAGAACCTCGGTTCAGAAATCCCCAGTTTAGAAGGCCACAAAATCAACAAAGGCCAAGGGAAAATAGAAATCAGCCAGCTGATCCTCCTGTAAGACCTCCATTTCAGCAAAATATGGTGGATGGTGAGGAAGAGACTGAGGAACCAGAAGAAGCTATTCATTGTCTTGGTGAAGAAGATTCAGAAATCTTTTTAACAAAAGAAGAACATGATGAGTCTAGTCAACAGAAAGTTGAAGAAGAACCTTCAGATTTCCTAAAGGGTTATCAGCATGCCATATTTGAAATTCAGAAGCAATATAACCTCAGAAACCGAGATGTCCCCATTACAGCAAATAAGGGTCAGCCTAAGAAGAATGTTCCAAAAGCAGCGGAAGACAAAAAAGAAAAGCCAAAACAAGCTGAAGGAAAAGGTGATGCTCCTATTGAAAAGAAAGAGAATCAAGCTCTTGTTCTTCCTAAGGAAGTTGAGAAGTCTACTCCAGGATTCAATATAGAAAATGAGATTTCTAAAATTAAAATATCAGTCCCATTTAATGAACTTTTGAAAGTAAACAAGTATAGAAGCAAGATTGTGGAAATGCTTAATTCTCCCCCGGGAGGAGCTGATATTTTAAATTTACAAGAGGACAATCCTATCATTTGTTTGGGTCCAAGGCTGGAAGATGAGCAGAATGATGAATTTCCTCCTTTTTATATAAGCATCAATATACATGAAATGACTCTTCATAATGCCATGTTGGACTCAGGAGCATCTCATAATCTTATGCCCAAAGTCATTATGGAAAGGTTAGGATTGGAAGTGACCAGACCTTATAAAGATTTATTTTCTTTCGATTCTAAGAGGGTGCATTGTATTGGGTTAATTAAGGATGTTGTTGTGGCTCTTACACAAATCCCAGCCAAAACCACTGTCATGGATATTGTTGTGGCTGATGTTCCACCTAAATTTGGAATATTACTTTCAAGATCATGGGCAGCTAAAATAAAGGGTACTATGCAAATGGATTTGACTTATGCTACTATTCCAGTATTTGGGGAGCAGAGAAGGTTATACCGGGAAACAAGGATGGCATACATGGTGAGTAGTAAGGATAAACCACAGAATTTTCCTATCTATTCTTGTGATACAGGCTTGGGATCAGCCATTCTGTTTAATGAATCAGTGGGAGAGGAATCACAGAAAGAAAAAGCAGAAAATCAGTGTGAAGAGTTGCAGCAAAGTAATGAAGAAGACATTGCTGGTTGCTGGTCTTTGTATTTTGATGGAGCAGCAGGGAAAGAAGGAGCTGGCGCTGGAATTTGGATCATGAGTCCAGCTGATGAGAGTAAGTTTATGTCTTATAAACTCAATTTTGATTGCACAAATAACATGGCCGAGTATGAGTCCTTGGTTTTAGGCCTAGAAAGTTTGATTGAGTTCAAGGCAAAAAACATTGTTGTTTATGGGGACTCTGAGCTAGTTATAAAACAAGTTCAAGGTGTTTATCAAACAAAAGATGCAAGAATGAGAGCTTATAGGAATTTGGTGTTAGAATTGTTGGAAAAGTTTCAATCATACACTTTCAATGTCATAACCAGAGAGCAGAATTCCATGGCAGATTCTCTTGCTGTAGCAGCTAGCCTTTTTGTCATTCCTAAACATGCTTCTGACAGTTATGCAGTCAAAGTTCGCCATAGGCCAGTGATCCCTGACAATATCCTAAATTGGCAAGTATTTGAAGATGATCAGCAGGTGAAAAGTTTCTTAGAATTGAAAGGAGAGTTTGAGAATTGTCAAATTGACCAGCAAAACATGCTAGTGGAAACAAAAGAAAAGTCTGAGGTGTTGCAGCTGCAAAATAACCTCATTCCTAAGGGTCTGATTCCACTTGAGAAACTTTTTGATCAGAATGATGTTTTTAAGGCGCCAAGGTTGCAGGCAAATGAAGAAGAGATAGAAAGCTGCAATCTAGGTGATTTAGTAGCGCCTAAATTGATCAAAATTTCAAAATTTTTATCAGCTGATCTAAAGGTTAAGTACATTGATCTGATGAAGAAGTTTATTGATGTGTTTGCTTGGAATTATACTGATCTCAAGCAATATGACTCCTCAGTTATACAACATACAATCCCCATCAAGCCAAATGAGAAGCCTTTTAAGCAAAAATTGAGAAGAATCAATCCTCTACTGATGCCATTAATCGAGAAAGAGGTCAAGAAGTTGTATGATGCGAAGATTATTGTTCCTATCAGATTTTCAAATTGGTTAGCCAACTTGGTTCCAGTGAGGAAAAAGAACGGAGAAATAAGGATTTGCATAGACTTTAGGAATTTGAACAAGGCTTCACTCAAGGACAATTATCCTCTTCCTAAAATGGATCTCATGTTGCAGAATATTGTAGGCTCTCAAAGAATGTCAATGCTGGATGGCTTTTCAGGATACAATCAAATCCTTGTTCATCCAGAGGATCAGGAGAAGACAGCCTTTACTACACCATGGGGCACATTTATGTATGCCAAGATGCCCTTTGGCCTCATGAATGCAGGGGCGACTTTCCAAAGGGCTATGGACATTGCTTTTGCAGAGGAGAGAGATAAATCAGTTGTGGTATACCTTGATGATATCACAGTATTTTCAAAGAGAGAGGAAGATCATTTAAAGCATCTAGAAAAGATATTATTGAAGTGTAGAAGGTTCGGCATTTCGTTAAATCCAACTAAAAGTATCTTTGCTTTGACTTCTGGTAAGTTGCTTGGGCATATCATTTCTCAAGAAGGCATTAAAATAGATCCAAATAGAGTTAGTGCTATTTCAAGGCTGGATTTGCCAAGGAGTAAGAAAGAAGTTCAGTCTTTTCTTGGTAAAGTCAATTTTGTTAGGAGGTTCATTCCTAACTTTGCAGAGGTGGTTAAGCACATCACAAAAATGCTAAAGAAGGGAGCAGACTTTAGATGGACAGCTGAGGCAAGAAAGTCATTTGAAGAAATTAAAAAAGCACTCACTCAAGCACCGGTGCTTATTAGTCCTGATTTCTCCAAGGAATTTTTAATATTCACTTATGCCTCTGAAGATACAATCGCTGGAGTTCTTTTGCAGAAAGGGGATCAAGGTACTGAGCAGCCTATTTCATTCTTTAGTAAAACATTGGCCAATGCTGAGTTAAAGTATAACATTTTAGAAAAGCAAGCATATGCTTTGGTTAAGGCAATCAAAGATTTTAGAATCTATGTGCTTCATTCTCATATTATTGCATTTGTGCCAAGTGCTGTTATTAAAGAAATTCTCACACAAGCAGACCCGGATGGTAAAAGAGGGAAATGGATAGCCAAATTGTTGGAATATGATATTGAAATTAGGCCAACTAAATTGGTGAAAGGCCAAGGGTTAGCAGAGTTGCTAACTCACTCAAATCTAGACTGCAGTGATATTAATTTTAATGCAGAAATATCAGAAATTTTTGAAGAAGAGGAAGAGTTGGTTCAAATTAATGAAAAATTTCTAATATCTGAATGGTATAAGGATGTCTCATTTGTATTACAGCACAACAGAGCCCCTGACAATCTTCCCAAGTCTAGAGCCCGTTTCATCAAGCTGAAATCTCTTAAATATTTCGTTTATGAACAGAGTTTGTTTTGGAAGGATGCTGGAGGAATTCTGCTAAATTGCTTAATTGAAGAGGAGGCTGATAAAGTGATTGAAGAATTTCACAAAGGAGACTGTGGAGGTCACCATTATTGGAAGGCTACAGCTAACAAAATATTGAGAGCTGGGTATTTTTGGCCCACCATGTTCAGAGATATTTATAAAAAGGTTGCAGCCTGTCATGAATGTCAGTTGTTTGAAGGTAAAAGAAAACTCATGCCTATGCCTCTAGTTCCAATTTATGTAGAGGCGCCTTTTCAGCAGTGGGGGCTAGATTTTATAGGTGAGATACATCCCTCCTCATCAGGCCAACATCGGTGGATACTTACAGCCACAGATTATTTCACAAAGTGGATAGAGGCAGTGCCAACTAGACAAGCTAATGATGCAGTCATTATTTCTTTCTTAGAGAACAATATTTTATCAAGGTTTGGATGTCCACTCAAGCTTATCACAGATAATGCTCAAGCATTTAAGTCTAAGAGAATGATAAACTTTTGCCACCAATATCATATTACTCTTGGTCACTCAACAGCTTATTATCCACAAGGCAATGGTCTAGCTGAAAGTTCAAATAAGAGTCTTGTGAGGATTATCAAGAAATTACTGGAGGAAAACAAGAAAACTTGGCATTTGAAACTGAAGTATGCATTATGGGCTGATCGCATATGCACTAAAAGATCTATTGGAACCTCTCCTTATGAACTTGTGTATGGAGCAGAAGCCATTTTTCCAACCTCTCTTGGTGTCCCAGTTATGAAATTAATTCAAGGACTGGAGGAAGAGCCAAATGCCATTCAAAGGAGAATCAATCAATTGATTGCATTACAGGAAAAAAGAAGTGAAGTGGTCGAAAATTATCAGCAAAATCAGAATAGAGTCAAGAGGGCTTTTGATAAGAAGGTTAAAGATGTGACTTTTCAAATTAATGACAAGGTTTTGAAATGGGAAGCCAGGATTGAAGAAAAGGGCAAACATGGTAAATTTGAGAGTTTATGGAAGGGACCATATGTAATCTCTGCTTTCCATGGAAACAATACTTATATTTTGCAAGAAGTTGATGGATCACAGTATGCTGGTGGGCCTGTCAATGGCAGGTTCTTAAAGCATTATTATCAGTGAAAAGTTTGCCAAGAAATTCATGATCATTGTAAATAATCATGGTTTTCAAAGTGTTTTGTGTTAGTAATAAATGACAAGTTGAACTAGCAGATTTTAGCCCGAGGAGAAGGCCCACAAAATTTGAGAGGAATGCTTGTCAGCCAGATGTGAGTGTAATAAATGGATAAAGCACTGGTACTACGTGTTCTTAGTGTACCACAGGGGCACACTATCCCTAGTGGAGCCGCTGTTATCACCAGAAACTATAGTCCATGTATATGACAATTGTCCATAAATTTTGAAGAGTCTTGTGGTCTTGTAAATAGCTTTGTTAACTTGTGTCAATTTCAAATTTTGAAAATGCAAGAGTTATGAATGAAATTCGTGTAAAGACAAGGGCATTGGTCATCTTTCATCATAGTTAGTTATGTCATGTCTTGTCAAAAGTACTTGCGCAGTTTCGCAGCGCGGGTGTCATGTCTTAGGTACTTGCGCAGTTTCGCAGCGCGGGTATGATTGGTCAAGTCTGTTGCTCAAATCTGTTTGCGCGTTTTCGTAGCGGCTTGTTTGTTAGCGATTTCGTAGCGCATTCCCTTAAATTTGAACTGCCCGCGCTACGAAATCGGGGTTTCGGGTTTTTATGCAGCGTTTTTCCTTAACTGTCTAATCCGAGAGGTGATGAGTCACGTGTCCGGTCATGATTGTTTCCTCACACCATTTGTCTGTCATGATTCGTCATTACTTTGCCATCAGGTTTGATCTCATTGAGTTAGGTGTCAGTTTGGGGGACGTTATAGAAAGTGGTCGTGTCATAATATGTTTTTCATAACAAATGAATGTCTTCTGCTTGATGAAAGCTTGAGCTTTATCCTAAATAGACTTCTGCAAGCGAGCCTGATTTCTACAGCGTAAAATCTGCTATTGTGCTGCAAACCATTGTCATTCCCTCGTGAAGAATTGTGTTAAGAAATATGGAGAAAAAAGAGCACCGTTCAGGGAGATGTGTGAGAACAGAACCGGAGGGATTAGATGTAACCCTCAGGGATGAGGAAATAGCAAAGGCATTCAGAGCTACTGGTTGTTGGCGGTTTTGTGAAAAGCTCAAAGGTGGACATGCAGAAGTTACCAAGGCATTTGCAGTGAATTTTACGGGATTAAATTCAAAAGTGGCCATGTTGGAGTTCCCGGTTTCACCTGAAGTTATTTCTAAAGTCACAGAAATCCCAAGAGGTGGTCAAGAGTGGTTCAAGAATTTCAAGTTTGATATGGGTCCGTGTAAGGAGTTCTTAAAGGCACCATATGTGAATGAAGATCTCTCCAGAGCTGTCCCAAGGAGTTATCTTAAGGAGAATTATGCTACATTATTGTCATGCATTCAGAAGTATTTGACGTGTGAAGGCCGATACAACAAAGTTTACTCATATCATTTCAAGCTGTTGCTACACTTTACTGGTAAGAGCTCCATAGACATACCCTTTTACTTATTCAGGAGTATTTCTAAGATGTGTGATAAAATTCAGTTGAAGAAGGAAGCCTATGAAACTTCTCTTTTCCATCATGGTCTGGTTAAATTACTGGTGTTGGATAGCCTACATAAAATTGGTAAGGACTGGGACTCGTTTGTATTCATGGCCGGTTTCCCTAGTAAAACGAGCCTAACTCCTTTACCTGTAAGAGAAAAAGAAGATAGGAGTGACGGTACTACTTTGGCTGAGTTAAGAAGAGAAATAACAGACCATAGCAAGTCCAAAGCTAAAACAAAGAAGCCAGAGAGGCCTGTAACAGTCAAAGACACACCTGGAGCTAAAACAAAGAAGACTCCTAAGTTAGCAGTTGAAAAAGCTCCTGAAGCATCAACAATCAAAACTTCAAAGTCATCCAAAGTATCTGAAAAGGAAGCTTCTAAGTTATCTCTTAAAGAAACACCAGAATCATCTAAACAGAAGACTCACAAAGGAAAAGATGAATTTGAGTCTAATAAAGTGGAAAGGGTTTCAAGAATAAGAACTAGAGGACAGCTAAATAAAGAAAAGGGAAAATTAGCTCCTGTGGAAGAAAGTCCTGTGTCTAGGGGTAGTTTAAATGATTTGTTGGAAGCTATTGAATTAGAACAAGAGCACCCAATTCAAGTTGAACCCCTTGAAATTGAACAAGATCAATTGGTATCGCCAATGCATATTGATTTAACACTATCTTCTCCTGAAAGTTCAAAGAAGTCAGAGGCTTCTAAAAAATTAAAGTTTGAAGAACCAGGGGTAGAGTATGCTTTTAAACCCCGTAGACCAATGACTAGGAGGCAAATGAAGGAAGCAGAAAAGGTTCAAAAAGAGAAAGTCTCTTCAGACTTGCCTAGGACAGAGGCACTTGAAATTTTCTCTGAAATGGTCCAAGCAGCTAAAAATAAGAGTAAGGACAAAAAGGTGGTTATAAGTCCAAGTGGCAATATGGTTGCCATCAAAAAACAAGCTGGAGTAAGTAAGGAGATACCTCAGGTCTCAAATGTTTTTAAAGAGAAGGCAGTCAGGTATACCAATTATAGGAAAGCTGTGTTGAAAGGTAAAGCAAGAATGATCAGTCAAGCTAGTTCGGTGTCTGATGCCTATGTATGGACAGTACCAGCTTTAAAACAAGCAAAAACTATGAAACAAGTGAACATAAGTCTGAAAGCAGAGAATAAGAAGTTGAAGAAGGAGGTCATCAGTCTGAGAGAAAAGCTAGACAAGCTAGCTAAATGATTCAAGAAGGACTGTGTATTCTCAAATTTTGATATATTTTGGGTCATTATCTTGTCAAAAGTTTTTGAGACTTTTTGTGTCTTTTTGCTGGTATGGAATGATTGAAGAATTATAAATTTGAAGTGATACTGTTTTGAGGCTCATAAAATTGATTTTAATGACCTACAGCAGTTTCGTAGCGCGCTACGAAACTGCTGTAGATGACTGGTTATGATTAAAGCTTGAAATGGAATGCTGAGGTCAGCATATATTTTAACAAATGGTCAAATACTAAGCCTGGGGAGTTTAGAAGATCAGTCAGATACTTTGTTAAAGAGGCCAAGGGTAAATATTAAAAAAAGGGGCGAAGTTTTGTTTTTTGCTAAAAAGTCACTTTATCTCCGAGAATTTAGGGTTTGGATAGAGCTGCTGAGGTGTAAGATAATCCACTTGTCTAGCTCTGGGATGGCTGGTTCATGAATTCTTTTTAATCAGACGAGGTTATCCGAGGTGTAAGAGGCTCAAATATGGATCATTAATATGTGGACACCGAGGGGGACAATAACCAAGAATATAGGCTTCATTTTCTTTTCGGTTATGTGAATCATCTCTGCATCAGGAATCCGAAGCTGTATATACATTGAACATGCTTCTAGTTTGGATATGGTTGTTATGGCAATGATACAGGTGGTGAGCTTTGAAGAACATAGCAGGGTATACAAGGAAGGAGACTTAAAGGGCCAGTATGATGGAATCCCCTGTTTTCGTACCATCATAACTTTTGTAATTAATCAGTTGGTTTATGTCATGGTTAAGGTCATTTATGTAAAAACACGAGCTCCCTTCATGCTCGTTGAGGAGCCTCGTACAGTAGTTTTTGATAGGCTATATATAGGAAGAATTGATATGTAAAAAAGGTTGGATACTTAATAGAAAAAGTGTGTTGTTTTGGGCCACTGTAAGATCTTTTTGACAGTAATAGTAAAACAGAGTTATACTCTTCTCAAGATTCTCGAAGGATTGCCATGGTCAAATGAAGTGATGATGTGTTATACCTTATGTTATTTTATGGTTTTGTTGTATGCAATCACTCAGAATTCATACTTATATGCTCTGACTTCCTGTGTATACAGCAAGCTATGTGTGGTGGAATATGTTTGACTTGTAATGCTAAGAGCCTTGATTTCTATGAGTTCACTGTGTTTTCTTGTTTGCTTGATATTATAGACTCCATAGCCCAATGAGATATCTTTTGGTGTGTTTCCAACCAGTTATGCTTACATTAAATCTATTGTACAAGGGTTAGCCCTCTTATCAACATTCAAAATCAATAACCTTTTCTTGAGAGAGCCCTCTCAGGCTAGGGAGGCTAATCCTTAGCCAAAAGCTTGGTCTGAAATAGTTACACAGAGTCTGCCTGATCAGCAGCCCTTCAGTTGTGATTTTGTGATAACAGAATCTTCTAGAAACTTCTCCTGTGATACTTGCCTCTCTGAATTCGACCAAGGATGAGTAAGAGATCATCAATGTCCAAGTGGAAGCAAGAACTATCAAAGGGAAGACACTAATCAAATCACTAGCTGACTCATCTCCCATACAGATATCTATATATGGATCCCTCATCCCAGAGATCCAGAGGCTGGAATTTTGCATCTTGTAAGGAATTGTTGTTGGTTTCTTGAGACAACATCATAGTGTTGGGTGATCTAAGCTTTGTATGAGGTGAAGAAGGGCTTACTTGCTGAGAGGATGATGCTAGGTCAGAACAATTGGTTGTAACTCTCTTGGCTCTTTCTTGATTATCAATAAAAGATATTCAAGTTTTCCTCCATACTCTGGTGTCATTTATGTTTTATGCATTTGTATGGTCAATTTACATTTGATCCTAGATTGTTTATGATTATAGATCCATGTTATTGTATAGTGTTATGCTACTCTGATTCTACAGGTACTCTGTGAAGCTGGGCGTACAAGGAAGTAAGTAGCAAAGGACTATCTGAAGAGAGAGGAATCGAATTAGGAGCCAAGCGCAAGACAGAGGTTGGTCTCCTCTATTCTACTCTCATCTATCTTTCATAAAGGAAAAACGAAAGTAGCTTTACTTTGTTTATTTCTAAGGTAGCTACCACACCTTAGTGGGATAAGCAGTGTTGTATAGACACTTTTCCCTGTAACACAATGGTAAATCCTGGAAGGGATAATGTAGCCATATAATAAGCACCCATATTTCCGAAAGCAGGAAAAGGACTAGGATTCCCATCGAAGGAACTCCTTGATCAGTCGACTCCAGAATTGTTGCCATATGTCTCAACCTAAGATCAACTAAGGAGTGAGTGTGGAGGATGTTATCCACAGTCAATTATTTTATTTTAATCAAAATAACATAACAAAACAAAAGAGGGATAATATAGGCAAAAAGATTACCAAGCAACTGTGAACTGCAATATACTACCTCAGTAAACCAAGGACATAACATACATTTAGGAAATCTCCCAAAATGTTGTGTTTGGTGTGTCACAGTGTACAAGGTAGCCGAATTATTTACCTAAGGATGGATAACAACGTAATGTAGTCCTCCCATATATACCCGAAAGTACGTGGATGCCTAATCTGCGTTAGCACTGTCTAATGTGAAACCACACAGTGAGAGCATTCCTTTATACTTTTCGTACTATAACACTACCCTATATACTCGAAGGTATGTGGACGAGATACATTATACTTATGTACGTGGAATGAGGTATCACACTCGAAATGTATCACAGACAAGTTAGCGACAACTGCTATGTTTAACGATGCCAAAACACGTCTCTAGCTTAGACCTCTCAATGTTATGCTTTAAGTTACAATGCTCCATTAGGTTAATTGAGATAACTTTTAAGTTGATATTCTTAAGAATTTTCCTTTCAAGGTTCACCACGTGATATATGTATGCAATTCGTAGAATGCAACTACCATGAGAAACATTCTTTCATTCAATTAATAATAATAACTGTAGCTAGTAAGGGATAGAGCAATTAGATATTTGACAAAGAGCAAAGAAAACACCTAATGCAAGTTCCCTAGCTATTCCTAGCAAGCATTCACAAACTACAATATGAAAATTGAAAGTTTTTCTTTTCAGTCCCTTTAGTGTTTATATGAGAAAAAAGGAACTATATGCACAAACAATCAATCAATACTTTTCACAAGAAACGAAGACTTTACGACAATTTCTTTTTCAAAGAAATGAAGACTTTATGACACTTTGTTTTTAGAAAATACTAATCGATATAAACTAAATTTGACAATGAATTGATAATGATAAAGAAAACTCTCAAGAAATACTAAATAATCAAGGTAAAAGTAGGGCTAGGAGAAGAGATACAAGTTGATTTCAGAACCATAGAAACAATGATCTTTAAATAAACAACTTCAGAAGCAAAATTGGACAAAGCCAAGCCAAATATGGGTTTTTAAGCTTAAGGAGGATTAGAACAACCCTAAATGGGAGACAATGCACTTTAGAGCACTGTCCTCAAGCCAAGGGTGCTCTGCAGCACTCTCTGTCCTGACCAAGCCTGCACTGGTGCCAGAGAGGCCATTCTAGGGGCTTTCAAGCACAATTTTCTACAAAAAAACACTTCAAAAAGGTTGAAACAAGATCAATGGAAGTAAGTAAAGTCTACTAGGGTGTACTAGGATGAATGTAAACTACTCAGAATGATGATCGTTCCCCAGTGGAGTCACCAATTTGTTATGTGGAATTTTGCATCTACGGATAAATACAATTTCCCTAGGTGGGTAGCTACACCTAGAACAACATATTTAAAGAGTCTAACATTTTCCTATAGAAGATAAATAATACAAGGGACCTACTTGTTATCTTTCACTTCTCTTTTTCTCCTTTGAATAGCTCCCGTCTCTCCTTCTCGAATTGAATCCACTCGATAAGTATATGCAATCATAAATAGAGGACAAAAACCAATCAAAGCAAGATATCTATCTACTATAAGCAAATGAAATCGAAAGAATTTACTCATACAATCATCATACATAAAGACAAGAATATGGGAAAAGGTGTAAACATCTTTATTAAGTAGGGTATAAATTCCCACTATAGATCAACAGATTATGCAATATACTAAAGCAAAACATAAGATCTACTTCTACAACAAACTTGCGGAAGCTTAGTCGAATATGAGAAAGATCAAATAGAAAACATATAACTGAGAATGAGAAATCAATCACACATGAACATGGAATAATAACTTGGGGAAAGCTTCAGCCTAAAACCCCAATCTCTATATTATCATACAAGTGGAAATATGTTTAGATTACAAAAAGAATCAGCTCACAAGCTATCCTACTCTCTCTGCAATCAAAAGACACAGCTCACAGACTAAATAGACACAAGATATGCCTTTCATCAGCCCTCCAAGCCTCTTATTTCCTTGTGCAGTTTTTCTTGGGGTCCAATGATGCCACCTGTGTGATTGGCCTCATCACACACTCACTAAACTGAAGAAGTAATTGTGCAATCTCCAAGGAATTAATTCCTTCTGCATGCAAGAGATATTCACAATGGAATATTCCTGCAACTGATAGTACATTGTCCCATCATTTGATCTCAACTGGGTCACTGTCTAAACTAACATGCATGAGTTATTTATGAGAAAATATTCAGTTATCTGAAGTGCAGCAGTTACATGCATGCATGCATTCACTAACTGAACTCACAATTGGTTCAACAAACTATTTGAAGTAATCTAACTCGACTTAACTTAGTTAACTGAGCTAACTAAATACAACTCATCCTTATCTCTTTAACTAAGGGATAAATTCCTCAATTAATGGGATAACTGTTGCATATCCCCACATAGACTTCATGTTTGATTTTCTACAACTAATTAACTCAAGATGAATTAATTAATTATTTTACAAACAACTGCTAAGATCAAATTCGAATTTTACTTCTCTATTTTAGTTCAGGGACTGACTAAAATAGGAAGGTATCCCGAAATGCTATTTATGGCAGTGCTATTTTTAGCACTACTATATTTAGCATTTCTTGTTGCTATTTTCAACACTCCCTCTCAACAAGAAATGGATTATCAGTAACCCCAAACTTGTCTCTATGGAACTTGAACTTGCATTTTGACAATACCTTAGTCAAAATATCTACATCTTGTTCCTCAGTCGAAACATACAACAACAACATGATCCTCTTGACCACACAATCTAGAAGATGGTGATACAAGATATCAATGTGCTTGGACCTGTCATGAAAAAATGGATTCTCAGAGAGTTAGATACAACTCAGATTATTGCAGTAGATCACAGTTGGATCCATCCTCTGACCAAATAATCCCACTAGAATCTTCCACATCCAAACGACCTCACATTCATCCTGACTAGCAGCCATGTATTTAGCCTCTTCTGAGATAAGTGCAATTGACCTCTGTTTCCTGCTGTACCAGGAAATTACAGCTGAACCAAGGTTGAAGATTCCTCCACAAGTGCTCCTCCAGTCTGATGGAATCCCTGCCCAATCCACATCTGTGAAGCCCTGAAGCTTCACTCCCTCTATCCGTCTATACCACAATCCAAACTGAGATGTGCCTTTGAGGTATCTCAGCACATGCTTCGCTGCCTTCCAAAACAGCTTGGTAGGCTGAACCATAGCTTGACTCAGTTGGTTCACTGCAAAGCATAAGTCTGGTTGTGTGTTCACTAGATACATAAGTGAACCCATAAGCTATCGATAAACAGGAGTAGCTACTACCTCACTTGAATTAACATCCTCCTTCCTCCAGTTCCCAGCTAGAGGAGTTTGCATGGGCTTGCACTTCTCCATGTGAAAGCACCAGAGTATCTCATTGGCATACTTGCCTTGAGACACAAATACTTCCCCATCTTTCTACCACACCTCCATGCCTAGAAAGTAGTGGATAAGACCCATGTCTTTCATCTCGAACTCTCTTGCAAGGTCCTCCTTGCAAGACTGGATCAGCTAATCATCACTTGTCAAAATCAGATCATCGACATAAAGAACAATGATCATTGGCTTACCTTCTACCATGATGTGGTAAAGGTTCGCATTTTCTTCACTCTTAGTGAAGCCCAACCCAGTGAAATAGCTATCAATATTGGTGTACCAAGCATGAGGTGCTTGCTTCAGCCCATACAAAGACCTCTTGAGTCGGCACACATGAGACTCACGATCAAAGGTCTCGAAACCCTTTGGCTACTTAATGTACACCTCCTCCTCAATCTTCCCATTGAGGAATGCTGTCTTCACGTCCATCTAATGTATCTTCCAACCCATCTGAGCTAATAGTGCCAACATCGATTTGATAGCTGAGTACCTTGCTATAGGACAAAATGTATCATCATAGTCGATCCCCTCGACCTATGAGAAACCTTGGGCAACAAACCATGCCTTATGTTTCTCAACACTTCCATCAGCTATCTGCTTTATCTTGTAAAGCCATCTGGAACATACCACTGACTTGTCCTGAGATCTTGGGACAACATCCCACACGATGTTTCGGATGATAGAGTTGTAATCCGCTACCATTGCATCAACCTAGACTGGTTGCTACACTTCCTCCTCGAATGAATAAGGCTAGGACTCTACACACTCCCCAACCAGGGCCATGTACCCAGTGTATTGCTTGGGTGACCTCCTCTATCTATGCTGAAAAGATGGTTGTCCCATATTCTCCCACACATCTAACATCAACATGTCAGCTTCCCTTGAGCATTTCCGCCCATCTCTAGAAGTCTCAGCATGAGTGGATGTCTCCTCTCCCAGATCCTCTACATGCAGTTGCTTTGCATCAATCTGAGGATCCTCCTCCTTAGGAACTGAAAGTTCCTCCTCTACATGCAACTTGAGCTCCCTCTCAAGTGATACTCACATGGCTTTCTGCTCGTCGAACATTAGATCCCTATGTAAAATTTGTCCTTTGACTGGTAGGCAGGTACACCCGATAGTTGTGGGGTGTATCAATGTACCCCACAAGTATTCCCAACTCAGCTGTTGGATCTAGCTTCTTCCGGGCATCTTTGGTCACATGATAGTAAACTGATGATCCAAAGATTTGGAAGTGACTCACATCTGGTCGCTTCCCAGAAAAGGTCTCCATAGGTCTCTTTATTCCCAGTATACAGTGCAGGCTTTTGTTCTACAAGTATACTACTGTATTGCATGCCTCAGCCCACAAATGCAGTGATAGGCTTTGGTCATCCAACATCGCTTGAGCTGCTCCCACAATCGATCTGTTCATCCTTTCGGCCACCCCATTCTATTGTGGGTTATGGGATGCTGTCAACTCCCATTTAATTCCTTCTGTAGCGCAGAAGTCCTTAAAATATTGGGAGACATACTCTCTAGCATTATCGCTACACAAGGCTTTTATTTTATTTACAGATTCTTTCTCTGCCAAGGCTTTTTTTATGAAACCAACTCACAAAAAGATAGAAAAGATAGATCAACACCTTAGAAATAAGCCTCTTAAAGGGGGAAACCTCCTTTACATTACACAAATGAACAATTCTTAGATGATTCAAATGAAAAAACCTCCTTCCTATATATAGGAGTCTAAGGGTTCACAATATAACCAAGCCGACCTAACAATAATAATATAAAGGCACAAAAATAACAATAGAGGAATTCTATGGGGCATAGTAATAACAATATGGGGACAATAGGGGCACAACAATATTAATAAGGGATACAACTACAATAGTAATGGGGGAATCACTAGTATTATAGGGACCTACCATGCCCCTCTCCTTCAAAAAAGTGTTGTCCTTAATGCTTGAGTAGTTTTGGATGCTTCTGTATAAAATTCTCATCCTCACATGTGGAATCTTCAGTAGATAAGTTCTTCCACTTGATGATATACTCTGAAATTGATCGATTTCGAAGTTGTAGAGTTCTTGTTTCTGTGACTACTTCCGGTTCCAACATAATTTTTCCTTCCTCATCAAGTTCTGGCAATATTGTTTGAACTGGTAGCTTTTTGCCTATAACCTTCTTTAAACATGAAATATGGAAAACTGGGTGCACACAACAATGCTTCCACATCTTGATCCTTTCTTGAGAGTGCATCTGCCACAACATTTTGCTTCCCTTTTTTGTAGATGATTTCTAACCCAACATCTTTGTGACCCATTTTTGTTGCTCTTTAGAGGATAACCTTTGTTCTAAAAAGTATTTAAGGCTATCATGATCCATTTTTACCTTGAAGTGTCTTCCCATTAGGTAGGGTCACCATTTCTTAAGTTCATGTAGTATTGCCAACATTTCCTTCTCATAAATATCTTTTTGTAAATACTTTCCCTTGATTGGACAACTTTTAAAAGCAATGGTTCTTTCATCTTGCATTAAAACAACACCAATTCCATTTCCTAAAGCATCACATTCCACAATAAATGTTTTTGTTAAGTCTAGTGTAGCTATGACTGGTGCTTGGCACATTACCTCTTTAAGATGTTTGAAGGCCTTTGTTGCTTCTGGAGTCCATGCGCATATTTCTTCAATAATGTTGTTAGAGGTGCTGTTATTCTCCCATAATTCTTAAAAAACTTGTGATAATACCCTGTCAACCTGAGAAATCCTCACAGATGCTTTATGGATGTGTGGATTTTCCATTCCTTAATGGATTTAATTTTTCTAGGGTCTTGTTGAGGGAATAATTCCCCTAGGGATTTGGGTTAGAACCCTAGCAGAGCAGGAGTAATATACAACAAGAAATAAGCATAACACTCAAGCAACATGCTTAAACAAACTAACTATGCGAGGATGAACATACCTAGATGTCCTTCGTTTGGGTAGTTCCAGCCAGGGTTCAAACCCTCTGCAACTCCTAATGATCTTTGAACTTGCAAATCAACCAATTCGAGTACACATAGTAGCATATAGATAAAGCATTATAGTGAAATCAACTTTATATCGTAAGTAGATGGTTAGTTATACATTGAGATAGTCATTCATATATAAACCATAACAATAACATCAGATACATAAACAAAGTTGATATCAGGAACAAGACAGTGTTTCTTTTATTGTAGAAAACTATAATCAAAACATGGAAAGAGTTCAACCGTCCTCCAGGTCCATCTAGTCCTATGCTTCAACAACCTCCTTCCATAACCAATACCATGATATCTCCAAGCATATGAGAGAACATCAAAACTCAAGGAAACAAGGGTTTCCTAAACTTGGGGAAGTGCTTGAAGCACAAGGATTCTTCAAACTTGATCAAGGGATAATATCAGTATAGTAATTCTATCATTTCTCTCCTCCTTAATGCCTTCCCATTGAAGTATTTTTATACTTCTCCCAAATTAGTTTTTTAGTTGGGAAACAGTTGGGAACATTTGGGCCATAGGGCACTAATAGGTAATCAATAGGTAAAAC
The DNA here is from genome assembly GCA_031772625.1 of Pinus tabuliformis. NCBI lineage: Eukaryota > Viridiplantae > Streptophyta > Pinopsida > Pinales > Pinaceae > Pinus > Pinus tabuliformis. Next base: position 1,027,313,591 of record CM062815.1, read on the forward strand.
CTATGATCTTCGCCCATAGTTAAGGAAATTTATTTTTTTTAAGTGTTTTAACACATATACGCGGGTTGGTTATAGATTGACCCGCGTGTACACGCTTTTAACACAGGGCAAAGTAGCGTACAAGGAGTAAAACATTGTTTTTAAAATATTTGGACCAAGTCTAGAACAAGGGGTTGCCCTAGGCCATAAACCAAGCATCACAAATACCAAGGGTGATATTTGGAGCTATAATAGATGCCCCCTAATATATGAGGTCAGAAGGGGTACATGATGGCCAAAATGTATTAAGTATATGGAAAGGAAACCTGTCAAAAACTGAGAAGGACTTCACCAGATTTCAGCCTGCCAAGCCAGCAAAAGAAGATCAGAAAGAAACAACTATCTGAGGTGAGCATACCCATGCTTATAAAAAGTAAAGCATGCCTACATATCAAGTACAAGCGGATCCACTATGTACACAAGTATAAGGAACTGAAAGTACATAATGGATCATCTGATCATGATCGAACAAGTACATGTTTGAATATCACATATAAGAAGATGACCAATGATGTTGAAAGATGAAACTAATCACTGATGTCAAAAACTGATCCCAAATAGTACCAAATTAACATGATGGAATAATATGATAATACATCGCAACTTGGATTCCAGCATATAGGATGTTGCTGTGAAGGACTACAACATATAATGTGGAATGGTGTCAACTGGCAGTAACAGGAGCAACTGACAAGTGAACCAAAGAATGTTGATGCAACCTAAGCTCTTCACCGACCGCCGTGATACATTTCTACACAATGGGAATAAATGATCTGAAGTCGACCATGTGAGAAATCATTTGATTACCGGTCATTGATGTATACCGTTAACAAACACGAGACTACTCACCGATAATGAAAATGAGAGTCAAGGTACCTAATACAATCTAACAAGTGCGAATAGATGAGCAGAAATCGAACACCTGGAAGAATCTATCAATCAGGAGACAATGATGGTTTCCCACTATCGATAGCAAAGGATCTGCCACTGATGACTGCAAACCCCAAGGTACTACCAAATGGATTCTAGACCTTTTCCCTAGAGAAATGAATCATAGTCGATGGGGAAAGATCCACTAGAAGGAAGGCATTAAGGCATCCTTCATCAATCTAGCATGAGTGTAACTCGTAGGCCAATAATGTGGAAGGAATCAAACAAAAAAAGATGTAGTAACCTGATTGAATCACGTTTCCGGTGTACAGAAGATGTAGCTAGCGCATGATAGAAACCCTCTGAACCAACCAATAATGAAAGTTGACACAGAGGTGAGGAATCCACCAATAGGGTCAAATGGAAACCAAGGCACTACACGAATTCATATGTGTGATAATGAAAGTTGATGTCAAACACAAGGGAAACCACTCAGTCAAAGACCCATGATACTAATCAATGTTGAGCACACAGTGACCTATCAATAATGAAAATAGAGCTAGGGTGTGGCTCTAGGCCTGTCCTCAGAGCAATATGTCATCGTCGATAAGGACAAGACCCGCCAACAAGAAGTCAATGGAGATCTTCTCAAACCGGCACGAGTAAAGGACCAATATAAATGATGTGATGATAGACAAGACACTGACTGAAAAATAGGTCCAGAGACAGCGCAAAGAGGCCGACTCCAGCTTCCTTCCCTTGAACAAAATCATGACTCAAAGATGACCATGTGGCAGCATATGATAACTCTGTATAAGTTCGTTATGCAGGAGGCACAAACGAACTCTCCATATGATTGGAAGAGATAACCAATCGGAGGAGAACTGACTCAATAACAAGGTTAAGGCGTACCTAAGTCAAACTAAATCCTGCCCAAATGGAGGAGAGACTTTCTTTTGAGTGCTTTGTTCAAGGGCAACATGACTGACTCTAGCTGCCAACAATATATGGAAATGTTGTCTCGTTCCTGCTCTTTTTTTGGAATATGTAATTTTTTTGTCTTTTTCTTTAAGCTGGAAAAAGAATAAAAGAATGCTATAATACAGTGGAAATAATGAGTGTCAGTGAAATATATGATCTAGTTCCTGGGATGGAACATTCCTATGCTTAATGCAGGGAGGTGAAGTTGGTCAATGACACTCAAAGGGATGTTCCTTCCATGGGTCTGAGGGTGTGTCAAGTTGTAGAAGTTAAGGGAATGCAAGTTTGATTTTTGCAGAAGACATGGTCAAAAGTGGCTTAAACACGAGTCCAAGTGAAGCCGACTCAAGGCCAAAAGGTGCAAATGGTCAAAATGCAATGCAGTAGTACAACTCAACACAAAGGAGTCTCTAGGGTATAAGTCCAGAACGAAGTGAAGAAGCAAAGAGGAATGAGTCTTCAACGCGCAAGTCATGATGGGACTAGAGAGGACTCCCGAGCCTATTCAATCGAACAACATGGGCAACCAATGTCAGTGAGGTGCTAACTACGATGCCCATGTAAAGGATGGATCTACCATCGTGTCATGATTTAAAAATCGGTGAGTGAACATGGCTTACTAACCATAACACGATGGGATCGAACCTATGGCAAGTGTATCGACAAATGGAGGCTAGTATGCAAAATGTGACGTAAAAAATGGTTTCCCTAACCTATATGCTAGTGAGTAAATGATACCTGCCATGGTGGGTTAGCAGTCATGGAACTGACGTGAAATTTCCAAAAAAGTGTCCAAAATGTCCTCAAAAACAACCTATTCCCGACAATCCAAGCTCACAAGTTAAAAGATTCATGAGATGGAAAAAATAAAGTTTTGAAAAAAATTGACATTTTCAAAGCTTATAAAATGACTCTTTGACTCACCATTTGTACCATTTGTGTTGAGAGCAAAAGCTATGGAGAAAAAAAGAAAATTTGTCCCCCAAAGAATTGGACCATTCAGATTGCTTCAAAATCATTAGGTAACCCCCAATTCTAGCTTGCATTAATTTATGATTGTTTTTAGAAATTTTTATTGAGATTTTACTGTAGGATTTTATGTTAAAAATTTCAATGCGGCATATAGGTGGGTTGGATATTATAAACCCACGTATATGCAGGCCCTACATGCGACTGTGTATGAAAGGGACCCGTGTATACACAGTTTGAAATTTAAACACAAAAGCTAATGGTTTGAAATCATTGTTCTTTTAGGATGACAATCACTTGGAGAGAGGGAGCATACTACCATTGATAATGAAGTTATGAATGATCAGCAGGCCTTAGATGCATTGAGGGTGTTATCACTCAAATTTTCCTTGAAGTTGTTGGGAAGAGGAAAGGGGTCCGAGGTAACCACAAACCAACTTTTAGGTACAGAATCTAGCCAATATGTACCCAGAGAGGGCTCTCTCTTTAAGTTTTAGCTTTGTTTTGAAAGATATTAGGCTAGTTATGAAAATTTAGGGGTTTTGATTGTGTTTGGGTGGTGAAATTCAATAGCAGAGAGGTAGGACTGAATAGTTTAGGCCATTGGGCTAATGGAGTCAAAGAAGATGGCTTAACTAGATTTGGTTTCTTAACAAGGGATGGTTTCACAGGGCAAGGTAGTTAAACAGGGAACAAATAGAGACTTAAAAAGATGGAATGAGCTCAAAGGGATGAAGGGAAATTAAGAATCTTTCATCATATTTTAAGAGAGGGGACTTGGATGATTACCAATAAAGAGCAGTTAAGAATTCTTTACTAAATAATCAAAGTGAATAAACTAGGAAACAAGAGCAATTAAGAATTCACTGTTTATGCCAGTTTAGAAGAAAACATTAAGAACAAAATGATTGAAAACAGATTGCACTCAAGTGCTTTCTGAATTATTCTTTTTCATTTATCATTCAAATATGAAAGGCAGATGGTATAATAAACTAGAAAACTTTAAAACATGAGATATAGAAGACTTATTGATCCGATGTCTGACTCAAGAATCCTGTGAAAAGTCCTTTGCATCAATTATTCATCCAGCTAGCCATACAAAATTTTGTCCAACAACACTTTATTCCAAAATAATCAGTTTTACAGCAATGTCTAAGAATCCACCCAAAATACTTCAAATGAAGAAGTATTTATACTAATTCTAAATTGAAATATCTTGAAAAAATATCAAGATTGGTTTACAAATATCTCAAATTGTTTTACAATAATAGAACTTAAATAAAGGACATTCCAAACTAATGAATCTATTTGACACTATTTCTATGGATTAATGGTGACAAAGAAGAGAAAATCGAATTTGATAGCAACTCTTAGTTGATGATGAGGCATCCCAGTCACTAACTGCATCCTTCCTTTGTGCATTCTGCCCCATAAATTCTGCAAAATTAGGGTCAAATAATATGCTTTTATATCTCAATCCGTAATAGATATGTAAAAATTTAAAGAGGTTTTTGTAGATAGGAATGTTTATGAGATAAACCTCTCTCAATTTCCAAAAATTCATCTCCAACTGTTCACAACATTCTCTGTAAAAATATGTCAAAAACAGGACTTTTCCCAAACAAAAAAATAGGTTGTGAAGACATGCACTTATCTCCCTCTTGGTAATACCTGTGTAAACAGTGAGATAGGGTTTTGTGGATTAGCCTGTTATGAACAAAAAAATTCCTCCAATTTCTCAAAGTACTTCTTCGATTGGCCACAAAAGTTTCTGCAAAACTATGACTTAAACAGGAAATTTCTGAATAATGTACCATTTCTGCTCTGATTTCATCTTTTAACCTTAAATACCTTTCAACTGTTTTTCACTTTTACTTTGGATAAACTTCATTGTAGCTGGTGAAAGTGTTTTTATATTTGTTTAATCCTTAATGTCTTCATGTTTACTTTTATTGTTTACTGTTTACTTTTTACTTTTACCGCTCTGTTTTTCATCTGTCTTCACTTTGACATGAATTTGTATGCTATGCTTTGTAATTGTCTTCCCTGCTGTTTATCTTCATGCTAGCTGATTTAATTGACTTGTTCTTCAATTTGATACTCTTTAACCTTGATACACTTTGACTATTCTTTACTGTGTCCTTTTGCCTTCACTGTGTAGTTTAGGTTTTTACTGTCTGTTTCAATAGTAAATTGTTTAATTTCATGTTTCCTTTGCTTGTCTTTTTACTGTATGTTTTATTTTCCATCTCTCTTTGAATATACTTGATAATAATATTGGAGTAAATAGGTCTTATGACTAGTATTAAGATTGTTTATCCAAGGATGTGGTCTTCTGATCACCTGTAAAACAAAACATATTGTTAAGAAAGCATTGGTTTGCAGGGAAGGTTTCATTTGAGCTTGAGAGGTCTATGGAGTGAGTCCAGAATGATTTTTGGGAGGTAAACCATGCTCGAATCGGTTAACAAAGGCTTCAGGTGGTGCAACTAGGTTACATAGGGTTTTACTGCACAATCAGGTGAAAATGAGAAAAAACTGGGGTTTTTGTGTTTAAATGGGTAAATGGTTGATATTGACGGGTGAATGAAAATGATAATTGGCGGCAACTGAATGATGAGACCTTTTTTCATTTAGTAGAAGGCGGTAAGTGGTTTCTATCACACTACTACTGGGGAAACGACAATATTAGGCCTCGAGCGAGCGATTCCATAGGATGTGTGACGTGTGGCAGAGGTACGGGGAGAAAATTTCTTAGTGATCGTGTGCTAATGCATGGTCACAAAGGGGTGTGCAATATTCATTGAGGCTGTCAGATCTGGAGGACCTGATCGGATGGTCGACGGGGAGGCGAAGTGGCGGAAGGTTAGAGGAGGGCAGGCCCGATATAAATTAAAGGATTTAATTGTGTCAGGGGTGATGCGATTGGCTGGTGAGGTTATTAATTAACCATGAGGGTTAATTAACCCTGTTTATTTAATGGGTTACTGATTAACTCATTAATCCTATTTTAAAATAGATTATGGTTATATTTTAACCAAAGTGGTAGGATATGTAAAAATTTAGGGTTTTGTATAATATAATAATACAGGCCTTGGTAATTTTATAAGGGATTTATATAAAATAAGTTATAAATTGATATGGTTACGTAATGAAAAGCACCAAGTAAAAAACATTAGAATTGTGTATTTAACTTAGGCTTGAATGGAAAAAGGGTTTTTATGGGGTATTGTGTAATTTTCCTAGGTAAAATAGAATTTTACTTAGGAAAAGACTTATGAAAGTAAATGAATGATTTATGGATAGTTTTAAGTGCTTATGACTTTAAATTATTAGGATTTTATATTATTGGGCCGAGGGTCCAGTCCCTCCAAAAGTCAGAGAAATGCTTTGAGCCCCTCTAATTTTAGCAAATGCCTTAGTACTTAGGGGGAATTAGTGAAAAATTAGGGAAAGATGAGAAGGGGAGTTAATTATTTGACCTTGCCTTGCTTGAAATGCTTCCAGTGTAATGTCTGCCTTGCACTTGTGATGAAAGTAAAAATTAACACATTTAGAGTCATTATCCATCACATGTAATTTTGCAACATCATCTACCTACCCTACCTACTTTAACCTAACATTTTTTCTTCTTTATTTGGGTGCACTTAGACTGGCAAACCCTTATCACACTTTCTTTTCTTTTACATGTAGATATCTATCTAAGTCTAACCTTATTACATCCAAGGGCTCATATTAAATTGTTGAGCTCCTTTTATTCACTCTACCTATCTACTTATCTGCCAAGTTTAAATAGTTTGGTCAGATTTTATTCTCTATCTCTAAAACATAAAATTCAAATATGAACTAGCCAAGCTTAAGCTGTTTGACTGTTCATCAATTGTGGCATAAATTAACAAGTTGCACACAATTGTTTATTGCACAAGAGTAAAAAGTAGTGGCATTTAGACTTGCACACTTTCCTTGGTCTTTCTTTTGATGGGGTTCATTTTCTTTCATTTTTTGACCATCTTTTTTATTCTTTTCACCCTTTGATTTTTCTTTTAGGGTATACCCTCTTTACATTTTTTTATTTTTTTTATTTTTTGATAATATGGAAAACCTTTGCAACAAGTAAAGGTATGAACATATTACATAGCCCATCAAGTCAATCATGATATATGACACCTATTGGTATAGGAGCATAATAGAGGGGATGTGGTTTATTGAAATTTTTCAAAATGCCAAATATGAAGGCCAACACCCACTTGCTTGAAATGTTAATCCACTATTGGAGTATTGAAGATGATGCTTTTATGATTGATCAAATGCCTTTGAGGATAGAGGTAGAAGATATTTACTTATCACTGGTCTCTTCCGGAGAGGAGAAGTTATACATTTGACTGGCTGAACACAAGGTAGTATTTTAGTGGAAGACTACGTACATATATACTATCCAGGCATCCTAAGAAAATTGGAAGCCAAATTCCAATAAAACATGTAGAGAGTTTGTCCCTGGGGATCTTAATGTTCACCATAGCTAGGATAAACAGATCAGCCTCGTTGCACCAAGCATCACAACTATCCATGAGCTTAGCCATGGAGTGTTTCACTACAATTTTTTGTTGGTGTACACCTCTTCTTACCAACATGAAGAGCCAGTTGTCCTCCACTCAGAAAGGACAGACCAAGAATTTTGGATATGAGACCATTTTCTACTCCTTCTTCGAGAAGGTTCCAGGGCTATGTCCTAGAGTATCAGTTTCAATCAGTAGCCCCCAAGATCCTTAGATGGGCAGGTGGGCTGACCTGATGAAACGCCTTGGAGGTAGAGACGTGTCAGTGACTGTTTTCGATGATGAGTTCTTCTCCTAGTGGGAACAACAAATCATCATTGTGGACGACTATCCCTATGCTGGCATGGATTTCAGAGGAGATCCAGACTTGGTGTTGCCACCAAACACCAAATAGGGAGAGATAGGTAACCATTTTTTAAGTTTTATCCATTTTAAAGATTTTTTTTACGTTTTTTTAAATATGAAAATGAATTTAAATATATTTTTGATGGGATTAAAATATTGACAAAGATCATGTTCCAGATGTGGGTCTGGTACGACCAGACGGATTTCCACAGCACAGGCATCACAAAAGAGGTGGTTGTAGAGATAGAGAGGGTCCTGTATGCAGTGCAACGAAACTTGGTGAGGCTGACTCACTGAGTACCGATGGAGGCCATAGAAGATCTTCCTGAGGATATGCAGCGTCTTGTGGTAGGAGTGCCATGTGACTAGGTTCGTCTTTTTCGGTGTGTGGCCAAAGCAATAGTCACCTACTTAGCCACTCATCCTGAGCCGGGTCATTAGATATACTGGACATGATTATGGGAATTTAGTCCCGATTTTGTATATTATTTTTGAAACACTTTATGTACACATGGGCGATTTTATGATATATATATATATATATATATATATATATATATATATATATATATATATATATATATATATATATATATATATATATATATATATATATATATATATATATAGATATATATATATATATATATATATACTGTTCCATATTTTTGATGTTCGATTTTTATCTTGAGGAATGAATGATATGCCAATCTAATGCTTGATTAGCGATAGAATCCACTAATGAATGTTGAGATCGTGGAACGTGAAAATAAGTAATAAAAGAAAATTATATTTGCAACACCCTCACTCTCAAAAATTGGCGATATAAATAAGGATCTCGAACTCTATAAATGTTATTCAATTGTGACACTACCAGCTGTGAGTCAAGATACACTATCAATGAATCAATTCCATAAGAAATAGCTTCGGATAGTAAATTAATGACGATAATATATTCGACAATATTATTTGGTGCAAAACCAATACATACTCCCCTTGACACAATCAACTGACCAGATGGATTATAAATCACCCAAGCTGCGGAAGAAAGATTCCAAGTGTGTCAACTAGCACCATTGGCAAATCCAAAATAGACCAAGTCATCCATCAACACCTACCAAAGTAGAACAAAAAAGTGTTGATATCACAAAAACTACCAACAGAATATGTACAAAAATACAAAATATACAAAGAAGCCATTTTCTTGGCCATAACCTAAGAAAAGTACTTCTTGAGGTAGAGCCCATTTCGTGGCTCCGCCAACTTGTTCCCTTCAAAATTGAATAATTCATAAACCCCTTTTTCTAAAACTCATTTCACTATAAAGGGACCATACCACATAGACTTGAATTTTCCTGCCCCCAAGGCATCTTTATCTTCGTCATAGACAAAGACAAGGTCGCCTTCAGAACAGACTCAAGGACGGACAGCTTTATTGTTGGGTTGTGTTATATTCTTTCCATGACTAGCCCGCATAGTTAATGAGGGGTTACAGGGGAGGCGGAGCCCCCTTCATTGCGCCGATTGTGTAGTGGGGGGGGGTCACAGGGGGTTTGAGGCATACCCGTAAACCCACTTTATGGGGTTTGGGGCAGTGCCCCAGAAAATTTTGGTTTTGGACCCTATGTTAGGTTGGGCAGACCCACCTATGGTTTTGTGCATGATTTTTGCACATGTTTTTGGACACGATGGTTTTCGGTCCTGTAGGTTTTAACCCTGTACAGAAATTACCTGCATATGAATTCTAAAACACAGAAAATAAACAATGTGAGAGCATAACACATAAAACACATATACATAGATATTTCCCCTAGATCCCAAAATTGGAACCACCAGCTTGATTTTTCATTATGTTCCTTTCAATGTTATAATACATATTTATACATGTCGAAGCATCCAAGACCATGGACCAAAAACCATCGCATCCAAAAAACATGTTTGAAAATCATGCACAAAACCATAGGTGGGTCTGCCCAACCTAACATAGGGTCCAAAACCAAAATTTTCTGGGGTGATGCCCCGGACCCCATAAAGTGGGGTTACATGTGTTGTTGGGAAAAGTATCCAATACGGAATGACCCTATCCCACTCTAAGGGTGATAGTACCTCAGCAACAATCAAAGCAAAGCTATTCGAGATTACTTCTTTATGAGATGTAAGAGAGGGGAGAAAGAGATCCACTAACCGTTGTCTTCCGCTAATGATTGATCCAATCTTCTCTCTTTGCTGCTTGCTCCTAGCTCCTTGCTCTTTCACTGGCCCAGCTACACCAAGATCCTGCAAAATGACAAGAGAGGGAAACTACAAGAAGCATACATTCATAATTGATTCAAGGATTAGAATAAATCAAATATACAAGTATCAATACGCCATTGAGACACATGCATATAGAAGAACTTCAAATGCTTTATTAATGGAAGAAGTAAAGTTCAGGAAGTGATACAACCATAAAAGGCCCAATCCAGCATCACCTCCCAGCAGAAAGAAATCTCCTCTTCACCTCCTTCAAGCAAATCACCCAATAGTTCTATACTCAAACCAACAGTACTTCCTTACATTCACAAGATTCCAGCCCCCTTTAGACCTCATGAGAGAGCTCTATATATAGGAGTTTTGGAGAAAGGATGAGTCAGCTTGAGGCTGGCATGAAGCTGACTAGTGTCCTCTCCCACTTCAGTTATTCTTCAATTCTTGAGTCCACTTGGAGGTTCTTGCTTCCACTTGGAGATCTAGACCCTCTTACTCATCACTAGGCGAATTCCCTGATCCAAGTGTCATTTTGGAAGCTTCCTGGGCATTGACACCTTGAGGAATGACTGTGCCACTTGGCCAAACTCGCCCAGCGCAGGTAGCCTTCTTTACAGTTGACATTCAGCGCAGGTACAGAGTGGAGCAGTTGACATTCAGCGCAGATGCTCAGTGGAGCAGTTGACATGATCCAGAATTAGCTTTTTTTTGAGTGTTTTCAGGTGGAGAACTGATATTTAGTGCTGTGGTTTGCTGACCTTGTTCCTCTAGGGGCAGGAACAACATGTTTAGGGACTTTGGATCCCTCAGATTATGGACATTTCATGCTTCATGCTGTAAGGCACAAAAATGTCTATAACAGTTGCCCCCTAAAGTATGAGGTCGTTTATCGGGTGAAATGATTTATCAGGAGGATCCGAAGTTCATTCAATCGCTGAGAGGTGACCTGTAATAAAATACAATACAATACATTATTTTTCATTCTGCTTTCATGATCTAGCTGAGGCGGGCATTCCCATGCTCAGCTTTATAAATTCATTTTGGTACATAGAACAGACGATCGTCTGATGGTAGACTGATAATTCTCTGCTGAAATTATCATCCTTTGAGTAGGATGATCATCTACTGCAATGATGTACATGTCAAATGTCTTTATATCCTGAATATATATCGCAGTCCGGATGGATGAAACTAGATCCAGGGTCTTCAAACTCGTTCGATCTTCACTCTAAGTACAAGTCGATCCATGTGAGAATTGCGCTGAAGTCGAACATGGAAAGACATCGCTTGATTACCGGTCAATAATGTAAACCGTTAACAAGCGCGAGAGGAATCACCGATAATGATAATGACCCTCAAGGTACTGCAGTACAATTCACGTGGTGTGAATAAAGGACTTGGCGTCGAACACCACGCAAAATCTTCTGGTCGAAGGTCATTGATGTATACCTGTCGCCGGAAGTGAGAAACTTGCCATTGAGGCATGCAAGCTTCAAAGTACTGAGGGGGGTGTTCCTAGATCAACTTTTTGGATAATGAGCTGAAGTCGACAAGAAGCGATCCGTCAAAGGAGGGCCTTAATGAATCCCACATCAGTGACACGGAACGGAGTTAATGATTTTAGTGGAGGTGAAAACAATCTGTGAAATATGATTCAGGGTGGCGATCATGGGCGGATGAAGGATAATGTATGGCAGTGGATGGGACACGGTTGACTCTTTCTGAACAACATCTCTTGAACATATAATGACACTGATGCGATGGATCGGTAGCATTACCCCAAATGTGGATGGTTTGGCGAAGACCATGGTGATGAGACCGGTGAATGAAACAACCCAACCCGATGTGATACGGAGGAAAAGTGTCATGTTCAAGAGCGACTTGCTACCATTAAAACTTTGAGGTTCTCCCAATTTTCCCCAGTCATTTCTGACCAGTACCTCTTTATTTTTATCAAGCTTGAGGAGGATAACATATGCTTGTTCTATAACCTGCCCTTCGGGCAAGCCCATCGCTATGTTTTAATGAGCCTAGCGATAGGGAAACTCGTTCTCGTCTAAAGACAAGTTTGTCGCTATTTAATCATTTTAACGAGTCTAACGACAAGGAAAACTAGGTCCTTTTCATTTTTAGAGAGTCTGAAAAGGTACGGAAAGTCAACTCCAAAATTCCTTTTTCATCATCTAATCCCTTAAGTCCGAAAAATTATAAAACAATATAGAAGGGATGATTTTCGATAATTTTAACGAGCCGAATAAAACAAGCGCTCGACCTTTTTGTGTAATAATCCCTCAGGTCCAAAAAGATTAAAATCTAGAGGAGGGATAGCTCTTCCGGTCCTTTTAACGAGCTGGAAGGCCAAAACTCGGCAAACTTTTCATATTTTACGAGTCAGAGGAAAAGAGCTCAAAGAAGACTCGTCTTTTGAGGAACGAGTGATAAACAGGGATAGCAGCAGATTCCAGGTACAGGTTGGAATTTTCCAATCACGGCAGTGTCACAAGGATGGCTAGGTGAAATCACTCTTCGCAGCTGTTCCTCAAAATAGGTAAACAATCATATGGGGGTGAACGATCGGCCAAATGGAATGGAGGTGGCAGGCGCAAACACGACCAAGGTTTTTATGGCTAATAAATTTACGATCACAGAGATTATTTACCGGGGTATGTTCATTTTTTAATGAGCTTGACTGCTCAATCTTATGTTTATTTTTTAACGAGCATGAACTATGTGCTAAAACTGCTCGGATCTCGCTTTTCTATTTTTTAACGAGCATAAATTCCGCGGTAAAACTACTCGATAATACCAGTCATAAGATAAGAAATGTCTCCTGTGAGATAGCTATTTTTTATGGAGCTTTATCTCACGAAGCTATGCTCCTAATTTGGCAAATTTTACCTTTGCCCCACATCCTTTCTTTATGTAAGTTAGGAAACGACTAATCCAAAAAACAGATAAATAACCGCTCTTGGCTTGCACTCCAAAAGGTTTGCATGCCCCCAGGTGTAAAATACAATTTCAAGGTTGCCCCTCCTCTTCCCCACCTCTGTTTTTCTTTGGGTGTTCACAGCTACTTGTCGTCTTGCCAGTCTAATGTTAACGATACTTGTCTTCTCGTTATTTTTAACAGGTCTTATGCGGTACTTGTCTTCCCGTCAGCCTAACTTTTAACAGCTCTTTTGCAAGATCGCAAGAGAACAGCTACTTGCGACAAGAGAAGAACACTACTCAAAGACAAAACATTAATGTTATTGAGGGAGGCTTGCCTCTTTTTGGTTACCCAAAGATTGTTTTGTTAACACCATCAAACGAAAACATCTCCTCGGCACTGTCTACCGAAGTAGACAGTGGTGAATGACCTTTGTCAAACAAGTAACCTTAACAAAAGAATCCTGTTCCAGAACAACCCCTCTTCCTTCTTTCGGACGGGGTATGGACTAGTCATATTCTCCCGCGGAAATTCTACCTTATACCCAAGGTTTCCTCTGCCCGAAGCAGACCAGGATGCATGCCCCCTGGGTTCCAGTCCCATCTTTCTGAATCACTCGCACTCATCGGGAAGGAGGACTGGGGGTGGAGACATTTCTTGATTGAACAGACCATTCAGGGTTGGTATTTGACTATTTGCGATGCGTGATCTCGGAAATGAAAGTTGGTCTACGAGTTTGACCATTCTTCCTTCGTGTGGAAAACACATTACTCTAAAGAGTGAGGAGACTATAGCTCCCATGCAATATATATAGTCTCGTCCAAGGAGTAGGTTATAATCCAAGGGTCCTTGAACGACCATCACATTCATTTGAACGGTCTTCCTTTTCAATGTAACAGGTACATTGGGGAGGATCCCTAATGGTCGACTGGTTCCTTTATCAAAACCCGAGAGATTTCTTATCTCAGGCAAAAGCTCCGGGGAACCCAGTGCTTTCCAAGCAATAGAGGAAAGGATACTCACAGATGCCCCTTCATCAATGATAGTGCTGGCCATTACCATTCTATAAATTTGGACTATGATTCTGAATGGTATACTGGCTGGCAACCGGGGTCTGCCTAGTTGGTTCCAATCAAAGGACACAACCAGGTTGCTTGGTGGTGGGACCGAACACACGGCCAGATATGACCCTGACGGTGTTCCTTCCTGCGATAAAGGAATGGGCGCATTGCCCTGATGCTCATCAGAGTCGGTGTTGATGAAAAGAATCTGGATGGTGTCATCCTTATTCTCTTCAGTGAGGGTGTCATTTGAAGATGAATCTTCATTGACGGTGTCATTTGAAGGTGAAACCTCTGAAGGCGGAACCGGGTCGACTGCCGTTTCGACCTTTAGACTTTCGTCTGGTCTGGATTCAGTAGGTTCATTTTCAATGACTGACACTTCAGCTGACCACTTGAGTGGGCCAGCTGTATTTTCAACCAACGAAGGACTTGGCACGAGTTTTTTGTATCCAGGAGGAAGTCTCAACGGTGAAATCGGGCGATCTTCCAAAACTCTCTTCGCTTCGTCTAAGAAGGGACAACGATGGATGGCGTGATCGCCTTCACACAGTCTGCAGGGGGATCTTGCTCCCCCTCTTTGTCTTGAACCTTCACTTTCGCTGGTTGACGGTAAGCATTCAACATGGCTATCAGAGGTTGATGCTCTCGAATTGCGCAAATGAGGGGACCAGTCCCTTAGTATCCGGGGAATACAGGGACAATTTCTATGGAAGTGGTCTCCTCTACATATGACACATGGCAATTTAGGCCCGGTCTGTGCTGTGTGTGGATTTTTGTCAGATGTCTTTTGCTTGCCCCCAGTCGCCTTAGGCTCCTTCTTCTTCTTCTCTCTCTTCTTCTTCTCCTTCTTCTCCATGGGAGCTTGGCTTTTGCCGGCCCTACCTTGCGAAGATGAAGGATTGGAGGAAGAGTTATAGGAAGTAGAAGGCTGGTGGGCAGCTCTAGACTGATCTAACTGTTGACTCGACTGTTCAGGAACCATGGTGTTCTGAACTACATTGGTTGAGAATAGCCAAATTGGCAGGCCAATTGTCAGTCCTGGAAGCGACAATGTGGCCATGTGGGGCACACCAACTTCTCCCCAAGAGGAGAAAGGACTAGGATTTCCATCATGTGGAATTCCTTGGTTGGGGCGTTCCATGTTCTCAACCTAAAGATCAACGTAGGAATAGGAGGTGATTATGTTCCGTTTAAAATAAATTTTATAACGACGCTTTAGACACAACTTGCTTTTTCACTTTTTAAGAGTCGAGAAAAAGCTAAAGATGACTCTAGTCTCCTTCGATGTTTTAACGAGCCCGAAGTGACAAATGCTCGGATGGACTTTTTCAGTTATAGAGTTTGAAAAAGGCCAAAAGAAACTACTCTGGAGATCTAGGCAGAGGGTGTGCCAAACCTTTCTCAAAACCACAGAATACGTTTTACGGTATGGGTGGTCGATCTTCGTGAATGCTGTGTTCACTGCATTGCGATCAGTAGGGCGGCCGACACGGTTTCCTATGGATAAAGGCTTTGTTCCTATAGGGGCCTCCCAATATATACGCGACGGTACGTGGGAGCACAAGTCTGTATTGATACTTATCGCTTCACCGTGGAGGAATCACCCAACCATTCAACGCTAAGATATCACGTTTAACGACGCCGGAACACGTCTCTAGCTTAGACCTCTATGTGTTTGCGTTATGTTTCAATGCGTTGTTATGTAAATTCAATTTATTTTAAGGTTGATCTTGTTTAGCAGTTTGCCTTTATGGATCACCACGAGATGTATGATAACACTCCTAAATGCAGTCTAAGATGATAAGCAAGCTTTTCAATCTTTCAACTTTGAAAATCTTAACTACTGAGGGAAAAGAAAGACAACATATTTTCACACAGATCATAAAGCACACACTAATGCACTTTTTCCTAAATCAACATGCAAACTGTCATAATGCACATGCACAATGCAGGTATTTATTTTCTCTTTCTTAATGTTTGTGCGACACAAAAAGAAAGCTGTTGTATAACTTTGAATTCAATTTCAAGTGAAAGCAAACAAGCTTGTCCAAAATCAAAAGACACCTTAAGATTTACTTGTTTCGACACTAGAAATATATAAATTCAAACCATATGACGAAAGCAAAAGCTCAATCAGCTATGAACAGTAAACAAACTAACTCTTAAGATCAAAACGACACTTATCACAGGTCTAGATCTAAGAGGCCACAGCAAGACTAGTTCACTTTTCGTTATGGGAAACTGTAAATGATATAAGAAATACACAAAGAAAAAATACAGCTTCTTTATACAACCGAGGCAGAATAGTGGCAAGGAAAGTTGGTTTCAGATAGGTACATTGACTGGTAACTGGCTGCAAAAACAAGAATGAAAACAAGGCAATAAACAGGAGGGAACCCCAGTAGCACTAGGCAAAACTGGTTCAGCGCAGGTAGTACACTGGCAGTTTGACCTTCAGTGCAGGTAGCCCCTTCGGGAACTGCGCTGAAATGCAGACTGCCTTCACAGTGCCTGCACTGAAGAGACAAACTTTCGTTTTTCTCAGTTTCCGGGTCACAGATTGCTCAAAAATTCACAGTTTTTGGCCAAATCAGAAGCTATCAGTCAAGTACACACTAAAGGATGAAAAGGAGGATGAAAAGCTATCACTAAGAGCTATTTAGAGTCCTTGTGAATCAGCTCTTCAAATCATAAACATGCCCAGAAACTGAGCTAGAGTAGCTGCCCTCTACTTTGCATTTGAAAGATCCAAATGCAGTTCGATTCGGTACTCCCTGTGTTTATGAAATGAATAGCAAAAAACACAAACAACCAACAAGATACGTTCCCCAGCAGAGTCGCCAATTTGTTGTTGGGAAAAGTATCCAATACGGAATGACCCTATCCCACTCTAAGGGTGATAGTACCTCAGCAACAATCAAAGCAAAGCTATTCGAGATTACTTCTTTATGAGATGTAAGAGAGGGGAGAAAGAGATCCACTAACCGTTGTCTTCCGCTAATGATTGATCCAATCTTCTCTCTTTGCTGCTTGCTCCCAGCTCCTTGCTCTTTCACTGGCCCAGCTACACCAAGATCCTGCAAATGACAAGAGAGGGAAACTACAAGAAGCATACATTCATAATTGATTCAAGGATTAGAATAAATCAAATATACAAGTATCAATACGCCATTGAGACACATGCATATAGAAGAACTTCAAATGCTTTATTAATGGAAGAAGTAAAGTTCAGGAAGTGATACAACCATAAAAGGCCCAATCCAGCATCACCTCCCAGCAGAAAGAAATCTCCTCTTCACCTCCTTCAAGCAAATCACCCAATAGTTCTATACTCAAACCAACAGCACTTCCTTACATTCACAAGATTCCAGCCCCCTTTAGACCTCATGAGAGAGCTCTATATATAGGAGTTTTGGAGAAAGGATGAGTCAGCTTGAGGCTGGCATGAAGCTGACTAGTGTCCTCTCCCACTTCAGTTATTCTTCAGTTCTTGAGTCCACTTGGAGGTTCTTGCTTCCACTTGGAGATCTAGGCCCTCTTACTCATCACTAGGCGAATTCCCTGATCCAAGTGTCATTTTGGAAGCTTCCTGGGCATTGACACCTTGAGGAATGACTCTGCCACTTGGCCAAACTCGCTCAGTGCAGGTAGCCTTCTTTACAGTTGACATTCAGCGCAGGTACAGAGTGGAGCGGTTGACATTCAGCGCAGATGCTCAGTGGAGCAGTTGACATGATCCAGAATTAGCTTGTTTTTGAGTGTTTTCAGGTGGAGAACTGATATTTAGTGCTGTGGTTTGCTGACCTTGTTCCTCTAGGGGCAGGAACAACATGTTTAGGGACTTTGGATCCCTCAGATTATGGAAATTTCATGCTTCATGCTGTAAGGCACAAAAATGTCTATAACAACAGGTACACCTCAAACCCCCTATGGCCACCCCCCACTACACAATCAGCACAACGAAGTGGTGCTCTGCCGGCCCTCTAACCCCCCGGTTAACTACGTGGGCTAGTCATTGAAAGAATATAACACAACCCAACATTCTCCCACTTGTTGTTTTCTTTCCACAAGGGGCCACAAGAGAGATTAGTCATTTTTCTAGCCCTGAAATTCCCATTGTCTCTCTACACTAAGAGAACTTCTTAGATCTCACAGATTTTGTCAATGCATCTGCAGAATTCTTCAAAGCTTCCACCTTTACCAGAAACACCTTTTTGTCTTCTATCATATCCCTCACAAAGTGATACTGAACATCAATGTGCTTTGTCTTTGAATGATATGAGGGGTTCTTTGCCAAGAAAATTGCACTTTGGCTGTCACAGTCTATCTTTATAGCTTCCTATACTAACCCCATACATGAACACAATCTCTAAAACCAAACTGCTTCCTTGCTTGAATGAGTGGCTACCATGTATTCTACCTCTAGAGTTGATAGTGCCACTACAGATTGTTTCTTACTCATCCAACTAACTGCACCTCCAAATAGGTTAAACACATACCCACTTGTAGATCTTATCTGATCCAGATCTTCAGCCCAGTCTGCATCAACAAAGCCATGAATATCCAACATTCTATCCAATCCTGATCTTCCTTGGTAGCACAAACCATAATCAATAGTGCCACGCAAATACTTGAAAACCTGCTATTGTCCAGTGCTCCTTCCCTGGTTTTGACATAAACCTTCTCAATACTCCCACTGCATGTGCAATGTCTAGTCTAGTATAGACCATTGCATACATCAAGCTACCGACTGCACTTGCATATGGAACACGGTACATATCCTCTTCCTATTCTTGTGTCTTGGGACACTGTTCAGTAGATAACTTTACACCTACAGGAATAGGAACCTTCATTGGTTTACTATCCTGCATATTAAACCTCTGCAGTATTGTCTCGACATACTTCCTCTGGTTTAAACAGAGCCTTCTCTTTGCCCGATCACTTTTAATTTCCATGCCCAAAATATAGTTTGCAGCACCAAGATCTTTCATGTCGAATTTGGAGGAGAATTGGGTCTTCAAATCCTGGATAATTTCTTTGTCATTTCTACCCAGCAACATATCATCCACATACAAGAATAGATAAATAACACAGTCACCAATTAATTTAAAATACACACAGTGATCTGCTTTGCTTCTGGTGAAGCCAAGTCCCCATATAAATGTATCAAATTTTTGATACCACATCCTTGGTGACTATTTTAACCCATATAGAGACTTCTTTAACTTTCATACTAGTTCTTTCTTACCCTTCACTGCAAAGCCTTTAGGTTGCTTCATGTAGATCTCCTCTTCCAGATCCCCGTGAAGAAACGTTGTCTTCACATCCATCTGTTCTACCTCAAAATCAAAAGTAGCAGCAATAGATAAAAGTAACCTAATAGAAGTTACCTTGGCAACAGGAGAAAAAATATCACCAAAATCAATTCCCGGCACCTGGGAATAACCTTTTGCTACCAACCGAGCTTTTTATTTCTCCACCTTTCCTTCTACATTTGTCTTCTTCTTGAACACCCATTTGCTACCAATGGGTTTCCTTCCAGCTGGCAACTCCACTAGATCCCAAGCCTCAATTTTGTGCAAAGATGCCATTTCATCAACCATGGCCTCTTTCCAGAGTTTTTCATCCTCTGAACCTACTGCTTACTTCACAGTTTTGGGATCATCATCAGTAATAGATAAAGAAAAATTTGAACAAAAAGCAGATGGACTATACCTTTTTGGCTATCTTCTTTCTCGAACTGATCTTCTTACACCCGAATTTTGTGGCTCTTCATCTTCTAATTCCTCCTCTAGTGTAAAGTTTGATTCTTCCTCCTTTAGCTCAAACTCTATCTTCTCAAGTTCCTTTTGTTGGAATTCATGTTTAATAACATCTTTCACCTCTCTGAACACCACATCTCAGCTGAACGCAACCTTCCTTGTTGCTGGGTTCCAAAGCTTATAACCCTTTAAACCGTCCTTATACCCAATAAAGATGCACTTTTCATATTTACTATCCAACTTGGTTCATTTCTCCTTTGGAACATGTACATATGCATCACATCCAAATACCCTCAGATGTGATAGAGAGGGTTTCTTACCAGTCCATACCTCTTGTGGAGTCTTATCCTCCAACACTGATGAAGGTGATCTGTTGACCAGGTAACATGTTGTCTCCACTGCCTCTACCCAAAATTCCTATCCTAACCCAACACCACTGAGCATGCTTCTTGCCCTTTCCATCAACGTCTTGTTCATTCTTTCTGCAACTCCATTTTGCTAAGGTGTATATGGAGTAGCCTTTTGCCGTGCTATACCACACTTCTTAAAAAATTATTCAAATTCCTTACTGCAAAAATCTCCACTGTTATCTATCCTCAGCACCTTTATCTTCTTCTCTGTCTGGTTTTCCACTAGAGCCTTAAATTATTTAAACTTGTCAAAGACTTCAGATTTCTTCTTAAGGAAATATATCCATGTATTCCTTGAGAAGTCATCTATAAATGATACATAGTACACAGAATTACCCAGTGATGGAAACTTCACAGGTCCAAACACATCACTACGCACAAACTCTAATATTTGTTTCGCCCTCTTAACACCAGAGGGGAAACTCACACGATTCTGCTTCCCATATACACAATTTTCACAGAAATCAAAATCCAAAGAGCTATTACTCATACCTTCTACCATACCTTTACCATGAAGTATTCGAAGGCCCTTCTCTCCAATATGTCCAAACCTTTGATGCCACAGCATGGTCTTCTCTCCAGAGATCACTAGATTTTCAATTCCACTTTCAGGAACCACAGAACTGTTGCACCCATCAACAATAGTGATACCTTGCAGCTTGTACAGAGTTCCAATCCGAACTCCCTGCATCAATACCAGTGCTCCCCGAACCATCTTGCAGGTATCTTTCTCAAACATTGTCTTTACACCTGCATCATCCAACTTGCTTACAGAAATTAGATTTCTGGCCAATGCAGGAATATGCAGAATACCCAGAAGTGTTCTAACCCTTCCACCTTGTAAATTCAACTTTACTTTTCCACGATCAATGATTCTAGCCTTCCTATCATCCCCCAAGAAGACATCACCACCATCGTATTTCTTATACTCGCAGAACCACTCTCTATGGGGAGTGAAGTGAAAGGATGCACCTGAGTCAATCAACCATGCCTTATGATCTACATGTGTACTTGAAGAAGCCAAGTACACATTCCCACCTTCATTTGAGTTGGTTTTCGCCTCTACAGAAGGAGCATCATTAGATCCATTTCCTTTATCAGGAGCTTTAGATTTACAGTCCCTTTTGAAGTGCCCTTCCTTTCTGCATTTCCAACACACCACCTTTACAAGTTTTCCTGGAGATTTAGATCTCGCACTCGATGAATTATTTTTGCTTCTGTTCTGGGACCATCCTCGTACAGACAAGGCATCACCATTCTAGCTCTTCATATTTTTCCGTCTCATCTCCTCCATCAACAAGGCTAAGACTATTTCATCAAACTGCAAGGTAGTTGCATTGCTACCTATTGCAATAACTAGACTATCCCACAAATATGGTAGAGAACATAACAAATTGATGCATTTATCTTCATCCAAAATTTTAATATCAAAAGATGCTGACTGAAATACCACAATATTAAATGCGTTCATATGCTCTATCACTGAGTCTCCATCTTTCATTATTAGGTTATACAAATTTTTTCACAAGAACAATTTATTCACCAGAGACTTAGATTGGTACAAAGTCCTTAACTTGTCCCACAAAGCCTTCATCGTAGCTTCCCTTGATACATTCAACAATACTGAATCTAAGATACACAATTGTATTGTGCTTTTTGCCTTTCAATCCAACTTCTTCCATTCATCATCGGATACTCTCGTTGGTTTAGTACTCGGATCTACCGAAATCCACTGATCTTTATCCACCAATAGATCGTCCATCTTGAGTTTCCACAACTCAAAAATCTGACCATTAAATTTCTCTATCTCTATCTTTCCACTGCTCACAATCTTCTTTTACCACTAGAATCGATCTAGCAGATCTCCCATTGAATAGGGTCTACCACAGGCCCGAGCGAAACCCCTTAGCAAAAAAGGCATCCCCTTGAAGCCAAAACAACTTTGATACCAAATGTAGGTTTTAACCCCGTACAGAAATTACTTGCATACAAATTCTGAAACACAGAAAATAATCAATGCGAGAGCATAACACATAAAACACATATACACAAAGATTCTCCCTGGATCCCAAAACCGGGACTACCGGCTTGATTTTTCATTGTGTTCCTTTTAATGTTATAATACATATTTATACATGCTAAAGCATCTAATACCATGGACCGAAAACCATCACGTCGAATACCATGGACCGAAAACCATTGCGTCCCAAAAACATGTGTGAAAATCATGCAAAAAATCATAGGTGGGTCCGCCCAACCTAACATAGGGTCCAAAACCAAAAATTTTTGTGGCGCTGCCCCGGACCCCATAAAGTGGGGTTATGGGTACACCTTAAACCCCCTGTGACCACGCCCCGCTACACAATCGATGCAATGAAGGGGGGCTTTGCCAACCCTCTAGCCCCCCAGTTAACTACATGGGCTAGTCGTGGAAAGAATATAACACAACCCAACAGGTCCATGGTATTGGACGCGATGGTTTTCGGTCCATGGTATTGGATGCTTCGACATGTATAAATATGTATTATAACATTGAAAGGAACATAATAAAAAATCATGCTGGTAGTTCTAGTTTTGGGATCCAGAGGAAAATATCTGTGTATATGTGTTTTATGCTCTCACATTGTTTATTTTCTATGTTTTAGAATTCGTATGCAGGTAATTTCTGTACGGGCTCAAAACCTACATTTGTTATCAGAGGTGTTTTGGCTTCAAAGGGACGCCTTTGTTGCTAAGGGGTTTCACTCGAGCCTGTGGTAGACCCTGTTCAGTGGGAGATCTGCGAGATTGATTCTGGTGGTAAAACAAGATGGTGAGTAGTGGAAAGATAGAGATCGAGAAATTTAATGGTCAGAGTTTTGAATTGTGGAAACTCAAGATGGAGGATCTATTCGTGGATAAGGATCAGCGGATCGTGGTAGATCCAGGTACTAAACCAACAGGAGTATTCGATGAACAATGGAAGAAGTTGGATCAAAAGGCAAAGAGCACAATACGATTGTGTGTCTCAGATTCAGTATTGCTGAATGTATCAGGGGAAGCTACGATGAAGGCTTTGTGGGAAAAGTTAGGGACTTTGTACCAATCTAAGTCTCTGGTGAATAAACTATTCTTGTAGAAAAAGTTGTATAACCTAAGGGTGAAAGATGGAGACTTGGAGACAGAGCATCTGAATGCATTTAATACTATGGTAAGTCAGTTAGCATCTATTGATATTAAAATTTCAGATGAAGATAAGTGCATTAGTTTTTTGTGTTCTCTACCAGACTCATGGGATAGTCTAGTTATTACAATAGGTAGCAATGCAACTGCCTTGCAGTTTGATGAAATAGTCCCAACCTTGCTGACGGAGGAGATGAGATGGAAAAATATGGAGAGCCAGAATGGTGATGCCTTGTTTGTATGAGGATTGTCCTAGAACAGAAACAAAAAATAATTCATCGAGTGGGAGAGCTTAATCTAGAGGAAGATTTAAATCTCCAGGAAAACCTGTAAAGGTGGTGTGCTAGAAATGCGGAAAGGAAGGCCACTTCAAAACAGATTTTAAATCTAAATCTCCTGACAAAGGAAAGGGATCTGATGAGGTTCCTTTTGTAGAGGTGAAAACCACCTCAAATGAAGATGGGGATGTGTATTTGGCTTCTTCAAGTACACATGTAGATCATGAGGTATGGTTGATTGACTCAGGTGCATCCTTTCACTTCACTCCCCATAAATAGTGGTTTTGTGAGTATGAGAAATATGATGGTGGTGATGTCTTCTTGGGGAATGACAAGAAGGCTAGAATCATTGGTCGCAGAAAAGTAAAGTTGAAGTTGCATGGTGGAAGGGTTAGAACACTTCCGAGTGTTCTGCATATTCCTGCATTGGCCAGAAATCTGATTTCTGTAAGCAAGCTGGATTCGAGAAGGATACTTGCAAAATGGTTCGGGGAGAATTGGTATTAATGCGGGGAGTTCGGATTGGAATTTTGTACAAGCTGTAAGGTAGCATTATTATTGATGGGTGTAATAGTTCCGTGGTTCCTGAAAGTGGAGCAGAAAATCTAGTGGTCTCTAGATAGAAGACCATGTTGTGGCATCAAAGGCTTGGACATATTGGAGAGAAGGGCCTTCGAATACTTAATGGTAAAGGTATGGTAGAAGGTATGAGTAATAGCTCTCTGCATTTTTATTTCTGTGAAAATTGTGTATATGGGAAGCAGAATTGGGTGAGTTTCCCCTCTGGTGGTAAGAGGGTGAAACATATATTAGAGCTTGTGCACAGTGATGTGTTTGGACCTATGAAGGTTCCATCACTGGGTAAGTCTATGTGCTATATATTATTTATAGATGACTTCTCAAGGAATACATGGATATATTTCCTTAAGAAGAAATTTGAAGCCTTTAATAGGTTTAAAGAATTTAAGGCTCTCGTGGAAAATTAGACAATGAAGAAGATAAAGGTGTCGAGGACAGATAATGGTGGAGAGTTTTGCAGCAAGGAATTTGAAGAATTTTGTAAGAAGTGTGGTATAGCATGATAGAATACTACTCCATATACACCTGAGGAAAATGGAGTTGAAGAGAAAATGAATAAGATGTTGATGGAAAGGGCAAGAAGCATGCTCAGTGGTGCTGGGTTAGGACAGGAATTCTAGCCAGAGACAATGGATATTGCATGTTACCTAGTCAACAGGTCACCTTCATCAGTGTTGGAGGATAAGACTCCACAAGAGGTATGGACCGGTAAGAAACCCTCTCTTTCACATCTAAGGGCATTTGGATGTGATGCGTATGTACATGTTCCAAAGGACAAACGAGCCATGTTCAATAGTAAATTTGAAAAGTGCATCTTTATTGGGTATAAGGATGGTTTAAAGGGTTATAAGCTTTGGAACCCAGTCACACAGAAGGTTGTGTACAACAGAGATGTGGTGTTCAGAGAGGTAAAAGATGTTATTAAACATGAAGTCCAACCAAAGGAACCTGAGAAGATAGAGTTTGAGCTTAAGGAGGAAGAATCAGACTCTATAGCAGAGGAGGAATCAGAGGATGAAGAGCCACAAACTCCGAGTGTGAGAAGATCAATTCGAGAAAGAAGGCAACCAGAAAGGTATAGTCCATCTGCTTTCTGTTTAAATTTTGATTTACCTATTACTGATGATGATCCCAGAACTGTGAAGGAGGCAATAGATTCAGAGGATGGAAAACTCTAGAAAGAGGCCATTGTTGATGAAATGGCATCTTTGCACTAAAATGAGGCTTGGGATCTAGTGGAGTTGCCGACTGGAAGGAAACCCATTGGCAACAAGTGGGTGTTCAAAACGAAGACAAATGCAGAAGGAAAAGTGGAGAAAGACAAAGCTCGGTTGGTAGAAAAAGGTTATTCCCAAGTTCCAGGAATTGCTTTTGGTGATATTTTTCCTCCTGTTGCCAAGGTAACTTCTATTAGATTACTTTTATCTGTTGTTGCTGCTTTTGATTTTGAGGTAGAACAGATGGATGTGAAGACAACATTTCTTCACGGGGATTTGGAAGAGGAAATCTACATGAAGCAATCTGAAGGCTTTGCAATGAAGGGTAAGAAAGAACTGGTATGCAAGTTAAAGAAGTCTTTGTATGGGTTAAAACAGTCACCAAGGATGTGGTATCAGAAATTTGATACATCTATACGAGGACTTGGCTTCACCAAAAGAAAAGTGGATCACTGTGTGTATTTCAAATTAATTAGTGACCGTGTTATTTATCTAGTCTTGTATGTGGATGATATGTTGCTGGTTGGAAATGACAAAGAAATTATCCAGGATTTGAAGACCCAATTGTCCTCCAAATTCGACATGAAAGATATTGGTGCTGCAAACTATATTTTTGGCATGGAAATTAAAAGAGATCGGCAAAGAGGAAGCTCTGGTTAAACTAGAGGAAGTATGTCGAGACAATACTGCAGAGGTTTAATATGTATGATATTAAACCAGTGAAAGTTCCTATTCCTGCAGGTGTAAAGTTATCTACAGAACAGTGTCCCAAGACACAAGAAGAGGAAGAGGATATGTCCCATGTTCCATATGCAAGTCTAGTTAGTAGCCTGATGTATGCAATGGTCTGTACTAGACCAGACATTGCACATGCAGTGGGAGTATTGAGCTGGTTTATGTCAAAACCAGGGAAGGAGCATTGGATAGCAGTGAAGCGGGATTTCAGGTATTTTCGTGGCACTAGTGATTATGGTTTGTGCTATCAAGGAAGAACAGGATTGGATAGAATGTTGGATATTTGTGGCTTTGTTGATGCAGCTGGGCTAGAGATCTGGATCTGAGAAGATCTACAAGTGGATATGTGTTTAACCTATTTGGAGGTGCAGTTAGTTGGATGAGTAAGAAACAATCTGTAGTGGCACTATCAACTACAGAGGCAAAATACATGGCAGCCACTCATGCAAGAAAAGAACCAGTTTGATTTTATAGATTGTGTTCAATTATGGGGTTAGTACAGGGAGCTATAAGGATAGACTGTGATATCCAAAGTGCAATTTTCTTGGCAAAGAACTCCGCATATCATTCAAAGACAAAGCACATTGCTGTTTAGTATCACTTTGTGAGGGATATGATAGAAGACAAAAAGATGTTGCTGGTAAAGGTGGACACTTTGAAGAATATTGTCGATGCATTGATAAAATTTGTAAGCTCTGAGAAGTTCTCTTGGTATAGAGAGACGATGGGCGTTTCAGGGCTGGAATAATGACTAAGCTTTCGTGTGGCCCCCTGTGGAAAGAAAACAACAAGTGGGAGAATGTTGGGTTGTGTTATATTCTTTCCATGACTAGCCCATGTAGTTAATTGGGGGATTAGAGTGGCGGTGAAGCCCCCCTTCGTTGCACTAATTGTGTAGTGGGGGTGGTCACAGGGGGTTTGAGGTGTACCCGTAAACCCACTTTATGTTAGGTTGGGCAGACCCACTGATGGTTTTGTGCATGATTTTAGCACATGTTTTTGGATGAGATGGTTTTTGGTCCATGGTATTGGACGCGATGGTTTTTGGTCCATGATATTGGATGCTTCGGCATGTATAGATATGTATTATAACATTGAAAGGAAAATAATGAAAAATCTAGTTGGTAGTCCCGGTTTTGGGATCTAGGGGAAAATCTCTGTGTATATGTGTTTTATGCTCTCGCATTGTTTATTTTATGTGTTTTAGAATTCGTATGCAGGTAATTTCTATACGGGGTTAAAACATACATTTATCGTAATAAGTTTTAACCGTTTTGTTATGAGCCTCATTGATTATGGTGGCATCTCGACGCTGCTCATTGAGATGTTCCAAATGAAGGAGGCGCTCTTCAAGACTAGAGGTCTTTGGAAGGAGCTCAACAACCAGCTTAAGAGATGGAATTTTTCACTCAACAAGAAAAATAGATTCCAGCCCATAAACTAACTGAAAAGGTGTAAAACTGG
Source organism: Pinus tabuliformis (assembly GCA_031772625.1). Lineage (NCBI taxonomy): Eukaryota > Viridiplantae > Streptophyta > Pinopsida > Pinales > Pinaceae > Pinus > Pinus tabuliformis. The sequence goes on from CM062815.1 coordinate 1,027,341,198, forward strand.
TGGTAGTCTTTACTGAGGTTCGGTAAACCCAGAGAGCCAGATACAACATGAGATGCCAATTGGAGCGATTTTTGTCAATTGTCCTTTGTAGGATCATCTTGAGGGACTTATTCATGGCTTCGACTTGCCCATTGGCCTGAGGATAATATGGAGACGAATGCTCCTGCCAGAAGCCCAATTTAAGAGCTAATTTGGACATTAGTTGGTTTTGGAAATGACTTCCATGATCAGTGACAATCTCTCTCGGGATATCGAAACAAGAAATAATGTGATTGTGTTGGGTTGTGTTATATTCTTTCCATGACTATCCCACGTAGTTAACTGGGGGTTAGAGGGGGGGAGGTCATATGGGGATTGAGGCGTCCCATAACTGCACTTTATGGGGTCTGGGGCAGCACCTCGGAAAATTTTGGTTTTGACCCCATGTTAGGTTGGGCGGACCCACCTATGGTTTTGTGCATGATTTTTGCACATGTTTCTTGGATGCGATGGTTTTCGGTCCATGGTATTGGATGCTTCGACATGTATAAATATGTATTATAACATTGAAAGGAACATAATGAAAAATCAAGCTGGTAGTCCTGGTTTTGGGATCCAGGAGAAAATCTCTATCTATATGTGTTTTATGTGTTATGCTCTCACATTCTTTATTTTATGTGTTTTAGAATTCGTATGCAGCTAATTTATGTACAAGGTTAAAACCTACATTTGGTATCAAAGCTGTTTTGGCTTCAAGGGGACACCTTTGCTGCTAAGAGGTTTCACTCAGGCCTGTGGTAGACCCTATTCAGTGGGAGATCTTTGAGATCAATTTTGTTGGTGAAAGAAGACATCGAGCAGTGGAAAGATAGAGGTCGAGAAATTTAATGTTTAGAGTTTTTAGTTGTGGAAACTCAAGATGGAGGATCTGTTGGTGGATAAAGATCAGTGGATCGCGGTAGATCCAGGTACTAAACCAATGGGAGTGTTCAATGAGGAATGGAAGAAGTTGGATTAGAAGGCAAAGAGAACAATATGATTGTGTGTCTCAGATTTAGTATTGCTGAATGTATCAAGGGAAGCTACAACGAAGTATTTGTGGGACAAGTTAGGGACTTTGTACTAATCTAAGTCTCTGGTGAATAAACAGTTCCTACAGAAAGAGCTGTATAACCCAAGGATGCAAGATGGAGACTCGATGATAGAGCATCTGAACGAACTTAATACTGTGGTAATTCAGTTAGCATCTATTGATATTAATATTTTAGATGAAGATAAGTGCATCAATTTTTTTTGTTCTCTACCAGATTCGTGAGATAGTCTGGTTATTGCAATAGGTAGCAATGCAACTGTCTTGCAGTTTGATGAAATAGTCTCATCCTTGCTAATGGAAGAGACGAGACGGAAAACTATGGAGAGCCAGAATGGTGATGCCTTGTTTGTACGAGGACGGTCCTAGAATAGAAATAAAAATAAGTCATCGAGTGGGAGATCTAAATCTAGAAGGAGATCTAAATCTCTAGGAAAACTTGTAAAGGTGGTGTGCTGGAAATGCAGAAAGGAAGGGCACTATAAAAGGGAATATAAATCTAAAGCTCCTGATAAAGGAAAGGGATTTGATGATGCTCCTTCTGCAGAGGAGAAAACCACCTTAGATGAAGGTGGGGATGTGTACTTGACTTCTTCAAGTACACGTGTAGATCATGAGGCATGGTTGATTGAATCAGGTGCATCCTTTCACTTCACTCCCCATAGAGACTGGTTTTGTGAGTATGAGAAATATGATGGTGGTCACGTCTTCTTGGCGGATGACAAGAAGGCTAGAATCATTGGTCATGGAAAATTAAAGTTGAAGTTGCAAGGTGGAAGGGTTAGAAAACTTCTGGGTGTTCTGCATATTCCTGCATTAGCCAGAAATCTGATTTTTGTAATAAAGCTAGATGATGCAAGTGTAAAAACAGTGTTCGAGAAGGATACCTGCAAAATGGTTTGGGGAGCACTGGTATTAATGCGGGGAGTTCATATTGGAACTGTGTACAAGCTACAAGGTAGCATTATTATTAATGGGTGTAATAGTTCTGTGGTTCCTGAAAGTGGAGCAGAAAATCTAGTGGTCTCTAGAGAGAAGACCATGTTGTGGCATCAAAGGCTTGGACATATTGGAGAGAAGGGCCTTCGAATACTTAATGGTAAAGGTATGGTAGAAGGTATGAGTAATAGCTCTCTGAATTTTTATTTCTGTGAAAATTGTGTATATGGGAAGAAAAATCGAGTGAGTTTCCCCTCTGGTGGTAAGAGGGTGAAACAGATATTAGAGCTTGTGCACAGTGACATGTTTGGACCTGTGAAGGTTCCATCACTAGGTAAGTCTGTGTACTATGTATCATTTATAGATGACTTCTCAAGGAATACATGGATATATTTCCTTAAGAAGAAATCTGAAGTCTTTGACAGGTTTAAAGAATTTAAGGCTCTCATGGAAAATCAGACAGAGAAGAAGATAAAGGTGCCGAGGATAGATAATGGTGGAGAGTTTTGCAGTAAGGAATTTGAATAATTACGTAAGAAGTGTGGTATATCACGGCATAATACTACTCCATATACACCTCAACAAAATGGAGTTGCAGAAAGAATGAACAAGACATTGATGGAAAGGGAAAGAAGCATGCTCAGTGGTGCCGGGTTAGGATAGGAATTCTGGGCAGAGGCAGTGGATACTGCATGTTACCTAGTGAACAGTCCACCTTCATCAGTGTTGGACGATAAGACTCCATAAGAGGTATGGACTGGTAAGAAACTGTTAGGCCCCTATACTACTAGTGTAACCCCCTATTGTTGTTAGTATAACCCACTTATTATATTGATGTACCCATGTAGTGCCCATATTGTTACTATTGTGCCACATAGAAGCCCACTGTTGTTATTATTGTGCCCTTACATTATTATTGTTATGTCGGCTCTGATTATGTTATAACCCCTTAGACTCTTATATATAGAAAGGAGGTCTTTTCATTTGTATCATCCAAGAATTTTTCATTTATGTAATGTAAAGGAGGTTTCCCCCTTGAAGAGGCTGAATTCTAAGGCGTTGATCTATCTTTTCTATCTTTTCTTGAGCTGGTTTCATAACATTTGGTATCAGAGCTTTGGATTCTAGGGTTTCGCTGCTCCAAACAAGTCATCGTGGCATTTTCGCTATAACTTTTTTTTTTGTGATGTTTCAGAAGTCGCAAAAAAAACCCATTTGAGAAGAAATCACGCTGAACCTTGGGTCCGAATTTCAGATCTTTTCGCGCGATATTTTCGGCGATATGATCTCAGGAAGTTGGTCTTTTTGCAGACTCTTGAATTACACTCAAAACAGGTGACCTGGGGAAAATCATCATAACTTTCTTTCTGAGAATCGGATTGAAGTTTCGTAAGAAGGTACAGAAAGAGGACGGACTGTAGTTTCTTGTGGGTGTTTTTCAGATCCAAAGGTTGAAACAGTGACTCGTGGCACGTCGTACAAGTTTGCTCTACTGAACTAGTCTATAATCAAGTCACTGTGGGAGATTTTGCATAACTCTTCCTTGGAGAATCCAATTTGGGTCAGACTTGTGGCATTGGAAAGAGGACGCAGAGAGCTACTGTAGGTCACAAATGCAGAACTAGGTGATTGAAAAGTACAGAGTTACAGTGGTTTCAGGGTCGAGCTCCTAAAATCAAGAAAAAGCAAGATGAGGAAGTTTGATGGCAAGGATCCGGTAAATTGGATACTTCAAATGGAGCAATATTTTGATCTACATGGTGTACAACTGTTACAAAAGGTATGTATTGCATCTTCATATTTAGAACCAGATCAATTTTTATGGTATGAAGGGCTTTGTTCTCGTAAAAAACTTGTTACGTGGTCAATTTTCACGGAGGAAATGATAGCACATTATGAGGATACAAAGAGCAACACCTTCTTTAGAGCAACACCACAACAATTGGAAAGAGTAAAAGGGCTTTGTGACATAATGGAAAGAAAAATTATGGAAACCAGGAAGCATACCCCTCACAACTATAAAGATGGAAGTGTTGTTTCTCCCAGCCTTCCATAACCTACAAGGGTTACACCACAACAATTGGAAGAAAAAAGAAGAAAAAGGTGCAAGTAGTGAAAGATCACATCGAGAAAGAAGAAATGAATCCAACCATATCTTGTAATTCAATGGACGAAATTACCACTCCTCAAACTATCAAGATAGAAGGACACATCAAGAAGAAAAATGTTCAAGGAGTGAAAGATCACATTGAGCATCAAGAAATGAATCCAACCATATCTTGTAAAGGACGGGAAGAAATTACCACTCCTCAAAAGATAGAAGGACATATCAAGAAGAAAAAGGTTCAAGCAGAGAAAGATCACATCGAGCATCAACAACAAGTTCTCCAACTTTTAAAGGATAACGCCACTTCGGTGCAAAATCAAACGAAACAACAGATCAACATCGTAGTGAAAAATGTTTTGATGTCGGTGATTGGGTATTTTTACTGCTACATCTCAAGCAAGCTATTTATGAGAAGGAAATGTTGGCAATACTACATGCACTTAAAAAATGGCGACCTTACCGAATGAGAATACTCTTCAAGGATGAGGATGTGGAAGCATTGTTTTTTGCTATTTATATTATCCAACCAAATTGGATAAACGAAGCAAGGGATGAATGGATGAAGGATGAAGAAGTATGGCCACTTATTCAATAGTTGCAAAAGATCCCAATTCAAGCAATATTGTCAGAAATTGAAGAGGAAGGAAAAATCATATTGGAACCTGGAGCAGTCATAGAAACAAGAACCCGACAGCTACGAAATCGATCAATTTCAGAGTATTTCATCAAGTGGAAGAACTTACCCGCTGAATATTCCACATGGGAGGACAAGAATTTTATACAGAAGCATCAAGAACTACTCAAGCATTGAGGACAACGCTTTTTGAAGGAGAGGGGCATGTTAGGCCCCTATACTACTAGTGTAACCCCCTATTGTTGTTAGTATAACCCACTTATTATATTGATGTACCCATGTAGTGCCCATATTGTTACTATTGTGCCACATAGAAGCCCACTATTGTTATTATTGTGCCCTTACATTATTATTGTTATGTCGGCTCTGATTATGTTATAACCCCTTAGACTCCTATATATAGAAAGGAGGTCTTTTCATTTGTATCATCCAAGAATTGTTCATTTATGTAATGTAAAGGAGGTTGCCCCCTCGAAGAGGTTGAATTCTAAGGCGTTGATCTATCTTTTCTATCTTTTCTTGAGCTGGTTTCATAACAGAAACCCTCTCTTTCACATCTAAGGGTATTTGGATGTGATTCATATGTACATGTTCCAAAGGAAAAACAAACCAAGTTGGATAGTAAATATGAAAAGTTCATCTTTATTGGGTATAAGGATGGTTTAAAGGGGTATAAGCTTTGGAACCTAGTAATAGGGAAGGTTGTGTACAACGGAGACGTTGTGTTCAGAGTGGTAAAAGATGTTATTAAACATGAAGTCCAACTAAAGGAACCTAAGAAGATAGAGTTTGAGGTTAAGGAGGAAGAATCATAATCTACAGCAGAGGAGGAATCAGAAGATTAAGAGCCACAAACTCCAGGTGTGAGAAAATCAATTCGAGAAAGAAGGAAGCTAGAAAGGTATAGTCCATCTACTTTCTATTCAAATTTTGCTTTGTATGTTATTGATGATGATCCTAGAACTATGAAGGAAGCAGTGGATTCAGAGGATGGAAAACTCTGGAAAGAGGCCATGGTTGATGAAATGACATCTTTGCATAAAAATGAGGCTTGGGATCTAGTGGAGTTGCTGACTATAATAAAACCCATTGGCAACAAATGGGTGTTCAAAAATAATATAAATGTAGAAGGAAAAGTGGAGAAATACAAAGCTTGGTTGGTAGAGAAAGGTTATTCCCAGAAGCCAGGAATTGATTTTGGTGATATTTTTTCTTCTGCTGCCAAGGTAACTTCTATTAGATTACTTTTATTTGTTGCTACTTCTTTTTAGTTTGAAGTAGAACAGATGGATGTGAAGACAACATTTGTTCACGCGGATCTAGAAGAGGAAATATACATGAAGCAACCTGAAGGATTTGTGGTGAAGGGTAAGAAAGAACTGGTATTCAAGTTAAAGAAGTCTATGTATGGGTTAAAACAGTCACCAAGGATGTGGTATCAGAAATTTGATACATTTATATGGGGACTTGGCTTCACCAGAAGCAAAGCAGATCACTGTGTGTATTTTAAATTAATTGGTGACCATGTTACTTATCTGGTCTTGTATGTGGATGATATGTTTCTAGTTGGAAATGAAAAAGAAATTATCTAGGATTTGAAAACCCAATTGTCCTCCAAATTCTACATGAAAGATCTTGGTGCTGCAAACTATATTTTGGGCATGGAAATTAAAAGAGATTGGGCAAAGAGGAATCTCCGGTTAAACTAGAGGAAGTATGTTGAGACAATACTACAGAGGTTTAATATGCAGGATAGTAAACCAGTGAAGGTTCCTATTCCTCTAGGTGTGAGGTTATCTACTGAACAGTGTCCAAAGACACAAGAAGAGGAAGAGGACATGTCTCATGTTCCAATTGCAAGTGCAGTTGGTATCCTGATGTATGCAATGGTCTGTACTAGACCAGACATTGCACATGCAGTGGGAGTATTGAGTAGGTTTATGTCAAAACCAGAGAAGGAGCACTGGACAGTAGTGAAGCAGGTTTTCAGGTATTTATGTGGCACTAATGATTATGGTTTGTGCCACCAGGGAAGACCAAGATTGGACAGAGTGTTGGATATTTGTGGCTTTGTTGATGCATACTGGGCTGGAGATCTAGATAAGAGAATATCTACAAGTGGGTATGTGTTTAACCTATTTGAAGGTGCAGTTAGTTGGATGAGTAAGAAATAATCTATAGTGGCATTATCAACTACAGAGGTAGAATACATGGCAACCACTCATGCAAGAAAGGAAGTAGTTTGGTTGCAGAGATTGTGTTTAAGTATGGGGTTAGTACAGGAAGCTATAAGGATAGACTATGACATCCAAGGTGCAATTTTCTTAGAAAAGAAACCTACATATCATTCAAAGACAAAGCACATTGATGTTAAGTATCACTTCGTGAGGGATATGATAGAGGACAAAAAGGTGTTGCTAGTAAAGGTGGACACTTTGAAAAATATTGCAGATGCATTGACAAAATCCGTGAGCTCTGAGAAGTTCTCTTGGTGTAGAGAAACAATTGGCATTGCAAGTGGTGAGCACCAGTATTGCAGCAATAATGTTGCAACTCTTGGGGCTTCCTACTTTATTTTTATCAACCCGGTAGTTCGTAACAAACTTGGAAGCGACGGTGCTGTATGCACAAGTACTAACTCTTACTGCAGGCTGTCACTTGGTCTGCTGGTGCAAGATCACTAGGAGCTTAAGCCAACTTCTATGAATTTTTAGAAGAAGCTTTTAACTGTGATGAAAGAAAGCTAACTCTACAGAGGCTGGTCTATTTGTAGAAAGAGAAAGAAGACTGGAATGTAAAAGCAAACCCTAGAAAACCCTAATTTACCCACTAACCCTACTTTTGTAGGAAAATAGATGAAAACTGATGAAATGAGTGCCATTGACTACTGAAAAGGTAAATTTCATTTGTTCAATCTATTTCTGAAAAGAAATGAGAAGAAAACATCTTTTTGTGCTTTTGAGTGTTTTTATGTGAGAGTATTATGCTTGTGATTTATCTGGTTGTGACTGTGTAGAGGTTTGGTGGTGAAGGAAGATGGATTTGGCTTTTTTAGAGGTGGAGGAATGTGTGGAGAGGCCCTAAGAAGCCCCTAGTACCTTCTCAAGACTTCCATTGCAATCGAATTTTGAAAAACCACTTACAGAGAGTTCTATAGGAGGCTGCAGGGGATCTACAAGAGGATCTACAGGAGGAGGCTAAGAGCTATTTTTAGAGTTTTGAAGGTGGAAAAATGATGGGGAAGAGTAATCAAAGGCTAGATGAAGGTGCTTAGGTGTTTGGAGCTTGCCAAGGAATATCAAGAAAGAACATGATGGTTGGATTTGTTCAAATGGGAAGATGGCAGCTTATGGAGAAAAATGCAGAAATTAGAGTAGATTGGCGAAATGTTAAGAATGACTTGGGGAATCTATGAAAAGAGAGCTAGTGCTAGCTATTTTATGGATGTATGGTGAGCTGAGGTGTCCTACAAGAGATCTGCACATCTACTTACGAAAACCGATCAAAGAAAGAACTAACTATACTATGAAAACAAAGATTTCTCTAACTTGACCTAATTTCTGACCTACAATAGAAAATGTTGAATAGTAACCTTGGAACAAAAAACCATGCAGAGAGATCTATTGTAAAAGAACAAGAAATGATCTATGCAACTGAATTTGAATCAATATATCAATCTTTCCGAACCAAGTCATCACACTAGAAGTTGCATGGAAGAGCAAAATTGTGTTTTTAGTGGCAGCAGTAGCGCCTTGATCTCAAATCATAGTCCCATAAAGGGAGAAAGGAGATCAGGGCCTATTGTTGGACTTTTTGAATCTTATTCTGTCACTACAGTAACCTACTTGAGCAACTAAAACATAAACAACTAAACAAACCATCAAAAGCAACCTAATCTAACAAAGTAAAATGAATCTATGTAACAAAAATTTACTTATGAGCTGAAGCAAAAACATATAAGTACAAAGCAAGAAGTGTTGGGAAACTTGGGTTGGGCCCTAACCCAAGAGCTTCAACCCTTTGAAAGAGATCAGTGCTGGCTCAAAAACTGGTTCATCTTCATTATCAAAAATAACAGTCACATTACATAAACTGTTCTCAAAAAGGAACTCGAAAATGAGCTGAACAAGTGTTGCACAAAAGTGGGAAAATTCTACAAATGACTGGCTAACCTACTGAGGCTCTAAGACCCCTTATTTATACAAATGGATTCCTCCAATATTTCTCCTAAAATCAAGGAGCTTGGCTTCCCAGAACTGGAGATAAACAACAGTCCTTTACTTGCTCGACTGCCCCTTGGAATGTAGACCTTTGTGCTCCAAGTTATTGATGGAGGATTCGAGGAAAGGGGTCATAAATGAAGGAGAAACCCCCCTACAAATCCTCTTCCTTGTTTCCCTCGAGTATTTACTGCCATTTGCTGATAAATCCCTTGACTTTGTCTGAAATTGACCAAAAAATCTGCATAAAGCACGCATTAGACTACATGGAAAAATGACTAACCCAATTCACTCTATTAGCAGAAATATATTCAAAAACATGCAATAAACTAATGAGAATGGTGGATTAAGTCGAATTAAGAGGCAAAATGAGCCCATATAATTACCCATTTCTAGGGATCATCATCACTCCATACTAAATGGGTTGCTCATCCTCTAAGCAAATAGTCTAACTCTTCATCCTTGATGGCTCCGACAGATTCCCTAACATCCCATGCTTTTGATGTGATATCTTCCTCTTTATCATGTAATCCTGCTTTTCTATTCACCTCTTCCCATTGTTTCTATTCTTCCTCCTCTTTTACTCCTTCCAACAGTTCTAATAGCAGTGGAGGACTGAATTTGAGGCCAATCCAATTGGACTTCAAACCTTGCATAGAGTGCTTATATAGTGGCACTCTCCTCATGGCTTCCCTCATCCTATTTGGGTAGTGATACTCCCTGATCCATAGGTTGTGTGGCAATGTGTTCCACCTTCTCATGCAGGCATGAATGCAGTCATCTCCAAACAATCTCTCCATGTCCTCGAAATGAGCAATAGCCTCGGCCTGCTTATCCACATAGTCTGGGACGACTTGAGGATTAGCTATGAGGTCTTGGTGGGCACAGATGAGAGCCATGGGTTCTTCTGGTTTTGCTCTAATCATCAGGGGTTCACTCAGCTCTTTTGCCATAATTTGTTGGATTTCTACTGCCATTTTCTCTTCATGGCTCATCCAAGATGCCATGGCCATCAACTACAAGTCTCCCAATGCAGCATTTGGATCCCATAAGTTCATGTCAATAAGTGCCATGTTGTGTAAGTAAAACTTTGCTAGCTTCGCTTTGTCCTCAGTTGAACTGTGATCACATAGATGCATGAATTAGCCATAACCCTTAAAAGGTATTGTGCCTCGTTGGGCCAGTGTCTTGATCTGAAATTGGAGCCACTGATCCATGAGGTACACTACATATGACTTGGCTAGCTATCTGCACTCTAATGCCTCCATAGTCCAGCTGGCCATGCAGGCTAATTGGGCTTCCTTTTCTTGTAGCTGCCTTCTCAAGATCAACACCTCATCTTCTGCCTGGGATTCCCTTTCTTGTTGTCGTTTTATTAATGTCTCACTATTTGCCTGGGGTTCCTCTTCCTGTTGCTGTCTTTTTAAGATTGACAACTCATTTCCTCCTTGAGGTTCCCTTTCTTGCAACTTCTTCTTTAGCATTTCATTTTTTGTCTCTAATTTAGCTCTTATGATGCTTTCTGTATGCTTGACCATGCTCAATTCTTTTCCCATTTCCCTCAATTTGTTTTCCATGTGCCCAATGTCTTCCACCCCTTTTGATTTTGCAATCTGCATCCATGTATGGGTCCTGACTCTTTCATTTTCTAGCTCGAATAAAAGAGGGATTGCAAACTTTTGTGGGATGATTTCCCCCCTTCCAGAAGGTTGTAGTAGGAGCCTAAGTTAGGCTGAGGTCTAGGCTCTAGTATCTATTTTTCCTTGTCTTCCTCCTTGGTCTATTCTTCTGCCTTCTTTTCAAGTTTTTCAGTCTCTTGGAGCTTTTCCAATGTCTCCTGTAGAGAGGCCTGCGTCTCCTGTAGGATTGTTTTAGAGTCCATTAGTTTGATCCTTTCTTTCCAAGTAGAGGTCTTAGGACTTCCTCTTTCATAAGTGATGGGGATTTGGAGGGAGATTCCTCCTTTGTTGTAGTAGGGACATCCTCAATGATGATGGGCTCCTATGAAGGTGGCTGAGGCTTCCCCATCTTTATTCTAGTGCTCTTTTGAGCCTTGAAGTACATAGATGGTTGTCTCTTCCTTTTTCCTTTGGGCTTGGCTGGAGTACTAAGTGCGGCAAGAATAGTTGCTGCCTCTCTTGCTAGTGTCTCAAGAGACACTTATTCTTATTGTGCTTCTTCTTCATATATTGTTTTTCCTGTTTCTGCTGGTTTTGTGTCTGTTGTATCTGCTTTTGTTTTTTCCTTTTCTTGTTTAGTTTCTACCTTTCTTGTGGCAGCATTTTTCTGAACTGTCGTAGGCTTCTTCTTTTCAGTTCTTGTCCTCTTCTTTTTCTTTGTTGTGCTTTTACACTTTTCTACTTTTGATTCTTTCTTCTTCTCTACTTTAGGCTCATCTGTGGTGGTGTCATGTTTCTCCTCTCCTATCTATTTTCCTCCTTCTTCTGTGTGGGTTTCCTCTTCTTCATGGATTTCCTTCTCAGCTTCCTATTTTTGTTTCTCCTCTTCATTTCCAGATGGACTAAGGTCATCAGTGAGAGATTTTATATCATCCTCTTTAGTCATGTTCTTGAAAATCTCCCAGGCTATGAGGATTCGTAAGTGTGGAGGGAATCTTCCACTAGCAATTTAATTAGCCCATGGTGAGCCAATTGGTTTGGAATCCCTGCCTTTAATTTGGTGCTAGATTCTCTTAAGGATAGGAGGAGAAAATATGGAATACTGAGTTTTCTGGATGCAGGAAGGTCCATGCCATATCTTAGTTCATGTAACAGTCTGAAATGATACCCATAAATTATGCTATATCTACCTTCACATGAGCTGTATTTCATGATCTGATAACTGACCTCCCCACCATGGATAAGGTATACTTGTCTGATGACATTCTTATCCTCCACAGGATGTTCATTAGGGTGGAAAAAGGTCTTCTTGGAAACTTGGTCTAGTGGTTTTTCTTCCTTACTCCAGGGGAGTCCAAGTGGGAGACTTGTAATCCTACTGATGAACTCCAGTGTAAGTTCTATGGTTAGACCCCTAAAACTAATGGTGGCATGGGTTTTTGAGTGAGGTTTTAAAGATAATAAAAATTTCTCTGTGACTTCCTCATCATACCCATGAAACTTCTCAAAGAAAGGCATCCAATTTTCCCTAGTAAATAGGGCTACCACTTCTGGATGTTCATGCAGCTTAGTTGAATTCAGAGGCTCCTTCCTCATAAAACCCCCTGTCATGATGTTCAGAGACTGCTGGAATGTCTTAGGTGAGGAGGAACAAATTTCAAACTCAGAAATAGAGGAATAGCTGAGGTTTTCTTTCTGGAACCAGAGAGAGAGAGTTTTTCGTGTTCTTCCTTTTCAACAAAAACAAATTGCAACTTTCCTTCCTTCTAAAGTCTATTCTTAAACTTGCATTACTTCTTGGTTTGTCTGAGGGAAACAATATCTCAAAAAAATAGAGAGCATACAAGGTAGTGTTTTTTTCCTTTTACAAAATGAGCAGACCACCCAATGCAAGTTCACTTTTTTTACAGGCTTAATTTTGTAGAGTTGCATCATCTCTTTACATAAGAGAGTACCACGGAGGAGAAAGAGACAATATTTCAGTGCAAGGAGAAAATGGAGAAACTGTATATATATATATATATATATATATATATATATAGATATTTTAAAAACACAGACAGACTCTGTTCTCACTTTTCCCTTCTTTTCAACTCAATACTTCACTTCAAATCACACCACCTTTTGTATATATATGGAAATGTAGAATGGGTTTTACTGAGCCTACCTTTTTCAGCCCAAATTTGTCATGAAATCCTGAGTTTTCCTCTGCAGTGCTGCTCACTGGTCTTCCTGTAGAAAGGCTCCTGTAGGACTGTGTTTCCACTCTTGTAGAGTTCAATAATGCTCCTATAGAGCCTGATAAGTGGAAGGGTTCTGAAACTGGCAGAGAGTGACTGTTTCGAGGCTCTAGAGGTGATAGGTAGCTCATTGCACTCAAGAGCACAATGATACAAATGAAAACAAAGGTGATGAAGGCATCGACTGCAGCATACTTAAGCTTACCAGAGAGAGTTGTGGTGATGAGATGAGGTGGCAGGAAGGGTACGTTACCCTCATCCAGACTGTTGGTCCCTACTTCGGTGCCATTATGAAACTTCATGCCGCTTGCCCACAATCATTCCCATCATTCGTGTTTGGATGCCGCCACTACTTGTTTTGAGTTTTTCCTGAGTTCACTGAACACACAAGTCGATTGCACCGACTGCGCACTGTTTGAAATGGACGAGGGTGGTTCTTTGAACTGGACAACGGTGGCCAGTTAGCTAGCCACCAATCTCATTTAATCACAACCATCTCACTTGTCCATGCAGTTTCTAAATTATACTCATGCAACAGAGGAACGGGTTTAGTCACTTACCTGTTAGTCGCTACCGTGTTGTTGCATGCTCAGACTTTGGTGTTCTACTCATGGATTGCTGCTGCTAGCGCTTGTGGCTTCTAAATTGGTGGCTCGGCTATCTCGTGCTGGTGATCTTTAATCATGACCGGTTCCTTGCATGTTTTATCATATGTGGCTGCACTAACCCTGCCTCTGAAGCTCGATTTTTAAGGGGATCAGCTATTACAAGGATCCTACATGATTTCCTGTAACTACTTCTCCCTCTAAGACTTTTGGTTGAGGCTTGAGCAGGAACTGGAGAGATAGCTGAGGAAGGTTTTGTTAGTCAAGAAAAAGCAGCTGAGATGCACTAGCTAAGAGTTACGTTAAGGGTGCAGCTTGTTTATTCTTCATTTTTTTTTCTTAAACAAAAGAAACAGGATTTCTATGTTTTCTGTGTAGGGAAGAAAGAAGCGAGTGGAAATGCAATGGTGCAGGTATGGAATGGAGAGTTAGGAGGATGAATGGTGGTAGGGGGGTCTACAGGTCTTCTAGAAGGGTTTCTAGCCCTTTGATCCTTTTCTTGACTTGATTTCGAACTTTCTATGGTTTCTACAGGAGTCTATTGTAGAATGCACAGAGCCTCCTGTAGGATGCATAATTTCCAGAACAGGTGAGACCAGGGACTAGGAAAAGACAATAGCGATGGAGAAATGGTTTATCAGAGGTGTATTTAGCTTGGCCATGTCCCTTTTCCTCCTGTGGCCCTCCTGCGATTTGCAATGCATTCAAAAGAAGTTAATTTTTCTGTCCCTTTTTTTTTTTTGAGACAGTTTGGGTGCCTCCAGGAGGTTTTCACCCTCACTTCCTGCCCTGGGCACCTCCAAGGGGAGGTTTTCACCTAGGGATCTTTTATTCTCCATATTTTTTTTAGGGTGTGGGTGGAGTGGAGGTAGAGACTTGCTCCACTACCAACACTGTTTTACTGAGATTCTCAATGAATTATTGCTTGGAGAGGGGCTTCTTGTAGATTTTCAACCTATGCCCATTGACAAGCATGGGGATGGATTCTTCATCGATGGTCCTAATCAAAATAAAACCATTTTCATTGCACCTTTCTACTATGTACAGTCCCAACCATCTTGTCCTCAGTTTTCCCTTGAAATCTTTATACCTTGAATCATACAGTAGCGCCCAATCTCCTTCCTCGAATTGTTTCTCTTTGAGGTTTCTATCATGCCATATTTTCCTTTGAAGTTGGACTACCTCTGAGTGGAGAAGGGCCTTCAATCTCTGTTCATCCAATCCATTTAGCTGAAGTAACCTTTCCTTTTGTGCATGGCTGAGATCTAGGTCCAGCTGAGCTTCCATCCTTAGTGTGTTATATTCAAATTCTATTGACAGCAAAGCCTTCTTCCCATAGACCATCTCATAGGGTGTGAACCCTATGGTGGTTTTCCAGGTGGTGTTATAGGCCTAGGTGGCCTCAACCAATCGATCTGCCCAATCTTTTCTGCTGCTGCTCACTACCTTGGTCAAAATTCATTCCAAAGCTCTGTTAGTGACTTCCACCTATCCATTTTCTTGTGGATGATAAGGGGTGGAAGTTTTGTGCTTAATTTTGTGATGTGTGAGTAGGTCTTCAATCAGATTGGAGGTAAACTGACTCCCTTGATCTGTGATTAATTCTCTTGGATATCCAAACTTGTAGAATATATTCTCTCTTAAAAACTCAGCTACTTTTTCTTTTGTTGCTAGCTTGATTGCCTTTGTTTCTGCCCATTTTGTCAGATAATTAGTGCACATGATGATGTAAGATTTCTGCTTTGAAGGAGGGTTGACAGGACCCACAAAGTCCATGCCCCACTTCTCAAATGGCTCAAAAGTCATTTGAGGTCGCAGGGGAATCTCATCCCTTGGAGTAGGTTTCCCCATCCTTTGACATCGGTCACATTGGCTGATATATCTCATTACATCTTGATGAAGAGTAGGCCAATAGTAACTTGGTTGCAAGATTTTGAAGGCAGTCCTCTTTGCTGCAAAATGGCCCCCACAGGGCCCATCATGACAGGTTAGGAGAATGTTAAAAACTTCCTCCTCCTTGACACATCTTCTCAGAATGTGATTTGGGCCAAGTTTGAAGAGATTGCCCCCAATCCAAGTGAATGGGGCACTTTTCCTCACGATCTTGCTCTTCTCTTTTGAGGATAGTTGTGGCAAGAACTGTGCGGAAACAAAGTAATTTGTTATATCAACAAACCATGGAGAAAGTACTCAGATAGAAAATATGTGTTCATATAGCATTTGATCATCCACCATTCCTTCTTCACCTACAGGCAGATCTATTCTAGAAAAAAAATCAGCAACAACATTTTCCTTACCCAGCTTATCAACAATGGTTAAATCAAATTGCTGCAATAAAATCAACCATTTGATGATGTGAGCATTTACATCTAGTTTGTTCATTAAATACCTAATTGTAGCCTGACCAGTGTGTACAAATGTTTGATAGCCGGTGATGTAGTGTTTGAACTTATTTAGGGAATGGACTATAGCTAGGAGCTCCTTTTCAGTTATAGTGTAGTTTAGTCCTGCCTTTGACAAGTTTTTACTTACAAAATATATGGCATAAGGCAGCTTCTCATTAATTTTCCCTAAGGTTTCTCCTATCGCTTTGTTCAAGGCATCTGCATGAATGTGGAAAGGTAGGGCCCAGTTTGGGCCTCTCAAAATTGGGGCAGTCACCAGTTTACTTTTCAAGGTATCCAGAGCCTCTTGACAGTTGTCAGTCCATATGAACTCAGCATATTTTCCCAAAAGACCAAACAATGGAGAGGCTAGCTTACTGAAATCCTTAATGAATCTTCTATAATACCTTGCTAAACCTAGGAAACTTCGAACATCTCTTACCTTTTGAGGAGGTGGGACCCTTTGGATGATGGCAATTTTGTTGGGGTCCACCTATAATCCTTGCTGAGAGATTGCATGACCTAGCACAGTCCCTTCAGTCATCAGGAATTCACATTTTTCAGGACTGAGGGACAGGTTCATTTCAATATACTTGTCCAAAACTTTTCCCAGGTTAGACAAAGCTTCCTGGAAGTTGGAACCATAAGGGGTAAAGTCATCCATATAGATTTCCACTGCATCATGAACCAGTTCAACAAATATACTCAATACTGCTCTCTGGAAAGTGGCGGGAGCATTACACAATCCAAAAGGAAGGACCCGATATGCAAAGGTACCCCAAGGACAAGTGAAAGTGGTCTTATCTTGGTCTTCTAGGCTGATTTGGATCTGGTTGTACCCGCTAAACCCATCTAGGAAGGAGAAAAACTTCTTCCCTGCCAGGCCATCTAACACTTGATCTATGAAAGGCAAAGGAAAATGGTCCTTCTTGGTGGCCTTGTTTAGTTCCTGATAATCGACACAGATTCTCCACTTCCCATTTTTCTTTGGCACTAGCACCAAAGGAGAGACCAACTCGTTGTCAGAGATAGGATAGATGAATCCTGCATCCAGTAATTTTTGCAGTTCTTCTTTGACAATGTCCTTAAGGGCTAGATTCATCCTCCTTTGAGGCTGCCTAACTGGTTTGCAATCTTCTTTAATGTAAATGTGATGAGTACAGACTGAAGGGTGCACTCCCTTCATCTCCTTATAGCTCCAAGCAAAAGCATCCAAGTGGTTTCTTAATAAGCTACACAGTTCTTTCTCCTGAAAGGTGGATAGGGATGAGTTGATTTTCAAGGTTCCTTCTGGGCCGAATTCCATATTATTAACTTGGAGAGAGGTTGGGTCAGCCAAACAGAGATCAACTAAAGGTTTGGCTTGGGTTTCTTCCACTAGATCTTCTAATGGCAACACACTAAGGGGTGGATTCTGGATCAAGTTTTCAATAAGATCATCCTCGGCTTGTGGGCCACCCCCCATGGTAGCTTCCACTGCACACAGTGGTGCAGAATAGACTTCATCCTCATCTTCCTCCTCCAACTAGAGGGGTAGATCATGTTCCAACAAAGGTTGGGCAGGAGGATATAGGACTAGCTGCTTGGACATATGCCCATTCTTGATTGTCATTTTCCCAGCACGACCACTAATGTATGCATCTGCAGTAGCCAACCAAGGTCTTCCCATGATGAGAGGATACCCAGTGAGCTTTTCCTTTGGCTGGAGAACCAAGAAATTAGTAGGGTACTCCAAGAATTGATGGAGACCATTACATCTTCCACAATCCCTTCAAGGGTCATGGTGGAGCGGTCTGCTAACTGCAGTATTGTTGTTGTTTTTCTCAAGGAGCCCTGAAGGTTGAGCTTGAGCATAGTGTCCTTGGTCATCACATTAATGGCAGCCCCTAAATCAATCAGGGTATGGGGGATTATGGTGCCATTGATGTGGACATCGACTTCAAAACTTCCAGGGTCTAGATATTTCAGATAGATTCCCTGCCCCAACATCAGGTCAGACAGTTGTCCTATGACATTGATAGTTGGAGCATTTCTCCTACGCCTGCCTGGGTGCTTGAAGCACTTCTCTTTGATCATCTTGTTGTATATAGGCACATCGTTTATGGTTTGGAGAAGTGGTATCTTTACACATAATTGTTTCAGTTCTCCCAAAAGTTCAGTTTCTTCTGTGGTAGGTTGTGTTGTTCCCGATAATCTCTCAAGAAAGGGTGGAGTGGCTTTTGGTTCACTTTGCTCTTTTTCTTCCTCATCCTCCTTAGGGGGAGGCTAGTTATCTAGGAGAACCTTCCCATATCGTAGGTTAGTCTCCTGAATCTCCACAACATAGCTCTGGCATGATGTTTCCCCACTATATACCTGCTGGGCCTGTCTGTTATTCAGGTTCAAGTTTGGTTGAGCAGGTATTTGGGGTTGCCTTGGTGGAGCAGGAGGTAATGGTTGTGGTTGAGCAGGTGGTGGAGGCAAAAGAGCGGGAGGAGAGTTGTACTGGGGCCTCCACCCTTGATGAGGTGCATTTCACTAAGGCTATGGTTGAGCATAAGAGTGAAATGAATGAGCAGCTGGTTGAGCATGGTATTGAGATGGATATGACTAAGGAGGGGGTGTGGACCAGGAAGGATGAGCAGGGGGGACCCCAAGAAGGCATGAAAGTGGCTTGATTGGGGTTGTAATATGTCTGGGATGTCCCTTGCATTCCCTGCTGGTAAGGTCTGGGCCCATGTGGCCTCCTTTGGTTCATGAAATAGAGTGCTTTAGTGGCTCCTTCGACCCCCTAGTATGCATCTTTAAGTCTGGGCAAGGAGGGGCACTGATTCGTAGAATGGTCTTCTTCACAGACTGAACACACTTCTATATAGTTCAATGGAAATTCATTCCTAGGATGCCTTTTGGTGCATCTAGGACAAAAAATGGCCAAAGCCCTCTCTGCTTCCTCTTGTTTTCTTTTGATATGTAGGGTATCCATTTGCATGGAAAGAGTTTGCCTCATCTCGCTCTTGAAATCTTCCAGTAGATTTTCAAATTCACCTCTAAGGGATGAACTAGATGAGGATGTAGTGGCTAAGGGTTGACTTCCCCTACCTCTCTTTCTGGTTGCCCTAAAATGGTTTCTAAACATAGTCTTTATGTCTTCATAAGGTAGCTGGTAGATGTCCCCCCCGGCCAGCAAATGGAGGGTATCTAAAAGGTCTTCCGGGACTCCTCTGAGCAGGACCAACTTCAAAGATTCAGGGTCAAGTGTGCACCTGGCCCTTTTATAACTGAGCTAAAACCTCTCTTCATAATCTTCCAAGGATTCATCACTTCCCATGGTCATTCGGAAGATTTCTTCCTTGGTATCCTTTGACCTATAGTAGTCCCGGTATTTGTTGTTAAAGGCTTGCTACATCTAAGCCCAAGTTGTGATGTTGTTGCCAGGTAACCCCATGAACTAATGCAGTGTTTCATCCTTGAGGGTAGAAGGAAATAGTTTCAACTTCTGCTCATCTTCTGCATAGTCATAGGTTCGACAGATAATAGCAAATTCAAACAAAAAGGTATCAGGATCTTCGGTAGTCAACCCATGGAAGTGAGGTAAGGCTGAAGGACTTATGTTTTTCATTTTAATGTCCCCATTGGTCTCTCGAATGGGAAAGGTACCCTCTACTCTTTCCCCATTCCCTCTAACATTTCTGTTTTCAGCCATGGTCTTAGTACGAATGGTTTCTTACTCTTCTTCTGCTATAGGATCTTTGTATATCTCTGGTGGTTCACCTATAGGTTCTTCTGGATCACTACCACCGAAGAAGAGAGAAGGGTGACTTTGTGATGTGATGGGGGTGTTGGGTAAGAATTTTCCTAAATTATCTCTGTTTCTACGAGGCATGAAAGGAAATCTCTTTTTGGGTGACTTTTGTTTTTTTCCACTTGCACCTGCAAAACTGAAATGGATTGAACAACAAATTACAACTAGTTGAAATGAGCTTGCTAAAATGAAATTGCAGAATTGAAATGAAAGCAAGGAAATGACTAATCTACTTTGCTGGAATGGAAATTGTAGAATTGAAATGAAAGCAAGAAATGACTAATCTATTTTTGCTGAAATAGAAATTACAGAATTGAAATGAAAGCAGGAAATGACTAATCTATTTTTGCTGAAATGGAAATTGTAGAATTGAAATGAAAGAAGGAAATGACTAATCTATTTTTGCTAAAATGGAAATTGCAGAATTGAAATGAAAGAAGGAAATGCCTAATCTATTTTTGCTGAATCGAAATTGCAGAATTGAAATGAAACAACTACTCTACTTTTGTTGAAATAAACTACTTAGCAGAATGTTGCAATAGAAAATAGAAGAAAGCAGTAATCACAAAATACTTTGACGCTTCCCCGGCAATGGCGCTAAAAAGTGGTGAGCACCAATATTTCAGCAATAATGTTGCAACTCCTGGGGCTTCATACTTTACTTTTATCAACCCGATAGTTCATAACAAACTTGGAAGCGATGGTGTTGTATGCACAAGTACTAGCTCTTACTACAGGTTGTCACTTGGTCAGCTCGCACAAGATCACTAGGAGCTTAAGCCAACTTCTATGAATTCTTAGAAGAAGCTTTTAACTGTGATGAAAGAAAGCTAACTCTATAGAGGCTATTCTATTTGCAGAAAGAGAAAGAAGACTGGAATGTAAAAGCAAACCCTAGCAAACCCTAGCAAACCCTAATTTACCCACTAACCCTACTTTTGCAGGAAAAGAGATGAAAACTGATGAAATGAGTGCCATTGACTACTAAAAAGGTAAATTGCATTTATTCAAACTACTTCTGAAAAGAAATGAGAAGAAAACATCTTTTTGTGCTTCTGAGTGTTTTTATGTGAGATTATTATGCTTGTGATTTATCTGGTTGTGACTGTGCAGAGGTTTGGTGGCGAAGGAAGATGGAGTTGGCTTTTGTAGAGGTGGAGAAAGGTGTGGGGAGGTCCTAAGAAGCCTCCAGTACCCTTTTGAAGACTTCCATTGCAATCAGATTTCGAAAAACCACTTACAGGGAGTTCTACAGGAGGCTGCAGGGGATCTATAGGAGGATCTACAGCAGAAGGTCGAGAGCTATTTTTGGAGTTTTGAAGGTGGAAAAATGATGGAGAAGAGTAATCAAAGGCTAGATGAAGGTGTTGAGGTGTCTGGAGCTTGTCAAGGAAGAACAAGAAAGAACATGATGGTTGGATTTGTTCAAATGGCAAGAGGGCGACTTATGGAGAAAAATGCAGAAATTAGGGAAGATTGGCGAAATGTTGCAAATTACTTGGGGAATCTGTGAACAGAGAGTTGGTGTTGGCTATTTTATGGATGTATGGTGAGCTAAGATGTCCTGCAAGAGATCTGTACATCTACTTATGAAAACCGATCAAAGAAAAAACTAACTATATTATGAAAACAAAGATTTCTCTAGCTTGACCTAATTTCTGACCTACAATAGAAAATGTTGAACAATAACCTTGGAACAGAAAAGCATGCAGAGAGATCTATTGTAAAAGAAGAAGAAATGATCTAGGCAACTGAATCTAAATCAATATATCAATCTTTCTGAACCAAGTCATCACACTAGAAGTTGCATGGAAGAGCAAAACTGTTTTTTTGGTGGCAGCAGTAGTGCCTTGATCTCAAATCATAGTCCCAGAAAGGGAGAAAGGAGATCAGGGTCTGCTGTTGGCCTTTTTGAATCTTATTATATTATTTTAGTAACCTACTTCAGAAACTGAAACAAAAGAAGCTACGCAAACCATCAAAAGCAACCTAATCTAACAAAGTAAAATGAATCTATGTAACAGAAATTTACTCATGAGCTGAAGCAAAAACATATAAGGACAAAGCAAGAGGTGCTAGGAAGCTTGGGTTGGGCCCTAACCCAAGAGCTTCAACCCTCTGAAAGAGATCAGTGCTTTCTCAAGAACTGTTTCATCTTCATTATCAAAAAGAGTAGTCACATTACATAAACTGTTCTAAAAAAGGAACTCGACTTAGTGATAACACACATGCGGCGACTTAGTGTGGAAACTTAGTGATAACACACACCTTTACTTCCCTTTGACCGGGGTCTTTTCATCGACTTGGATCAAATGGATAGGACACCATCCATGTCATGACATTTTCTGAGCTACCCATGTGGCTTGTTTCGTCTCTTGACACTTATAACCTACAAAAGCATAAAAATAGCCACAAAATTATCAGTTAGCTGCAAAACAGAGTTGCATTCTGCAGCTAAAGATCTTGCAAATGTTTTGGTAATATCCTTGTGATGGTCTTTGAACTTTTTGATGAATTTTAGCCAGCCAACCTTGTTCAATGTTCCCTTCAACTGAGGGTATCCTTCCATGAATTTGACTCTTTTGGGCTCTTTCCTCACAATGAGACCCATTCTGCCTTTTTTCACTGTGTAAATACCTCTGTAAATGACGGTTATATGAAAACAAAATGGTTATATAGATGATGGAAGAAGACTGTGGAGAGAGAATCGATGGGTATGGAACTGGGAAAATGATGAGTATGAGGTTGCGTTAAGAAGGGTTTACGAAGTAAGAAGACTTGTATGAATGGAAATAGATGAAGGTTGTAAAGCTTGGTGTACAGATAGACTGTGTGGAGGCAGAGTATCCCTCAAAATAGCGAGACTGAATGGAGTCCGAGTGATTTGAATTCATAAAAATGTTGTAGGAGTAGAAAATGAAAACTTTGGTGAGAGAGAGTCGTATTCAATCATCTTACGATTCACAAGAATCTAGTCCTCGACTTATCTGTGCAAAGCTCGGTTCACGTAATGGAGTTAAAACAGAGCCGTATGATTTTTGGATACGTCTTTGTTGTCAGCCATGAAACTGAAGTATAGTCACGGAGGTTGCATGAGACTGTTAGTCATTAAAGATGTGTAAATAAGATTGAATGCCAACACATACTAGGTTCCCAAATTGGAATTCTCTTCCCTAGACAACCGAATTAAATCAAACTATCAGTTCATTAATTCAAATTCCGTTTTTTCCTCTTGTGGCCTGCAAAAATGGGCTTCAAAGAACTACAAAAATCTCCCAAACCGCTTCAAATTCCTTAAAACGATTTTTGGGTTATCTAATTGACCCTATTGTTGAAAAAACCCATATTTTATTTTTCCCTAATTCATCTTCGTTTGGCCGGATCGTGCAGTTGAAGTTTGAAATTTTTCTTTGTTTTGTGTTTTTGTGGATTACTGTGGTTGAATTTTTTTTCATTTGCAGGTTCATGAGCATCTTGGAAAATTCTTGCAGCAGTGTTATGAGCAGCCATAGTTGCGATAACCTACCACATGGAGATTTTCTTTGATTTTATGCACTTGGAGATAGCATCTGTCCGTCAGATTTACCTAAATCAACACACCAGTTTATGTAATTTTGATCTGCCGAGTTTGCATTTTGAAATTCAACTATTGAGCTCAGCTCTAATGGAATAAACTTTATATTGTAGGTTTGTTGAAACTGACACTGAGGATGAAGCATCAATTCACCGTAGCTTCATTTCACAGTTTCGATCCTTCACTTATTGTTTATACTCCAAGTGCAATCACCTGTTACACTTCATTTCATTTGCCAAAAAAAAACTTTTATTTTCTTAGCCCTACGTGGTTTTCATGGAGTTGGTTTTTTTTTTTTTAATAAAATTACATATGTTATATTTTCAAAAATTAAAAATATACATATATATTTCATTAAACAAAACAATGATTTTTTTTTTATTGAATCAAATGAAATGATGAAGTTTATTTTGTCCTTTTTTTTTAACATAAAAATTCTTTTTCTGATTTTCCAGATCACACAAAGTGTAGGAGGAGAGCATACTCAAGAAATTATTAATTCTTTTAGATATAAGACATAAGGTCTCTTAATTACACTTCCCTGGCAACAGCGCCAAAATGTCTAGTTAATTTAGTGTCCTAAATTGCTCTACATAAATTATCAATCCGGGTATCATAAACTGATGAAGTGTGGTGCACCATATGTGCTTAGTTAACCATTTTTCTTACTTCATTGTTTTATAGTTTTTTGTTGTTTTTGGGGGTTTTGTTTCTTATGCTTAATCTAAGAAAGAAAAGCTATGATTTTAGGTGAAATCTCTAAATGTTAATAGACAATTAAATCTAATGAATTCTAATGTTAGAACCTAATTTCTAAAGAAAGGATAAAATGAAACAAATCAAAACTTTAATTTAAGCCGGCAAAATGTCTATGAAATGAAAGCAAAAATGATAACAGCTAAATGAAATCCAAGAAAGCAAAAATAAAACTACTGCAATTAAAAAGTAAAAACTTGAAACTGCTTTTAATGGTTAGCCAATAATCTCATCCATAATCACAACATTTCGCCAATTAACTTCTAAATCGGTGTTAAGCTAAAGGCTCCAGAAATATCATCATATGGCATGAAAGAATGACATCTAAACTATCTAACTGCACACTAATGAAAAGCAAAGCCAATCATCTCTCCTATAATCACAATATTTCGCCAATTAACTTCTAAAACGGTGTTAAGCTAAAGGCTCCAAAAATATCATTATATATCATAAAAGAAATGACATCTAAACTATCTAATTGCACACTAATGAAAAGCAAAGCCAATCATCTCACCTATAATCACAATATTTCACCAATTAACTTCTAAAATGGTCTTAAGCTAAAGGCTCTGGAAATATCATCATATAGCATGAGAGATTAATCTAATAAGAAAATACAAGCAACATGTAAAGAAAACTAATCTACAATCAATCGATTGAACACACTTGCATGAATTAAAATTGCATGAATGGAAAATCTAAACTATCAAACTTGAAAGCAATAAAATAACATACTTGAATGAAATCAAAGCAAAACTTCAAAACAAAATCTACTCTACCTTACATTCTAATGTGTTCCATCACATTTACTTCACATCTCCTTCCATGTTGAGAACATTAAAGTTTTATTCAAATTCTTCAAAATTACAAAGTACAACAAAGCTTTCCAAAGCTTTCCAAAGCCATCAAAGAAGAACTACAAGCTCCAAGCTAAAGAGACACCGAAAAGCTACAAGATTAAGAACTAAAAAGCTAATAAATGAAGGAGAAATATCTCCTATTTATACAAAAATATGAGAAGCCATCTCATTAATGAAATCCCATGAATCTCTCCCTCTACCTCTAGAGTCCTAATCAAAATAGGAACTGATAAGACACATGTCTTCTTAGAGTTTCAATACAATTAGGAGATGTGACACATATCCTTATGATCCCATGATTCTCTCCACTCAAATTCAAATTTGGCCTTAGGGTGCCACATAAAGGTCTTCTAGAAGCCTCCTTTTGACCTACACATGTCAATAATCTCAACCCACTTGTTAGGTATAAGCATATGCACATTATTTTCTAATTTTTAACCACAAATTCACTTAAAAAAGCTAATAATTAATAAAGTTTGGAAAAACATAAATGTGGCCTAATGATAATGAAAGTGGGATGAATGTAGTGACATAGTAGTGAAATGGAGGTGATATAATGGACATAATAGTGAAAGTGTAATGGAAATGAATGACATTTTCAAGACCCAACATCAATGCACACTCGGATCGTTCCTTGTTTTTATCAACCGGGACTAGATTGGAAACCCAATCCGTTAGAGGAATGGGGTATACGAAATGCACCTTGAGCAGCTTTTCTACTTCAGCTTTAATAGCTACTGCTTTCCTAGGATTAATCGACCAAACCTTCTAACGAATTGGCTTATCGTTTTCATATGTCTTGATCTCATGCTGAATGATGGATGGATCAATACCATGCATTTCTTCATAAGACCAAGCAAATACATCCAGAAACTCTCTAAATAGGTCGGTGTAAATTTGAATCTCTTCAGGGGAACACTCTGCTCCGATGAAAACATTTTCTATTACATTAAGGTTCCTAGAGATGTTTATCGGTACGGTTTTTGAAATGACTGACATATTACCTTCGACACGAATGTGTGCTGGAGCCAAAGGGTTTGAAACCATACAAACATCGCTAGTAAGCAGATTGGAGAACCTAAATTCAACTTCCTACAATGGGGGAAGAAAATATGAACGATGGTGTAAATCTTCCCAAGGTCGATCTGCACCCATCATTGCTTTTAATATTGCTTCCTCAAATGGTAAAACTGTATCTAAGCAATCCATAGCAGAAGTAGAGTCAAGGGTCCAAGATGGGGCCACATCACCATCTTGTTGGAAATAATACTGAGAGGGGGGGTGAATTAGTATTAACAAGTCAATAATATTTCATTTCCATATTCTGATGCATATACACTACTTCAGTTAATTAAAATTGCGTGTATACGTAACTACATATAAGGAAACTAGCAAATACCCAGTAAACTTGTAATTTAGTTAATTCTTCATATGTTGATCTTTAATTTGTGTGTCAGAACCATATAAACAATAACTAAGAGCAGTAAAAACAAAACAGACAGTCACACACATAAACATAAGATATAAGGTGGAAACCCGATGTGAGTGAAAACCACCTGCTGCAATCGTCTCTATCTTTCTTTTAATAAGAAACTTATTTTTACAATATTTGTACTGGTGCAGTCTTATACCAGTACACAGGCTTCTACCTGCAGAAGGCTACAACCTTCTCTCGTTCTCCAGCTTCTCCTGGAAGGGAGCTACAACCCCCCTAGCTCTTATACTAGTAGATGTACTAGTACATAGGTGCTGACATACAAAAAGTGACAACTTTCTCTTTTCTTCCAGGAACCACGTTTCATAAATTTTTAGACTGGATCCATCAATAACATCAATTCAACATCAAATATATCTGCATCAACCAATCTCCTTTGCACCAACCAAAACTGAATCCAATAATCACTTCTCTGAATGTTGTAACCAAAACATAGTAACAGTAACCAAAACCCAAGCCAAAATCCAGAACACTGTAACAGCAATCAGAAGTAGCTAAAGCATATTTTTATGAGGTGTATGTTACTTCAATGTGACTAACCTACGTGCATATGCACTTGTATCAAGGAAAACCTGCATATATGCACTTTCGAGATGCCGAACTAGCATGTATACACGTCTTTGCTATATTGAACTTGCGTACAGATCTGTAAATGATGATTTAACCTTTACACTTATTCAGACATCAGTTATACCTAGATCATCATATTTATAGATTACGACATGCGCCAATTATTCAGATAAAAGATCAAAACAACACAAAGATACTTCTCTTCAAACCTTAAGATCTTGACCCATCAATAGAACTTATCCTTCATCACGCGCTCAGGTTCCTCCTTGATTCAGATCCAGCTGTGCACCATAACCCAATCACTCATATTCTAGATCTTGCTTTTTATTAGATATTCAATTCATGAGTATCTTTTCCTAATGATCTTCTCCTCCTTTTATAGTCTTAGGCCTTACTCAATACCATGGTCCAAAACCACTTAGAACCAATACCTTGGACCAAATACCCTGGGTGAACTTGTCAGTCAAGATACCTTGGACCAATACCATGGATCACAATACCATGGACCAAAACCAAGTTTCCATCATGTTTGCGCCTTTCCTTTCGTGAAAGTGCGTGTGTATGCATATGCGCATTTTGGTCTGTGAACCCACGTGTACATGTGGCTTGGTCAATGAGAACCTGCGTATACCTCTTTTTCTTCATTCTATGAGCCTAAACTAAGATCTGTCATTTGAGTGATTTTCCATCAAGGACAACACCTATGTCATAGTGCCAAATATGAGTCATAATGCCAACAATCTCCCCCTTTGGACTTGATGGCAAACCCAAGTCACTCTCCCCCTTTGTCATCAAGGGCAAAGGGTTATGCTCCCGCTGAGTACATGTTGAATTCTCTAATATGCTGAAGAGTGTTGTCCATACTCCCCTTGACTGCAAGCAAGGTCTACAAAAATATGCTCTACAAGAAGAACATGACTTTATACATCATAAATGACCTTCCTATCACCAAAGACTCATACATACATCCAACTCCCAACCAAGTGGAGATATGCTAAATGTTTATACATGAAAAAACAAGAACATTACATCATCCATCCATGCATACTGGGGAGAAAAAATAGGTTGTTTAATGACCTTAATAATAAAAGATATACATGACATAGAGACAAAATATCTAAAATAGGACTATGATAGTTATTAGCAACTATCATCAGCAGCATCTGCCAATCACCATCCAGACCAACAACCATGATCTCCCTCTACACCTATTCCAACTCTGAATTGTACCAAGATCTTCTAAGATAATGCCAACAATGCATTATTAGAAGTATGTGCTCCCCCTGAACCTATGCCATATGACCACTGTCAGACCCATATCAGACTCTTTTCATCCTGAGTCTGGCCTACTGTTTTTCTTCAAACCAACATATACACGACTGTATCCATAGAAACCGGCTTATGTACGTGGATACACTTCATGAAACTTGCGTACAACCACTTTCCTCTGAAACAGATAAGTTTCAACAACAAGATGATGCACCAACTACTCCCAGCTTCTATCTGAGATATTCAAATGTTTCTCTGGGTAGTGGTTTGGTGAATATGTCAACAACTTGTTTTTTGGTGGGAACATACTCCAACTCGACCTTTTGTTCAAGAACATGTTCACGGAGAAAATGATATTTTATAGTTATGTGCTTGGTCTCGGAATGCATGACTGGGTTCTTTGGAAACGCTGATTGCACTTGTATTATCACATAGAATGGAGATGGGTGGAGTACATGTGATCTGAATGTCTTGCAATGTTTGCATCATCAAAAGGAGTTGTGTGCAACAAGATGTAGTAGTCACATATTCTGCTTCAGTTGTAGATAATGCAATTGAACTTTGTTTCTTGCTGAACCAAGACACTAATCTAGAACCCATATAAAATGCACCACCACTAGTGCTTTTTCTATCATCCACGCTTCCTACCCAATCTGCATCTATGTATGCATGAAGTGTAAACTATGTGTCCCTAGGATACCATAAACCAAAATTCTGAGTTCCTTGAAGATATTTGTAGATCCTTTTGACTGCCTGAAGGTGTGATTCCTTTGGATTTTCTTGGAATCTTCCAACTATTCCCACTGCATGCATGATGTCTGATCAGGTACCTATTAGATAAAGCAAGATGCCAATCATGGATTTGTAGGTTGGTTGATGTACTGCTACTGATTCATCATTTGAGCTGAGACTGTTGTCTAGTCAATTTAATGTCTTAAATTTCTCTACATAAATTATCAATCCGGGTATTGTAAACTAATGAAGTGTGGTGCACCATATGTGCTTAGTTAACCTTTTTCTTATTTCGTTGTTTTATAGTTTATGTTTTTTTTGGGGTTTTGTTCTTGTTGGTTTCCTAAAGTGTTTAACGCAAATGGAAATCCTATTCTAAGGTCTTAAGAATACTTTTAAAGGTCAAGTATGGATGTAGATTTCAAGACAAGGTTTATGTCCCTTATGGTAACTTCCAAAACTTAGCACTTCAAAAGATCTCAAAACATGCTATTAATACTTGAACAGGAATGTAAATATGCAGCTACTTAAATCAAACAAAAGATGAAATACTGATCATGAAATCACTGTCTCTGTTGCCCATCTAATTACAAAAATAAAATCTAAATTATTGCACTCAAACAAACCAAAAATTGCAGACTAACGAAAGCAAGATCAATTTACTTCACTTATAATCCGATAGCTCGCCAAGTAGCTTTTCCGGGTTAAGCCATGGCTCTGCAGATAACATCAATAACATGAAGAATTGATATCTAAATCCCCTACTTGCAAATGAAAGTAAAATCAAGTCACTTCACTTATAATCTGATAGCTCGCCAAGTAGCTTTTCGAGGTTAAGCCATGGCTCTAGAGATAATGTCAATGACATGAAGAACCTGATATCTAAATTACCTACTTGCGAATGAAAGTAAAATCAAGTCAGTTCACTTATAATCTGATAGCTCGACAAGTAGAGTTTCGGGGTTAAGCCATGGCTCTGGAGATAATGTCAATAACATGAAGAACCTGATATCTAATTGCAGAGATAAAAGTAAAATAAAATCACTTCACTCATAATCCGATAGCTTGCCAAGTAGCTTTTCGGGGTTAATCCATGGCTCTGGAGATAACTTCAAATGACATGAAGAATTTGATATCTAAACTAACCAACAATAGCAAATAAATAAGACTGAAATCAAAGCATAACTGAAATTGAAAAGCTTAAGAAAAAGTTCAGCAAAGAGGCAAATCTCATGTCACTATTTGATGCAAAAACATGTAAAGAAAAACTAATCTACAATCAACCGATTGAACACACTTGCATGAATTAAAATTGCATCAATGGAAACTCTAATCTATTAAACTTGAAAGCAATCAAATGACATAATGAAATCAAAGCAAAATTACAGAATAAAATTTACTCTACCTTACATTCTAATGTGCTCCATGACATCTACTTCACATCTCCTTCCATGTTGAGAACATCAAAGCTTTATTCAAATTCTTCAAAATTACAAAGTACAACAAAGCTCTCCAAAGCTTTCAAAATCCATCAACGAAGAACTATAAACTCCAAGCTAAGATAAGACTAACAAGCTAACAAGCTCTAAATTAACAAATGAAGGAGATAGATCTCCTATTTATATAAAAAGATGAGAATCCATCTCATTAATGAGAGTCCATGAATCTCTCCCTCTACCTCTAGAGTCCTAATCAAAATAGGAACTGATAAGACACATGTCTTCTTAGAGTTTCAATACAATTAGGAGATGTGACACATATCCTCATGATCCCATGATTCTTTCCACTCAAATTCGAATTTGGCCTTAGAGTGCCACATAAGGGTCTTCTAGAAGCCTCCTTTTGACCTACACATGTCAACAATCTCAACCCACTTGTTAGGTATAAACATATGCACATTATTTTTTAATTTTTAACCACAAATTCACTTTAAAATGTTAGAATTAATAAATATTGGAAAAACATAAATGTGGCCCAATGATAATGAAAGTGGGATGAATGTGGTGACATAGTAGTGAAATGGAAATGAAATGGAGGTGATATAATGGACATAATAGTGAAAGTGTAACATAAATGAATGAAATTTTCAAGACCCAACAACTGTTTCCTGTTACCATAGGGGTACATACTGGTTTAGATTCTTCCATGCCATATTTCTTTAAGATCTACTTGAGATACTTGTTTTGTGATAGAAAGATACCATCTTT
Source organism: Pinus tabuliformis (assembly GCA_031772625.1). NCBI lineage: Eukaryota > Viridiplantae > Streptophyta > Pinopsida > Pinales > Pinaceae > Pinus > Pinus tabuliformis. The sequence continues at coordinate 1,027,372,259 of CM062815.1, forward strand.
ATTTTGTTGAACTTGTAAACCAAGAAAATATGTGAGCTTACCAAGCAGGGACATTTCAAATTCTTTCTGCATTACCAAAGAAAAGTTTTGACTCATGGCTTCTTCATTACTACCAAAAATGATATCATCAACATACACAACAAGTATTAGAAATTTATCATTGTCAATATTTGTATATAAATTGCTATCAGTTGATCCTTTTGAAAATCCTTATTGATGGAGGTATTTGTCAAGACGTTAATACCAGGCCCTTGGAGCTTTTTTTAGACCATAGAGAGCTTTTCTGAGTCTTCATACAAGTTTTGGATCATTTCCAAGAATGAATCCATCTGGTTGCTCAATATATACTTCTTCTTCTAGGTCTCCATTAAGAAAGATAGATTTTACATCCATTTGGTATACTTTGAAGTTCTGAAAGCTAGAAAGAGCAAGGAACATTCTTATGGCTTCAAGTCTAGCAACAGGTGCAAAAGTTTCTTCAAAATCTATACCTTCTTGTTGAGCATATCCTTTACAAACAAGTCTAGCCTTGTTTCTAATAACTTCTCCATTTTCATTCAGCTTGTTTTTGAATATCCATTTGGTTCCAATGATATTATTATCATGAGGTCTAGGAACTAATTCCCAAGTATTATTCTTTTCAATTTGCTCAAGCTCTTCATTCATGGCCTTGACCCAACATTCATATTTGCATGCTTCCTATACATTTTGAGGTTCGATGGTGGAAAGCAATGCTAGATAGCTTGAAGCTTCTGTAATAGTTCTTCTTGTCTGCACCCCTACCTCTTTCTGTCCCAAAATTTGAGTCTCTGGATGATTTTTCTGTACATACCTGGATGGAGTCTTTTCTTCTATTGTTATCTGTTCTTTTGGTGCTTTATTGGTTTCTTCTTCCGAATTAGTCTGATTTTATGTGGAAGGATAATCCTTATCTTCTTCATAATCTTCAGTTTTTATTTGCTTTGGATTTTTGCCTGCTTCATCAACCACAACATCAATACTTTCAACAATTTTCCCTAGTCTTTTATTATAACACTTATATCCTTTACTTTTGGAAGAGTAACCAAGGAGAATCCCTTCATCTGCTCTAGGTTCAAACTTGCCAAGCTTTTCATCAGTCCTTTTGATGTAACATTTGCTTCCAAAAACTTTGAAGTATTTCACAGTAAGAGTCTTACCATACCAAAGTTCATGTGGAGTTTGAGTGTTGCTTACTCGAACATTTGTTTTGTTGAGAATAGTGATGGCAGCAAATGCATCTTCACCCTAGAAGGTTGCAGGAGTTCCAGACTCATCTAGCATGTCACGAGCCATTTGTTGAATAGTTCTGTTCATCCTTTCTACCACTCCATTTTGCTGAGTCCTTGTGGTAGATAATTCCCTTTTTATTCCATGTTTTTCAAAAAATTCGAAGAATTCATCTGAGGTAAATTCCCCTCCTCGATTAGACCTGAGGCATTTGATTTTGCAATCTGATTCATTTTCAACCAATGCTTTGAAGGCTTTGAATTTTTCAAATGCTTCATATTTATGCTTGAGAAGTCCTATCCAACACATTCTGGAAAATTCATCAATGAACAATATAAATTATTCTTCTCCACGAGGTGACTTTTTCCTTGATGGATCACATAAATCAGTATGAAAAAGTTCAAGAGGCTTACTAGCTGATCCTTCCTTCTCAGGGAAATGAGCTCTGGTTTGCTTACCAAATTGACATGATTTGCATATTGTGTTTTTTGGAATGCTGATATCAGGAAGATCACGAACAGCCTAGTATCTGCATGCTTTTCTTATTTGAGAGAAGCTTAGATGCCCCAATCTTCTGTGCCATAGCAAGTGTTCATCATTTTTTCTTAGGTAGCACTGTTGTTGTCCTTCCTTGAGTATGTATAGGTTATTTGGAGTTCTTATTCCTTTGATCACTATTTCTCCTATATCAAGCTCATGAACAACACATCCATTTGATCGAAATACCACTTCATTTCCTTGATCGCACATTTGACTAACACTCAATAGATTATGCTTTAGACCATCAACATACATAAAATTCCCAACTTTAACCTTTTCTTTTAAGAGAACAGAACCTTTACCTTTTATGACAGTAGGAGTGTCATTTCCAAATGAGACCTTCTTTTCCTTTTCTAAGGCATTATATGACTGAAGTTTTTCTTTATCACCTGTCATGTGATTTGAGCATCCACTATCAATGTACCACTAATTTTATTGTCCTTCTGCATATAGAGCTATACCACATCTTTCTGGTTGCGGTTCTTTCTTTCTCCAAGTTTTGGGACCCAATGAAGTTTGCTCCTTCTGAGCTATTTGCCGAAATTTACTCGTGCATTCAAAATCTTCATGACCGAAGTTGTTACAGATAGAGAATTCTATTTAATTTTCAAGAAGTGAAAAGTTATTGTAGGTCCTTTTCATTAAGTGTGATAGATGGAAGAGAAGAACAGAGGACCAACCTGGATCTTTCACTTTGATCCTAGCTTGATTTCTCCTTTCCTTGATAGAATCTGCCACTCCTCTCCTACTTGTCCCGCTTCAAAGAGTACCTGTAGAGTCAAAGCAACAACAAACTATCAAAGCATCTCTATCTAAAACATCATAAACAATATGGAATCAAAGACATATTTACCATACAATTGCATTCATAAATAATAAGATTCACAAATACAAGATCATATGGAGGAAAACTCAAAGAAATTTATTAATAGTAATGTAAGAGAGGATTACAACCCAACTATCTGATTTGCATCATCCTGCCAGTTGTAGAAGCCCTCTTCACCTCATGAACAAGCAAATCACCCAACAATGCAATGTCTCTTCTCAACAAACCAACAACACTTCCTTACAAAATGCAAAATTCCAGCCTCTAGATCTCTCATATGAGGGATCCATTCATAGATGTCTTGCAAGGGTGTGAGTCAGCTTTAGGTTTTTTATTAGTGTCATTTCACTAATAGTTCTTGGTTCCACTTGGAGATTTCATGATCTCTTACTCATCCCTGGGCGAATTTAGAGAGGCAAGTGTCAGAGGAGAAGTTTATGGAAGATTCCATGATCATCCACCTTGCAAACTATCTCTACAATTTGTCTATTCTCGCTCATCACACCCCACAGAAGGCCATTTGAGTATGCATCGCACCTAGCCAGTTAGGGAGTCAGTATGCATCGCACCTTGCCCATGGAGTAGTCTGTATGGTCCAGTTTTGGCCAGTTCTGAGTAGTTTTTCATGTGGAACTTCTGGGAAATGATGTAATCAGTTGACCACGATCCTTTAGGGTGTGAAACAACACTTTTAGGGACTTAAGGGGCCCTTAGTTTATGGACATATGAGTTTGGGGTCGCAGTGCCCAAATATGTCTATAACAGCTACCCCCTGAAGCATGAGGTTGTAAATCTTCTGATGTTGGGTGAAATGCTTTATTCATGAGGATCCGAGGTATTCAAACTGGAAGATGACCTGTATAAAATACAATACAATACATTGTCATCATATTATTTTCATGATCTAGCTGAGGCGGGCATTCCCATGCTCAGCTTTATAAATTCATTTTCATGTACATAGGATAGATTTTCGTCTCCTGTTGCAGACTTGTGATTCTTCGCATGAAGAGTCATCTTCCCTGGCTAGATGACTATCTATGCAGATTCTGTGTACAATTGATGCCTTTATTTTCCTGAATATATCGCAGCCCGAATGGATGAAACTAGATCCGGGGTCTTCAAAACTCGCCCAATCTTCGCCCGATGTACAAGTCGATCCATGTGAAAAGATGTTCTGAAGTCAAACATGGAAAGACATCGCCTGATTACCAGCCAATGATGTAAGCTATTAACAAATGCGAGAAGAATCACCGATAATGATGATGACCCTCAAGGTACTACAATACAATTCACATGGTGTGAATACATGAGCTAATGCCGAATACTACGCAAAGTCTTTTGGTCGAAGGTCATTGATGTAAGCGTATCGTCGGAAGTGAGAAACTTGCCATTGAGGCATGCAAGCTTCAAAGTACTGAAAGGGTTGCCTCTAAGTCAACTTCTTAGATAATGAGCTGATGTCGACAAGAAGTGACCTATCATAGGAGGTCCTTGATGTATCCCACATCTACGACGTGGAATGGATCAAATTATTTTTGTGGATGTGAAAACGATCTGATGATATGAGGTTCAGGAATGGCGGTGATGAAAAATGAAGCGTGGATGTAATGTAGTGGATGAGGTGTTTGTTGGATGGTGAATCCTCTGAATGAATTCTCTTGAACATATTGGCGACACTGATATGGACTGATAGCGTTAACCCCATGGATGGCATGGCGGACAAATGGTGATAGTGAACGGAAACCCAATCAACTCAATCACGGTGATGGAGTGAAAGTGTCATGTTCAAGAGCGACTTGCTACCAATAGAGTTCTTCAAGTTTTCTTCCCATTTTTCCCCAGTCATTGCTGACCAGTACCTCTTTATTTTTGACAAGCTTGAGGAGGATAACATATGCTTGGTCTATAATTTTCCATTTGGGAAAACCTGTCGCTTTGTGTTTAGCGAGCCTAGCGTCAGTGAGAATCGTTCTTGTCTGGGTGGACAAGTTTGTCACTATTGTTTTAAAAAGTTTAACGACAAAGATAACTCTGTCCTTTTCTTGTTTAGAGAGTCTGAAAATGGATGAAAAGGAGACTCCAATAGTCCTTTTTCGTGGCATAATCCCTTAAGTTCGAAAAAGTGTAAAATAATACGAAAGGGATGACTTTTCGATAGTTTTAATGAGTCGACAAAGATAAGCGCTCGATATTTTTGTTTAATAATTCCTCAAGTCTAAAAAGATTAAAATATATGAGAGTGATAGCATTCCCTTTACTTTAACGAGCTAGGAAGGCTAATAGCTCGACAATCTTTTTATATTTAACGAGTCTAAAAAGAGTTTAAAAGAGGCTCGTTTTTTAGGAACGAGTGATATTTCTGGGTAGCAGCTGGTTCCAGGTAAGTTTGGAACTTCTCAAAACACTGCAGTGTGAAGAGGGTGGCAATCAGAATTACTCATCGCAGATGTTACCCAAAAGGGTAAAAAATCAAGTGGAAGTGTATGGTCGGTTGAATGAAATGGAGGTGATGGAAGGAACACAACCAAAGTTCAAAAGGGCAGATAGCAAAGCGATCGCAAAAGGTTATTTACCAGAGGCGGGATTATTTTTTAATGAGCTTGAACCTTGTGCCAACATGTGCTCAGTGCGGGTTGATTTTTTAACGAGCTTGAACCTTGTGGGAACATTGCTCTTACCAGTCTTTTGATAATGCCTCTTGGTAGACTTATTTTTTAATGAGCTTGATCACTACTATAACATGTGCTCATGACCTTTTTGTGCAAGCTAGAAACGACCGAGCTACGAGGTTAAATGGTTAAGAACCTACAAACTAAGAACATCAAAAGTCGCTTTTCACTTGCATGCAAAGGTTTGCATGCCCTCAGGTCTTTCACTAAAAGGAGAGTTTCTAGGTTACCAAATGGAAGTTCCTACGGTTAGGTAGGATATTTTTGTCAGTTGACAAAACTCTTCCTTTGCTTTGTCCATTGAAATAGACGAAGGTGATTGCTGTGAGCTTCGAATCACATAACGTACGAAGGTGAATGTTGTGAGCTTCCATTCAAAATTGTACAAAGGAAATAATCACGTCAGACTAATCACATAACCTATACAGGAATTTTATTTTGTCTAAGTATTATGACCTTTCAAGAAAATCTCTCTTTTCCTCTAGGTTCACCTGCCGAAGTAGACTAGGGTGCATGCCCCCTAATCCTTGTCACACTCACCGAACTACTCGCAGTAATTAGGTGGATGGGATGAAGATGGAAGAGACATGTCGATGTGAAGAGGCCATTTAGGGATGATGGTTGATTTATAGCTGTGTTTGAACCAGGAAATGAAAGTTGGTTGACAAGTTGCCCCAGTCTGCCTTCATGTGGAAAACACATCACTCGGAAGAATGTGGAAACAATGGCTTCCATGCTATATATATATAATCACGTCCAAGGACTAGATTGTAATCTAGTGGACCTTGGACTACCATCACATTTATATTAACAGTTTTCTTTCTCAAAGTTATAGGCAACTTCGGAAGGATCCCTAATGGTTGACTGGTTCCTTTGTCGAAGCTCGACAAATTTTGTTTTTCAGGCAAAAGCGATGGAGAACCAAGCACTTTCCAAGCAGTGGAGGAAAGGATACTCACTGAAGCCCCTTCATCTATGATTGTGCCAGACATGATCATTTTGTAAACTTGTACTATGATTCAGAATGGTACATTAGATGGAAGGTGAGGTTTCGCTAGTTGATTCCAATCAAAGAAAATGACTAGACTACTCGAAGGAGGTACCGGATAAATGTCTGGATAAGTTTCAAAAACTGGGGGGTCTCTTCCTGTTGTGAAGGAATGGGTGGATTGCCCCTAAGTTCATTAGACTCTATATCAACAAAAAGAATTTGAACAGTGTCATTATCATCCTCTTTGGAAACTATATCATCTGAAGGTGGACTTTCTGAAGGCAAGACTAGGTTGACTGCCATCTCGACCAGTTGACTTTGATCCAGTATGGATTCAAAAGTTTCACTTTCAATGATAGGTGATTCAATTGACAATTGAGTTATGTCAATCGGGTTTTCAACTAGCGAAGGATTTGGCAAGAGTTTCTTGTATCCACGTGGAAGCTACTATAGTGAAGCAGGACGATTATCCAAAATGCTTTTGGCTTTATCCAGAAAAGGACAATGGTGAAGAGTATGATCACCCTCACATAACCTACATGGAACTCTAGCTTTTCCTTTCTTTCGATTGACTTCGTTTTCACTAGTTGATGGTGCACTATCAACTTGACTATCAGGGGTTGATGACACCAAATGATGCAACCGGGGAGACCATTCTCTCAAGATCCGTAGGATGCAAGGGCAATCTCAATGGTAATGGTTCTCCTTGCAAATTGCGCATGGAGTTTTTGGTTTGGAAACTTTAGTGTGTGGATTTTCGCTAGACGATGCTTTGGTGTTCCCTTGTTTAGCTGGCTTCTTCTTCTTCTCCTTCCCTTTATTTTTCTTCTCAGTTACTTGGTTTTTAGTGTCACTAGTTTCACCAAGAGAAGAGGAAGAAGGGGAAGGAGAAACAAACGAAGTAGAAGGTGAAGGGGTGACTTCAGTATCATCTGGTTGCTGATTAGATTGTGTAGGAATTGTGGTGTTTTGAACAATAGAGGTCGAGAAAAGCCATTAAGGCAAGCCGATTGTGATTCCTGGAAGGGAAAATGTAGCCATATATGGAGAACCAATATCTCCCCAAGAGGAGAAAGGACTAGGATTCCCTCCAAGGGGGATTCCTTGATTGGTAGACTCCATTATCTTAGCCTCATATCAACGTAGGAACAAGGATGTTATTCCATTTAAAATAAATGTTAACGACACTTGGACGCAACTTGCTTTTTGAATTTTTAAAAGTCAAGAAAAAGCTAAAGGTGACTCTAGTCGCCTTCTATTTTTAATGAGCTTGAAGTGACAAGTGCTCAGATGGACCTTTTGTTTTAAGGAGTCGAAAAGGAACGAAAGTGACTGCTCTGGAAGTCTAGCTAGAGGTTTTAACAAATCGATCGTAAAACTACAAAATACGCCTTGGTGATAAATGATAGAGAAATTACCAAGGACTTATGTATGGTAGTCAATCTTCCTGAATGCTATGTTCAGTTCATTACGATCGATAGGGCGACAGACACGACTTCCTAAGGATAAAAGATAATAGCCTATTGTGGTCTCCCAATATATACTCGACGGTACGGGGAGCGCAAGTCTGTACTGGCAATTATCGTATCAAAGAGGAATAATCACCCAACCTACGATGAAAATGATAGTTACTAGGTTTTACGACGTCGAAACATGTCTCTAGCCTAGACTTCTAGATTTGTTGCATTAGATTCCAAAGTGTTTTTATGTTCATTGAGGTTTAATTTATGGTTGATCTTGCTTAGGAGTTTGTCTTTCAAGGTTCACTGCGTGATGTAGATGTGAAATTCCTAAATATGGAATCTAAAATGATAAACAGTGTTTTATGTTCTTTTAGCAATGAAAATCCTAGCTACAAAGGAAAGAAGATAATGATTTTTCTTTCAGCAAAGACCATAGAGCACACACTGAATTCACTTTCCTAAACCAAATTTTGCAAGCAGTCAAAATGTAGATGCACATGCATGTATTTTTTTTCTGCTTTCTTAATGTGTGAATGACAAAAAAGAAAGCTAAGTACAAATCTGAACTATTTTCTTTCAAAGCGACAATACTAACAATTTCTTCTTTTCAAAACGAAAGGAAGACTAAGACGACACTTTTTGATTTTGAATTTAAAACTGTTTTCGACACTTGAAATACTAATAATTTCAAAATCAAGTACAACGACAAAATTACAATGAACTATCTAGAAGAGGAAGACTTTATGACACTCTTCTTTTGATTCAGAATGACAATTACGACAGTTGCATCAAAGACGATAGTTCGATTAGGAAGACTAAGACGACACTTTTCGATTTTGAATTTAAACCTATTTTCGACACTTGAAATACTAATAATTTCAAAATCAATTACAATGACAAAAGTACAATGAACTATCTAGAAGAGGAAGACTTTACAACACTCTTCTTTTAATTCAACAATGACAATTACGATACTTGCATCAAAGACGACAGTTTGATTAGGCTACTTTCGACAAAGGAGGATTGCAAATGGTCGAAAAATACACAAAAACATTTACAATTCCTAACTGATGGAGGCTGAAATAATGTGAAGGAAGATGGTTATAACAAGAAGGTACTGATCATGAATAGCAAAACTACTGAATAAAGCTGAAAACAGAGAGAAAAAACCAAATTTCAGAGAAGAAAACACAGTTTACTCAATCATCGCACCTACAACACAGGGAAACAGGGACACATCTCACCTGTAACACATAGGAGGTGCGATGCATCCAGGTTGCACAGTTACAGACAGTGCGATGGGCCAGTGAGCGAAATTGAGCTTGGTTTTTGCTCAAAACTTGCAGCTAAGTTCAGTGATTTAGGCTGAGTAATGATGGACAGTAAACACAAAGCATAAGGGTAGGATATGATGAGGTTCTGAGCTACCACAAGGGCACTTAGGATGCTTTGTAAGTCAGATGTTTAGTTCATAAACCAAACCAGAGATTGATTGAACCAACATTTATCTACTTCGTAATTGCATAGCAAAGGCATTTCGAAGGCTAGTTGGCTTAACTTCACGCTTCATCTATAAATTATAAAGAAAACAATAAACAAACAAAACAAATTGTTCGTTCCCCAGTGGAGTCACCATTCTGTTTTAGAGAAAACTAGTGTTAATTTGAACTGATAGTCCCACTAAGACAGGTAGCTATCTTAGAAACAAACAATGAAAGCTTTTCAAGAGTTCCTTTAAGTGTGATAGATGGAAGAGAAGAACAAAGGACCAACCTTGATCTTTCTCTTTGATCCTAGCTTGATCTCTCCTTTCCTTAATAGAATTTTCCACTCCTTTCCTACTTGTCCCGCTTTAAAGAGTACCTATAGAGTCAAAGCAACAACAAACTATCAAAGCATCTCTATATAAAACATCATAGACAATATGGAATCAAAGACATATTGACCATACAATTGCATTCATAAACAATAAGATTCACAAATACAAGATCATATGGAAGAAAACTCAAAGAACTTTATTAATAGTAATGTAAGAGAGGATTACAACCCAACTTTCTAATCCAGCATCATCCTCCCAGTTGTAGAAGCCCTCTTCACCTCATGAACAAGAAAATCACCCAACAATGCAATGTCTCTTCTCAACAAACCAACAACACTTCCTTACAAAATACAAAATTCCAGCCTCTAGATCTCTCAGATGAGGGATCCATTTATAGATGTCTTGCAAGGGTGTGAGTTAGCTCTGGGTTTTTGATTAGTGTCATTCCACTGATAGTTCTTGGTTCCACTTGGAGATTTCATGATCTCTTACTCATCCTTGGGCGAATTTAGAGAGGCAAGTGTCACAGGAGAAGTTTCTGGAAGATTCCATGATCATCCACCCTGCAAACTGTCTTTGCCATTTGTCTATTCTCACTCATCACACTCCACAGAAGGCCATTTGAGTATGCATCGTACTTGGCCAGTTAGGCAGTCAGTATGCATTGCACCTTGCCCATGGAGTAGTCTATATGGTCCAATTTTGGCTAGTTCTGAGTAGTTTTTCATGTGGAACTTCTAGGAAATGATGTAATCAGTTGACCATGATCCTTTAGGGTGTGAAATAACACTTTTAGGGATTTAAGGAGCCCTTAGTTTATGGACGTATGAGTTTTGGGTTAAATTGCCCAAATATGTCTATAACAGTACCCTACCTCTTCATACTAAATTTCATGCCAAAAACCGTGTTTTCTCCCTTCAAAATGGCTCACTGACCCTCTTGTAGAAACCTGTTGTCCCTCCTATAGATTTCCTGTAGGTGCTCCTACAAAAAACTCTGAGAGAAAATATAGGTAGGAGGGACAAGAAGGCTGCTATAGCTGAGTTACGAGGTTGTGGGGGCACAAGAAGGCTGCTATAGCTGAGTTACGAGGAGAAAATGAAGAAAAGGTGGTGAGAATACGTGGGGAGGAGTGCTCATTACCCTTTATGGATATTTTTGGTTATGAGTGCTGAGCTGGCAAGGTGTACGTTGGCCATATTCAGACCGTTGGTCCCCAGCTTCTTGGTCATCATGGGCCCTCCTCGTAATCATCCCTCATTATTGCATCGAAGTTCACACTTCCTCCCACTACGTGTCCTTGGCATCTTATGCTTGAGTTGATTGTGCACACGTATGGGTGACATCTCGGATGAGTGGAGTCAACTAGATGAAGGTGGAAAAGTTAACTGGCCACCTTTTCCTCGTTCAATCTCAACCATCTCGTTGCCTTTGTATGACTCCTAATTACACAAATGCAAATAGAGGAGTGATTTAGGTACTTACTTGTGATTCGAGAGTATTTACTGTGAGGTGTTGTGGCTCTCTCTCTACTGCATGCCTTCATTCTTCTTCATGCATGTTGTCTCTGCTAGCTAATGTGTGATTGTGGACTTTTGTAGGTTCTTATTTTGTTGGAGCTGAGCTGCATGTGCCCTTTGAACCTTCAGATGTGCACTCTTTTGTTGTTGGTGCTGGACTTTTATGGGATCATCTGCTACAGGAATTCCTGCAAGAGCTCTTGTAGCTGCTTCTCCCCTTGAAACTTCAGCTTCTCCCTATTCTTGGAGCTCAAGAATAATTCCAGGGGTGTCATGCATGATGAAGGGAAAATAGGTAAGCTTCAGGTAAGGTTATTGGTGCCTTTTTCTTTCTTCTTTTTTTTCATATTGGAAAATTGTTTTTTTTTTGTGTTTTTCTTGGACAGGAAAAGAAATGATGCTTGGGGGTGTGATGTAGGCTTGGAAATGATAGCAAGGAGGCTTGAAGGTGGTAAGAGGGATGATAAGTTCCTCATGAAGCTCTCTTGGTCCCTCAAATTGCCTTCTGTAGACATTTTTGGCTCTCTATAATTCCTACAAGAGCCTCTTGTAGAAAACATAGAGACTCTTGTAGAAAACACAGTTTTGAAAAAAAGTACAGTGGGGTGAAAGAGATGCCAAATATGATGGAGGAAGGTGTCAAGAAGGTGAGATGGATACTGGTGTGAATGTTAGGGTTCCCTTGGCACCTTATTATACTTCCTATAGTCCTCCTGCAACCTTGCAATGCACAAAAATTCATTTTTTCCTTCTTCTTCTTCTTTTTTTTTCTTAAACAACTTGTGCACCTCAGAGAGGTTTTCACTTTAATTTCCTGCCTTGGGCGCCTCCAAGGGAGGTTTTCACCCAGGTGTTGTGGGGAAAAATGCCTATGCAGGACGATCCTATCCACCTAAGGTGTGACAGTGCCTTAGCAACAAACAGAGACAACTATTCTAGTATTCTTCCTTTATGAATTAAGAATGAAGAGAGATGGATGGACTAACCGGTGTCTTCCGTTCGTCCCTCGATCCGGTTTCTCTTCTCTTTGAGAGTTCCCAGCTACTTTCCTTCTCGCTCGCCCAGCTTTAAGAGGTTTCTGCAAGATCACAGGAAGAGAACACTACACAAGACATGGATTCATATTCATAACTAGTTCAGGATTAGAAATAAACTAAACATACTAATGCAATCAGACATCAAAGATACATCAGTATATAGGAGAAACCAAGATAGCTTTATTGATGAATAACAAGGTTCAGGAAGAGATACAACCCAGAGGGCTCCAATCCAGCATCTCCTTCCCAGCAAATGGAATTCCTATCTTCACCCCCTTCAAAGCATTAAGCACCCAATGATTCCAATCTCAAACCAACAACAATTCTTTGCAATAACAAAATTCCAGCCTCTAGATCTCATGGAGGAGAGATCCATATATAGATGTTTGGAGAGAGGATGAGTCAGCTTGAGATCTGACTAGTGTCCTCTCCCTCTATCAGTTCTTGATTCCACTTGGAGGTTCTTGCTTCCACTTGGAGATTGGGAACCTCTTACTCATCACTAGTCGAATTCACTGAGGCAAGTGTCATTGAGGAAGATTCTGGAAGCTTCCTGGGTCTTGACACCTCTTAGAATGAACTTTCCATTTTTCAACTCTCGCTCAGTGCACCCTGGTAGTGCTTCTACCTGCATTGCAGTGCAGGTAGCCAGTGTTGGCTTTGACATTCAGTGCAGACAGCTAGTGGAGCCACTGAATTGATCCTGAATTGACTTGTTTTTGAGTAGTTTCTGGTGGAGAACTTCTGTGAATTGCTGTGGTTTGTTAGCCTTGTTCCTCTAGGGGTAGGAACAACATGTTTAGGGACTTTGGATCCCTTAGATTATGGACATTTCATGGTCAGTTCTGTAAGGCACAAAAATGTCTATAACAGTTGCCCCCTAAAGTATGAGGCCGTTTATCGGGTGAAATGCTTTATCAGGAGGATCCGAAGTTCATCCAATGCTGGGAGGAGACCTGTAATAAGATACAATACAATAAATTATTTTTCATACTGCTTTCATGATCTAGCTGAGGCGGGCATTCCCATGCTCAGCTTTCTAGATTCATTTTTCTGTACATAGAACAGACAATCGTCTGATGGTAGACTGATAATTTTGATGAAATTATCATCCTTTGGGTAGGATGATTATCTGCTGCGATGATGTACATGTCAATGTCTTTATTTTTTCCTGAATATATATCGCAACCCGGATGGATGAAACTAGATCTGGGGTCTTCAAACTCATTCGATCTTCACTCTAAGTACAAGTCGATCCATGTGAGAAATGTTCTGAAGTCGAACATGGAAAGACATCGCTTGATTACCGGTCAATGAGGTAAACCGTTAACAAGCGCGAGAGGAATCACCGATAATGATAATGACCCTCAAGGTACTGTAGTACAATTCACGTGGTGTGAATAAAGGACTTGGCGTCGAACACCACGCAAAATCTTTCGGTCGAAGGTCATTGATGTATACCTGTCGCCGGAAGTGAGAAACTTGCCATTGAGGCATGCAAGCTTCAAAGTACTGAAGGGGTTGTTCCTAGATCAACTTATTGGATAATGAGCTGATGTCGACAAGAAGCGATCCGTCAAAGGAGGGCCTTAATGAATCCCACATCAATGACACGGAACGGAGCTAATGATTTTGATGGAGGTGAAAACGATCCGTGACATATGATTCAGGGTGGCGGTCATGAAAGGATGAAGGATAATGTACGGCAGTGGATGGGACACGGTTGACATTTTCTGAACGACTTCTCTTGAACATATGGCGACACTGATGCAATGGATCGGTAGCATTACCCCAAATATGGATGGTATGGCGAGACCATGGTGATGTGACCGGTGAATGAAACAACCCAACCCGATTGTGGTACAGAGGAAAAGTGTCATGTTCAAGAGCGACTTGCTACCATCAAAGTTTTCTTGAGTTTCTCCCAATTTTCCCCAGTCATTGCTGACCAGTACCTCTTTATTTTTGTCAAGCTTGGGGAGGATAACATATGCTTGTTCTATAACTTGCCCTTCGGGCAAACCCATCACTATGTTTTAACGAGCCTAGCGATAGTTAAACTCGTTCTCGTCTAAAGACAAGTTTGTCGCTATTTAATGATTTTAACGAGTCTAACGACAACGATAACTCGGTCCTTTTCATTTTTAGAGAGTCTGAAAAGGTACATAAAGTTAACTCCAAAAGTCCTTTTTCGTCATCTAATCCCTTAGGTCCGAAAAAGTATAAAACAATATAGAAGGGATGAGTTTTCGATAGTTTAACGAGCCAAATAAAACAAGCGCTCGATCTTTTTGTGCAATAATCCCTCAGGTCCAAAAAGATTAAAATCTAGATGAGGGATAGCACTTCCTGTCCCTTTAACGAGTTGGAAGGCCAAGGACTCGGCAATCTTTTCATATTTTACGAGTCAGATGAAAAGAGCTTAAAGAAGACTCGTCTTTTGAGGAACGAGCGATGAAATAGGTTAGTAGCTGATTCCACGTATAGGTTGGAATTTTCCAATCATGACAGTGTCACAAGGATGGCTAGTGAAATCACTCTTCGCAGCTGTTCCTCAAAATGGGTAAACAAACATATGGAGGTGAACGATCGGCCAATGAAAAGTGGAGGTGACAGTGCAAACACGACCAAGGCTTTAATGGCTGATGATATTACATTCACTGTGGTTATTTACCGGGATAGTTCATTTTTTAACGAGCTTAAACGTGGGTGGAAACATTTGCTCGATCTTATGTTTATTTTTTAACGAGCATGAACTATGCGCTAAAACTGCTCGGATCTTGCGTTTATTTTTTAACGAGCATGAACTGTGTGCTAAAACTGCTCGATTACCCAGTCATATGATAAGAATGTCTCATTGAAGATGCTATTTTTTATGGAGCTTAGATCTTACAAAGCTTTGCTCCGGATCCTTTCGTTATGCAAGTTCGGAAATGACTAATCCTACGAGTGACCTACAGGTTTAAAGGGAGGACCTAAAAATTTTAAAAATAAATAGCCGCCCCTTGCTTGCACTCCAAAAGGTTTGCATGCCCCCAGGCATAATGTATGATTTCAAGGTTACCCCTTCTTTAGTCCAATGAAACATTTGTTTTACTGGGAGAGGCCTACCTCTTTCAGGTTACCCAAAGATTGCTCCATTCACGGCCACGAATAAAACACTTCCTCGGCGATGTCTATCGAAATAGACAAAGGTGAGCGACGATGCTCGCCAACTCACATAAATTTGACAAAAGAATCTTATTCTAGAACAACCCCTCTTCCACTCACGAACGGGGTACGGACTAGTCATATTCTCCCGCGGAAACCTACCCTATACCCAAAGTTTTCCTGCCGAAGCAGACCAGGACGCATGCCCCCTGGGTTCCAGTCATATCCTCCCGGATTACTCGTGCTCATCAGGAGGACGGACCGTGGGTTGAGACATTTCTTGCGTGAAGAGACCATTTAGGGATGGTATATTACTATTTGTGATGCGTGATCCGGGAAATGAAAGCTGGTCCACAAGCTTGACCACTCTTCCTTCGTGCGGAAAACACATTACTCTAAAGAGTGAGGAGACAATGGCTCCCATGTAATATATATAGTCTCATCCAAGGAGTAGGTTATAATCCAAGGGTCCTTGAATGACCATCACGTTCATTTGAACGGTCTTCCCTTTCAATGTGATCGGCGCATTGGGGAGGATCCCTAAAGGTCGACTAGTTCCTTTATCGAAGCCTGATAGATTTCTCATTTCAGGCAAAAGCGTTGGTGAACCAAGTGCTTTCCAAGAAATAGAGGAAAGGATACTCACATATGCCCCCTCATCAATGATAGTGCCAGCCATTACCATTTTGTATATTTGAACGATAATTCTGAATGGTATGCTTGCTGGCAAACGGGGTCTGCCTAGTTGGTTCCAGTCGAATGAGACAACTAGGTTGCTTGGTGGTGGGACCGAATAGAAGGCCGAATATGACTCTGATGAAGTTCCTTCCTGTGATAAAGGAATGGGCAAATTGCCCCCTTGTTCGTCAGAGTCTTTGTTGATGAAGAGAATTTGGACGGTGTCGTCTTTATTCTCTTCTGTGATGGTATCATTCGAGGATAGAGCCTCTGAAGGCAAAACCGGGTCAACTGCCACCTCAACCTTTTGAATTTCGTCAGGTATGGATTTAGACGGTTCATCCTCAATGATAGGTGCTTCGGCTGACCACCTGGACGGGCCAGCCGGGTTCTCAACTAGTGAAGGACTTGGCAGGAGTTTTTGATATCCAGGAGGAAGTTGCGCTCGTAAAATCGGGCGATCTTCCAAAACTCTTTTAGACTCGTCTAAGAAGGGACAACGGTGGATGGCATGGTTTCCTTCACACAGTTTGGAGGGAAATCTAGCTTTCCCTCTCTGTCCTGTGGCTTCACTTTCACTAGTTGACGGTGTGCTGTCAACATGGCTATCAGAGGTTGATGCCACCGAATTGTGCAAACGGGGAGACCAGTCCCTTAGTATCCGAGGGATGCAGGGACAGTCTCTGTGGAAGTGGTCTCCCTTGCATATGACACATGGCGATTTAGGCCTAGTCAGTGATGTGTGTGGATTTTTGTCAGACGACACTTGTTTGCCCCCAGTCGCTTTTGGCTCCTTCTTCTTCTTCTCTTTCTTCTTCTTTTCCTTCTTCTCCTTAGGAACTTGGTTTTTTGTTCTACCAGTTCCGTCAAGCGAAGAGGAAGGAGGAGAGGAAGAATTAGATGAAGTAGAAGGCTGGTGAGCAACTCTGGTCTGGTCTAACTGTTGACTCGACTGTTCAGGAATAGTGGTGTTCTGAACGACACTGGTTGAAAAGAGCCAGACCGGCAAGCCAATTGTCAGTCCTGGAAGCGACAATGTGGCCATATGGGGCGCACCAACATCTCCCCAAGAGGAGAAGGGACTAGGATTTCCACCAAGGGGAATTCCTTGGTTGGTGGGCTCCATTTTTTCAACCTAAAGATCAACGCAGGAATAAAGGGTGATTGTTCCATTTAAAATAAATTTTTAACGACGCTTAGACACAACTTGCTTTTTCAATTTTAAAGAGTCGAGAAAAAGCTAAAGATGACTCTAGTCTCCTTCGATGTTTTAACGAGCCCGAAGTGACAAATGCTTGGATGGACCTTTTCTATTATAGAGTCTGAAAAAGGCCAAAAGAAACTGCTCTGGAGTTCTAGGCAGAGGGTGTGCCAAACTTCTCGCAAAACCGCAGAATACTTTTTAGGGTACGGGCGGTCGATCTTCCTGAATGCTGTGTTCAGTGCATTGCAATCAGTAGGGCGGCCGACACGGGTTCCTAAGGATAAAGGTTTTATGCCTATAGGGGTCTCCCAATATATACGCGACGGTACGTGGGAGCACAATCCGTACTGGCGCTATTGTCCCTCAGGAGGAATCACCCACCATCAACGAGATCGACAGTCACCAGGCTTTACGACACCGGAACACGTCTCTAGCCTAGACCTCTATGTTGTGCGTTAAGTTACAAAGCGTTGTTAAGTTCATTCAATTTATTTTAGGTTGATCTTTTTAGAAGTTTGCCTTTTGAGGTTCACCACGAGATGTATGATACAATTCCTAAATGCAGTCTAAAGATGATAAGCAAGCTTTATATCTTTTCAACTTATGAAAATCCTAGCTACAAAGGGAAAAGAAAGACACCATCTTTTCTCAAAGAGCAATCAGCACACTCTAATGCACTTTTCCTAAATCAAACATGCAAACTATCAAGATGCAAATGCACAATGCAGGTGTTTGTTTTCCGCATTCTTAGTATTGATGCCTACAAAGAAAGCTTTTTGTACAACTTTGAATTTGCTTTTAAATGACAAATACAAACAAGTTTACTTTTTTTTAAATCAGAGAGGGTAGAAGAGATTACAACACTTAACGATTTCCGAAATGAATACTTGTTTTGACACTTAAAAGAGACAAACTCAAACCAAAAGCAAAAGTAAATGTATAATCAACTGCAAACAGCCAATGAACTCTCTCCTAAGATCACAATCAACAGATCTGAATCAAGGGCTACAGGATGACTATTTCACTCTTGCAAAGGAAAACTGTAAATGGCGCCACAAACACATAAAAACACTCACAGTCTTTTTGTACAAAAGGAGGCGGAATTTAAGCAGAGAAAAGGAGTTATCAGACTGGTACCTATGCTGGTTACAGGCTGCAAAAATCAGAGATCAAAACAAGGCAAAACAGAGCAGAGAACCCCAGCTGCACAAGGCCTAACTGGATCAGCGCAAAATCAACATAGGGGTTTTGACATTCAGCGCAAGTAGCCTTCATGGGACCTGCGTTGAAATGCAGAACCTCTTCATAGGGTCTGCGCTGAAGGAGAAACGAGAGTTTCTCACTGGGTTCTGGGTCACAGATTGCTGATTAATCTACTGTTTCAGGCCAAATAAAAGCAAAAAGCAAGGTACAATCAAAGGGATGCTTTGAGGGAGTACTAAGATCTATCATAAAGGATCATCAAATCATTTGTGAGTCCATTGTTCAGATCATAGACAAATCCAGTGATTGGATCAAAGCAGCAACTGTCTACTTTGCATCTAAGTATAGCAGATACAGTTCGATTATTGCTGTTGAGTCTATGAAACAAACAATGATAGAGACACAAATGAAATGACTAAACAGATGTCCCCAGCGGAGTCACCAATTTGTTGTGGGGAAAAATGCCTATGCAGGACGATCCTATCCACCTAAGGTGTGACAGTGCCTTAGCAACAAACAGAGATAGCTATTCTAGTATTCTTCCTTTATGAATTAAGAATGAAGAGAGATGGATGGACTAACCGGTGTCTTCCGTTCGTCCCTCGATCCGGTTTCTCTTCTCTTTGAGAGTTCCCAGCTACTTGGCTTCTCGCTCGCCCAGCTTTAAGAGGTTTCTGCAAGATCACAGGAAGAGAACACTACACAAGACATGGATTCATATTCATAACTAGTTCAGGATTAGAAATAAACTAAACATACTAATGCAATCATACATCAAAGATACATTAGTATATAGGAGAAACCAAGATATCTTTATTGATGAATAACAAGGTTTAGGAAGAGATACAACCCAGAGGGCTCCAATCCAGCATCTCCTTCCCAGCAAATGGAATTCCTATCTTCACCCCCTTCAAAGCATTAAGCACCCAATTATTCCAATCTCAAACCAACAACAATTCTTTGTAATAACAAAATTCCAGCCTCTAGATCTCATGGAGGAGAGATCCATATATAGATGTTTGGAGAGAGGATGAGTTAGCTTGAGATCTGACTAGTTTCCTCTCCCTCTGTCAGTTCTTGATTCCACTTGGAGGTTCTTGCTTCCACTTGGAGATTGGGAACCTCTTACTCATCACTAGTCGAATTCACTGAGGCAAGTGTCATTGAGGAAGATTCTGGAAGCTTCCTGGATCTTGACACCTCTTGGAATGAACTTTCCATTTGTCAACTCTCGGTTAGCGCACCCTGGTAGTGCTTCTACCTACGTTGCAGTGCAGGTAGCCAGTGTTGGCTTTGACATTCAGTGCAGACAGCTAGTGGAGCCACTGAATTGATCCTGAATTGACTTGTTTTTGAGCAGTTTCTGGTGGAGAACTTCTGTGAATTGTTGTGGTTTGTTAGCCTTGTTCCTCTAGGGGTAGGAACAACATGTTTAGGGACTTTGGATCCCTTAGATTATGGACATTTTATGCTCAGTTCTGTAAGGCACAAAAATGTCTATAACACCAGGGATATTATTTTTTCTTTTTCTTTCTTTGACATCACTGGGCCACCTCAAAAGAGGTTTTCAACCCAATGATGGGACTCAAGCGCCTCATGGAGGTTTTCACTTGAGTCCTTATTTTTTTCTTTTTCTTTTCTTCAGTGAGTGGGTGAAGTGGAAGCTAAGACATGCTCCACTACCATCACTATTTTATTCAAATCTTCAATGAACTCTCGCTTGGAGAGGGGTTTCTTGTAGATTTTCAACCGATGTCCATTGACAAGCATAGGGATGGCTTCATCATCAATGGTTCTGATTAGAACTGAGCCATTGTCATTTCATTTCTCCACATTGTAGGGTGCCAGCCATCTTGTCCTCAGCTTGCCTTCGAAATATTTGTATCTTGAATCATAGAGTAGTGCCCAATATCCCTCATGGAATTGCTTCTCCTTGATATTTTTGTCATGCCATATA
Source organism: Pinus tabuliformis (assembly GCA_031772625.1). Lineage (NCBI taxonomy): Eukaryota > Viridiplantae > Streptophyta > Pinopsida > Pinales > Pinaceae > Pinus > Pinus tabuliformis. The sequence goes on from CM062815.1 coordinate 1,027,392,564, forward strand.
TTTCTCTGAAGATGAACTACCTCTGTATGGAGAAGGGCTTGTAATCTATATTCATCCAATCCATTGAGCCGAAGTAATATCTCCTTCTGTGCATGGCTAAGGTCTAGGTCTAGCTGAGCTGCCATCCTTAGGGTGTTGAATTCAAACTCTATTGATAGCAAAGCCTTCTTCCCATAGACTAGTTCATAGGGTCTGAACCCCGTGGTGGTCTTCCATGTTGTGTTGAGGTCCATGTGGCCTCAACTAATTTTTCTACCTAGTCTTTCCTGCTACTGCTCACTACCTTGGTTAGGATCCCTTCCAATGCTTTGTTAGTGACCTCCACTTGCCCATTGGTTTGTGGATGGTAAGGGGTGGAAGTCTTGTGCTTGATCTTATGATGTGTGAGCAGGTCTTTAATCAAGTTGGAAGTGAACTGGCTGCCTTGATCTGTGACCAACTCTCTAGGATACCCGAACTTGTAGAATATGTTTTCCCTCAAAAACTCATCTACTTTTTCCTCTATCACTGCTTTGATTACTTTTGTCTCTGCCCACTTTGTCAGGTAGTCGGTGCACACAATGATGTATTGCTTCTGATTTGATGTGGGGTTGATAGGCCCCACAAAGTCCATGCTCCACTTCTCAAATGGTTCAAAGGTCACATGAGGCCACATGGGCATTTCATCCTTTGGAGTGGGTTTCCCCATTCTTTGACATCGATCACACTGGCTCATGTATCTCCTCACATCCTGATGAAGAGTGGGCCAGTAGTAGCCTGCTTGCAATATCTTGAAGGAGATTCTTTTTGCTGCAAAATGATCTCCACAAGGCCTGTCATGACAGGTTAGGATGATGTCAAATACTTCCTCCTCCTTGACACATCTTCTCAAGATCTGATCTGGGCCAAGTTTTAAGAGATTGCCACCAATCCACGTGAAAGGGGCGCTTTTCCTTACTATCTTGCTCTTCTTGTTTGAGGACAGGTGTAGTGGGAACTATGCTGAAACCAAGTAGTTTTCTATATCAACAAAACATGGAGAGAGTAATGATATAGAAAATAGGTGTTCATCTGGCATTTTGTCATCCACCATTCTTTATTCATCTGCAGGCAAATTCACTCTAGACAAAAAGTCAGCAGCAACATTCTCTTTACCAGGCTTATCAATAATTGTCAAATCAAACTGCTACAGTAAAAGCAACCATCTAATAATGTGAGCATTTACATCTAGTTTGTTAATTAAATATCTAATTGTAGCATGATCAATGTGCACAAAGGTTTGATAGCCTGTGATATAATGTCTGAAGTTGTTTAAGGAATGTACGACAGCTAGGAGTTCCTTCTCGGTCATTATATAGTTTAACTCTGCCTTTGACAAGTTTTTTCTTATAAAGTATATGACATAAGGTAACCTTTCATCAAATTGTCCTAAGGCTACTCCTATTGCTTTGTTCAAAGCATCTATGTGAATGTTAAATGGCAGGGCCTAGTTTGGGCCTCTGAGAATTGGGACAGTCACTTGCTTTCTCTTTAAGGTATCTAAAGCTTCTTGACAGTTTTCCGACCATATGAACTCAACATCCTTGCCTAGGAGGCCAAACAAAGGAGAGGCTATCTTGCTGAAGTCTTTAATGAATCTCCTATCATATCTGGCTAAGCCTAGGAAACTTCTGACATCTCTCACCTTTTCAGGAGGTGGGACCCTTTGGATGATGGCAATTTTGTTGGGTCCACCTGTAGTCCTTTTTGAGATATTGCATGATCTAGCATGGTCCCTTCAATCATAAAAAATTCACACTTTCCTGGACTGAGGGATAGGTTCATCTCAATACACTTATCTATAACTTTTCCTAGGTTAGATAAAGCTTCCTGAAAGTCAGAGCCATAAGGAGTAAAATCATTCATGTATATTTCTACTGCATCATGAACTAGTTCATAAAATATACTCAATACCGCTCTTTGGAAAGTGGCTGGAGCATTGCAAAAACCAAAAGGAAGGACCCGGTATGAAAAGGTACCCCAAGGACAAGTGAAAGTGGTCTTATCTTGGTCTTCTGGGCTGATTTGAATCTGATTGTACCCACTAAACCCATCTAGGAAACAAAAAAACTTTTTCCCTGCCAGACCATATAACACTTGATCTATGAAAGGTAAAGGAAAGTGGTCCTTTATAGTGGCTTTGTCAAATTCCCAATAGTCGACACAGATTCTCCACTTACCATTTTTCTTTTTCACGAGCACCAAAGGAGAGACCCATTCACTGTCAGAAATGGGATAGATGAATCTTGCATCAAGAAATTTCTACAGTTCTTCCTTAACAATATCTTTAAGTGCCGGATTCATCCTCCTTTGAGGCTACCTGACTGGCTTACAGTCTTCCTTGATGTATATATGATGAGTACATACTGAAGGGTGCACTCCCTTCATCTCCTTGTAACTCCAAGTGAAGGCATCTAGATGTTTTCTCAATAGGCTGCATAGCTCCTTCTCTTGGGAAGGAGATAGGGATGGATTGATTTTCAATGTTCTTTCTGGGCCGAACTCTATATTTTTTATATGGGAAGAAGTAGGATCGGCCACATAGAGATCAGTGAAGGGGTTGTTTTGGGTTTCTCTTACTATGTCTTCTAATGGTGATACATTGGGAGGTGGATTCTGAATCAAATTTTCAATCATATCATCCTCATCTTGTGGTTTTCCTCGGATGGCGATTTCCAATGCATAAAGTGGTGCAGAATAAACTTCATCCTCAACCTCCTCCTCCAACCAAAGAGGTAGATCATGTTCTAGCAAGGGTTGGGTAGGATGATATAGGGTCAATTGCTTAAACATATGCCCATTCTTGATGGTCATGTTCCCAGCTTGGTAGCTGATGTAAGCATTGGCTGTAGCCAACCAAGGTCTTCCCAGAATGAGAGGATGCCTAGTGAGCTTTGCCTTTGGCTGGAGAACTAAGAAATCCACATGGTACTCCCAAGAATCATTGGAGACCATCACATCTTCCATAATCCCCTCAGGGGTTACGGTGGAGTGGTCTAATAGCTGCAGTACCATCGTGGTCTTCCTCAGGGAGCCCTGGAGGTTAAGTTTGAGCATTGTGTCCTTCGTAATAACATTACTGGCAGCTCCCAGATCAATCAAGGTATGTGGGACCATTGTTCCATTGATGTGGACATCAACTCCTGGCCTTCCAGGATCCAGATATTTTGGACAGATTATCTGCCCCAACATCAGGTTGGACAGTTGTCCTATGACATTGGTGGTTGGGGCATCTCTCTTGCGCCTTCCTGGATGCCTAAAGCACTTCTCTTTGATCAACCTATTATAGATAGGCACATATTTTATGGCTTGGAGAAGTGGTATCTTCACACATAAATGTTTCATTTCTCCTAGGATTTCAGTCTCTTCTGGGGTAGGCTGGATTGTCATGGATAGTCTCTTAGGAAAGGGTGGATTTTCTTTAGGTTCACTTTCTTCTTTATCTTCCTTAACCTCCCTGAGTGGAGGTTGGCTATCTGGGAGAACTTTCCTAGATCACAAGCTGATTTCTTGAATCTCCACAACATAAGTTGGGCATGATGGTTCCCCACTATACACTTGTTGAGCCTATTTGTTGTTTAGGTTCGGGTCTGGCTAGGCAGGCAGTTGGGGTTGCCTTGGTGGAGCAGAAAGTAACAGTTGTGGTTGGGCAGGTGGTGGAGGTATAAGAGTAGGAAGAGAGTTGTATTGGGGCCTCCACCCTTGATGAGATGCATTCCACTGAGGTTGCGGCTGAGCATAGGATTGAAATGAATGAGTGGTTGGTTGGGCAAGATATTGAGATGTGAAGGATCAAGGAGGTGGTGTGGACCAGGAAGGATGACCAGGGGGGCTCAAAGAAGGTATGGAGGGGACTTGGTTGGGGTTTTAGTATGCCTGATATGTCCCTTACATCCCCTACTGGGATGGTCTAGGTCCATGCGACCTCCTTTAGTTTATGTAATAGATCTGTTCAATGACTCCTTCAGCCCCTTAGTATACAACTTTAAGTTCGGGCAAGGAAGGGCACTTGTCTGTAGAATGATTTTCTTCACAAACTAAACAAACCTTTATAGAGTTCAATGGGAATTCATTCCTAGGATTCCTCCTGATGCAACTAGGGAAAAAAATGGCCAAAGCCCCCTCTGCTTCATCTTGTTTTCTTTTGATATGTAAGGTATCCATTTGCATGGCAAGAGTCTACAACATCTCACTCTTGAAGTCTTCCAGCATGCTTCCAATTTTCCCTTTAATGGATGAATTGGAAGAAGAGGTACTTGCTATGGGTTGACTCACCCTACCTTTCTTTCTGGATGCTCTAGAATGGTTTCTAAAAACAGTCTTTATGTCCTCATAAGATAGTTGGTAAATGTCTCCCACAGCTAGTAGATGGAGGGTGTCTAAAAGGTCTTCGTGGATTCCCCTGAGCAAGACCAACTTCAGAGACTTGGGGTCAAGTGTACACCTGACCCTTTTGTAATTGAGCTGGAACCTCTCTTCGTAGTATTCCAAGGACTCATCACTTCCCATGGTTATTTGGAAGATTCCTTCTTTAGTATCTTTTGACTTACAATATTCTCGATACTTGTGGTTAAAGGCCTACTGCATCTGAGCCCAAGTTGTGATGCTATTGTCAGGTAATCCCATGAACTAGCGCAATGATGCATCCTTGAGAGTAGAAGGGAACAGTTTCAACTTTTGCTCGTCTTCTACATAGTAATAAGTTTGACAGATGACAAAAAACTCAAATAATAAGGTTTCAGGATCTTCTATATTCAGACCATGGAAGTGAGGTAGGGCTGAAGGGCTTATATTATTCATTTTGGTGTCCCCATTGGTCTCCCAAATCAGAAAGTTACCCTCTATTCTCTCTCCATTCCCCCTTGCATTTTTGTTTTCAACAATTAGCTCTAGAGGAATGGTTTCTTCTACTTCTTCCCCTATAGGTTCTTCAAATATGTCTGGTTGTTCACCTAAGGGTTCTTCTTGATTGTAGCCACCGAAGAAGAGCGAAGGTTGGATGTGTAAAGTAGTGGGGGTGTTGGGAAATTTTTTTCCTGAGTTATCTCTATTCCTACGAGGCATGAAAAGGAATCTTTTTTGGTTGGTTTTTTTCTTTTCTCCGCACTAATAGTACCTGTAGAAACTAAAATTGTGATTGAACAAAACAAATTACAACTAGCTGAAATGAACCTGCTAAATGGAAAGTTGCAGAATGGAAAAGGAAAGCAAGGAAATGCAGAACTAAAAGAAAAGAAAGGACTAGTCTAGTTTCGCTGAAATGAAATTTGCAGAATGGGAAAGGAAAGCAAAGAAATGCAGAACTTGAAAGAGAAGAAATGACTAGTCTACTTTTGACAAAATGAACTATTTACAAAATGTTGCAATAGGAAATAGAAGAAAGTAGTAATCACAGAATACTCTGATGCTTCCCCAACAATGGCATCAAAAAGTGGTGAGCGCTAGTATTTCAACAAGAATGTTGCAACTCCTGGGCTGCCAACTTTACTTTTATCGACCTGGTAGTTTCTAACAAACTTGGAATTGCCGATGTTGTATGCACAAGTACTAGTTCTTACTGTAGGTTGTCACTTGGTCAGTCCATGCAAGATCACTAGGAGCTCAAGCCAACTTCTATAGATCTTAGAAGAAGTTCTATGTGTGATGAAAGAAAGAAATATTACTCTACAAAAGCTATTCTAATTGTAGAAAGGAAAAAGACTGGAATGTAAAGCAAGACCTAGTAAACCCTAATTAACAAGCTAATTCTACTTTTGCCAAAAACACTATGAAAACCATGAAAGCAATGCCATTACCTACTCAAGGAAGTAAAAAATATCTAACCATGCTATTTCTAGAAGTAAATAAGAAAAAAACATATTTTGGGATTTTTATGTGTTTTTATGTGAATTTGACATGCATCTAATTTATTGTGTATGAGTGTGGCAGTGAACAAGTGGCATTAAAGGGTGGTTTTGGAGCTTGGGAGGATGGAAGATGGTGTGGATGGGTCCTAGGAGGTCTTAGGTAGCCTTCTGGAGGATTTTCCCACACTCGGCCTTCAAAAGAAAGCCTACAGGAAAAACTATAGGAGGACATAAAGAAATTATAGGAGGAAATCAGGGGAACTATAAGAGGCCTCTAGGAGGAGGTTGAGAGAAATTTATGCTATTTTGAGGGTGTAAGAGTGGGTGGAAAAGGTAGATGAAGGTTGGAAGGAGGTATTAGGGTGCTTATGGTCTACCATGAACCACCAGGAGAGAGAAAGATGATTGGGATTTCTCAAGGAGAGAGGAAGAATTTCTATGAAAAATGCAGGAAACTAAGGCAGAATTGATGAGAGGTTTGGGAGACCTATGGGGAATGGATCAGATGGAGGGTGTGATTGCTGACAAGCTGAACTACTGCTGGAAGATATTTTCTGCATAGAAACTGACAGTCAGCCAAGAAGATCAAGCAAGCAATGAAATGAGTGCATCTAGAAAAACAGAGTTTTGCATTAAAATGATCTAAACTATGATCTATGAAAGGAAATGTTGAGAAATGTTGCAATAAAGGAAAGCGTGAAAGAGGAATATTTCAAATGAGGAATTGAACATGATAAAGGAGATCTGAAGCAAAGCAAAACTGGACTATTAACCTACTAAATCACTGCAAACACTAGAAGTCCTATGATTGAGGAAAATCTGTGTTTTTGGGGTAGCAAGAGAGTCTTTGCCTCAAATCATGGTTCCAGAGGGAGGAAGAGAGGCCAAGGCACTATTTCTAGCCTTTTGAATCTTTTATGTTCACTTCTTAACCTGATACAGAAAGCACAAATGGAAGCAAACTACTAAATCATCAAAAGAAACCTATTCTTAACCATAAAAGAAATACATCTAACAACAAATTAATCTATAACTGAAGTAGGCATATAGATACAATTGAAGAGAATATTGGCTGCTTCGATTGGGCCCTAACCCAAGAGCTTTAGCTCTCTAAGGTATCTCAGTGCTAGCTCAAAAACGATTCCATCTTTATTATCAAAAAATAACAAGATTACAAGAAACTGTCACACAAACAATAAGCTCGAAATTTGAGCAGAGTTTACATAAGAAAAAAATCCAACCCTAGTGAGGCCCTAGGCCTCTCTACTTATACATCTGAAGCTACCAACAACTTCCTTAAAATCAGGGAGGATTGGCTCCCAAAACTCGAGATAACTATCAGTCATACTTCACTTGCTTGGTTGCCTTCTAGTGCATGATTCGTCTACTTGTACTCCGAGCTGAATGAAGGGGAATTCGAAGTGAGGAGTAATAAATGAGGGGTATTCCCTCCTATAAGTCCTCTCCTCTGTCTAATTTGATTTATTGCTACCATTTTACCACTGGATCCTTGGCTTTGACCTCAAAATCCATCAATAATCTGCATTAAATACATGTTAGACCACATGGAATCATAACTAACTCAACTCACCCTATAAGCATAAATATAATCAGAAAACCATACAATATGCTAAGATAATGGTTGATTTGACTAGCTTAGGAGGTAAAATGAGCCCATATAATCACCCATTTATGAGGCTCATCAAGTAGCAACACCCTGTCAACATGTTCAACATGATCCTTCCAAGGCTTGCTGTAGATCAGTAAATCATCAAAATATACTAACACAAATTTTCCTATGAAAATGGAATTCATCAAACCTTGAAATGTAGAAGGTGCATTGGTAAGGCCAAAAGGCATGACCAAAAATTCATAATGACCCTCATGAGTTCTAAATGCTGTTTTCAAAATGTTTTCAATCTTCATTCTGATTTGATGATATCTTGAACGAAGATCCAAATTGGTGAAGTAAATTGATCCATGCAATTCATCCAATAATTCATTAATGACAGGAATGGGAAATTTATATTTAATAGTGAACTTGTTGAGCTCCCTATAATCTGGACACATGTTCGATGATCCATCCTTCTTGTGCACCAATACTACTAGAGCAAAGAAAGAACTTTGACTAGGTTGAATTATACCAGCCTCTGGGATTTCTGCAACCATACGTTCAATTTCACTCTTTTGGGCATAGGGATATCTGTACGGCCTGATGTTTGGAGGAACACTTTCTAGAATCAAATGAATATCATGATACTGATCACGAATAGGTGGGAGACCTTTGGGAGTCTTAAATACCTTGGAATGATTGTCTAAGACTTTTTGGAGATCTGGAGAAATAGATGATTTCAATGTGGAAACATCTAGCGAACATAATTGTGCAATTACTCCTCTTTGTTCATTTTTTAGAAGCTTTGTCATACCGTTAGAGATGATTATCTTTCCTTGTTTCCCTGCAATACCCCTTACTTCAACTTCATTTCCTTCCGCAGAAAATTTCATAAAAAGTTCTTGAAAAAGCTATTGTACCCAAGGATTGTAGCTATTGGACTCCTAGTACAACATCAGCACCACCCATTGGAATGGAAATCATTGGGCTATTCAATACATATTCTCCCATGGATAGCTTGATATTATGGCACTTTCCAGAGCAATTTATGGTTCCTCCACTTGCAACCATCAGTTGAAACTCTGGTTGTTATGAAACCAACTCACAAAAAGATAGAAAAGAGAGATCAATGCCTTAGAATTCAGCCTCTTTGAGGGGGCAACCTCCTTTACATTACATAAATGAACAATTATTCGATGATTGAAATGAAAAAACCTCCTTTCTATATATAGGAGTCTAACCGAGTCACAATATAACCCAGCTGACCTAACAATGATAATATAAAGCTACAAAAATAACAATATGGGGACAATAGGGGCACAACAATATTAATAAGGGATACAACTACAATAGTAATGGGGTAATCAATAGTATTATAGGGACCTAACATGCCCCTCTCCTTCAAAAAAGTGTTGTCCTCAACACTTGAATAGTTTTGGATGCTTCTGTATAAAATTCTCATCCTCCCATGTGGAATCTTCAACGGATAAGTTCTTCCACTTGACGAGATACTACGAAATTGATCGATTTCATAGTTGTCGAGTTCTTGTTTATGTGACTGCTTCTGGTTCCAATATAATTTTTCCTTCTTCGTCAAGTTCTAGCAATATTGTTTGAACTAGGAGCTTGTCGCCTATAACCTCTTTAAGCATGAAACATGGAAAACTGGGTGCACTCGAGAGGCTACAAGAAGCTCCAATTTGTATGCCATAGTACCAATCTTTTGCAACACCTTGTACGGACCATAATACTTTGGTGATAATTTATTATCCTTCTTAGCTTGCTTGAGGGACATTTGTTTATATGGTTGTAACCATAGGAATACCCAATCACCTACATCAAAACTTCTTTCGTTGTGATGTTGATCTGCCTGTTGTTTCATTCTATTTTGTGCCAACACGAGGTTATCCTTTAAGAGTTGTAGGACTTGTTGTTGATGTTCCACTGCTTGAACCTTAGAATTTTCTCTTAAATATGATGTTATGGATGGTGGTTGATATCCATAAAGTTCCATAAATGGGTTCATTTTTGTTGTTGTATGGAAGGAAGTGTTATACCACCATTCAACTAGAGGCAACCATTTGACCCATTGTGTCTGTTATCAGATACAAAGCAATGAAGATATCCTTCCAAACATTTATTTACTATCTCAGTTTTCCCATCAAATTGAGGATAATAAGATGAGCTATGAGCTAACTGAGTACCAAGACAAGAAAATAATTATGTCCAAAGATTTCTAGTGAAAATGGGATCTCTGTCACTTACAATAATCTTTGGGTTTCCATGTAGCTTTTGAATTGTTTCCATAAATACAGTAGAAACTGTACTAGCTTTAAATGGATGTGATAATGCACAAAAGTGTGCATACTTGGTAATTCTGTCAACTACCACCATGATGACACTCTTTCCATCAGACTTGGGTAAACCTGTGATAAAATCCATTGAAAGCTCCTCCCAACGTTGGCTTGGAATGGATAAAGTTTGTAATAGACCCGGGGTCTTAATTGTTTCAACTTTATTTTGTTGGCAAACCAAACATTCTGCCACGAACTTTTGAATATCCGATTTAAGGCCATCCCAAAAAAATTCCTTCTTAACCCTGTGGTAAGTTTTTAAAAATCCTAAGTGCCCTCCTAAGGGAGAAGTGTGCAATTCCATAAAAATCTTTTGTTTGAGTTGGGAATTCTTACAGAGGTATAAGCGATCTTTGTACCATAACGAATCATTTTTCCAGCTAAATGTATCAGATGTACTGGAATCTTGTTGTAATTTTCGAATAAGTGCCCACACTTCTTCATCATTCTTCCATTCCTCCCTTGCTTCATTTATCCTATTTGGTTGGATAATAGAAATGGCGCACAACAATGCTTCCACATCCTCATCCTTTCTTGAGAGTGCATCTACCACCACATTTTGCTTCCCTTTTTTGTAGATGATTTCAAAGTCATAACCCAACATCTTTGTGACCCACTTTTGTTTCTCTTCAGAGGATAATATTTGTTCTAAAAAGTATTTAAGGCTATCATGATCCGTTTTTACCTTGAAGTGTCTTCCCATTAGGTAGGGTCGCCATTTATTAAGTGCATGTAGTATTGCCAACATTTCCTTCTCATAAATAGCTTTGTGTAAAAAATTTCCCTTGATTGGACGACTTTCAAAAGAAATGGGTCTTTCATCTTGCATTAAAACAGCAACAATTCCATTTCCTGAAGCATCACATTCCACAATAAAGGTTTTTGTGAAGACCGGTGCTTGGCACATTGCCTCTTTAAGATGTTCGAAGGCCTTTGTTCTTCTGGAGTCCATGAAAATGCATCTTTCTTCAATAATGTTGTTAGAGGTGCTACTATTCTCCCATAATTCTTAACAAACTTGCGATAATATCCTGTCAACCCGAGAAATCCTTGTAGATGCTTTATGGATGTGGGGATTTTCCATTCCTTAATGGCTTTAATTTTGCTAGGGTCTACCTTAACTCCTTCATAAGATACAATATGACCCAGATATTCCACCTCTTGTACTCCAAAGAAACATTTTGATCTTTTTCATATAATTGTTTCTCCTCCAATAGTTATAGCACCCTATCAACATGTTCAACATGATCCTTCCAAGATTTGCTATAGATTAGTATATCATCAAAAAATACTAACACAAATTTTCTAAGGGTTTGAAAATGGAATTCATCAAACCTTGAAATGTAGAAGGTGCATTGGTAAGGCCAAAAGGCATGACCAAAAATTCATAATGACCGTCATGAGTTCTAAATGTTATTTTTGGAATGTCTTCAGTCTTTATTCTGATTTGATGATATCCTGAACAAAGATCCAACTTGGTGAAGTAAATTGATCCATGCAATTCATCCTGTAATTCATCAATGATCGGAATGGGAAACTTATCTTTAATAGTGAGCTTGTTGAGCTCCCTATAATCCAAACACATGCACCATGATCCATCCTTCTTGTGCACCAATACTACTGGAGCATAGAAAGAATGTTGACTAGGTTGAATTATACCAGCCTCTAACATTTCTACAACCATACGTTCAATTTCACTCTTTTGGGCATAGGGATATCTGTACGACCTGATGTTTGGAGGAACATTTCCTGGAATGAGATGAATAGCATGATCATGATCACGAATAGGTGGGAGACCTTTGGGAGTCTCAATTACCTTGGAATGATTGTCCAAGACTTTTTGGAGATCTGGAGAAATAGATGATTCCAATGTGGAAACATCTAGTGAACATAATTGTGAAATTACACCTCTTTGTTCCTTTTTTAGAAGCTTTGTCATACTGTTAGAGCTAATTATCTTTCCGAGTTTCCCTGCAATACCCCTTAATTCAACTTCCTTTCCTTCCGCAGAAAATTTCATGAAAATTTCATGAAAATTTCATGAAAATTAAAAGCTATTGTACTCAAGGATTGTAGCCATTGGACTCCTAGTACAACATCAGCACCTTCCATTGGAATGGAAAGCATTGGGCTAGTCAATACATATTCTCCCATGGATAGCTTGATATTATGGCACTTTCCAGAGCAATTTATCGTTCCTCCATTTGCAACCATCACTTGACACTCTGGTGCTGGATATAGGAAGCAATTCAATTCTTTTGCTATCTTACAATGAATAAAATTGTGGGTACTTCCTGAATCAATCAACACTATTACCTTTTTCTTCTTGATTTGTCCTTCTATCTTGATGGTTTGAGGAGTGGTAATTCCAGCCAATGCATTACAAGATATGGTCAGATTCATTTCTTCTGTATCTAGGCTTTGTTCCTGGAGTATATCCTCTTCTTTTGACCTTTCTTGCTCCTTTTCTTCTTCCTCTTCACAATCTATGTAGAATAATTTCTTCTCAGCACACTTATGACCTTTAGTGTATTTTCTATCACAACTGTAACAAAGCCCTTTTGCTTTTTTCTCTTCCAATTGTTGTGGTGTCAACCTTATAGGTTGTGGAAGACTAGGGGCAACAAAACTTCCATCTTTATAGTTGTGAGTGGTATGCTTCTTGGTTGCCATAATTTTTCTTTCCATTTTTCTTGCTAACCTGAATGCCTTCTCTAATGAATTAGGTTCCCAAAGGAAAACATCATGTTGGATATTATCCTTTAAAGTCCCTATGAACACATCAATCCTATGCTCCTCTGGAATATTTTTACCCTTATGTTCAATTTTTGGAACTCCTCAATGTGCTCCATTATTGAACCATTTTGTTTGAGACTTATCAATTGGCTAAAAAAGGTGTTGCTTTTTGTATCCTCATAATGTGCTATCAATTCTTCTGTAAAAATTGCCCAAGTGATAATTTGTTTATGAGAGCAAAGCCATTGATACCATACAAACTGATTTGGTTCCAAATATAAAGTTGCAATACGTACCTTTTGTGTGTTTTGCACATTATTGAGATTGAAAAATTGCTCCATCTGTAATATCCATGTTGTGGGATCCTTGCCATCAAACTTCCTCATATCGATTTTTGGAATATGGTGGGTCCTCGGTCCAACATTAGCATCTATGAAATCATGATTAACATTTCTTTTGTTCTCATCATGAGTTTCCTTTACCCTTTCACCATTAGTAAGCATTTCTTGTAGAAAATTTGTCAAATCTGTCTTCAAATCTTCCATGCATGTCTTCAAATCTATCTTCAAATCGTCCATCTTAGCTTCCATGTCATTCATCTTAGCTTCTATGCCTTTCTTTAAAAAATCCATCTTAGCTCTACGCCTTTCTTTAAACCATCCATATTAGCTTCTACATCTTTCTTTAAGCCATCCATCTTAGATTCTGTTACTTTTTGTGTAAGTGACACTTGTTGCACTTGGTCTCGTAATTTTGATATATCATGTTGCATTTCTTCCTCTTCTTCATGATTCATGCTAGAGCTTTCAGGTTGCTTACTAGGTGTTTTCATTTTCTTTCCTCAGGGAATCAATTACCGATAATAATTCTTTACTATGCCCTTTGAATTCCTTTAAACTAATTTTTCAAACCAAGCTTATGCAAAAATTTAAAAAAAAACTACACATCTTTTTTCACTTTGTAGGAGCTTAATATTGAATCTGATGTATCTCTGTAATTTCGGATCATCCAGTTCTGAAAGTTCGACCTGCAGTAGCCATTTGTGTCCACTTTCCAATGCCAGTCGTCTGATCCAAATTGGATTATCCAGGGACGAGTTATGCCAAATCTCCCACAGTGACCTGATTATAGACTAGTTCAGTAGAGCGAACTTGTATGGCGTGCCACGAGTCACTGTTTCAACCTTTGGCTCTGAAAAATATAAAAAAAAAAAACTATAGTCCATCGTCTATCTTTACCTTCTTACGAAATTTCAATATGATTCTTAGAGAGAAAGTTATGACACTTTTCCCCAGGTCACCTGTTTGGGATGTAATTCAGGAGTCTGCAAAAACACCAACTTCCTCAAATCATATCTCTGCAAATATAGTGTGAAAATATCTGAAATTCGGACCCGAGGTTCAATGTGATTTCTTCTCAAATGTTTTTTTTTTTAGCTCTTGAAACGTTGCAGAAAAAAAATTATAGTGAAAATGCCACAATAACCTATTTGGAGCATCGAAACCCTAGAATCCAAAGCTCTGATACCAAATGTTATGAAACCAACTCACAAAAAGATAGAGAAGATAGATCAACACCTTAGAATTCAGCCTCTTCGAGGGGGCAACCTCCTTTACATTACATAAATGAGAAATTCTTCGATGATTCAAATGACAAAACCTCCTTTCTATATATAGGAGTCTAAGGAGTCACAATATAACCTAGCCGACCTAACAATAATAATATAAAGCCACAAAAATAACAATAGAGGGATTCTATGGGGCACAATAATAACAATATGGGGAGAATAGGGGCACAACAATATTAATAAGGGATACAACTACAATATTAATGGGGTAATCACTAGTATTATTGGGACCTAACACTGGTGCTAGATATAGGAATCAATTCAATTCTTTTGCTATCTTACAATGAATAAAATTGTGGGTACTTCCTGAATCAATCAACACTATTACCTTTTTCTTCTTGATATGTCATTCTATCTTGATATTTTGAGGAGTGGTAATTCCAGCCAATGCATTACAAGATATGGTTGGATTCATTTCTTCTCTATCTAGGGCTTGTTCTTGGAGTATATCCTCTTCTTTTGACATTTTTTGTTCCTTTTCTTCCTCCTCTTCACAATCTATGTAGAATAATTTCTTCTCAGCACATTTATGACCTTTAGTGTATTTGCTATCACAACTATAACAAATCCCTTTTTCTCTTTTTTCTTCCAATTGTTGTGGTGTCAATATTATAGGTTGTGGAAGGTTAGGGGCAGTAGCACTTCCATCTTTATAGTTGTGAGTGGTAGGCTTCCTGGTTGCCATAATTTTTCTTTCCATTTTTCTTGCTAACCTAAATTCCTTCTCCAATGAATCAAGTTCCCAAAGGCGAACCTCATGTTGGATATTATTCTTTAAAGTCCCTATGAACACATCAATCCTAGGCTCCTCTAGAATATCTTTTACCCTTATGTTCAATTTTTGGAAGTCCTCAATGTGCTCCATCATTGAACCCTTTTGTTTGAGACTTATCAATTGGCTTAAAAAGGTGTTGCTTTTTGTATCCTCATAATGTGCTATCATTTCTTCCATAAAAATTTCCCAAGTGACAATTTGTTTACGAGAGAAAAGCCATTGATACCATACAAACTGATTTGGTTCCAAATATAAAGTTGAAATATGTACCTTTTTTGTGTTTTGAACATTATGGAGATTGAAAAATTGCTCCATCTGTAGTATCCATGTTGCGGGATCCTTTCCACCAAACTTCCTCATATCACTTTTTGGAATATGGTGGGTCTTCAATCAAACATTAGAGTCTATGAAATCATGATTAACATTTTTTTTCTAATCATGAGTTTCCTTTACTACCCTTTCACCATTAGTGACCATTTCTTATAGCAACTTATTCAAATTTATCTTCAATTCTTCCATTTTATCGTCCATTCGATTCATTTCCATGCCATTCATCTTAGCTTCCATTCAATTCATCTTAACTTGCATGCCATTCATATTATCTTCCACGCCATTCATCTTGGCTTCATTTACCTTTAGTGAGAGTGAAATTTGTTGTACTTGGTCTTGTAATTTTGATATATCATGTTGCATTTCTTCCTCTTCTTCACGACTCATGCTAGAGCTTTCAGGTTGATTACTAGGTGTTTCCATTTTCTTTCTTCAGGGCATTAATTAATGCTAATAATTATTCACTATTCCCTTTGAATTCCTTCAAACTAATTTTTCCAACCAATCTTATGCAAAATAAAAAAAAAAAAAATTACACACCTTTTTCTTTCACTTTGTAAGAGTTCAATATTGAATCTGTTGTCTCTATGTAGCCATGGATCTCGAATATCTGAAATATTTTCCTTTGGTATCCCTTTGAGTCCTCTTTCTAACCCCACAATTCTGATCAAGATTGGATTCTCCAAGGAAGAGTTATGCCAAATCTCCCACGGTGACCTAATTATAGACTAGTTTAGTAGAGCGAACTGGTATGATGTGCCGCCTCTCACTGTTTCAACCTTAGGTTCTAAAAATGATACTCAAAAAAACTACAATCCTTCCTCTTTCTACAACTTCTTAGAAAAATTCAATCTGATATTCATAGCGAAAGTTATGACAATTTTCCCAAGGTGACCTGTTTGAAATGTAATTCAGGGGTTTGCAAAAACCCTAAATTCCTCAGATCATATCTCCAAGAATATAGTGATACAAGCTCTGAAATTATGACTCGTGGTTCAGTGCAATTTTGTCTCAAATTGGTTTTTTTCACTTCTGAAACATTGCATAAAAATAGTTATAGTGAAAATGCCATGATGTCCTATTTGGAGCAGCGAAACCCTGGAATCCAAAGCTCTGATACCAATTGTTATGAAATCAGCTCAAAAAAAGATAGAAAAGATATATCAACTCCTTAGAAATAAGCCTATTCGAGGGGGCAACCTCCTTTACATTACACAAATGAACAATTCTTATATGATTCAAATGACAAAACCTCCTTTCTATATATAAGAGTCTAAGGGGTCACAATATAACCAAGCCAGCCTAATAATAATAATATAAAGGCACAAAAATAACAAATAGAGGGATTCTATGAGGCACCGTAATAACAATATGGGGACAATAGGGGCACAACAATATTAATAAGGGATACAACTACAATAATAATGGGGGAATCACTAGTATTATAGGGACCTAACAACTTTAAACTCACAAAACCTCAAGAAGGTCTGATCCTTCTTTTGCATAAAGTAGATCCAGCATC
Source organism: Pinus tabuliformis (assembly GCA_031772625.1). Classification (NCBI taxonomy): domain Eukaryota; kingdom Viridiplantae; phylum Streptophyta; class Pinopsida; order Pinales; family Pinaceae; genus Pinus; species Pinus tabuliformis. Next base: position 1,027,409,384 of record CM062815.1, read on the forward strand.
TACGAGAAAAATCATCAATAAAAATAACATAGTACCTTTGTTTAGTGCGGCAGGCTGTAGAGAATGGTCCACAAAAATTTGAGTGAACTCACTCCAGTATTGCTCCAGTTCTACTGTCTCGATCCTGAAAGGAATATTTCGCATACTTACCCAAGGTACAACCTTTGCAAGTATTTGTTTGCTCTAGTTTTCCCTTGAGAAGTCTGGTAGAAATCTATTGCATGATCTTCAGGGCTCCATGGTGCAAGTGGCCTAGTATTCTATGCCATAGCTCGCCAACCTCTTGGTTCTGCACCATCTCAGCTTTGGAACTCAATGCAGCACAATCATCTACCTCTAGCTTGTAGAGATTCCTTACTCGAATCACGATTCTCTTGGTCTGTCCAATATCGATATGCCTCATGAATACCTTTCCTTTACTAAAGACTACATCATAGACTTTATCTTCTAGCATAGCAACAGACACAAGATTCTTCTTAAGACCCGGTACATACTTTACATTAGTTAGGGTGAGGGGAGCTCCATGCTCCCTCTGAAACACAACCGTACCTTCACCTAAAACACAGTACTTTCCATCATCGCCCATCTCGATCCACATTTGGAGATCCTTCTCCTCCAAGGTACTGAAAATATTTTTGTCACTTGACCTGTGGAATGAAGCTCCACTGTCCAGGTACCACACACATCCCACCATGGATAAAACCATGCATGTGATCAGAGAAATCCAACTCAAACTATGAGGCCAATGCCTCACCGTCAGATCCCTTCGAGGATCCCTTCTTGGATTTCTTCTATGGACAATTCGTAGCATAATGGCCCACTTCATGACAATGAAAACATTGCACTTTGGATTTTTCAAACTTCTTCCCACCATGGGAAGTGTTAGCTCTGCCACATGTTGCTGATACTCAAAATCTTAGAAGGAAGCTCAATCCTCGTTTCCTGCTCAAAGGAGGCCTATAACTAGTCATTCCGCCTCCCCTTTCACTCCGAACACCCTCCTCTCATCTCCATTTCTCGGGCTTGACTGTTAAAAAACCATATACTATTAGCCTTTGCCCTTAAGCCCAAGTGCAGAGTTTAAATCATCATATAACCTTAATCACACAACCACGAACTTTCGCAAAACCCCGATCCGTTATTTCCCTATCACATCAAATGAAAACCCGTGTGATTAAACCCCTGCCGTATGATCATCTTCGTCATGATCGGATGGCGATCGCTTCTCCCACTCCCATAGCCTAGCCGCACAATAACTCACGATAAAAGTGGTTTTTGTCACGTCCTGTCCACCACGCATCACCCGATGATAGGTATTGCACACCATTGTACGATTACCACCTTATGCCCTGAGGCGATGCGATAAATACCGCTCACTACCAAAACCATCCTCCCTGCCCAATAAACTCCACATATCTTTGACCACCGATGACTGTCGAATCTGTCCGCCCGAGATCCATTGGCTCACGATCATCCTCCACCTCATCTTCTCGATAACCCCTGCTAAGTCGTATCCATCGTCCATCTGCATGATCCATTGGCCGATATCCCCCCTCCGTTTTCCATACTGTCCATGTCCATAGCCATTCCATACTCCCGAAAGGACGAAGGTGGCCAATATTTGGTACTCTGCTCAGTTACTCCTCAACAACCGCATTCAACAGGAAGGATGGCCAAGAAGAGAAGGACATGCCTCGAGTAGTTAAAATACATTCAACAATTATGGAACTTCATCCATACGACACTTCACCTACTCGAGAAGTACAACAAAAGCATCCAAGAAGATCAATTTTGTTCACCACAGCAAGCAATTGCACTCAGAAGTTTTGCCAGGTAGTTAAAGCAGTTGGTGGTCCATTATGACCCCCCCACGCATAGAATAGCAGAACATTTTTTGTAATGAAACTCTATATATACCCAAAAAAAAATGTAATTAGGGTTGATGGTTGTTGTTTCGATGTAAGGTTCAACTTCTAGAGACTGTAACTGCTTTGATACTTGCAGCGTCGCGTCGACATTTTTAGCTAATACAAGCTTCTTTTGCTGTTAATTGCTCACTTTCGACCTCTTTTCTGTTATAGGCTATGCTTGATTGGCATTTTTTCTTGAAATCTTGATGTGTAGCATTAGAGGAGTTGTCATCCTACCTCTGTGTCATAATCTTGTATGTATCAGTGAATGTATTGATCAGGTTTCTTTTCACTTAGTGATAGAGAGCTGTCATCCTGTCTGTGCACTAGGGAATTAGATTTGCAGACCTTTTTACTGGTTTCAGCCAGTCATCACAAGGTCCTGTGCATCTGCTGGTGTGGTCAGTATTCTCCATATCCATCCGATCCTTAAATTGTGAGTAATTGGTGGTCTAAAGCCTTGTAGCCTGGGGGTGTTCATGCATGTCTGGAGTCAAGCAAAGTAGGAGTGGTTATCTGGCTTGAATATGCATCATTCCTTCCATTCATCCATTTCCAACATCAAGTTGAGTTTGTGATGTCCCGAGCACCTTCGAGCTACAACCTAGGAGAGTTTCTTGGGTTGATAAGATCGATTGGCACCATTGCCAGGGAAAGGAGATTAAAGCTCAGCTTTGCTGGGAAAACAACACAGTTCCATGCTTTGATGATAGACAAAGTCCGGACACATTTCTCGTTGTAATCATCTATCTGGAAACTCTATTGGAGAACCTACCTAGTGGCGACTCCACGTTTTAGTTCTGGCTTAGTTTGTGAGGCATACCTAGAGAAGTCCTTAGAAATCACCAGGTGACCTAGTGCTTGATCCTGAGAAGATTGCTAAGCAAAAGAAAACTTCACAGAAAGGAGCATCAGGATTAGGTAAGTTTAAGAAATCTTATGCATCTCTGAAAGATAAAGTTACAGCGGAGGATATACAGTTTGAAGATTTAGAGTCTAGCACTACTAGTAAAGAAATACCTTCAGAGATTCATACAGCTCCTTGTTCAGTTAGTTTCCCTTTGGATCTCATACCAAAGATAGCCTCCCATACAGTCCATCAATTTCCTTCATTTCTGTCACCCATTTGACTACTTCCTATTACTCAATCTACCAGTATCCTTCCACCTGGCCCAGTCATGGCAGGCCAACAAGCTCCCATGAAGATGGAAAGAATCATAGCTGCTAGGTATGGACCTCTGGTCTTGCCTGTTCCTTTGAATGCTATGCCTGCAGGAGAATATCGGAAGTATATGCCCAAATTCACTGGTACAGAGGGGGTAACAGCTGGAGAACACCTTGAATCTTTTTATAGTTATGTTGATAACTTAGATATTAGTGAAGATGATATGTGGATGAGATTTTTTGTCCAGAGCCTTGATGGAGAGGCTAGGAAGTGGTTCAGAGAATTGCCCCATAGGTCCATAGCAGACATTGAGGCATTGGATGATGCATTCCTGAAGCAATGGGGAGATAGAAAAGACATGCTCTATTACCATATAGAGTTTGGAAACCTAAAGAGGGAAAATGGGGAATCATTGCCTAATTTAACTAAAATATTTAACTGTATGTATAGTAAGATACCAGCTGTAGTAAAGCCTACCCCCACCTCTGTCAAACTCACTTATGCTAATGCTTTTGACTCTGATTTCTGCCTACTTTTGAGAGAAAGAAGATGTGCCACTCTATCTAATATGCAAGATGTAGCACTGGAGGTGGAATCAAATATCATGGCTGCAGAAAAGCTTAAAAGTCATGCTAACAGAAGAAGGCAAAGAAGTGAGGCTTCTTCTTCCTCTGCTTCATCTTCAGAACCCGAATTATACAAAATGACTAAAATGATAGAGTCATTAGCTACTGAGATATCCAAGCTGAAAGTTGAGCAGAGTTCTGGGAAAGCAAGGTTTCAAAACACATTTTCTCCAAAAAATCCAAATCCATTTAGAAGAGCAAATGAACAGTTGTAGATTATTCAAAGGGGTAAAGAAGCAAATGAAGAACAGAAAGTTAAGGCTCCTTTCCAAAATGTAGTCATGGAGGAGGAGCAGTTTGAAGAGGATGATGAAATTCATTGCATGGAAGACAAAGGTAGTGATACCTTTTTGACGTTGGCTGCATATGAATATTCATTACTGCAGGACCAATCAGCTAAGATTGGGATAGAGAGGTTGTTCTGCAGACTGGTGAACAACAAAGATATAATCTGAGGTCAAAAGAAAACAATGTCAAGGAGAATCCTGCCCAAAGAGTTGTTGTCCAAATAGAGCAACAAAGTATCAGATAGAAAAGACCAACAATTAATCCAATCATCCTCAAAGCACCAACTCAAGAGGTAAGAGGTCCTTATAAGTCCCCTTCCCCTTTCAGTTTTGAATCAAAAGTCCAGAAGTTAAAAATATATGTGCCTATGATAGAACTAGTAAAGCGTGAAGTTTTTAGAAAGCCCATCCTTGAGGCTCTTGAGCTGAAAGCCACACAAACCCCTACTGACTATGTCAATTTACAAGATGACAAGCCTGCAGTTGTGCTTAGCCCTATGATCTAACTTGCTGATAATAATTCTCCATCATTTGATGTCTCCTTGACCATCCATGACAAAGTCCTCCATAATCGCCTACTAGACATAGGGGCTAGCCACAACTTGATGTCTAAAGCTATCATGGAAGAGTTAGGCCTTGACATCACCAGACCGTATCATGATTTATTCTCATTTGATTCAAGAAAGGTGAAATGTATGGGGTTGATTAAAGATCTAGCCATTACCCTAACTCAGCTACCCATGAAGAGTATGATGATGGATATTGAGGTAGCAAATATCCTTCCCAAGTTTGGCATGTTGTTGTCTAGAGGATGGATTAAGAGACTAGGTGGGATATTACAGAATGACTTATCTTATGCCACTGTCTCAGTTTTTGGAGGAGAAAGCAGGAGATTGTACAAAGAAGCACAAATGGCCTACATCATCAATGATGAAAAGAATCCTTCTAATCATCCCATTTATGCTGTGGAAACTGACTTTGGAGCTTGTATTCTCCAAATTGAAGAATCCCAAAAGGCCTCAATGCATCTCAGGAAACAAATAAATTAGCCGAGGTTAAGCAAGGAGGTCTAGTTTGGGAGATGTTCTTTGATGGAGCATGTTCTAGGGAGACTGCAGGAGCAGGGGTGGTGCTGATATCTCTAGAACAAGAAAACACACATATGTCTTTTAAGTTGGATTTCCAAGTCACAGACAATATAGCAGAGCATGAGGCTCTGATATTGGGCCTTAATGCAGCTAAAGAAAGAGGAATCAAGAAGATAAAGATGTTTGGAGATGCTGATCTTATCATTCAGCAAGTAAACAGAACGTTTCAAGCAAAGCATCTAAGACTAAAAGCATACAGAGATGAGGTATGGAGACTCAAATATTCTTTTGATAACTTCTATATCTCATACATCCCTAGAGCCAAAAATCAGCTTGTTGATTCCCTTGTTGTGTCTGCTAGCATGTTTATTCCTCCCATGCCTCCCAGACTAGTTTATGAAGTCCAAATGAAATATAGGCCATCCTTGCCTGATAATGTCCAGCATTGGAAAGTTTTTGAGGATGATGATGAAGTGAATAGGTTTCTGCAAGTCATTGATGAATTTTCTGAAATGAAAATTGACCAAGAGAATGAAGCCTTGGAAGAAAGTCCCCAATCCTAGCTTAGAAACAAAATTGGCAAAGATAGCATTGTCCAACTGCCCAGCAATCATATACCTAAGGGTCTGGTTCCATTAGAAAAGTTGTTTGACCAAAATGATGTGCCTTATAAGGCTGCCCAAAAATAAGACCAATCTGCAGTCCGTAAGAATAATATAGGGAGTCCAAGTCAGCCAAGATACATAAATCTATCTACCCATCTATCTGCTGCCCAAAGTGCTGAATGTTGCAATTTAATGAAGCAATTTGTTGATGTCTTCGCCTGAGAATATAGTGACCTGAAAACATATGACAAAAAGATCATCCAGCACAAAATTCCTTTAGAGAAAGACACCATCCCTTTCAAGCAGAAGCTGAGACCAATAAATCCTTTTCTCCTTCCTCTGATTGAAAAAGAAATAAAGAAGTTACTGGCTGCCAAAATCATAGTCCCTCTCAGATATTCCAAGTGGGTAACCAACTTATTAGTAGTGAGGAAGAAAAGTGGAGAAATAAGACTCTGTGTTGATTTCAGAAATTTAAACAAATTCTCTAAGAAAGACAACTATCCTCTGCCCAAGATGGAGCATTTACTGCAGAAAGTCTCCGGAGCCAAAGTAATGTCTTTCCTGGATGGATTTTCAGGCTATAACCAGGTTGCCATACATCCAGATGACCAAGAGAAGAGTGCATTCACCACTCCTTGGGGCACTTTTATGTATTCCAAGATTCCTTTTGGATTGATGAATGCTGGAGCCACCTTTCAGAGAGCTATGGATATAGCATTTGTAGGAGAGAAGGATAAGTTTGTCCTTATCTACCTTGATGATATAACAGTATACTCTAGCAGCCATCAAGACCATTTGCAACATTTGAAGAAAGTGTTCCTGAAGTGCAGAAGGTTTGGGATTTCAGTCAATCCTAAAAAGTCACAGTTTTCTTTAAAGGAGGGCAAGCTGTTGGGACATGTTGTTTCTGCTGCAGGTGTCAAAATTGACCCAGAAAGAGTAAGAGCAATATAGACTTTGTCTGTCCCAAGATCAAAGAAAGATATCCAGTCCTTTCTGGGCAAGATAAATTTTGTAAGGAGGTTTATCCCAAATTTTGTAGAACTTGTGAAGCATATTACCTCCATGTTGAAAAAGGGGTCAGAGATCAAATGGATTGATGAAGCAAGAATATCCTTTGAGCCCATTAAGAAATATATTATGGAAGCTCCCACTTTAATAAGTCCAGATTACAACAAGGAGTTCCACATATTTTCTTTTGCCTCTGAAGACACCCTTGCAGCAGTTCTATTGCAAGCAGATGAAGAAGGCTCACAACATCCAGTGGAATTTTTTAGCAAAACATTAAGGGATGCTAAGCTAAGGTATGATATTATGGAGAAATAAGCATATGCTCTTATCAAGTCTTTGAAATCTTTTAGAGTTTACATTCTGCATTCCAAGATAATTGCATATGTACTCTCTGCTTCAATAAAAGATGTCTTAACATAGCCTGATGATGATGGAAGAAGGGCTAAATGGATTGCAAAGTTAATTGAATTTAATATAGAATTGAAGCCCATCAAGCTTGTCAGGGGTTAGGGCCTTGCCAAGTTATTGGCTAAAGAAAACTACAGAATATTGGACATAAATCTAATGGGCACAATTGCAGAAAATGATCAAACAGAGGAAGAGGAAGCAGTTGAACCGGGGAAAGAACAGTCATTAGCAGAAAATCGAGCTTCTTGTGATTGGTACTCTGCAATAGCTAAATTCTTGTTGAAGCTAGAAATCGCTCCAGGCCTTAGTTCAAGTCATGCCAGAACTATTAAGCTCAGGGTAGCAAAATATTGCATTCATGAAAGCCTGCTATACTGGAGAGATCCCTTTGGAATCCTACTAAGGTGTCTGGAGAAAGAACAATCCATTAAAGTCATGCAGCGATTTCGTTCCAGCATATGTGGGAGGCATCATTATTGGAAAAATACAGCCCACAAAATTCTCAGAGCTGGGTACTATTGGCCCACCTTATTTTCTGATTTATTTTCATTTGTTAAATCTTGCGACAGGTGCCAAATATTTGAAGGAAAGTAGTAACTGAAGTCCCTGCCCTTAAAACAAATACATGCTAATGGACCTTTTTAGCAGTGGAGCTTACACTTTATTGGAGAGATCAATCCACATTCTAGTGGCCAACACAGATGGATCTTAGTAGCCATTGATTACTTCACTAAGTGGATTGAAGTAATCCCTACCAGAAAGGCTGATCATAATGTGGTCATCAAGTTTTTAACAAAGAATATATTCACCAGATTTGGTTACCCACATAAATTAGTCACAGACAATGCATCAGCCTTCAGGGCAAAAGAATTGATGGACATGTGTGACTCAATGGGCATTAAGCTAGTTCATTCCACCTCATACTACCCCCAAGGAAATGGCTTAGTAGAATCTCCAACAAAAGCATGATAAAGATAATTAAGAAGCTGTTGGAAGACAATAAAAAGAATTGGGATTCTAAGCTCAAATATGCATTGTGGGCTGATAGAGTAACCATTAAGAGATCCACATGGAATTCTCCATTTAGGCTGGTATATGGCATTGAAGCTGCATTCCCTGTGGCAAAATTCCTGCAGGAAGGACAAAATGAGGATGAAGACATGGCAAAAAGGATCATTGATTTCCCAGAGGTACATCAAATCAGAGAACAACTAGTTGAAAGGTCTGTAGCACATTAGAAGAAGATCAAGGAATTTTTTGACAGGAGGGAAAAAATAGATAGTTTTCAGGTTGGAGACTTGGCTTTGAAGTGGGATGCACTGAAAGAAAAGAAAGGCAACCATGGGAATTTTGATGCTTTCTGGACACAGCCTTTTATCATTTCTTAGATGCAAGGGAACAATACCTTCATGCTGAAAAGTATGGGAGGAGAAACAATTTTTGAGGGCCCAGTTAATGGGCATTTTCTGAAAATTTATGTGATTTAAGGTCTGTTGGCCTTAAAGTTATAAATATGTTGTTTAACAAGTTTTAGTTAGACTCCATGCCCAATGGAACACTAGGAAATTTTTCTATTTTGTTTTCACAGGGAAGGCATTGATCTACGAGTTCTTGAGACCTCATAGGGAGGATCTCATCCCTAGAAGGAGCCAGTGTTAGCTCTGCCACATGTTGTTGATACTCGAAATCTGAGAAGGAAGCTCAATCCTCATTTCCCTGCTTAAAGGAGGCCTATAACTGATCATTCCACCTCCCCTTTCACTATGAACAACCTCCTCTCATATCCATTTCTCGGGCTTGACTGTTAAAAAACCATATACTATTAGCCTTTGCCCTTAAGCCCGAGCACGGAGTTTAAACCATAAAAAAAACCTTAATCACATAACTGTGTGCTTTCGCAAAACCCCGATCCGCTATTTCCCTGTCACATTGAATGAAAACCTGTGCGATTAAACCCCCACCATCCGATCATCTCCGCCGCGAACGGACGACGATCGCTTCCCTCGCTGCCATAACTTAGCTGCATGATAACTTGTGATAAAAGTGGTTTTTGTCATGTCCCATCCACCACGCATCGCCTGATGATAGGTATCACACGCCATTGTATGATTACCACCTTATGCCCCAAGGCGGCGCAATAAATACCACTCACCGCCAAAACCATCCTCCCTGCCCAATAAACTCTGCATATCTTTGACCACTGATGACCATCGGATTTGTCCGCCTGAGATCCAATGGCTCACGATCATCCTCCACCTCACCTTCCTGATAACCCCTACTAAGTTGTATCCTCTGTCCATCTGCGCGATCCAACGGCCGATCTTCCCCCTCCATTCATCCATATTTTCCATGTCCATAGCCATTCCATACTCACGAAAGGATGAAAGTGGCCAGTATTTGGTACTCTGCTCAGTTACTCCTCAATAACCGCATTCATTGGGAAGGATGGCCAAGAAGAGAAGGACATGCCTCGAGCAGTTAAAATACATTTAGCAATTATGGAAATTCATCCATACGACACTTCACCTGCTCGATAAGTACAACTGAAGCATCCAAGAAGATCAATTTTGTTCACCACAGCAAGCAATTGCACTCAGAAGTTCTGCCAGGCAGTTAAAGCGGTTGGTGGTCCATTATGACCCCTCCACGCATAGAACAACATAACATTTTTTGTAATGAAACTCTATATATACCCAAAAAATAGATGTAATCAGGGTTGATGGTTGTTGTTTTGATGTAAGGTTCAACTTCTGGAGACTGTAACTACTTTGATACTTGCAGTGTCTCATCGGCATTTTCAGCTAATACAAGCTTCTTTTGCTGTTAATTGCTTACTTTCCACCTCTTTTCTGTTCTAGGCTGTGCTTGATTTGCATTTTTTCTTAAACTCTTGATGTGTAGCATTAGAGGAGTTGTCATCCTACCTCTGTGTTATAATCTTGCATGTATCAGTGAATGTATTAATCAGGCTTCTTTTCACTTAGTGACAGAGAGCTATCATCCTGTCTGTGCACTAGGGAATTAGATTGGCAGACCCTTTTATTGGTTGCAACCGGCTATCACAGGGTCCTGTGCATCTACTGGTGTGGTCAGTATTCTCCATATCCACCCAATCCTTAAATTGTGATTAATTTGTGGTCCAAAGCCTTATAGCCTGGGGTTTTTCATGCATGTCTGGAGTCAAGCAAGGTAGGAGTGGTTATCTGGCTTGAATATGCATCATTCCTTGCAACCATTTCCAACATCAAGTTGAGTTTGTGATGTCCCGAGCATCTCTGAGCTACAACCTAGGAGAGTTTCTTGGGGTGATAACAGGAAGAACTAGATTTTGGATGGGACGCCTTCCCTTTCTCTTTCCTCACCTTACTCAATAAGGCTAGATTTTCCTCATCATATTTCTTTGATGAGGATCCATCTGTGGTGCTTCTTCTTATCTCCGCCTACATCAAATCTGACCAAATTCGTTCCCAATCTGGCAGTTTTTCTCTTCCATTAACCGATTCTTGGTAGCTATGCCAGCTCTTAGGAAGACCGAGAAGTGCAATACTCACCATGTCATCATCGGCTATCGTGATCCCTACACTTCCAAGCTTGTCCCTGAAGGTGGTGAGCTTGTTCAGATATGTAGAGATCATGTCACCCTTTTCACACTTGATTTTTTGAAGCTTGTCTTTCAGTGCCATCTTCCTCTAATCGTTGTTGTTATGATGTAGATCTTTCAGTGTTTCCCACATCGAAAATGGTGTCTCCTTCCCATGGAGGCTTGAGACAATGTGGTCTCGAACTCCCTCCAGGAGGATTCTCCTTCCTCTAGCCACATATTTCTTCCATTCTGCCAATTCTGTAGCATCAAATGCTACCGGCTTGGGGACTTATTGATCAATGAAGTCGTTTAGACCATTATCCTCTAATAATGCTTCCATGTGATCCTTCCAGTCTATATAATTCGAGCTGCCGTCAAGGGCATACTCAAGTCTTAAACCATTGAATGCCATTGGTGAAATTGAGATGTGATAAGAACTCGATTTCTATATTTAATAACCTCAAACTTCGAACTTCTCCCTTCTTGTATACTGTTCTTCGCTTTGATCACCTTTTCTCTGATACCTTGTATAAATTCCCACTATAGATCAACATATTATGCAATATACTAAAGCAAAATACAAGATCTAATTCTACAACAAACTTGCGGAAACTTAATCGAATATGAGCAAGATCAAATAGAACACATATAACTGAGAATGAGAAATAAATCACACATGAACACAGAAGAATAATCCGGGGAAAGCCTCAGCCTAAAACCCCAATCTCTGTATTATCATACAAGTGGAAATATGTTCAGATTACAAAAAGAATCAGCTCACAAGCTATCTTGCTCTTTCTGCAATCAAACAACACAGCTCACAGACTGAATAGACACAAGATATACCTTTCATCAGCCCTCCAAGCCTCCTATTTTGTTGTGCATTTTTTCTTGGGGTCCAATGATGCCATTTGTGTGATTGGCCTCATCACACACTCACTAAACTGAATAAGTAACTACGCAATCTCCAAGGAATGAATTCCTTCTGCATGCAAGAGATATTCACAATGGAATATTCATGCAACTAATAGTACACTATCCCATCATCTGATCTCAACTAGATCTCTGTCTAAAATGACATGCATGAGTTATTTATGAGAGAATATTCAGTTATCTGAAGTGCAACAATTACATGCATGCATGCATTAACTAACTGAACTCACAATTAGTTCAACAAACTATTTGAACTAATCTAACTGGACTTAACTCAGTTAACTGAGCTAACTAATTACAACTCAATATTACAACTAATCCTTGTCTCTTTAACTAAGGGATAAACTCATCAATCAATGGGATAACTGTTGCATGTCCCCACATAGACTTCATGTTTGATTTTCTACAACTAATTAACTCAAGATGAATTAATTAATTATTTTACAAACAACTGCTAAGATCAAATTCGAATTTTACTTCTCTATTTTAGTTCAGGGACTAACTAAAATAGGAAGGTATCGAGAAATGCTATTTATGGCAGTGCTAGCACTTTTATATTTAGCATTTCTTGTTGCTATTTCCAACAAGTAGAAGGAAGAGTTACAACCAAGAAGTCTGATCCCATGTTGCTCATCTAGCTTGAGTTCCATCCTTCATCACACCAAAAGCAGAACACTCCGGCAGCATAACAATACTTGCTTACAATCTCAAACCTCAAACCAACAGTATCTCCTTACAAATTCTCAAAGTCCAACCCCTGATCACTATGATGAGTGCTTAATTTATAAGGAAATGGAGGTGGTCTTGTCATGAATTGGGCATTGAATGGATTTCCAATTTGGGAGTTAGTTTCCATGGAGGAAGGGATGAGAGGATAGGAGGTTATTTGATTCATTCCCTATCCAATTTTGAGCTCATAGGAGAGGATAAGAGGTGGGAATCTTCTAGAATGATCTAGAATGAAAGAATATTCCCAGAACCCTATGAAGATTTCACTCAATCTCACCCAGCGCAGGTCAAAGTGGGCCTAGGTGCTCTATAGAGTAGGCTTGAATGGGCCTAAGTGCTCTACAGTGCACTTACCCCTGACCAAGGCTACATTGGTCCCTCAAGGAGTCATTTTAGGATGTCTTCAGGCCAAGAAACTCTCAGGAATGATGGCATTCAATGTGATGACTTTTCTAGGGCATGTAGCAACTGAATTAGGGTTTGATGAGCCCTAAAAGTACTGATCTGAATGATGGGAGTGATGTGCCCAAATAGACCTATAACACCTGGCTTCGTGAGGTGGAGGCCTTAGTAAAGCTCTTCTTAGCTTCCATAAATGTTTCCTTAGTGCGATTCAAATCAATGTCGACTTCTTTCTCTGGCGCTTTGCGGACCCATCCTTATTCTTCACGCAGTTTGCCCTTATCAGCACCAGTTGTCATTCCACTTCTTAGCATAATGTTAATGCTTTCATCTTCTTCATGGGTCTCAGCCCTCATCATCTGTAGATTTTGTGTAGGCTTTGTTTTTTTCTCTTGCATCTTAGCTATTAGCACTAGGAATTCTTCGATTGTATGGTCAAACTATCTCTAGTTTTAACATGATAGGTCTGTAGGGTTCTCACACTTTCGCGCATAGTGCCCTGGCTGTCTGCAATTGTAGCATATAATTTGACTGCAGCCTCTACCAGGTCCTCCTCCCCTGTGGCCCAGTCCTTGCCCCTGATATCCTCCACGTGCTCCTCTGGCACCCTGATCTGGAGGCCAAGCTTCTACTTTCATCTGGTATGTAGGTGTTTTTTCCATCATTAGCTCATAGCTTCGACAGTGGCGCTCATCATGGCCCACATATTTGCAGAAGTTATAAAACAAATGCTGGGGTGTATGGATGAACTTTTGATGTAAATGGAAATTATTTGTCACATGTTGTCTAGCAACTTGACAAATAGCACACCATAGCATGACCCCCATGCTCGGCCCTGCTGGGGCTTTTGGCTTTAGCGGAATTGGCCCCCATCCTGTAATATAATTTGCATATACTGGACAGTGATCTTTATCATGGCCTTGTCCTTGCACTTCAAACACTAGACTTCCACGTACACTTCTAGTTTAGTCTCCTTTTCTTTCTTCAAACTCTATAACTCTAGGTGTAAGCTTGATAATTGTGAGTGGATCTACTATACCCCCAAGGTCATATCCTGAATAGGTGATGCATGCAACCTCATTATGATTTCCAAGGCTTCTTCTTGCGTTCCTATCTTCTGTTGTGACAGAGAAATCCTCAGGTGGGGCAGAAGCAAAGCTATAAACCATTCGTGATGTTGACTATATGTGAGCTGCATGTTAGCTTCTCGAATCTCACACTTCAACCTTTTATCTAATTCCCAAGGCATCTCATCGACCCTCATCATGATTTATTTGAATCCAATTACTGACTTTGACTTGGAATTAGGCTTACTAAACTAATTGTTTAAAGCTACCTTAGTCTCTACTAGCATTGCAAGCGGATTACTGAACAATACTTAATATACTAGGTTAGCACGTAATCCTGCAGAGTGGTAACCAATTGTGCCTTCTTTATATTGTCATCAATAATCTATTGCACTGTCCACACAACATTCACAACAAACCAGAACTTCTCTGCATCTTCACTTCTTATGCCCTTGAAAATCAACATATTCATCATGTTTGCCATGTTGAATGGTGGTGGTGGAGGTGAAGGTGTATGCGGTGGAGGTGTGGGTGGAGGTGGAGTGGATGGATGATTTACTCGAGGAATCCACTGAGTGATTAGCTAAACAATGCTTCGCAGTTGAGTCTATTCGACCCCTTCATCATCACTTAAAGGAGGTCCAATCAATGTATTATACTCCAGCCTTGATCCTCTACGGTTTCTAAATAATATTCCACTTCACGTAGCTCTGAAAATCAAGCTAATGGCATCACCCATCTTTCACAAAACAACATTTTAATCCAAGTATTCAAAGATCTTAAGTACTTACCTCGTGGTCCTTTGGAAAATCTTTGCTCCACTTCACTATAGCTGACTGAGGTATCTGCTGCAAATTTTGTAACAAATCCTCCTATAATTCAATCGAGCTAGTGATCAATAGCCCACGCGATCTTGTTTTCAAAGGCTTCTAACCGTCACACTAATTCTGGAGTATGTTAGCCTCTTGTTGCAACAGGGTATCATTTTTCATGATTGACCTTTTTACATGCCAAATATGTCATACTTTGCAAGCTGCAGTGTTCCATATTTCCAGAACAGACCAAAGAAGAAAAGAAGTATGCAAGTCCAAATGCCACTGTTGTATTCCATTTTGATGAGTTGTTCCAGTTTTGAAGAGTTTTTCATTTCAGGGAGGTCCAAACAATCTAATCTTGGTCTCCCTAGGTTTCAATTTCTTGTTTTAGAATATAGAGAATGACATCTGTCCAAACAGTTTAATCTTAGCAAATTTTGTAGATAGGTAGAGAATCAAAGGGACCCAACTCTTTAATCTGGGCCCTTGGCAGAAATAAGTGTAGATTTAGATAGGAAATCAGAAAAAAGAAAATAAAAATTGTAAATATGGGTCTGCAAGTCTAAGTGCACCCAAATCAAAAGAAGAAAAAATGTTAGGAAGTAGGTTGGGTAGGCAGCTGTGGTTGCAGAATGGTGATTCATGATCAATTTTGTGTTTCAAAATCTTTATCTTTTCAGATCACAGTGCAGGCAGTTTTGCATTCAGAAGAGCTCAGAGCTGGACATCACTAACTCCTCCTTCTTCTAATTCCCCAAAGTCACTTACTAACTCCCCAAAGAGGTCAACATCTGCTTGAGCCTCTTAGTCTCATCATACTCCATATCAGTAGCCTTGGTGAAAGATATGCTTAACTCAAGGATTTCATTTCTCTACAGGTTCTTTTCCCCAAATTTAGCCTAAGGTCCCTGACCTTAGTGTTGAAAAGTGTGCAACAAGAAATGCTTGTTGAGAGTGCAACAAGATGATGGAGCTTAGTGAAAAGAGTCGCCTTCACTAAGTGGGCCCGCAGGCTATTTTTGGCGCAAGTCTATTTTTAGACTATGTCTATTTTTAGACATATGGATCATGTCTATGGATGATTGATCAAGTTGGGAAAAATAGATGGACTTCTATTTTTGATGAAAGTGTGAGTGATCACAGTGTGAGTGATTACAGTGTGAGTGATCACAGTGTGAGTGATCAAAGTCAAAAATAGAAAAGTCAAATATTATTATCTCACAATAATATTTGGACTATAAACTTAATCTTATTCTCTTGGAGCACTTCAGTTTGAGCTACGGAAGTGGCACATGCAGCTGTCAGAAGGAAATTCGTTTTTCTTATGAGTCAGTTGAGTTGTTGCATGCATGACTTCAGTTAGAACTCAAGTGAGTTGAGTTTAGTGGACTGGAGGTACAGTTGATGGAGTTGTGTTCAGTTTAGCTTTGTTAAACTGGTTGTATTTAGTCTAACTGATCAATAGACTAAAGATGAGTTGGGTGAATTAGTTATTAATTAATTCACAAGTTATTAACTCATAATGCAACTAAAGAATACATCAGTTAACTCAGTTGCATGTCAGTGCATGTTCAGTTCAACAGGGACAAGTGGTAGAGAATCAGATTGCTATCAGTTGTGACTATAGCTGTGCATGATGATTTGCACAATCAAAGGATTGAGTATGCCAATGAGTTTGCTCACGTATCTTCATGATATTATAGCTGTTTCTCACGTCCAACATAGTGTGGGTGACTATTTTGCAGTGTAAAATCGAGTTTGGGAAGCTATTCTCATCAGTTCTTGAGCAGGTATTGAGCAGTGGAGGCAGGCAAGCAGTGGAAGAGATTTGGAGATCAAATCTGAGCTGTATTGTGTGTAACAGGTGGAGATACTTGTGAGAAGTATTATGCTTTGTATTGTTACATGATTCAATCAATATAATATACAGATAGTGTGGGGTTTTTAGCGAGATGCTTTCCCCGGGATACATACTGTGTTTATGAGTTTGATTGATGCTTCTATGTGTGCCTGCGAATGTTTCTGCTTCTGTAATTTGATGATCAACGTAGAGGAGATTATTTATTATACATGTTCCGCTTAAATTGTATGATCAGGATAATCTCTGTTGAATATGTGTCATATTATTCAAAATTTCTACATGGTATTAGAGCTAGATAATTGTAGAAAAAGTTTCTACATGGTATCGGAGCAGCTTGATTTGTAGAAGAGATTTTTACAGGATATCAAGCGAGGATTGATCATTAGATCTACTATTCAGTCACGAATTCTAGATCGGAAGCAGTTGAGTTTTGTGCTGGTGGAATTTGAATTTAATTCCAAAGCAAGAGATAAAACTCAGAAACATTCAGTTCGAGAATGGAGACAGTATGCCCAGGTAACTCACGAGGTTCACTCAGTGTCGAGATGAGCTGGGAAGTGTGGGGGTTACTGTTTATGATGAGGATGGTGAGTCTAGGACTCCTTGACCTTCCTAAGAGTTGGCATAGCTACCAGGACTCGGTGAATGGAAGGGAGAAACTGCCAAATTGGGAACGACCATGGTCGGATTTGATGCAGGAGGAGATTAGACGGTGCACCAGAGACAGTTCTTCATCCATGCAGGATGAGGAGAATTGTGCCTTAGCGAGTAAGGTGAAGAAGGGGAAGGAGAAGGTTTCTCTTTTCGAATCTTTTTCTTCCAGTGATGGGAAGAAGGTTGACAAGTCGAAGGTGAGATGCTTTCGTTGTCACGATATTGGTTCACGGGTCAGGAACCTGTATGCTCTTGAGGTTCAAGATGCATGCAAAGCCTTGAGCAGCGAGGCAACTGATGGAGACTTGGTGGTTGAGAGGGAGCGTATATTACCTCTCAACATGCAGAGCCAGAAGAAGTCTCAGACGATTGTGGAGGAGCCACGATTGGTGCAGCAGCTTCAGGAGGTTGTGGAGCAGCCACAACAAGGGAAGCTGAGAGGAGATCGAGTAGAGACATCTACTCATCCAGAGACCTCCAGTAGGGGGAAACTTCGAGCCAGATGGGCTGAGGGATCGCATGCAGCCATACCTCCAGGTAGGAGGTGGGGTGATGTGGATTGATACTCCCAAGGAGGAGGGGCAGGATCCTTGAGGTACCCAACCTCTTGGATGAGACCTTGCTACGGGAGCCCCGATGTGTAGTAGCAGGAACTGACTGATTGGGTAGAGACAGATGCGGATGGAGTGGCAGAGAGAGCGACAGTGCAGGGAATCCCAGGACAGCGCATAGCTAGCAGGCTGTAGCAATGCGAGAGGCACAAGTGTTTTGCATAGTGCTAGGTGGCACAGAGAGGTGTGCAATGGTGCGAGATGCATGGAGATGTTGCAGTAGCGCAGATGTCAGAGAGGGAGCACTTGTCAGCTGCAGGTAGAGCTTCAGTATCAGAGGATGTTTCTATCCCAACAGGGAGGTCAGTTGGGAGGTGCAGTGCGGATGTAATGCTGGGAGATAGAACCAGCAGCAGCACGGATGCAGTCAGAGATCAAAGTGACAGAGGCTAGAGCAGTCAGATACTGAAGAGCACAGAGATGCAGAGTTTCAGTTGACAGAGGCAATAGCAGTCAGAGACTTTGATGACAGAGCAAGTGGACCGGCCAAATGTGTTGCATGGAGAACATTCCAGAGTTACAAGATCGGGTTTGAGAGGAAGCCTTTCTTGTTGAGAGGGAGTGTTGAAAAGTGTGCAACAAGAAATGCTTGTTGAGAGTGCAACAAGATGATGGAGCTTAGTGAAAAGAGTCGCCTTCACTAAGTGGGCCCGCAGGCTATTTTTGGCGCAAGTCTATTTTTAGACTATGTCTATTTTTAGACATATGGATCATGTCTATGGATGATTGATCAAGTTGGGAAAAATAGATGGACTTCTATTTTTGATGAAAGTGTGAGTGATCACAGTGTGAGTGATTACAGTGTGAGTGATCACAGTGTGAGTGATCAAAGTCAAAAATAGAAAAGTCAAATATTATTATCTCACAATAATATTTGGACTATAAACTTAATCTTATTCTCTTGGAGCACTTCAGTTTGAGCTACGGAAGTGGCACATGCAGCTGTCAGAAGGAAATTCGTTTTTCTTATGAGTCAGTTGAGTTGTTGCATGCATGACTTCAGTTAGAACTCAAGTGAGTTGAGTTTAGTGGACTGGAGGTACAGTTGATGGAGTTGTGTTCAGTTTAGCTTTGTTAAACTGGTTGTATTTAGTCTAACTGATCAATAGACTAAAGATGAGTTGGGTGAATTAGTTATTAATTAATTCACAAGTTATTAACTCATAATGCAACTAAAGAATACATCAGTTAACTCAGTTGCATGTCAGTGCATGTTCAGTTCAACAGGGACAAGTGGTAGAGAATCAGATTGCTATCAGTTGTGACTATAGCTGTGCATGATGATTTGCACAATCAAAGGATTGAGTATGCCAATGAGTTTGCTCATGTATCTTCATGATATTATAGCTGTTGCTCACGTCCAACATAGTGTGGGTGACTATTTTGCAGTGTAAAATCGAGTTTGGGAAGCTATTCTCATCAGTTCTTGAGCAGGTATTGAGCAGTGGAGGCAGGCAAGCAGTGGAAGAGATTTGGAGATCAAATCTGAGCTGTATTGTGTGTAACAGGTGGAGATACTTGTGAGAAGTATTATGCTTTGTATTGTTACATGATTCAATCAATATAATATACAGATAGTGTGGGGTTTTTAGCGAGATGCTTTCCCCGGGATACATACTGTGTTTATGAGTTTGATTGATGCTTCTATGTGTGCCTGCGAATGTTTCTGCTTCTGTAATTTGATGATCAACGTAGAGGAGATTATGTATTATACATGTTCCTCTTAAATTGTATGATCAGGATA
Source organism: Pinus tabuliformis (assembly GCA_031772625.1). Classification (NCBI taxonomy): domain Eukaryota; kingdom Viridiplantae; phylum Streptophyta; class Pinopsida; order Pinales; family Pinaceae; genus Pinus; species Pinus tabuliformis. The sequence continues at coordinate 1,027,428,886 of CM062815.1, forward strand.
ATCTCTGTTGAATATGTGTCATATTATTCAAAATTTCTACACTTAGCGCTTGCTGATCACCTTCATATTAACTACTAACAGTATTATGTAACTCCCTATCAGTAATTCCCTTCTCCTACTAAAACTATGTATATATAACTCCCCTATGTAAATATCCCCTCCCTGGAAATATAGCCATATTTTTCAAAGTCCGGGGAAAAAATAGTCCATCTAGGGCTGTTTTTAGCCCATTTGTGTCATAACAGGGGTTAGATGGCACCTGGTCATGCTAACAACCTATTCCCTAGCCCTAAAACCCTCAAAAACCCCCTATTTCGCCCCCTAACCGAAATTTTGTACATAAAATCCTAAACCCGCGCGCATTTAACCCATATTTTACCCCTTACCCTAAGTCCCAACTGTAAATATTAATTGCGCCCATTTTAAAACCCCAAACCCACTTTCCCTAAGTCATAACCCACCCACGCGCATATTAAAAAAGGTATATTCTTCGCATATTCCCTGTCCTTTATCCCGCCATCACCTCGCACCGACCGCCAATCGTTGGATCGCCCGCCCCACAGATCAACGGTGGGCGGGCCGCCCCATCTCCGAACCGCCCGAGCTTTAGCGTCCGGGAGATGGGCGGTATTACCGCCGTACCTCCCGCTACGCGTCAGCTCCTGAGCTGTGGCAGAGCCCCCTCTGGCAAAACCGCTCCCCCCCAAAGGTGGTGCGCCACAAAACCACTTACCGTCACCCCCTGCACAGTCACCGCTTACGACACCCCCCTCTGCCCAGTCACATGTCGAGTCATCTGCCTGCGTGGCCCACTGCCACGTGTCCCTGCCACATCACCGTCCTTACATGATGATGTCATGCTGAAGTCATCCCGCCATGTCATCATGTTGATGTCATCGTTGACGTCACCCGTCGTACAACGTCACGTCATGCTGACGTCCTCAGCATTTTTTTGGCGCGAAGGGCAAAAAATCGCACTTCGGAGCCCCGGGATCAGATTCTGAGGCAGTTTTTGATGAGCGATTTGTGCCTAGCGTAAACCGCTCATTGCTAGATTTTTTGGGCCTGAATGGGGAATCTTCTGGGAATATTTTCATTCTGCGGCCCCCAACAAGCCCGAAAGGCGCCGAAAAACCCATTTTTCTTCGCAAAGCTTGCTGGAGGGAGCAGATAACAGTTTTGAAGGAAGCAGAGGCTGAATAGCGGCCATTAATTTGTGAATAAGACCCATGGCACGTCAGAACAACATCAATTTATTGCCAAAGAGTATCAGAGGAAGAAGAAGAGCCAAAGAGTATCAGTCAAGATTTTTTAGGGGCTCGAAGCACCTGAACATTGATGAGGCCCCCCAGAAAGTCAAATCAGGAGGCGTAAGCCCATCCTTGCCCTCAAATCACAGTTAAAGCTTTAAATGCATACAGACAGCGGAGATGCAGAAGCCCATACACATTTATTTTAGAAAACGCTGCAGCAAGCCACCAAGGACAACATCATTTATTCAGTTTTGATACGGCGGCCCTGAGCGCAACCCGGGATATTTTTTGCATTTATTTCTGGATAGAATTAGGTTAAGTAGTCATTTTTCTTTATGACCTAATTAGGTCGAGATGTAATAAAGGAACTCTGCAGAGAGTTTTTTCCCTATATATACCACCCTCTGTATAGTTTTAAGTGTTTGTCAATTGAGAGTTTCACTAGAGACTCGCTGTGTATACCTAAGTTTTTCCATAATCAAAGATTGCTGAAAGATTGGAGAGCAAACTGTCTGTTGTGAATGAATGTTTATGGGGATATGAAGATGGAATTCTTGTGCTGCAGCCTGAAGCAATAAGTGCATCTTACCTCTGTTTATTGTTTACCACTATCTAAATAGCAGGAAGAAATAATAGCCTAGAATTAGTTTAAATACTCTCTATGCTCAATTTCTGCTATTTCTTTATGTTTTCTTCTGATTGAATTGGTTATGAATATGAATTCGTTCTGGCTCATGTTTACCCCGATTCACCTGTGTTTGCCAATTATCTAAGGATTCTTAACTGCCCCTTGGTAGCGCCCTATTATCTTCCCCTGTTAAGCATAATTGAGAGATTCTTAATTGCCTCTCATTACTTAGCATTTCTTTCCATCCCTTAAATCTGAAACATTGTTTCATGCTCAGCTATCTTGCTCCATTTTCCCTCACTGTTATTAAGGAAAAGCACCAGCAGTTTTTCTCCTCGACTCCACGCCCAATGGTTCGAAACCCTTAGACTATGCTCTGCCTCTCCACCTGAAAAATCAATTTTCCCACCAAAAACAAAACAAAAACCCTCTGAACTCGAGACCTAGCCTAAAATCCTTTTCAAACAAAGCTAAATCATAAAGAGAGAGCCCTCTCTGATTGTAGGTTGGCTAGAACCTACAGTCCAAAGATGGTTTGTGGTTACCTCAGCCGTATCCTTTTCCGGAGCTTAAGGACAACCTGAGTGATAACATAATGGCGACTCCGCTGGGGAATTTCCTCAGATAGTTTCATATAGTTTCACGAAGAAGGTAAGAAAGCTCCACTGAGAGAACCAGACCTTCAGAACTGCTTTTTTAAAGTTTATTTCTGATCTTTGATGGTGGACAGAGATCAGACACTCCAAAGTTGATCTTTCACCTGGCAACTCCACATCATCCTCATAATAAAGACTCCACTAGAGAGATGAACCCAAAAGAAATTTATGAGTAGATCAGGCTTTTGACCTGGATTATGATCCAAGAGATCATGTTCTTTCTCTTCCAAAATGTTTTGTTATACATATTGTTTAAATTTAACTTTTATGATTTTCCTTTTGAAAATGTTGAAGAAAGCCCTCCTTGCACATCAGAGCAGCATCCTTTAAATGCTGCTGATGCTCACCTTATAGTCAAGGGGGACACTACTGTCAAAGTAAATCATCCTATCCCTGTTCATACTGAACCCAATCATTTATCCCCTGTACACAATCCCCTGCCTCGTAAGGTTCCTGATAGATATAAGCCACTCATTTTGCCTCCCGTGCTTAATCCTTTGCCCAAAAATCATCTCATGAATCTCCCTAGATTTGATGGAGAGAAAGGAGTGACTGCCCAAAAGCAAATTCAGGCTTTTGAAGATTATTTGAACATTTTTGAAGTGGAGGATGAGGATGTTAGTGTTAGGTTGTTTTCCCTTTCTTTGCAAAGTGAAGTTAGGACTTGGTTTAAAGCATTGCCTGAGGCAAGCATCTCAAATCTCCAGCAGTTATTCAAACTCTTCCTTGATAGATGGATGATCAAAGTCAATTTCCTCGTGCTCATAGAAGAATATAATCAATTAAAAAGGATTCCAAATGAATCTGTTCAACAATTTTCTGACTGATTCAATCAAGTTTATCATTCTATACCATTGAATATAAGACCTCCCCCTGATTTGGCTCTATTGCATTATCCAACAGCATTTGATCTAGAAATAGAATTTCATCTGAGAGAAAGGAGCCCCTCTACTATGCAACAGATGCAGAACATGGCAGTAGATGTAGAGATCAATCTGAAAATTATGGAGAGGAGGTTGAAAGCAGAAAAAGGGGATGAACTTGATATCTTTTTAAAGAAAGCAGAGGAATTAAAGCAGATGTGCACAATAAAAGTTGAATGTTTAGAGCACCAGAACAGATCTGTTTTGCAAAAGGAAAGTAATGATATTCATGAACAAACCTGCCACAAAACAGATGACATATTCATACCGCCATACATGATGGAGCAGTCTTCTGATATAATGTATGAATATAATAGCTTCTCTTATTTCAACGATCTGCCAAAATATGATCAGTATGATGATGATTGTGAGCCTAACGACCAAATCAGTCTTACAGATGAGTTGCACCTTATTTTTGCAGAGAGCACAGTTCAGGATCAGCTGCCTGAACACAATGATCAAAATGCCCATCTCATCTATGAAGAAAAGGAAGAAAACGCAGAGTGTGTTGATTTCAATGAAGGAACTTTACCTTTCTTTTTTGAATCTTTTCAATTTATTAAAGAGAACTATCATGCAATTAATAAGCAAGTATCAGCAAGGGTTAATATTGACCATTTGGAGGATGATCAAATCATTGTTCAAAATGTATTGCCTCTAATTTTGTAACCCCAAAGAGCCATCGAATATCAGATTGAGGAAGACTTAGAAGCAGCAGCATATGATCAAATGATCCAAGTGGATCCCCTGCCTCTTTGTTTTCAGCCATCTGAGTTATTCGAAGAAGAAGAAGAGGAGCAGCCTACGCAAATCAATCAAGTCCTATCTGAGCTAGATTGTAAATTGCAAGCACCTCTGCAAGTTTTGAATGACTTGTCTGCTGGTAGGCAGAATGATGAAAGAGATCAGCGCTTTTCTCCATTAGCAGGCTACAAAGCTCAAAATCAAGTTGTTGATGATTCCCCAATTTCAAAGCATGATAGCTATCCCAAACTTTTGTACAGTTCTTCAAGTCAGTCCAACAATAATGTATATATGCTACAGGACCCTTTTGTACAGTTTCTTGTTTCAGCAAAGAAGGTCAGCAACTTCCTAATCTTCTCAAAGATTAATAAAGCCATATCAGATTGCAAGATCTCCATTTCAGGTAACAGCAAGCACAAGCAGCAGGGGCCATTCATGTTTATAATGCTTAAGTGGCTGCATTGGCTGTTTCATTTCACCTAACGGCAAAGTAAGTGCTGGTTAGGGTAGGTAGGTAGGATTAATAAGGCAACCAGCCAAGCAAATTTTGCAGAATACAGCAGCAATTGAATACAAGGCAGTCTGACCTGCTGTTCTAGGCTTTTCACAAGGAAAAGCCATCCCCAAGTGAAGCCACTGTTAGCCTCCTGTTGCAACAGGGTATCATTTTTCATGATTGACATTTTTACATGCCAAATATGTCATACTTTGCAAGCTGCAGTGTTCCATATTTCCAGAACAAACCAAAGAAGAAGACAAGAAGTATGCAAGTCCAAATGCCACTGTTGTATTCCATTTTGATGAGTTGTTCTAGTTTTGAAGAGTTTTTCATTTCAGGGAGGTCCAAACAGTCTAATCTTGGTCTCCCTAGGTTTCAATTTCTTGTTTTAGAATATAGAGAATGACATCTGTCCAAACAGTTTAATCTTGGCAGATTTTGTAGATAGGTAGAGAATCAAAGGGACCCAACTGTTTAATCTGGGCCCTTGGCAGAAATAAGTGTAGATTTAGATAGGAAATCAGAAAAAAGAAAATAAAAATTGTAAATATGGGTTTGCAAGTCTAAGTGCACCCAAATCAAAAGAAGAAAAAATGTTAGGAAGTAGGCTGGGTAGGTAGCTGTGGTTGCAGAATGGTGATTCATGATCAATTTTGTGTTTCAAAATGTTTATCTTTTCAGATCACAGTGCAGGCCGTTTTGCATTCAAAAGAGCTCAGAGCTGGACATCACTAACTCCCCCTTCTTCTAATTCCCAAAAGTCACTTACTAACTCCCCAAAGAGGTCAACATCTGCTTGAGCCTCTTAGTCTCATCATACTCCATATTAGTTGCCTTGGTGAAAGATCTGCTTCACTCAAAGATTTCATTTCTCTACAGGTTCTTTTCCCCAAATTTAGCCTAAGGTCCCTGACCTTAGCGCTTGTTGATCACCTTCATACTAACTACTAACAGTGTTATGTAACTCCCTATCAGTAATTCCCTTCCCCTACTAAAACTATGTATACATAACTCCCCTATGTAAATATTCCCTCCCTGGCAATATAGCCATATTTTTCAAAGTTCGGGGAAAAAATAGTCCATCTGGGGCTGTTTTTAGCCCATCTGTGTCATAACAAGGGTTAGATGGCACCTGTTCATGTTAACAACCTATTCCCTAGCCCTAAAACCCTCAAAAACCCCCTATTTCGCCCCCTAACCGAAGTCTTGTACATAAAATCCTAAACCCGCGCGCATTTAACCCATATTTTACCCCTTACCCTAAGTCCCAACTGTAAATATTAATCGCGCCCGTTTTAAAACCCCAAACCCACTTTCCCTAAGTCATAACCCACCCGTGCGCATATTAAAAAAGGTATATTCTTCGCATATTCCTCGTCCTTTACCCCGCCATCACCTTGTACCGACTGCCAATCGTTGGATCGCCCGCCCCACAGATCAACGGTGGGTGGGCCGCCTCATCTCCGAACCTCCCGAGCTTTAGCGTCCGGGAGATGGGCGGTATTACCACCGTACCTCCCGCCACGCGTCAGCTCTTGAGCTGTGGCGGAGCCCCATCTGACAAAACCGCTCCCCCCCCAAAGGTGGTGCGCCATAAAACCACTTACCGTCACCCCCTGCACAGTCACTGCTTACGGCACCCCCCTCTGCCCAGTCACATGTCGAGTCATCTGCCTACATGGCCCACTGCCACGTGTCCCTGCCATGTCACTGTCCTTACATGATGATGTCATGCTGACATCATCCCACCACGTCATCATGCTGACATCATCGGTGACGTCACCCGCCGTACAACGTCACGTCATGCTAATGTCATGCTGACATCATCAGCACTTTTTTGGCGCGAAGGGCAAAAAATTGCACTTCGGAGCCCCGGAATCAGATTCTGAGGCAGTTTTTTTTGGGCCTGGATGGGGAATCTTCAGGGAATCTTTTCATTCTGCGGCCCCCAGCAAGCCCGAAAGGCGCCGAAAGACCCATTTTTCTTCGCAAAGCTTGCCGGAGGGAGCAAATAACAGTTTTGAAGGAAGCAAAGGCCGAACAACGGCCATTAATTTGTGAATAAGACCCATGACATGTCAGGAAAGCATCAATTTATTGCCAGAGAGTATCGGAGGAAGAAGAAGAGCCAAAGAGTATCAGTCAAGATTTTTTAGGGGCTCGAAGCACCTGAACATTGATGAGGCCCCCCAGAAAGTCAAATCAGGAGGCGTAAGCCCATCCTTGCCCTCAAATCACAGTTAAAGCTTTAAATGCATACAGACAGTGGAGATGCAGAAGCCCATACACATTTATTTTAGAAAACACTGTAGCAAGCCACCAAGGACAACATCATTTATTCAGTTTTGATACGGCGGCCCTGAGCGCAGCCCGGGATATTTTTTGCATTTATTTCTGGATAGAATTAGGTTAAGTAGTCATTTTTCTTTATGACCTAATTAGGTCAAGATGTAATAAAGGAACTCTGCAGAGAGTTTTTTCGCTATATATACCACCCTCTGTATAGTTTTAAGTGTCGGTCAATTGAGAGTTTCACTAGAGACTCGCTGTGTATACCTAAGTTTTTCCATAACCAAAGATTGTCGAAAGCTTGGAGAGCAAACTGTCTGTTGTGAATGAATGTTTATGGAGATATGAAGATGGAATTCTTGTGCTGCAGCCTGAAGCAATAAGTGCATCTTACCTCTGTTTATTGTTTACCACTATCTAAATAGCAGGAAGAAAGAATAGCCTAGAATTGTTAAGGAATTTAGACTTTTGTGATCCATAACATTGTTTAGATAATCTTCGGCAAAATCACATAACCAATCTTTTGTTGACGCGTTTCGAACCAACCAGTGTGGTTCATCGTCAAGACAAGTTGAAGAACCAATCCGGCTCAGCTTGTTAAATAGAGTGTGCAGAGACTCCAACGGCTAATTTTGACCTAATGGTCCTAGTCAAACCACTAATATAATTAAATTAATAAATTATATCTAGTATAATAATTCATATTTATTAAATAATCTATATATATTATTATTCCAATATTATTTAAATACAAACAAATAGTATTAAATTACCATTTAGTTACATTAGGTAATTGTATATTTATTTAATGATAATTATTTAAATCTAATGGTCCCTTGGTAAACTAGATCTTCTCTGTTTGTTTTTTAATAGATGAATATGCGAATATATCATTTTTTATTTATTATTTAAATATAATGGCCCATTTGAAATCAATAAGTTATATATAATAATTAATATTAATTAAATAATTCCACCATTATTAAGAAACAAACCAATAGTATTTAGTAAATAACATAGTTAAGGATTGTTAAAGTACAAGTTTATTAATATCTATAAAAAGAAACTAACTCAAACTAACTAATATTATTGGTATATCATATATTTATCAATAATAATTTCTTATTTATCATTTAAGTCTAATGGTCCAATGGTAAAATTAGATCCCATCTCACGATTTTATAATTAATTTAATAATTAATATTTGTTAATTAATCATTATTTATTCGATACAAATTATTAACTATGTAATTAGGTAAATATATTATTACTTATAAGGTTTAAAAAAGTGTTTTTATTAATTAAATATATAAGAAATTAATTAAAGGGAGTTTCAATTCTAAAGGTATAGTAGAACTAAATATAAATGCATAAATAACGAAATTATGGAAACAAAAATCTAATCTAATTATAATATACCCAAATTAACCTATTAATAATACAAAAACCCCATAATAATAGGAAACAAACAGAGAAGATCTAGTTTACCAAGGGACCATTAGATTTTAATAATTATCATTAAATAAATATACAATTACCTAATGTAACTAAATGGTAATTTAATACTATTTGTTTGTATTTAAATAATATTGGAATAATAATATATATAGATTATTTAATAAATATGAATTATTATACTAGATATAATTTATTAATTTAATTATATTAGTGGTTTGACTAGGACCATTAGGTCAAAATTAGCCGTTGGAGTCTTTGCACACTCTATTTAACAAGCTGAGCTGGATTGGTTCTTCAACTTGTCCTGACGATGAACCACACTAGTTGGTTCGAAACACGTCGACAAAAGATTGGTTATGTGATTTTGCCGAAGATTATCTAAGCCTAGAATTAGTTTAAATACTCTCTATGCTCAATTTCTGCTATTTCTTTATGTTTTCTTCTTATTGAATTGGTTATGAATATGAATTCCTTCTGGCTCATGTTTACCCCGATTCACCTGTGTTTGCCAATTATCTAAGGATTCTTAACTGCCCCTAGGTAGCGCCTTGTTATCTTCCCTGATTAAGCATAATTGAGAGATTCTTAATTGCCTCTCATTACTTAGCATTTCTTTCCATCCGTTAAACTTGAAACATTGTTTCATGCTCAGCTATCTTGCTCCATTTTCCCTCACTGTTATTAAGGAAAAGCACCAGCAGTTTTTCTCCTCGACTCCACACCCAATGGTTCGAAACCCTTAGACTATGCTCTGCCTCTCTACCTAAAAAATCAATTTTCCCACCAAAAACAAAACAAAAACCCTCTGAACTCGAGACCTAGCCTAAAATCCTTTTCAAACAAAGCTAAATCATAAAGAGAGAGCTCTCTCTGATTGCAGGTTGGCTAGAACCTGCAGTCCAAAGTTGGTTTGTGGTTACCTCGGCCGTATCCTTTTCCGGAGCTTAAGGACAACCTGAGTGATAACAGAGTACATGCTATAGGATTATCGAGCTTACACCTTCCTTGGCTATCTATCAGCTTAGCCAACCATTAATATAGCTCAATGGGGAAGGTGCAGAAGAAGGCCTCATGTATCTCTGTATACAGAGACTTGTTCAACCACTCTTCATTTGATATGCATCGATTCATGTTTTCTTGCACCGCAAACTTGTGAATCTTCTGATTCAACCACTTTTCAATCTCTGTCTTGGTCAAATTCCAAGATGTGACATCACACTTCTCTTTCAAGCAAATCCCGGTCCTAGCAACAGAACCATTTATTGGCTTAAGGGGTCCTGGCCGAAGTTTGGAGTTAGCTATGCCAACCAACAAGACTCTACACTACTGGCCCTTTCAACAACAACCTGTTAGTGCCTAAATCTACCTCAGACTGAGAAAGGTAGGATCTAGGGTAACATCAAACCACGCTTAACCTGGTAGCTAGCCCTACCAGGTTAGGAGAGGGCTCTCTCCTTGTCAATCTCAACAAAATATGATCAATGAGGGCTTGAGATGACAGATATGAATACTGATCTTAGGTTAGGTATGTGTGCAAAAGAGATTGATTGAATAAAATGATGTTTTTGTTGGCTCAAATGGAAAAGCATATTTTGGGTGCGGGAAATGAGGCTCTGTTTTGCAGAGATCTCAATGGGGCAAGGTAGGCAACTAATTTGACACTTTAAATTGAATGAGATGGAGAGATTATACTGTTGAGGAGTTGAAGAGGGCAAGAAAGCTCTGGGATCCTCTTCAAACAGCTGAAAACATCAAAAGCTAAAGCAAACCCTAGGTACAACACTGCATTTTCGATGGATTCTACCTTTTCTCTTGTTTGTTTTAGTTAAGAAGAAACAAGATAGATAATGGCATACATAACACATAATTAAATTCACAATTACAGAAGAAAGCACTATACCAAAACAAAATGCCACATGAATCCCAAAGAGTGCTGCAAACCCTAATCTCAATTCCTTAGCCAAAATGCTGATATGTGTATACAATGAAGCTCCTTGATTTCTCAAAAGTCCAAAATTCTACCAAATTCCAACCCCTACACTATGAAATTCATAAAATATTTACATTTTCTCATCCTTATACTAAGGGATTGAGCTCAACCATTTTCTTCAAAATAGAATCAGTTACATTAAACTTGGGCCGAATTTCTGAAAATAGGTGTTGAAGATGAACTTGTATCTCCTAAACCATAGAACCTGTTACAAAACAGAAAGAATTTGTTGTAGATAAGGTCATTTTGGAGAAAAACCTCTCTCAAATTTGGTAAATTATTTTCCAGTTGCTCGCAATATTTTCCACAAAATCATCTCTAAAACAGAAAATCATTAAAAATTTAAATCTGTGAAAATGAGCTGTAAATATCTAGTCACATATCCCAATTTGTGACAGTTGTGAATAAACTGAAAGAGGGTTTTGTTATATGGCTCATTTTTAACAAAAACCTCCTTGGGTTTTGTAAAATTACTTTCCATCTGTTGTAAAATGGCCTTGCACTAAAATTACTAAAACAGTAAAAAATATGAAAAATTTTCTTTGTTTTAATGTAAGCTCCAAATATCACTGTATATCTCCCACATAGTAGCACCTGTACATAAAATGAAGGAGGTTTTTTTTATTTGGTATGTGATAAAAAAAATCTCTTTCATTTTTGAAAAATTCCTTACCATCATTTCACAAACTGATTTTGTACTAAACTTGTCATTGTGTGCAGCCACTGACCTCAAAACATGCATAACCAAGAATCACTCATTCATTTCGATCATATCTTCTAATCCGACAGCCAATTACGGGAGTGTGATATACCATTGGAAATATTTTTCTGAGCTTCTTCTGATGGATAGACTTGTGACATGTTTTGTGTTGAACATCATGTTCAAAATATCTAACAAAATCAAACATAGTAAGAGCTCATGTTGATCCTTGGTGACACGCTGCGAACACCAGAACTAACATTGGCTCCATTAGGGATGGTAGCTCTTTGGAGGTGTCAAGAACACCATGACCAAGTGCCTCATCCATTGGGCATGGAGTAAAACAATTGTAAACGCAAAACAACTCATACAAATCCAAAAACATATACATACTGCAACCTGTACATAAACAAATACTGAAAACTGAAATGCTGCCTCGGGTAGCTTATTTATGTACAAATCTAACCCACTTTGCTGAAAAATTGATAGATTAGGTAACTGTGACAAGGATACTGCTTGAAAGTTCTTCAACTAGGACACAGATGTAAATTCTGACAGCCATACATGCACATAACGAGTCTAGTTATGTAAAAAACAATCTGACTTATCATTCAAACTGAAAAAATACTCCATATATGTTACAATAGGATCAAAGAAACCAAACTCTATATTCTGCCCTAACTCCTCAACACAGACCGCCAACTACAAACTGTCAATGCAAACATCCATGGGCAACTTTATTGTTTCTTGTTTTGAAGGAGGGAGAGTTTCCAAGAACTTTTTGGGATCTCGGAATTCATATGATTGGATCTAATCATTTAAATACTAAATCTCCTTCTCAAATTTTTCAACAACTAACTCAGAGAAACCAGTTTTAGCTTTAGGAGGAAACTTCGGATATCTCAAACATTGAAGCATGGCAATGAAAAATACTTCATCAATTTCAATATCCACTAACTGATCTCTAACTTCTTTTAAAGCTTCACAAAACACAGGGTCTACCACATACCCTACCATTTTATTTTTGTGCATGAACGGATTAGTGAGCGCTAGAATCTCTGGATTGAGTTGGAGTCGCCATGTGAATGTTTCAGCCTTCATATGTGTCTGACTGTTTTCCACCATCAACAATCAGATCTAACTTGATACATGTATTGGGGCAATTTGCAAGTTAGATATTCCGTTTATAAGACTAGACCAGAGATTAACTGAAGTAGCTTTTATCTACTTGCGCTAATGCAAAGCAAAAGCGTTTCGAAGGCTACCTAGCTAATCTTCAAACTCTGTCTTTAGTTTATAAAACAAAGAACACTAAAAAACATACAATTTCTTCCCCGGTATGGTCACCACTATGTTAGTGCCTAAATCTACCTCAGGCTGAGAAAGGTAGGATCTAGGGTAACATCAAACCATGCTTAACCTGGTAGCTAGCCCTACAAGGTCGAGAGAGGGATCTCTCCTTATCAATCTCAGCAAAATATGATCAATGAGGGCTTGAGATGATAGATATGAATACTGATATTAGGCTAGTTATGTGTGCAAAAGAGTTTGATTGAATAAAATGATGTTTTTGTTGGCTCAAATGGAAAAGCAGATTTTGGGTGCGGGGAATAAGGCTCAGTTTTGCAGAGATCTCAATGGGGCAAGGTAGGCGACTGATTTGGCACTTTAAATTGAATGAGATGGAGAGGTTATACAGGTGAGGAGTTGAAGAGGGCAAGAAAGCTCTGGGATCCTCTTCAAATAGCTGAAAACATCAAAAGCTAAAGCAAACCCTAGGTACAACACTGCATTTTCAATGGATTCTACCTTTTCCCTTGTTTGTTTTAGTTAAGAAGAAACAAGATAGATAATGGCATACATAACACATAAGTAAATTTACAATTATAGAAGAAAGCACTATACCAAAACAAAATGCCACATGAATCCCAAAGAGTGCTTCAAACCCTAGTCTCAATTCCTTAGCCAAAATGCTGATATGAGTATACAATGAAGCTCCTTGCTTTCTCAAAAGTTGATGAGCCCCAAAAATGAGTAATTATATGGGCTCATTCAGCCTCCTAATTTGACTTAATCCACCATTATCATTAGTTTATTGCATGTTTTTTATTATATTTATGCTAATAGAGTGAATTGGGTTAGTCATTATGCCAACAAGTCTAATGTGTGCTTTATGCAGATTTTTAGTCAATTTTGAGACAAAATCAAAGGTTTAAATGAGCACTTGGCAGCCAAATTCGTGGAGAGGATTTGTAGCAAGGTGTCCCCCTCATTTATGATCTCTTACCTCGAATTCTCCACCAGCAGCTCAGAGTTCAAGGGCCACCACATCGATTATCACAAGGGCAGCAGAGCAAGGGCTAGTAAAGTTGTTGTTAACTGCAAGTTTTGGCAGCCGAGTTCCTAAAGTTTAGGAGGGTTGTTTGGGTCCTCAATTTGTATAAATAAAAAGGCCTAGAGCCTCAGCTTACTTAGCTAGTTGGCAGTTCGATTTTAGTCATTTTTTAGGCAGTAGGTTAGCTCTGCATTTCAGCACATTTGCAAACCTTTTCTTGTAGACAGTTTTTGGGATGTAACTATTCTTTTGATCAATAAAGATGAATATAGATTCGCACCAGCTCTAATCTTCCTTAGGAGGCTGTAGCTCTTGGATTTGGTCACATCCCAAGTGCCCAGTACCTCCTTTGTGCACTTTTATGTGTCTTTGCTGCCTTCTTAGAATAAAATCTGTTATTTAGATGAAAATTTTGTTTTGTTATTTAGGTTGTATTTGATGATTAAAATAGATTTTCATGCTTCAGGTTGATTTGACAATTTGAGTACAGAAAAGATCTTCAAAAAATGCCATCAAGCAATCCTTGATCTCACCTCTCCCTCCTTGGGACCATGAGCTGAGACCAAGGCATACTTGCTGCCATAAAAACACTGTTCTTGCTTCTTCATGCAGCTGCTAGTGTTAGATTCTTAGTTGCAAAAGTTAGTACCAGTTGTGATTACATGCTTAGATCCATTCTTGCTTGGTTTCCATAGTTTTTTTACATGATTTGCTGCCAATAAACTTATGTTCACCATGTTTATGGTTTCTAGGTCAAATTAGGTCAAAATAGCTAGATCTTTGGTTTTCTTAGTCTTTGTTTATTAGTTTTGGAAAATAATGTGCAGAACAACTGTGATATCTCTTTGCCTACCCTTACTCCATCAATACAACCTGCTCTGTCCTCTAACTCTGATTCTTTCCTTTCATCTGCCACATTTTCTCACTTTGTCCTAAGCCCTACAGTCTTGTGCAACATTACTTCTCCTATCTTCGAACAAACCCAATAGCCTTAATCAATCCTCAGCCTCATGCACCAGGTCCTAGACCTCTTCACAGCCTCATCCAACCTCCATTTCCACTTTCCCACATGTTTTTCCTCCATAAACCCTCAAAAATCCTCTCTCGGATCATCCTATAGAAACATCCTGTAGAAGCTACAGTACATCCTGTAGAACCCCTGTAGACTTCTTGTAGAAGCTCATGAAAGTGGTTTATTGAGATCCGATCACTGTGAAACTCTCTGGAAGGGTGATAGGGACCCCTTAGGCCATCTTCTAACCTTCCCAACCTCCTGAAAGCATTTCCTTTCGCCAATCCACCTCTGCACAGTCAAAAACAGTTAACGCACATGCATAATAATTCTGCCAACTTACTCAAAAATACAAAAAGATGTTTCTTCATATTTCACTTCAGAAGTAGCTTAGACACATGCACTTAACTTTCCAAGGAATCAATGGCATATTTTTTAGTAGCTCTCATCCTTTTTCTTGCATCAGTAGGGCTAGTTGGTAAAACTAGTGTTTGCTAGGATTTGCATTTCCATTCAGCTTTTTAGTTTCTTTTTGTAAGTAGATTAGCCTCCTTCGAGTTAGCTTTCATCCATCAGTTAAAAGCTTCTTCTAAGAGCTCATAGAAGCTGGCTTAAGCTCCTATTGGAATTGTGCCAGCTGATCAAGTGACAGCCGCGACAAGAGCTAGTACTTGTGCATATAGCACTGTCGCTTCCAAGTTTGTTACAAACTACCGGGTTGATAAAATTAAAGAAGGGAGTTCCAGGAGTTGCAGCATTATTGCTACAATACTGGGGCTCACCAAAAGTCCAACCTTCTACCAAATTCCAACCCCTACACTATAAAATTCATAAAATATATACATTTTCTTATCCTTATACTAAGGGATTGATCTCAACCATTTTCTTCAAAATAGAATCAGTTACATTAAACTTGGGCCGAATTTCTGAAAATAGTTGTTGAAGATGAACTTGTATCTCCTAAACCGTAGCACCTGTTACAAACCTGAAAGAGGTTTTTGTAGATAAGGTCATTTTGGAGAAAAAAATCCCTCAAATTTTGGAAATTCATTTCCAGTTGCTCGAAATTCGTTCCACAAAATCATCTCTAAAACAGAAAATCATTAAAAATTTAAATCTGTGAAAATGTGTTGTAAAGATCTAATCACATATCCCAATTCGTGACACCTATGAATAAAATGAAAGAGGTTTTTGTTATATGGCTCATTTTTAACAAAAAAACCCTTGGGTTTTGCAAAATTACTTTCCATATGTTGTAAAATGGCTCCGCACTAAAATGACTAAAACAGTGAAAAATATGAAAAATCTGCTTTGTTTTAATGCAAGTTCCAAATATCACTGTATATCTCCCACATAGTAGCACCTGTGCATAAATTGAAGGAGGTTTTTTTTATTTGGTATGTGATAAACAAAAACCTCTTTCATTTTTGAAAAATTCCATACCATTATTTCACAAACGGATTTTGTACTAAACTTGTCATTATGTGCAGCAACTGACCTCAAAACATGCATAACCAAGAATCAGTCATTCATGTTGATCATATCTTCTAATCTGGGAGCCGGTTACGGGAGTGTGATATACTGTTGGAAAGATTTTTCCGAGCTTCTTCTGATGGACACACTTGTGACATGTTTTTTGCTAAACATCATGTGCAAAACATCTAACAAAACCAGACATATTAAGAGCTCATGTTGATCCCTGGTGATAGGCTGCAAAGACTGGAACTAACACAACCCACGTAGCACAGGCTGCAGTCTCACTCGAGGAAGTATGGGGGGATGAAAGAACCAAGTTTCTACATCTAGAGACTAGCGTGCTATTTAATAGTGCCTCAGATCTTCCTTCGTGCAGATCTATAAATTCTTAGGGCTCATTGGTGTACTTTGTTAGAACAACCTTCAAACCTTCACGAAGTTCTATGCTCAGTCCTTACAGAACTTTAATAGTCAATTCACCTACTTACAAAGAGAAATCTTAAATTAGGGTTCACACATATTTACTTAAGTTATTAGTAATCATATGAGAATCCATTAGAGTCTTCGTGAAAATACTCAAACATGCATTGCAGACATCATTAACACTTATTCAAGAGAATCACGTAACATTCAATTAATATTCCATAAAACACATCATTCATCGACATCATATAAAATTAACAAATATAAATAGAAATACGCAAAAATTCTTCGGAAAAATGCCTTTATTGAGCTTCACTACAGGATTACAGACTCAAGACTTCCCTGCACACACAGCTGCAGGGGTCCATGCATTCAGATGTGGATTCTACCTAGGTCTCTGTGCACTCAGCTGTAGAGCTTTTCTTCTTCTATCTTACCTGCTTCTCTATCTTCACTCTTCCCCTCCTCTACTTACCTTTTCTTTTCCTTTCACTAAGACTCACTACTTATAGAATTTTTCATACAATGCCATGGTCCACGGACCATGGGTGAATCTCAAAACTGACTCAAAACTTATCCAAAACAAGGGGCTAAGCCCCTTTGACCCCTATTTACCTCTATGCTTTGCATCCAAAAATCACAAAGACTTTACATTATTTACAAAATTGTATCCAAAATTTAGGTTATCTTAACCCCAAACTAACCCAGGGTACCCCATCCCAACAGTAACTCTATCGAGGCTATGGATTCTTGCTGACAGCAGTGGCTCTACCTATGACAAATGAGTATATCAAAATGCTAAGTTGTAGAAAGCCCCCTACTTTATCTTTACAGCTAATCAATGGTTGATATAGACAAAAGGACTTTCATCTATAAGAGGATATACAAAGAAGGATAATTAAGTGATTTTTTTATGTTCAGAGTAATGTTACTTATCTAAATATTTCGAAAATATATTTTCTTTCCTGAATTATTTTTACTTGCAAATTTTTTAGGAATTTCATTATTATCAGAGAAAATTGGTCCTTCTAGTGAATCACCAATTGTTGTGCTATGCAACAAGCCCCCATTTATTTTACATAAATAACTTAGGTAATTATTGTACAAATAAATAGGGACCCTTAAAAAATTAAAAAACATAGGAATATGATTTAATTTAAAGATTTTATTAGGAATAAATTTGATTTTCCTTTTTTAATAAAACCTCATTAAATCTTGAATGACCAAACAAGGCCACTTTAAAGGAAAACCTAACAATATTGCGTATCGCAAAGTCTCGAGAGTATAATAGTTCACCTACCAAGTCGAGACTTGCGATTGCGATAAAGGATAGCCCCTAGGGAACCCAAACATATTCATTCTTTCTAAAAGCTTAAAATTATTAATGATAATTCCTTACAGTTGAAGCTCCACACATTGCAATCCCACAACAAACAGGCAATATATCCAAAAGGACTTGCTCTTTTGAAATGCGACAAGTCATCAGACCTAATGAAATAATAAACTATACCATTAAAAATCATATCAGATCCTTCTATATCACAAGAATGTCAAAAGATCCACTTGTATCATTCCAAATGGTTTCAATTATGATAAATCTATTCATTAAAGAAAAGTGCCCAAGGAAATCATAAAGCTTAAGTAAAAGATATGCTTAAATATAAACCTATGGCCCCACTACAAGTTCCATGTCACTTCCTACAAATCAAAATCACTTAAGGCTTCAACCATATCAATTTTTTGTTCTCTATTAAAATTGTCGATTGCAATATTGCGATAATGTGATTATTGCAATTACAAATCTCCCATGCTTAACACACTAATAGGATGATATCGCCATCGCATATTGGCACAGTACTTAAAGAATGAATTTTTTTTCCATCTGAATAATTTTGCGATGCAATCTATTTATGAATAATAAATAAACCACATGAAGCCATGATTCTAGTTAATTAATGGGTTCAAATGTTATTTATGGTTTCAAGTCCCAAAGAGATTTGGTGACCTATTCAGATTGATTTGCATTAAAACTTCCCTTTCCGTCATTTCAAAAGCTTTATGTGTTTGCATGCTTTTACATTTAACTCCTATCTTGCTCTTCATTTGCTATGTATTCTCTGTATTGTAGGATTTATCTCAAGAGAGAATTGTGTAGAAAAATGACTAAGTCTAAGAAAGGAAATAATTTCGGTGAAGCCACTCAATCCTCTACGTCTAATGTAACATGATTTTTTCCATTATTCTCAGATACAACATGCACTATTGATAGCAGGACTTCCTCATGGGAAACTATGTACAATCTACTGGAAAGCAAGGGTTCGAGAATAATTCAAATCAAAGCAATAGTAGATGCTACCACTTCTTCTGAAGCTTCCTACTTTGAAGCTGCAAGTTGTTTCATGCACAAAATTGTTGCTAGACCAAAGATTTTACCATACACCGATATGGTAAAATGGATAATAGACAACATTAATGTTTCGGATCATGCATTCCAGACTTCAAGGAAAGATGTTACTATTTCCTTCATAGCAAAAGACTTAAAGAGAATGTATCATATACCAAACCCACAAAAGGTATATGATAAAGCCTTCCTCAAGCATTTCACGATAATGAGGAACCATTAGACCCAATTTGGAAATGGAGGTCCAATTCAAACAAGTTCAAACAAGAGAAATCATGTATGTATCCTATAGCACCTCTTGCTACTCCCTACTCTTATGTTGTAGCTATGATGTGTATATTATTTGGGCATGCTGATACAACCAAGTTTTCTGTTGAGTGGGTTTTCCTAATAGATGCAGCAATAAACTCTTTTGTAATGGATTGGGGTACCATCTTGTCTAACAACCTTTCCTTGCAAATTCAGGAATATAGGCAAAAATGATTTGTTACCACTAGAATAGTCCCACCATTTTTTATGAGTGCCTACATTACAGATGCAGTCTATTTCACCATTAGTTTCTTAATTATGGGCTCAAAATGGACAATTCAAGACCCTACCACCATTCAAATATATCACAAAATTATATGGGAATCCAATTATCAAACCCATTTCTACAAAATTTTCCAAGTGATTATGCTACCCATCCACCAAACTATTTTTTGATAAAAAGGCCCCAAGGTTATTTGGTGAGGCCAAAATTGATATTTTGCTACTAGCTAGGTGGTTCGAAGAAGAATTGTTTACTTATGTCGAGTCTTTGGAAGCATAACACCCCCTCATGTCCGCTCTTGCTATGTATATAATAAGCTTTTTCCCAAGGAGATTGCTAACCAGATTGTAGGGGATGGGATAACCAAAACCTTAAAAGAATCCAAAAAATCCCTTTGGCCTTCTTTTCCCCTCCAATGTGGTGTCTATGCATTGAATGATTTCAAGCATGCTGTGCTTGAAATCGAACACATTTTATGTTTAAATCTCCCCACCATTCTTGGCAGACAGTATGACCCCAATAAGGTCACGCAGAACTTCATTGCTTCAGTTAAAATAAGGAAATTCAACCATGAGGAAGATGATTTTGATATTTTTTATGTCAGCCGAGTTGTTTTCACAAGTCCAAAATTTGGCTACTCTAAGATTCAATCCACCAAATTTGGCTCGTTTCCACCAGTATAGGAGGAAAATGTTACTAAAGGTTCCTTTGGATATGTTAGAAATACCTAAGCCAAATGCTCAAAAGGAACAGAGTTGAAACCAAAGCTCGGAAAAGGTCTCAAAACACGATTCTGAGCATGATTTGGAGAAGGTCTTAGAACAGGATTCTAAGCATATTTCAGAAGAGAAATCAAAATAGGGTTTTGAACAGACTTCAAAGAAGAAATCAACCCAAATCTGATAGAAAATCTCTGAGAAAATCCGAGAGAAGAGCCAAAAGAAGAGTCCTGAGAAGGACACTCAAAAGGAATCTGAAAAGGCCTAGACATAGAAAGAAGTGGAAGATGTTTCCACCAAAGTGAATACAAATGAAACCCCCCTAAAAAATCAACTAGATGAGGCATGGAAACAGATTGATCGACAACTCAAAGGAAAACAAGGGGATAAAAGTGTTGAAACAAAAACAACACTCAACACACCCCAAAATATTGAACAAAGCTCACTCACTAACAGGGCTACTGACAAAGTTGTTGCCATAGAAGAGATTGAAATCATCCTGGCCTTCCCCTCAACATAAATTGTTCTCAGAGTAGAGGAAATTCCTCCTCTTGATGTCTTTTATAGTCCAAAACATCGGGCTGTGGTAAAATGATAGAGGAAGAAAAGGAAAATAGAACAGTCCTCGGTGATAATTCCTGACAATGAGCCAATGGATGTAGTTTGGAAGGATACCCCCATGGATCCTTCAGATAATTTGACCAAACTATCATAGTTTCCAGGTGCTTATGAATCTACCACTATTGATAAGGCAGTGGAAGTCAAACAACTAATAAGGGAGAAAGATGAAAGGATACAACAATTAGAGCAACAATTGGCTGAAGAAAAGAAGAATGTAGACCATCAAATGAAAGCACAGATGGCACAACTACAACATAGCTTTGATTAGTTAAAGCTCCAATATCAAGCATAGACAAGTGCTAAAGATGCTTAAATACAACAACTGCAATTTTCTATGGAACAACTAAATGATAATCCTAAAATTGAGGATTTTGTAAAAGAACCACTAGAACTCAATTCTTTGTTGTCGATTCAACATGAAAGGTTTTGTCAGAGGCTATCAGTCATCAATCCAATGTGTAAGGAAAGTGATTCACTGATGAATCAAGTATCCAATCTAAGGATCACCTTCAACAAGATTGATGAGAAGATTTTAGGATATATTACATGGCAAGATACTCTAGAAGGAAGGGTTGCAGATCTCCCCAGGATAGAAGAATCTCACAAAGATATCATCTTCATTGATAGGTTTAAAATAGGTAGAAAGGGCAGTTGCAACAGCAAATGATCCTACAAACAACATCATTGAGACCATCAATGACAATTTTCATAATGCCAATCTGATACAAGAATGACCACTTGGGAGTCTCCCCAATATCAGAGCCCTAGAAGAAAAATGGCAAGAAACTTCCACAACAAAAGAAGAAGTGATTAAACATCTTACAAAACTAGACTGGGAAGTTTATTGGAGGTATCTGGTAAAGCCACACAGTCAATGGCTAGTCCTACGCTACCTAGATGACTCAGCCATGAACATGCTACCTTCCCTTTCAGATGTAGTGTATATCGACCAGATGTGCATGAGGATGAAACAACCTCCTGAACTCAAGACGATGATGGATATATACAAGCTTAGACAACAAATGAAAGTGTAGATATCATTGCATGCTAGAACTAGTCATTTCAATATTTTTTCTTTTATGTAATTCTGTCACTTATTTTATGGAGAGTTGTTTAAACCTCCTCAAAACTTCATGAAATGCCTATTTTTGTACATTTATTTTATTATATAAACCCTTTCATGCCTTTTAAGAAAGGGTCTGGAATTTTATAAAGAAGCTCTTTATAAGCTTGCACTTTTGTACTTTAAATTTGGTCTTGGTAGAATCCTTGGATCAGAGTCTTGAAATTTTGTAAGAAGGCTTACAAAAGCTTGCACTTTTGTACTTTTGTAAATCATCTTAATAAGAAAGATAGGACTGAAGCTACTTACTTTATGAGCACATTGATATGCATCAAGTACTTCTATATTTGTGTATTTATCTGTTCATGAATTAACAACCATTTTTATTATATTGTTTATCATATGTATCTTTTTCATACAGTGTTGTATCCATTCACTTCTGAACATACTAGGACTGTTAATTTTAATACATTGATGAGCACATGTTTAAATGACATTTTATGTGATATATGTTTATAAATTATTTCGATTAACTATTCAATCAAAATAATTATTTCAAGGGATTTTTCATTTCTGTTAGTATTTGGTTAATCTTAATTATCATGTACTAAATATCATCATTGTAGATCATGCAAGTATAAGTAAAACCCCAGGTAATATATAGATACATTATATGTGTGTGTGTGTGTGTGTGTGTGTGTGTGTGTGTGTATGTGTGTATATGTATATGTATATGTATATGTATATATAGATATATATATATATATATATATATATATATATATATATATATATATATATATATATATATATATATATATATATATATATATATATATATATATATATTAGTTGAAAACCACCCCATCTATCACTTAGTTTTTGGTAATGTACCACCCTATCCATCCAATCACATTTTTATTGGGAAACTGGTCCCATCGTATCCAATCGAAGCCACTAATCCAAATGGAAAAGGGACGATATTCAAGTCTATGACTGAGTGGTTTTCCCCCATGTTGTTGCAGTGAATTTCAAGGCTCCAACACATTCCCAAATGGTTGGTCATTGATTATTGCATCCCTATTCTAAGATTATGCTTGCATGCTACCCATTCTAGCTTGGAGAAGGAGTGCTTGAAGATTATTTACTTGGACTTGGACATCCACCAAAATGAGGTCTCCAACACCAAGGCATAGGTTGTATGCTTCCATTTTTAGCTTAATAATATATACATCTTATGTTCACTTTCCACAATTGTGTAAATGTTTATGCTTTTAGCTTAATACTCTTTGATCTATTAAGAGGTTTATGTTTGATGTATGCCATATATGCTCTTGTATCTTGCATAGCTCTTTAATCTTTCTTGCAGGTACTCGGACGTGAAGAAAAAATTAGGAGAGAGGCTAGGAGCAAAAGATTCAAAGTCATATCCAAAGGATTGAGCAATTAGCATTAGAGCAAGGTAGGTTTGTCCTTCTCTCTACATTTGTTAAACTTAAATGAGGAAAGTGTATGTTAGTTTGTTTGGTTTGTTGCTAGACCCACTCATTGCACTAGAGGGATTGCCTCTATCCATAGAGGGGATTTACCTTCACAACAAAATGGCGACTTTTCTAGAGATTTAACCCATTTGGACCTCTTGATCTTATCATCATGGGCTTTTCTCTTGTGATGTGGTCCTTACTCCATGTTTTGTGGATCCCTAAATACCTTTTTTGTGGATTTACCTTCACAACAAAATGGCGACTATGCTGGGGAAGCTATAGCCTTTTCATCCTCTTTTCTCAATTGATCTCTTGATCAATTTGACCGGCCATAACATTCCCAGTTAGTTTGGGTCTGTGTAGGTCTTCACAATCACTGGTTGTTGTCTTAGAGTGATAAGTATGGAAGTGTTTGTGGAAGTCTTTTTATTTTTTTCCTTATTCCTCACCCAACACACCTTTTTCTCTGACAATCATGCTACAAGATTTCTTTCTCCTAAAATAATCGTGTTGATTCCCTATTTAGCAGTAGTTTTTCCATAACAGTTGCACTGATCTCTGAGATTGGAAAAAAAACCTAGGTTTTTTATGCCAAACTCAAGTGTGTCTGAGCCCTTGAGGTCTTGTTTTGTCCTGCATGATTGGATTTATTTATGTTTTGATTGATTACCTGATTTCATTAGAAAATTATTACCTTTTTGAAATTTCAAGTGTTTGAGTGCAATTGGATTGATTTTAGGGTTTATAGGTCATTTGATTATCACTTTCCAATTGTGAGTGTCGTTGAGTTTACGGTTTGCTAATTGTTTAGGTCTGATTATCTGGTAAAATCATTTGAAACAATGATTTGAATTATTTTTAATTTTTCTTGTGCCAAGTTTCTTTTCATTTGTATTAGGTGATATTGCATTTAAAATTCATATTTGTTATTTATTAGGAATAGATCACACTGTTCGATTTACAAACTGAAAATAATTTATTCGTTTATTTATTCAAAAGAGTAAGTGAAATACATTTCCATTAAGTTATTTTGGATTTAATTTGGTCTTACTTTGATTGATGCATCATTTGCATTAGGATCATTTTGAATTGAAAATCTCATTTTTTGCTTTAGTTGAAGTTTAATTGCATTAGAGTATTTGAAAATCAAATAAACATCATTTGGTTTAAGTGCATCTTAGTAAAGTAAAAGTAATTTTTTCTTTCAATAGATTGTGTGTTCAATAGTGAAGTTTAGTTTTTATTTTGCATGTTGCATTTGGAAAAGTTAGTGGAGGCATATTGTTTGATGCATTAATTGATTGAACTCTTCCCTTGCTAGTATAGAATTCATTGAAATGAAAAGTTTCCTTTTCTCATATAGTTGCATTCTAGGATTCATGTGACATCGCTTGAGCCAAAAATTGAAACATAATTAAAGAAAAACATAAAATTTACTCAATTTATAACCTAAGGAGAATTTGGAACTTAACACAAACATTTAGAGGTCTAGGCTAGAGACGTGTTTTGGGATCTATAAACCTAGCAGCTCTCATTAACTACCTGGATTGTATCCTGGGGGTGAAACCTCGTTCCAGTATGAAAATATAGCGGAGGTTCTCCAATACTCTTAGGTATATCGGAGGAACTCTATTATGGAAAGTATATGGGAACACTCTCACTGAACGGTTATGCATTAGATAGTGCTAACATGCACTTGTGCTCTCCGTACCATTGAGTATATATTGGGAGATCCCACTAGGTTTTTATCCTTTAGCCATAGGTAACTGAGTCAACCACCTTGTAGACTTGATACTCCGAACACAACATTCGAGGAGATCAGATGTCATACATTAAGTCCTTGGTTTCGGCTAAGGTGTATATAACAGTTCGTGGATACTTTGTAAACCCTCTTGCCTAGCACACCCTTTTTGATTTATTTCTTGTTTTTAAGTTCTAAAATTTAACTGCCCATAATAACATGACTTCCCTATGCAGTTATCCTTGGCCTCATATTTCCTGATTAATAGTAAATTTTAATTAAAGGCTCAAATCAACTGCCCCATATTGTTTTTCAAGAAAATGTCATCGTGGCTAAACCATCGGGTTCACCTTACATTTCCCCTTCATCATCTGACAGTGAAGGGTCATCACAAGGAGTTCAACTTGAGATTTTACAATCACTTAAAGACCAAAGTCTTAAACTTGGAATTAACCTGAGTATTCAACCCCTTGCTTCTCATCCTCAACCTCGAGACTCATCATCTTAAGAATCTAATCTAGAAATTGTTGAGAGTCCACAAAGGTTTTTTTTTGTTCCCTCTAAATCCACTTTTTGATCCATTGGTCATATCTCCTCAATGGTCATATAATCCATACGATAATCGTGGTGTGCCTTTGGAGGTATCTCCACGATCGTCTTGGATTCACCCTCACCAACTGTTTCCACCCATGGCATCAAAAGGTGAGTTTCCAACCTCTCCTTGAGGTCCTCCAGAAGTCTCAGCCACTCATACTCCTGGTGTTGATAACGATTCTAAATATGAATTTCTACCTAAAGGCCTTCCATATCTGGGAAGTGTAGCACCTTCACCACCACCTAAAGGCAGTGAACCTTTGTTTCCAACTGGTTATACCTCTTTGACTCAATTAGCTTCAGGTACTTCGAATGCATATTTATTTTATCACAATCCCATTTGGTTGTTGAGTGTCATGCTTACTTCTGGTCCATTTGTTTCAAATCTGGCCTCTCAAATTCCTGTATTGACTACAGTTTCTCTAGTTCTTATACAAATGACAGTTATGGTTGGGGGAATTAATGTCCCTATAAGTTCATCAGGTCCTACATTAAGTGGAAAATATGTGCCACCAAATATCCCACTGCATGGCAAGAAAAAACCACCTCCTCCATATGTACGTCCTGTTTCAGGTGGAACTTATGTGAGTGGATCTCAATCTCATGCTACCTAAGCTAGTCAAAATGTTGGCAGTGTACCTTATCCTAGTGGATCATAAACTCCATCTAGATCAGGCCAAATCCCATATCAATAGCCTCTTTCAGTCCAGATAACCTACCAGAAACTGTACCCTCCGTATGGCTCACAACAGCCTCAAAATCCACCTTTTACTCAGCAGGAAGGCCCCCAAATGCAGTCTGGTTTAAATCCCTCATTTGCAGCATCACATCAATTTCAAGCTAGAACCTATCAATACTAACTTGGAACTCAACAAATTCCACAAGGAAAATTCCAACAATAACAACCTTATGTACAACAAGGACCTTGTTAGACTCAGTCTTGTCAGTCCTTTGTCAGAGTCAAATTCACCAAGGTTCATTTCTCTTCATTTGCAGTCATCAAATGACATTTTGGTCAAAAAGAATCATTTTAATGCTTGAGTCCAGGGTTTTGTCTCCAGAAGTAACGCTTGCAGGCCAGAGGGAGGTTCAATAAGATGCTTATTTCAAGAGTTTCATCATCATTAACGATCAAAGATATTTCTTCTTCAAAACTTTGTTTTAAAGAAGAAATTATCAGATTTGTTTTGTGATACGTTCCATTCACAAAATGAACTCTTGGAAAATCATCCTAATGGTCGAATATACAACACGCTCAGCAATTTGGTGGAGTTTGATGGTTATTATCTTGAAAGTGAACCATGTGTGGCTTGTAGCTGTCCAGAAGTACCTTATACAAGAATGAAGTTGGACAATCTGAAATCTGAGACCAAGTTCATTGACAACTGAAACATTGTCAAATGCACAGGTAGCCACACTATCCAGAGTGTCACAATGACTGTTCATGTTGCTCGCCAGTCAAAATCAGTTAAAGTGCTCAATTTGTATTACAATAATAGGCCTATTTGCACTACAACACCATGGCACACATTGGGTGGGATTCATGTTTGCACCAATGGTTTTGACTTGGCTACTATGCATCAGAGCGATTGGCCTCTATAATATTATTTGTTGGAATCCACATGTACATCGGGCACTCTCTCTATATTACATGTAAAACTTTAAAAAAAAAAAGGGACACAACGAGGAAGTTGGATGTCCTTGGGAGGCATTCTATTGTGCATCACTGGTTCAGAGGCAATGTTTGCAGACCTCGGGCACTTCTCACAATTATCAAGCAAGAAATTGTCAAAACGCCCAAAAGAAAAGTCGAGTTGAAGTCTGGAGGGATGGAAATGCGTTTTAGAAGGGCAAATTGGGTGTTTGCAAGCAACGCGGTGCACTGGGCGTTGGTCACAGCGCATACGGAGTGCGCGGCGCATATAGCCGCATTCCACATTGCAAATTTGGTCAGGCGTGGCGCACATTGCGTGCGCGGCGCATTGGGCCTGCCGCGCGGTGCACAAGCCCGAAACAAAAAATTCTTGTCATTTCCTCCAAAAACTTAAATCGACTCGGTCTTTGCTGCTCAAGTAAGGTTATGAGATGTTGTAATTTCCATGTCTGGTGTGGTTGGCATTATTAGTCTTATGGATGCTCTTGTTGGACTTTGAAGAGTGTAACGTGCAAAGCAGATGTCTACAGCTTTAGGATGATTTGCTATCAGATTCTCAATGGCAAGCAGCCCTTTGAGGAATTCGGCTTTGGAAACAGCTAGGTGTGTGAGATTATAAAGCAGGGACGCAGGCTTGTTTGGCCTTTGTCCTATCCCTTCATGCTGGCTAATTATATCAGTAAATGCTGGGACACTGATCCTGCAGGTCGACCTCACATTCATGAAGTCTCGAAATTGCTTAGGTATATGAAATTGGTTGTCATGAGAATCCCTGACCCTCAGAAATGCGATTCATTCTGGTCTGTTTGCACAAGAATTTGACAGAAAACAGATTGAGAAATGCTTCGAAGGAAACATGGCATTCTCCGCAGATGAGAGGGTAACCAGTGAAGAAGAAGGGCTTATTATCAGAGCCCTCGATGGAGATTTTCCAGAGTCTTTCAGTAGTCTTCATGCACATGGAACAGGAAACTTAGATATAACAGCTTTTGCAACAGCTCGGAGATCATTCGGTGATTGATGCCTGTTCAGACCACGAGGTATTGACATAAAATATTTGGTCAAGCCTGCCTGCATATATTAAAAAGTATTCATACGAGGAGCTGCATAGCACTACTTCAGGTTTTAGTATGAGAATTTCCATCCTCTCTGGTTCATGTCCGGTATGGAAAGCCATCCTTCCTGACAGAACCCATGTAGCTGTTAAGCTCATCGAGAAGGCCAATTCTGAGAATTTTTGCAATGAGGTAACTATGCTATCTCATCTTCACCATCCAAATATCATTCATCTGCGAGGGGCTTGCGTTGAGATTTCAAAATATCTGCTAGTCTATGATTACACAACTATGGATTCCCTAGACAGAAGGCCTTTTAGTATAGGAGGGGAACCAGGCCATCAAAGCCATATTTTAACCTGGATCATGAGAAGAAGGATTTGCCTGGGACTGACCAGAGGTCTGGCCTATCTTCACCGGGATTGCAGGAGCAGAGTTCTTAATGTAAAAATTAACGCAAACAACATTCTTTTAGATGAAAGATTCACTGCCAAGCTCTCTGGATTTGGATCAGCCAGACCTGCAGATTTCACAAAGCCGGATTCTCGGTCGAATGGCGGCAAAAATTGGGTAAAGAGGACAAGGCAAGAGGATGAGGAAGCCACAAATGCCTATAGTTTTGGAGTGGCTCTGCTGGAGATTTTGACAGGCTCCAGATGCATTGATACGCCATATTCAGACTATTATTGTCTCCATGAAACTGTCCATGGTATGAGAACCAAGAGTGTCATGGAGTTTGTTGATCCTCGTCTGAGAGATGAAATTGGTGAAAAGGAGGCAAGAAATGGGATGAACCTCGGGCTCTGGTGCCTTATGAAGGACCCGTCTCTAAGACCTAGTATGACCCAGGCGGTACTAGTTATGGAGGGACTGCTGGACCTCGGCCCCCCTCCTTTGGGTCGAATGGAAATCCTTCCACCTCCTCTCAGATCACACCATTTTCTCTAGTATCAAAGGACGCATCTAATCAACAATAATAACAACACTACGGGCTGAAAGCAGCAAAGCAGCAACGTTGAGGAGGGAATCTTTGTTGCAATTTGAGAGAACTTCCAGTCAACCATCCCTCTATGTCTATCTTCTACTGATGCAACTCTCCCAAGGCATGGTAATCGGCCACAGGAAGTTCCGATGCTCCGACTCCTCTGTCTCCTCTATAATGATAATAATCTCAGGACCGAAGTCACTACATACCTCAGTCACCGTCTCTTGAAAATGTGGAATGCAGTCGCAATTGAAACACAGCATTTGCCAGACACAATTGGAACGTAGTCAAAATTAAAGTGATGGTCCCTAAAATACACACACAATATCATTATAAAGTCTAAGATCTCAGTCATATGTTCATAGTCTCAATGTAATAAAGGAAATCATAATCTTGGTGAAAGTATTTCGATGCAATTGCTATAGATGTATTCCGTGATTCGTTTGAAACAACTCAGTCCGATGCATGGTTGGAAAACGCCTATGTCTTTTCGGTTGGAGCTGAATTTAAACATATGTACACGTGTTCCTCAGAAACCACATGGCTATCTTCATTCTGGGCATGCAAAGGCTGCTCAGAAGGATAAAGGGTGCATAAAGGAACTATGTGGCTTTGCTCAGAGGGATAAATATTAAAGGAGAAATTGCAGCTGGGTGCTTTCATTAAAGGCAAAATCCTAGTGGAAAATTATTTTTTTTAACAAATTAGTTTTTATTCCAAAGGCCAGCGTAAGGTGAAAAGCAAAAAGCCAAAATCAAGTGAAGAATACCCACTACAACCAAAAGATAGGAGCAGATAGTCTATTTTAGACTTCAGTTTCAAATCAAAGGTATTTACATCTACAGATGCCACCTCTCCATTGGTCATCAGAGATTTTCAAATGGAATAATGTAGTGCTGCTCTGTCCCCAACACAGATGGACAACTCTTTCCCTATCTTTTTCGATTGGTTTTCCAGCTCCCTACTTTTCATCGATTTGTTTTCCCACAGATGAAGTTTATTTATTGTATGACAAATCATTGGTGAAGGTTTTTGAGTCCTGGGAGAGGTGTGAAGGAAAACTTCACTGTATAGTTTTTGACAGGGATTTAATGAAAAGATACAACTCTGACTCCTGAGATTCTTGTGGCCTGAATTTAGCATTTGTCTTTTCTTTTGTTTCATATGTAGCTTGTTATATTTTACATCTCATTTCATAATCATTTCTAAATGAATACTTTTAAGTGAGAAGGGCAGAATCCAGTTTACTACTCTGCCTTGGGAAGGTATTCATGTTCTGTGTTTTCTTCTGTTTGATAAGGATTCATCTATTGCCCTTGTCAACCTCTTAGCAGTCTTTTCATTCCATATAATTTCAAAATTGAATGCTAAATTTATTGTCGGTCTTGCCTCCTGAGATAATCTGTGTCTCGAATTTAATTTCTCTGCTCATGCTGTTCTTGATCCCACGCTGCCCAGAAAACCCAGTCATTTATCAAAAAGCCCTTTCTTATCTATTTACTAGCCTAAAATCAGTTCCCATTTTAAGTCATCTTGCACCCTATTGCTCATTTTATCGAGATTGACTAGAGAGAGCCCTCTCCTATCCTCGTAGGGCTAGCTACGAGGCTGAGCTTGGTTTGATGTTGCCTCGAGTTTTGCCTTTCTTCAGCCTGAGGCAGATTCGAGCACTAACATAGTGGCAACCATACTGGGGAAGAAAATGGTTTGCTTGAAGATTTTTTTGCCCCAGTACATCTATCAAGCTCAGATCTGATGGTTGATGGTGAACAATGATCAGACATAAGAAGACGGCTGAAATCATTCACCTGGCGACTCCATTCGCTGAAGAATCCAGCAATCAGTGCTTCATGGTGACTCCACTGCAGAGAGATCAGTAGCTTTGACCTTTTAAAAATGGAGCGGATTGCAAGAAGATACGCTCCCATGAGATGAGACCACATCCTAGGTTTTCCAAATAAAATGCCGAAGGTAGATTGGTCAAAGAATTTGCCTGTGTTCAGAAATGTGGAATGTAATGACACTGCTCTTCATCTGGTGAAATTTCACATTCACGTGCATAAATCAAATATCGATTTTCCTGAAGACTGTTTGATGAAAATGTTTATGGCTACTCTGGAAGACAAAGCCCGATCTTGGTATGAAAGTTTGCCATCTGCTTCCATTTATTATCTAAAGGATTTTCATTCAATATTCTTTGAGAAGTATAAAAAATCTTATCCATCATTAAATTTAGTTTAGGATTGTTGCAAGCATGCTTATGGTTTTATTGAGAGCCTTGAAAAATACTATGTGGATGATAATTTTATGGACGAAAAATCATGGAAGCATTGTATGAAAATCTGTTTCAGCAGCCTACAGAACTCTTAGAGGAAACTTTGAATCAGGATCAAAATCAACAGGTTAAAGATTTCCTTATGACTGAAAATGATGAAAAAAGAAGTGCTATTTCAGATCTGGTTGAAATAAATGAGGATGCATAAGAAAATGATGTTCCAATCTCCGAAAATGATGATGATAAACCAGATCAATAGACGGATTATGATGAGGAAAAACATGTTGTTTCGGATCTCATAGAAGAGAATTGCATTGTTGAGGCTACTTCAAATGAAGAAGACAGAGTTACAGGCCTAACTGCCCTCATCTCATCAGAACACAGCCTTCCTACCAAGGTAATCCAGTCAATTCATGAACAGCAAGAGGATATCTTTGTTCAAGTAGGTGAAAAAGTTTCTCTCGATGAATTTATGATAGATGATAGAAATGTCATGCTTGAGTTTCAAGAATCATCTGAAGTTGCTTTTCTCATGATTGATGAATGTGATGAATGTAATGAGAATCTGGCTATCATATCATGCCAAGATGATCAGAAATATATTTAGACTATAGCCGACCAGACCATTATGGATTCCATTTCAGATTCTTCTTCATATGTTTCGTGTTTTGAAACGTTCTTTGAAAAGGAAATCTGCTCATCTACTTGTTCAAAATTCTTTGAAGACCAGGAATGTGCTCTTATTTATGAAGAAAAATCAGAAGCAAGAGAAAAAGACATCTCATTTTCTCAGCAGGAGGTGGCAATGGCAAATCTTCATGTTTTTCAAGATCCTTTGGCAAGTTTGTTGCAGCCAACAGTGAAGGTGATTATTGTAGTGTTCAGCAATGAAGGAGATCATGGTAAATCAACTTTTTGGAGACCCAGTTACAAGCATCTACTATTGACCAGAAGATCTGATAGGAAGAATCAGTCAAGAAGCCATCTTCTTGATTGGTTGCATTGGAATTTTGATATAGTTTGAGGATATGTTGTCTTGTAAGAAACACAGGTGGCCATATACTGCCACCAAACTTTAAGTTTTAAGTCCAAGTCTTTTCCATTTTGAGTTAGTTTGTTAGAGTCAAGTTTTTCAATCATTTCAGTTTGCATTGAGTCAGTTTGAGTCAAGTTTCAGTCAATAAATTGAGTCATGTTGGTTTGTTGGAATAATGGACTCCATAGCCCAATGGACGAAGGTACTGTCTAGCTGTTCCAGAGATCTGTTGTTCTTGGCACCTCCACGGAGTGGCAGCTGCCATCCCAATTGGAGCCCATGTTAGACTCAGTCTTGTCAGTCCTTTGTCAGAGTCAAATTCACCAAGGTTCATTTCTCGTCATTTGCAGTCATCAAATGCCATTTTGGTCAAAAAGAATCATTTTAATGCTTGAGTCCAGGGTTTTGTCTCCAGAAGTAATGCTTGCAGGCCAGAGGGAGGTTCAATAAGCTACTTATTTCAAGAGTTTCATCATCATTAACGCTCAAAGATATTTCTCCTTCAAAACTCTATTTTGAAGAAGAAATTATCAGATTTGTTTTGTGATACATTCCATTCACAAAATGAACTCTTGGAAAATCATCCTAATTGTCGAATATACAACACGCTCAACAGTTTGGTGGAGTTTGATGGTTATTATCTTGAAAGTGAACCATGTGTGGCTTGTAGCTGTCCAGAAGTGCCTTATACAAGAATGAAGTTGGACAATCTGAAATCTGAGACCAAGTTCACTGACAACTGAAACATTGTCAAATGCACAGGTAGCCACACTATCCAGAGTGTCACGATGACTGTTCATGTTGCTCGCCGGTCAAAATCAGTTAAAGTGCTCAATTTATATTACAATAATAGGCCTATTTGCACTACAACACCATGGCACACATTGGGTGGGATTCATGTTTGCACCAACGGTTTTGACTTGGCTACTATGCATCAGAGCGATTGGCCTCTATAATATTATTTGCTGGAATCCACATGTACATCGGGCACTCTCTCTATATTACATGTACAACTTTTTGAAAAAAAAGGGGACACAACGAGGAGGTTGGATGTCCTTGGGAGGCATTCTATTGTGCATCACTGGTTCAGAGGCAATGTTTGCAGACCTCGGGCACTTCTCACAATTATCAAGCAAGAAATTGTCAAAACGCCCAAAAGAAAAGCCGAGTTGAAGTCTGGAGGGATGGAAATGCATTTTAGAAGGGCAGACTGGGTGTTTGCAAGCAATGCGGTGCACTGGGCATTGGTCGCAACACATACGGAGTGCGCGGCGCATATAGCCGCATTCCACAGTGAAACTTTGGTCGGGCGCGATGCACATGGCGCACGGCGCATTGAGCCTGCCGCACGGCACACAAGCCCAAAACACAAAATTCTTTTCATTTCCTCCAAAATCTTAAATTGACTCAGTCTTTGCTGCTCAAGTAAGGTTATGAGATGTTGTAATTGCCATGTTTGGTGTGGTTAGCATTATTAGTCTTATGGATGCTCTTGTTGGACTTTGAAGAGCGTAACATGCAAAGCAGATGTCTACAGCTTTAGGATGATTTGCTATCATATTCTCAATGACAAGCAGCCCTTTGAGGAATTCAGCTTTGGAAATAGCTAGGTGTGTGAGATTATAAAGCAGGGACGCATGCCTGTTTGGCCTTTGTCCTATCGCTTCATGCTGGCTGATTATATCAATAAATGCTGGGACACTGATCCTGTAGGTCAACCTCACATTCATGAAGTCTTGAAATTTCTTAGGTATATGAAATTGGTTGTCATGAGAATCCCTGACCCTCAGAAATGCGATTCATTCTGGTCTGCTTGCACAAGAATTTGATAGAAAACAGATTGAGAAATTCTTCGAAGGAAACATGGCATTCTCCGCAGATGAGAGGGTAACCTGTGAAGAAGAAGGGCTTAGTATCAGAGCCCTCGATGGAGATTTTCCAGAGTCTTCATGCACATGGAACAGGAAACTTAGATATAACAACTTTTGAAACAGCTCGGAGATCATTTGGTGATCGATGCCTGTTCATACCACGAGGTATTGACATAAACATTTTGGTCAAACCTGCCTGCATATATTAAAAAGTATTCATACGAAGAGCTGCATAGCGCTACTTCAGGTTTTAGTATGAGAATTTCCAGCCTCTCTGGTTCATGTCCAGTATTGAAAGCCATCCTTCCTGACAGAACCCATGTAGCTGTTAAGCTCATCGAGAAGGCCAATTCTAAGAATTTTTGCAACGAGGTAACTGTGCTATCTCATCTTCACCATCCCAATATCATTCATCTGCGAGGGGCTTGCGTTGAGATTTCAAAATATCTGCTAGTCTGCGATTACACAGCTATGGATTCCCTGGACAAAAGGCCTTTTAGTACAGGAGGGGAACCAGGCCATCAAAGCCATATTTTAACCTGGATCATGAGAAGAAGGATTGGCCTGGGACTGGCTAGAGGTCTGGCCTATCTTCACTGGGATTGCAGGAGCAGAGTTCTTCATGTAAAAATTAACGCAAACAACATTCTTTTCGATGAAAGATTCACTGCCAATCTCTCTAGATTTGGATAAGCCAAACCTGCAGATTTCACAAAGCCAGATTCTCGGTCGAATGGCGGCAACAATTGGGTAAAGAGGACAGGGCAAGAGGATGAGGAAGCCACAAATGCCTATAGTTTTGGAGTGGCTCTAATGGATATTTTGACAGGCTCCAGATGCATTGATACGCCATATTCAGACTATTATTGTCTCCATGAAACTGTCCATGGTATGAGAACCAAGGGTGTCATGGAGTTTGTTGATCCTCTTCTGAAAAATGAAATTGGTGAAAAGGAGGCAAGAAATGGGATGAACCTCGGGCTTTGGTGCCTTATGAAGGACCCATCTCTAAGACCTAATATGACCCAAGCGGTACTAGTTATGGAGGGACTGCTGGACCTCGGCCCCCCTGCTTTGGGTCGAATGGAAATCCTTCCACCTCCTCTCAGATCACACCATTTTCTCCAGTATCAAAGGATGCATCTAATCAACAATAATAACAACACTAAGGCCTGAAAGCATCAAAGAAGCAACGTTGAGAGGGAATCTTTGTTGCAATTTGAGAGAACTTCCAGTCAACCATCCCTCTGTGTCTATCTTCTGCTGATGCAACTCTCCCAAGGCATGGCAATCGGCCACAGGAAGTTCCGATGCTCCGACTCCTCCATCTCCTCCATAATGATAATAATCTCAAGACCGAAGTCACTACATACCTCAGTCACCGTCTCTTGAAAATGTGGAACGCAGTCGCAATTGAAACACAGTATTTTCCAGACACAATTGGAACGCAGTCAAAATTAAAGCGATGGTCCCAAAAATACACACACAGCATCATTATAAAGTCTAAGAGCTCAGTCATATGTTCATAGTCTCGATGTAATAAAGGAAATCATAATCTCAGTGAAAGTATTTCGATGCAATTGCTATAGATGTATTTCGTGATTCGTTTGAAATAGCTAAGTCTGATGCATGGTTAGAAAATGACTATGTCTTTTCGGCT
Organism: Pinus tabuliformis; assembly: GCA_031772625.1. Lineage (NCBI taxonomy): Eukaryota > Viridiplantae > Streptophyta > Pinopsida > Pinales > Pinaceae > Pinus > Pinus tabuliformis. The sequence continues at coordinate 1,027,464,963 of CM062815.1, forward strand.
GGAGATGAATTTAAACATATGCACACATGTTCCTCAAAAACTGCGTGGCTATCTTCATTCTGGGCATGCAAAGGCTGCTCAGAAGGATAAAGGGTGCATAAAGGAACTACGTGGCTTTGCTCAGAGGGATAAAGATTAAAGGAGAAATTGCAGCTGGGTGCATTCATTAAAGGCAAAATCCTAGTGGAAAACTATTTTTTTTAACAAATTAGTTTTTATTCCAAAGGCCAGCATAAGGTGAAAAGCCAAAAGCCCAAATCAAGTGAAGAATACCTACTACAGCCGAAAGATAGGAGCGAATAGTCTATTTTCGACTTCAGTTGCAAATCAAAGGGATTTACATCTACAGATGCCGCCTCTCCATTGGTCATCAGAGATTTTCAAATGGAATAATGTAATGCTGCTCTATCTCCGGCACATATGGACAACGCTTTCCCTATCTTTTTCGATTGGTTTTCCAGCTCCCTACTTTTCATCGATTTGTTTTCCCACAAATGAAGTTTATTTATTGTATGACAAATCATTGGTGAAGGGTTCTGAGTTCTGGTAGAGGTGTGAAGGAAAACTTCACTGTACCGTTTTTGACAGGGATTTAATGAAAAGATGCAGCTCTGACTCCTAAGATTCTTGTGGCCTGAATTTAGCATTTGTCTTTTCTTTTGTTTCATATGTAGCTTGTTATATTTTACATCTCATTTCATAATCATTTCTAAATGAATACTTTTATGTGAGAAGGGCAAAATCCAGCTTACTGCTCTGCCTTGGGAAGGTATTCATGTTCTGTGTTTTCTTTTGTTTGATAAGGATTCATCTATTGCCCTTGTCAACCTCTTAACAGTCTTTTCATTCCATATAATTTCAAAATTGAATGCTAAATTTATTGTCGGTCTTGCCTCCTGAGATAATTTGTGTCTCGGATTTAATTTCTCTGCTCATGCTGTTCTTGATCCCACGCTACCCAGAAAACCCAGTCATTTATCAAAATACCCTTTCTTATCTATTTACTAGCCTAAAATTAGTTCCCATTTTAAGTCATCTTGCACCCTATTGCTCATTTTATCGAGATTGACTGGAGAGAGCCCTCTCCTGTCCTCGTAGGGCTAGCTACGCGGCTGAGCTTGGTTTGATGTTGCCTCGAGTTTTGCCTTTCTTCAGCCTGAGGCAGATTCGAGCGCTAACAGAGCTTATGTGAAACAAGGGCTTTATCAACAACCATTGCAACAACAAAACCAATCCTTATAGCAACAAGGTCAACCCCTGCAACAGAAGGGTCAAAAATTTTACCACCAGGGTCAACGATTGCAACAAAAATCTTATAATGCATACGTGTCATAATTTTTTTATCCAACTTATGGTTCTCAATAGCCCATGGCAGATCAGTATCAACCTTACCCTAGTCAAAACCCACCCTTGTGGCAGGGAATTCACCTTTGTATGGTCATAATACCTCTCAGTGGGGGCGATATCAAGCTCCTTATGGTCAAAATATGCCACTTTGGGGACAGAACCCATACTGACAAGGATGGAATCCACGATATGGGCCTTATCAAAGGCCTCCTATGTGTTTCAATCCAAAATTTCCATTTCTTGCAATGTTTGAACTACCGAATGTGTCAAGGCTCACTAATGATCCAATACTCCATTCATTGTATTGGCCTTTGGTTCCCACTAAGCTTCCTGGCGATTGTCTAAAATTTAAAGAAAAGTCTGGAGAAGATCCCCAGGCCCACATTATGACTTACCATTTATGGTGTTCATCCAATTCCTCAGTTGAATACTCTGTCCGTCTACGTCTTTTCTAGTGAAGCCTGATGGGTGCTGCATTGAAATGGTACATCGAGTTACCTCGAGGTGCCTATAAAGACTTCAAGTATTTGGCAATGGCCTTCCTTACTCACTTCCAGTTACTAGTTCAATATGAAACTAGTACCCATTTGCTTATGTATTTGAAACAGAATACTGCTACCCACATATCTAATCATATCCTTGAGTGTAGATGTCAACATTTCCTTATCAAGTTTGATATACCTGATGAGTTGTTGAATGAATGGTTTACCAAATCATTCGTCAACAAAATTTCCAAGGGCATAGCTATGGGTGGTTGTGTACCAAAGATCAAGCCATTGCCCATGCCTAATATTTATATTTGGTATATTCCCAATTTGGCACGTTATATGATCTATTTCCTGATGCTCCGAGACCGTCTATGGATCTAGCACCTTCTAAACCTCCAGACGTACCACCTGTCGATGGTATTATTGGGTCAGTGACTCAAACTTCTAGTAAATATTTTCAATGAAAAAATATGTTTCAACTACTACATCCAATCCTCCTTTGAATCCCTCTCTAAATATTGGTGAAACCTCTGAGGTTAATGACATTCAGTGTACCGCGACAGAAAAAGCCTCAAAAGGTAAAAGGAAGGGTAAAGTAAAACCCAAATCTGACACCCCAAAACAACATCCTCCAAAATTTTCTGTTGATGATGCATCTAAATGTAAGCCCAAATATCATTCCCTCATTTATGAGGAAGATCACTATACCAAAGATTGTCACCATCATTCAAAAGTTAGTTGCTTGTAAAAAGGAACTCAAAGGAGATTAGTTGTACTAAAAGAACATTTTCCATCACAATAGACCCAATTGATCAAACAACCCCAATCTTCTACATCTTTATGTTCTTAGTTTTATATGAGTGGAATGGTACCTATTTCTGTAACCACTCAGTCAAAAGACTATCCAACTCCTCCCAAATAGGCTGTGGAGAAAGAAGTTGTTGATACACCTTTCACTTCTGCTGCACCCAATTCTAGTCCTCTTCATATTGAGAGACCTAGTAATGAATCTGTTATCCAACCACCTCCCAAGGGTGTCCTTCAGAAAACATCTTACAATCTGAATGCATGAGCTTCCCAACATTACTATATTATTGAAGATTTATCCCAGGCACCTTCGATGATGTCTGACTTGGAATTTCTTTATATTTTTCCATCCCAACATAAATAATTACTATCCACTATAAGAGGAATTGACCCTATGGATTCGAGTCTAATTACTTTGACCTAGAAAATCATGTTCCACGTCTTCCCCGTCAACTTCCTTTCTTAATCCAAGTCATTATTAAAAGGAGGACGATTCATTGGCTGTGATTGATGAGGGTGCTTCCACCTGCATTATGTCTGTCTCGTGTTGGAAAGCTATAGGCTCCTCGCCTCTCAATAATTCTCCTAACAACTTAAAAGCGTTTGATGGTAGAGGATCTCGTCCTTACAGTATTCTCATGAACTTGTCCATAACATTAGAAGGGAAAACCATTGACTTAGAAGTAGAAGTCATTGATGAAAATTTGAATTATATCCTTCTACTTGGTCGAAGTTGGACTCATGCGATGCTTTGCATGGTTTCTTGTTTGTTCCGTGTGCTCCATTTTCCTCATGAGGGTAAAATAGTCACCGTTTATCAGTTAGCCTTTTTCTCTGTTGGTTCTTTGAATGGTAATGTGCCATATGTGGGAAACACTGACATCCCTTATGAGAGTGTTGGGGCAGGTTTTTTCAAAGACTCTTCTCTCATGGTAACTTTTCCCATCCCACCTCCAAACGTCACTACCATTAACATGGTCTCCACTTCTCACAATCCTTGGATTGTTCCTTAGCCAATCAAGTTGATTCATTTGGTGATGTCATGCCTCTCAGCCTAGCAGAACAATCTTATCAAGCTATTGTTTTAGCTTTGGAGGTCACTTTTGAAAGTCATGCTATTCTTAATATGCATCTAGACACATATTCACAGTCCCCTTGGCTTGTTTCCTAGGATTCTACTAATCCCTTGAATGAGACAATTCCCACTGATGAGAGTATCACCAAGGTTATGTCTCTTGAGGGAACTCCCTGGAATGATTCTCATCATTATTCCTTATTTCTCCCAAGTCTTGGAGATATTTCATCATGTTTATATACCTTTTTTCCCATACATTCACCCATCCACTTCAAACGCCCATTTTTTTGCATGAAGTTTTGTCTGAGGGAAACATGGGGAACATTACTACTATGATGCCCATCGACATTTCTATTAAACTAGGAAAAGTCGAGAACATCCATGTCGGGCTTTCTTGTTCTCCAAATGAGATCAAGATTTATAGTCCCCCCTTTAGGGAATTCCATGATGTCTTCACCTGGTCATATGAATAAATGCTCGACATAGATCCGAGTATAGTTGTGCACAAAATTCCTACTTATCCAAATGTGAAGCCTATTCGTCAACAACTTCATCCAGTGCACCCTAGAAAGGTAGCTGCTATAAAGAGAGAAGTTGAAAAACTTATAATGGTTGGTTTCATTTACCCCATTCCATTGACAGATTTGGTTTAGAACATTGTCCCTATGTCTAAAAAACAAGGGGCTATTCATGTTTGTGTTGATTACTGTGATATCAATCAGGCATGTCTGAAAGACAATTATCCAACTCCTTTTATAAAAAAAATCATTGATGAATGTGACAGGAGTGAGGTTTTTTCTTTTATGGGAAATTTTTCTAGCTACAACCAGATTACCATTCTTCCTACCAATCATCATAAAAATTCTTTTATCTATCCATGGGGAACTTGTTCCTACAAAAAATCCCTTTTGGGTTTGAAAAATGTTGGCACTACCTTCCAACGAGTGATGTCTTATTCTTTTCATGACATCAGAAATATCATTCAACTGTATCTTGATGACTTACCGACTCATTTTGCTAAGCATCATGATCATCCTGACGACCTTCAAGCAGTTTTTCTTCATTGTAGACACTACAATATTCATTTGAATTTTCATAAGTGTGTCTTCTACATTGAATCTGGTCATCTCCTAGGCTTTGTGGTATCTAAGGAAGGCATCCGGATTGACCCCCTCAAATTTGAGGCCATTGTGAATTTACCCCCTCCATCATCTTTACATCAGTTGCAGAGCTTGCAAGGGAAATATAATTTCCTTTGTCAGTTTGTACCTAATTATTATAAACTTGCCAAGGGATTTACTCATTTTTTTTTTTCCGAGGAAAAAATCAAAACTTTTTATTAAGAGACTATAAAAAGTTTTACATGCAGTTTAGGTCTTAAGCCATTCAGCTGGCTCATTTGTTTGCTGATCTGCTCAACATTTAGGAGCTGTTTCTGCTGTTTTATAGAACCTGTACAGTCTTCCTCCCTGTTGGAGGCATAGATAAACTCATAATGAACAAAACAATCAAAAACTGGGGTCTCCTTCGACGAAGGAAAAACAACCCCTTACAACAAAATTTAAGTGTCTATAACCATGAAGAAACATATAACAGCATATATATAAGTCTGTTTGCTGTGGCTATGTACCTGAGAAAATATAAAGAAGACTGTATAAAATATAAACAAACATATATATCCGAGAAGACTGCTGTCAAAAAAGAAAAATGAGCTGTGATCAAAGTGGCTGAGCATAAGGAGGCTGGTTTGTTATGTATGACTGCCCCTGTCTGATCTCTTCTACTGTCCAGCTGCCCAGATCCTGTTGTAGACCAGCCTTAGAAAGCTGGTCTGCTTCCTCATTCTTGTCCCTGTAAATGTGGCAGATAGAAAACTTATTAAAAGATGCCTTTAAAAAAGAAATTTCTTCAACAAGTGTCTTCAAAATCTGATTTTGACAAGATGCATTTCCATTGACCCAATTTATGACATTTAGTGAGTCCCCAAAAATCTGTATTGTGTTGATATTTCTGTGAAGAAGCCAGCATAAGAGGTAGCGCAAAGCAGATAATTCAGCATAGTTATTTGTGCCTGTACCCAGCCCAACAGAAGCTTTTAAAGAGTGTTCCGGATTGATATGTATACACAGGCCTGCTCCAGCCCTATTGTTTTGGGAAGCCCCATCAAAGAAACCACAAGGTATGCCCTCCTGTATATTGATTGGTTTTTGATTTGTTTTAGGATTTTTGACATCAGGGGGCGGTATGGCAGAGTATATGGCAGCAATATTAATGGCAATGACGGAAGAAGGGGTGTCCTTATCTTGAAACAGACTTTTGTTTCTAGCAAGCCAAACTCCCCAACAGAAAATAAGGGGCAGGTTTCTCATGTTCCCCTCCGGATAGTTTTGCCACCATTTCCTCCAGGCTGCATCCAAGGGATCATGCCCCCACTGAGCTTTTACCTTGAGCAATACAGTGACCTCCTCCCATATCTTTCTTGAGACTGCACAAGTTGTGAAAAGATGACTGATGGTTTCCTCTTCAGACTTGCATAACGGGCATCGCCCAGGCCCAACTAAAAACCTGGCTTGTAAAGTTTCCCATGTTGGGACCTTCCTTTTTAAAATGCACCAGAGAAAAAGCCTGGCCTTTACTGGGCATTTGAGTTTCCAAATATTTTTGGCCCACCAATCTGGTACTCCCCAACCCTTCTTTCCCATTAAGAAGGAGTATCCATCTTTTGGGGAATATTCCCCAGATTTACTTTGTGCCCACATCAAGCAATCGGGTTCTTCTTTTATCCTGACATTTGAGCGTTGTAATTCTTTGATGAACCCCTCCCACTCAATCTTCCATTTGACATTTATTCCTAATTATTCATCATTCTTCCAAGCCTGTCCCCAGATAGTAGACTGTCCAACTCTCTCCACCTGATTTAGTGATGTAATACCTTTACTATCAAGGTGTCTAAGAAGCCCTGGTGATAAGGCAAAAGCTTCATTGCATCCTACCCAGGGATCTCTGCCAATCCTGATCTGTCTTCCATCTCCCACTTTCCAAGCTAATCCTTGCTCGATCACTGAAAAGGCTTCCACCATGGCCTTCCAGATGGCTGAAATATTTTTTATCTTCTTATTTTGACTCCGGATCCAATCTTCCAAAGGGATTGGGTCGATGTACTTCCTTTTCACCACCCTTGTCCATAGATTTTCCATAGTTATTAGCCTCCATCCTGATTTAGCTGCTAATGAGAGGCTGAACTCAGGGAGTCTTTTAATTCCCCATCCTCCCCATTCTTTTGGTCTGGCCACTTTGTCCCAGGCTACCCAGGGTAACACCGAGGACTCCTTTGATCCTGCCCATAGAAATCTGCAACAAATTCTTCTGATTTTCTCCATCACTCCTTTGGGGATCCAAGTCAGAGCGGCCCAGTATACTGGGATGGCTAACAGAACTGATTTGATAAGGGTCAATCTACCAGCTCTGGATAGCCATCTGAAACTCCAGTGTGAAATTCTGGCTTCTATCTTTGCAATGAGCCAATTCCAATCCTCTTTTTTATATGTTGCTGGCTTTAACCAAAAACCCAGGTATTTGAAGGGAGAGTCCAGGGGCTGTATGGGGAAAGGGAATAGATTAGCCATTCTATTCCTTTCTCTTCTTTCAAAATCTGCCACACAAGCTTGGGATTTCCTAGAGTTTATCTGCATTCCAGTTGCTTTTAGAAAAAGATCAAAAATGCATTTTAACTCCTTTAGTTCACTGAAAGAACCATTGGTGAAAATCAAGATATCATCAACAAAAAGAAGGTGAGTGATGAAAAGATTGATTGCTACCTCGATACCCTTTACCTTCTCCTCTCTTCTCGCTTTGTGAATCAATCTACTTAGCCCTTCTGCCACGAGAAGAAATAGGAGAGGGGATAATGGACATCCTTGCCTGAGGCCTCTCTGGCTGTTAAAGAATGACGAAGCTGCTCCATTGACCAGAACTGCAAAGCTGACATTTGTGATGCAACCCATGATCCAGCTAATAAAAGAATAGCTGAAACCCACATGAGTTAGCAACATCCGTAGGTAGAGCCAACTGATCCGATCATATGCTTTGGAGAGGTCGATTTTGAGTACAGCTCCCTTCTTTTTCTTCAGTCTGACACTATGAATAACCTCCTGGGCTACACCAATGGCTTCATGAATTTGTCTTCCATCCAGGAAACCAAATTGTTCCATTGATATATTTCTTGACAAGATTGGAGCAATTCTGAGAGCAATAACCTTTGCAATAATCTTGTAGATGCAATTACACAATGATATTGGTCTGAAGTCTTCAAAACTTTCCGGGTCATCCTTCTTAGGAATAAGAGCAATAAAGGTTGAATTGAAAGGTCTGTAGACTTCTCCTTTCTGTCTTGACTCTTCAACTACTTTCGTTATTTCGGATCCTATTTGATCATAAAAATGGAGAAACAGTTCTATAGTCCAGCCATCTGGGCCTGGACTTTTATCCTTGCCCATGAGCTTCATGGCTGCTTCAATCTCCTCCTTAGTTACCGGCATTGTAAGATCTTCTGCTTCATCTTCCTCAATGAATCTAGGAAAGCTTTGCACAGTTCGAAAGACTTCTGCAATGGTAGCCTCTCCCGGATCTGCAAAAATATTCTGAAAATGTCTTTTTCCTAAACCAGAAAGCTCTGGAAAGGAACTGACTTCCCTCCCTTCTTCATCTTTAAGGCGCCAAATAGTATTTGCAGATTTCCTACCTTTTGCAAAGTTATCGAAAAACCTAGTGTTCTCATCCCCAGATTTTAGCCAAATTGCCCTACTCTTGATCCTCCATTCTTCTTCCTTATCCAAGAGGATTTTATTTTGCTGCTTCTCCAAATGAAGGATTCTGTCCTTTGAGGCCTGTGAGGAGTATCCATCTGCCTCCATACTTTCCATCTGCTTCAGCTCCTCCCTAATTCTGATCAGCTCCTCATTTTGTTTCAGTTTTCTTTCCTTTGCCCAGGAGATTGTGGCTTTCTTCAATCTTTTGAGATTCTCCATGAACAAAACACATTTATCCTCACCTGTATTGTGAACAGGGTGAATCCATGTTTCTTTAAATAGATTGCAGTAAGAGGGGTCTTGGAGCCAAGCTGGATTGAACTTAAAAGGGGCAGGAGGTTTGGGAGGAGGAAGAGTAATGTCCAAAAAAACAGGGAAGTGATCTGAATTCCCTATTTCCTCAACTCACTGTCTGAGCATAGGAGCTTTGGAAGATAAAGACTCAGATACCAGAAAGCGATCTAATCTTTTGGCAATCCGATCCTCTCCTATCCTTCGGTTCCTCCAAGTGGGCTTTAGTTTGATCGGGGAAGGATCTATGAGGTTATTATCCGATATGAGGTTAAAGAAGAAATCTGAGAGGGGATCTTCTCTAGCTGATGGACCCCATGCTTCTGCTCTGCCAATGGAGAAATTTAAATCACCTCCCATAATCATCAGAGGGGATTTCATCACAGTTTTTGTCATCAATTCTTCCCAAAAGGATTCCCTGCCCTGACATGGCCCATAGATATTTACTAAGGAGATGGGGAAAGTGAAGTCTGGAGATAAAACCTCCATGCCCATAACATGTTTCATCCCCCATTGATTGATGACCTTTACTCGCCCTTCTTTGAAACCAATAGCAAGGCCCCCCGAGTGACCAAAGGAGTCTATAGCAGTAAAGTTCCAACCAGGCAAAAGGGTTTTAAGCATAGATTCAATCTCAGAAGCCTTCCCCAGGGTTTCTTGCAGAAAGATAACATCTAGTTTTGAATTAAATATCCACTCTTTCAAGGCCAGTTTTTTAGGTTTGCTGGCCAAACCTCTGCAATTCCAGGATGTCAGGATCATTTTATAACACCCTCAGGGGGATGCGCTGCTCTAAGAACCCCCGGAATAGAATATTGTTTACCATCTGCAACATCCAGTTTAGCTTTGAGTTTTGCCTTAGACATATCCGATTTCCTACCTCTCTTGTTTTTGGAACAACTCTGAGAGGGGGTCTGTCCCAAGCCACCTAATGTCCCCGGGGCACCATGCTTCCCTCCCAGAGATCTCAGGTTGTAAGGGCAAAGGGAACGAGATGCTGGATGTGAAAGAGGGGGCCATTGGTCTTCACAGTTTATATCCAGGGACGGTAAAGCTTCAACAATAGTGTCTACATTCGGGGAAATCGTTATATGTTCCATATTTTCAACATTATTATTTTCTTGCACTTGACAATTTGGAGACGAAACATGCAAAGGAACAGAAACATGCTCAGGAGAGTTAAGAGAAGAAATAGGGGTCCCTGAGCACATACCCTTTTCATCTTCGTCGCGAAGGGTTTGATTTGCAGTAGCTTCCTTGACGATCTCTTCCACAGCTTCCGCTTCTTTAGCAATTTCCTCCACAGCTACCGCCGGATGATTGTCATTTTCCTGAGCAACCTCTTGAATTTGTACAGCTTCAACCAAAGGATCCTTTACAGTCTCCTCTGTCTCCATATCCTCTGTTCCTTGCGTCTCCGGAATTTCGTGCTCCATGGGCATCTGAGCAGTAGTTTGAACATTTCCTCTGTAAGCTGTAGTCCTCCGAAAGTGTCTCCTTCTTCTCAGCTGTGGACAGTCTTTTGCCAAGTGCCCATACTCATGGCAGCGATGGCATCTGAATGGCAAGTATTCATAGTCTAATATCTGCTCAAACACGTAGTATTTGTATTGTAGATTGATTTTTTGTGCCAAGGCTCTGCTCGGGTTGAGGAGAACCAATATACGAGCCATCGCTCTATTTTTCGTCTCCAGGAAGGTCATATCTGCTTCCAAATAAACCCCCAGCCTATTCCCAATTGATTTGAACACATCTTCTGTCCACAGGAATGATGGTAAACCCGGAGCTCACACCCACACACGGAACTCATCCGTTCTCTCCTTGATAGCATCAAAAAGAGGGGTCCATTTCTTTAGCAAAACAGGAATGTTCCCAATGTGCCAATTTCGATGGAAAACCCACTCTGTCGATTCTTTATCTACAAATCTGAGCTTAAACCATCCTTTCGCTAAAACTTGGGCTTCAAACTGTAAAGGTCTATCAGATGCGAAACAATTCTCACCCCATACTTGAAGAAATTCAGAAGTGTATTTCTTACCTCTAACTCTACCGACCAAGGTACAATCTACAACAGCTAGGGTTTCTTCGATAGAAACCTACATCCCAAGGACCAAATTGCCTTCAATCTCCTAAGATCCAATGGGTCTTTGCGGTTTCCTTTTCGCACCTTTGTTCCTTAACTCTTCCACCGGTGATCTAATTCCCCTTCGACCATCAGTTCTTTCTGGGTTTGTCTGCGCTATGCCCACATGAGGTTCTGTCTCCGGCTGTGACGGAATCTGACCCGAAAAACCTGCGTCGAGGTTCCCTGGGGGTAAAAGACCAATCGCCAATCCATCAGAGCCTGCCCGCTCCCCAGCTGAAATATCTCCGAGACCGCTTGCTGAAAACCCTTTTAGATAAGGGGATTCTCTTGGCAGGGATACCCTTGTAAGCGAGGGAAAACCCCCTGGAACCCTTGATTGACCATAGCCTGCAGAAAGCCCTAAATGGGTTATATCTTCAAAACCCTTAGAAGGCGCAACCGGGTTGTTGCTGCTTTACCCTTTGGATCAGTGGGCAACCCTTCCTCATTTGCCCCACTCGACACTATTTCTCTTCCCACCTGCTTGGAGACGGCCGATAAACAGGTATTGTTGACCTCGCTGCCCGAATCCTTGTCTTGAAACAGAAACAGTGGTGTTTCCGCCTGAGATAATGACTCCAACCTTGACAGTTCGAAAGCCCCAAAATAGTGTTCCACGTTCTGAGCGGTGGTATCCTTCCCCCACATAGAGAGGATGTCTTCCAGTTCTGGGTCCAGGTCTACAAGTTCGGCGGGATTAACCATGGTTACGGGCCGTTCCAAGGTATAAACGACAGCCAACAGTCAATGGGGAGAACCTTTCACGGTAGCTTGTTGAAAAAAAACGGAAAAAGGGCGGATAAAAACTGAAAGCAGCTGTATTATGGTAAATCATAAAAGACAAAACAGGCACCAAGACAACCATTCACCTCCACCTGCCAGTCGCCTTTGCAGTGATAGACCCCCGCGCCGGCAGCTGTTCTTGGAACCTGACCTATTCTACCTAACCGTGGCCTGTGCGGGGTTCCGCCCTGTGCCCTGGTTTCGAAACCCTAACCAGCTCCATCCCCCCCCTATTGTTCATCAATCTACTTTTTTGTAGGACACCATTTCTTAAATAAACCCTCTTTTCAATTTTCCCTGGCCCATAAAACTAGCATTTCCTGTGATTTAAAGCTTTAATTCGCATGGGGACATACCTTTTCCTTGTTGCGCTGCGGCATTATAGGATTCAGGTCCGTTTCAGGTTCATGCAAAGCCGAATAGCCTACTGGAAATCGGTACCGTGCCTACTTTCGTATCGTCACCACTGGTTTTACTTCTTCACCGCCCCTTTCGACCCTTTCGACCCTTTGTTCTGTAGCATAAAGAGGTATTTTGGACACCGTCAGGTGAGATGGACGGTAAAACAGGATCCCGCCGCCTCACCGAGGACACTGATAAGCTCAGTGGCGAAGCTGTGATGGTTTACGCGGAATAAACATTCTTTCAGGTGGAGGGCGAGCCGAGGCGAGCCAAAACTAAAAATTAGGGATTTACTCATTTGCTGAAAAAGGCGTTCCCATTTATTTGGGATGAAATCACTCAAAAATATTTCGATGCATTAAACAACACCCTTATTAGTGCTCCTTTTTTGCACCCCCCCCCAACTATCACAACAACTATTTCTTGTATTTGGCCGCAACCAATAGTACTATTGTCATGGTACTAGTGCAAGATGATGATGATGGAAATGAACACGTGATCTACTACTTAAGCAAAAATCTTATCGATACCAAAACTCGACATGCTCATGTCGAGAAAATTTCTTTAGCAGTTATTCACATTGTTAAACAATTTCGACATTTCTCTTGCGGAAAACCACTATGATTTACGATTGCAACCCCGTGACCTACATCATGACTCATTAGTTGCTAGGGGGTAAATATTTTAAGTGGATTGTTATCCTTCAAGAGTTTGATTTGGAGTTTGCTACATCCAAATCAAAGAAATCACTGGTTTTCACTGAGTTAATTTGTGACCTTCCCTCTGAAACTACATCTACGACTTTTGATGAGCTCATTCCTATCAAGACTCTCTTTCTCATCAACACTTTTGACCCATGGTATGGGGATATTATTGTCTATCTCCAAACCCAAATTTTTTTATCAAAACTGTCCAATTCAGAATGTCGTCGCATTTGACATCAGTCCCAACCATATCAAATCATTGGTGATACTTTGTATCATGTTGGTGTCAATTCCATCCTTCGTAGATGTTTGAAACTTGAAGAAGATAAGAGAGTCCTAAATGACTGTCACTCTGGGGCTTATGGTGGTAACCTGTTAGGGTATTATATTACTCAGAAAATCCTTCGTTCCAGTTATTTCTAGCCTTTGATCTTTAAATATTTTATTTTAATTGTCCAAAAATGTCACGCCTACCAGATTTACAGCTATAAACATGATGCCCCACCTGCACCCCTACACCCAGTTGTTTTCGTTGACCCCTTTGCTAAATGGGGTAATAATTTCATGACATGTAACCCTCGCTCGACTAGAGGGCATGGTTATATCATTGTCATCATTGACTATTTCACTAAATGGGATGAGGTGATGGCTACACGTGATGCAAATGATAAAATTATTACTGAACTTCTTTTCAACCATGTCATAGCTAAATTTGGTTTCCCTCAAGCCATCATTACTGATCATGGATCTCATTTTTGAAATTACATGATGGCAGAGCTCACTACTTTGTTGAGTTTACGCCACGACAACTCAACTCCTTATTATCAACACGCCAATGGCAAGGTTGAGGTAGTCAACAAAGTCTTGGTTACTATGCTTCAATGCACCATTGGGATGCTAAAATCAAATTGGCATCTTATTTTATTTTCATCTCTTTGGGCTTACCAAAGCAAAGCTAAGACTACCATTGAATTTACACCCTTTCAACTGGTGTATGGTCTTGAGGCAACTCTTCCAATTGAGTGTGAAATTCCTTCACTGAAACTAGCAGTCGAATTACTCCCTGATACCTCAGCTAAAGAGGAACGTTTACTTTACCTCGATAAGATCGATTAAACTCGCTGCTTTTTAGTGTTATTAATTGAAGCCCAGAAGAAATGAGTTAAGGCTCAATACGATAGAACTATTTATCCCGGCATTTTTGCTGAGGGTGATTTGGTCTTGCTTTATGAACAAGCCAATGATAAACTGGGAGCTGGCAAATTCGAACCAATGTTGCATGGGCCTTACATTGTCAAATGAGTTTTACAAAAAGGTACTTATGAGTTAATAGACTATGAAGGAAATTCTTTGGCTGAGCCCTAAAACGGGCTTTACCTAAAGAAGTATTATGTGTGATTTTCTGTATTTACATTAGTTGTGTTTCCATTAGTATGTAGTGTTGTTTTGATGTGTTATTTTTATTTTGTAAACATTTTCCTCTGCTTACCTCATGCTCTACTTGGTTTGTAGATGCAATCCAACCATTACGTCAGTTTCACTGATGGTGCTTATCATAGTACACAGAATCTATCTTCCACTGCATGGGAAATCTATGACCCTAATGGCGAGTTAGTGAATTTACAAGGTATATGTTTAGGTCATACGACTAATAACATTGCTGAATATAGTGCATTCATCAAGATTTTGTCAGAAACTATTGTTCTTGGCATTAGAGAGTTAATCGTAAAACTTGATTCACAACACATTGTATTACATCTTAATGGACAATATTCAGTTAGAAACCCTCACATTTTGAGAATTTATTTGTGAGTTCATCTATTGGAATGAGACTTTGATTTTATTACTTATCATCACATTCCAAGACGCATGAACACATTAACATATGCATTGGCTAACTATGTGTTAGATAGACATTTGCGAAACTTGTAAAGCATCACATATCACAAATGATAAATAGAAAAACATGAATATATATATCGAGTGTTTGAAAAAGAGTTTGCTACATCAAAATGAAAAAATATGTGTTCTGAGACACATGGCTTTATAAGCCTACAACATTGCAAAAAGTAAACTAGAGTTGGCTATTCGCCCACATGGTGCTCATGATAGCACAAAATAGCCCTAATAACTCGACCCATTAGCTGATACAATCTGGCGGAAACCCCTATGATGTGCCTCTGGTAGCGTAATTGCACCTCATCGATTGAAGCATACTCTAGAATGGCACTGGTTAAAACTTTCATGTTACACTCTACCTTGACAATAGAATCATCTTCCTCCTCATAAGGAGCCTCCTCAATCTGGTCTGCCACTCACCTAGCTATTGGAGAAACCCCTAGAGGTCTATGTAGTCCCACATCTACAAAACATCATAAGTAAAATATCAGTACACACATAAAAAAATATTATTAAAAACTTCAAAAACTTCAAAAAATAGTTTTTACCTAAATCAGTCCACTGTGCCCTTGGAGGAAGTGGAAGATCTATATCTCCTTGGAAATTCATGTCTACATATGCCTAATTATCAACCATGATTAGTTGCTAACACAACCATCCAAAAAATACTGATGGAAATAAAATTTGTTGGCCACCTCCCATTTGAGTAATCATGGATCTCTGGGCACTAGTGGATCCACTTCCAACCATTAATAACGAAACAATGGCACACGTTCCAGGATGAATGTCACCAAAATGGATCTGAAACCATATTGTTTCATATTCCTTAACTTCCAGTTGGTAAGTTGATGCTTCATGCACACCAACAAACCCTCACTCCAATTGAAAACCATGGGATTCAAACATTTGATTGCATACTAGAAATGAGACTTTGTTGCCTCATGCAAAGCTTGAACCCCATCTACTCAGGACATGGTGTGCAGTATTGTATGTAGTAGATTTGTAATGGTCTTAATGTCAATTTTCCCACTTTGGGTCTTTTTGGTCCCTGGACAATGCATCACAATGAGCATATATGTGCTCCCTCCTCCAGTGTGTGATCTAGACAACTGCACCTGTTGTCCCTTTTTAGGCAACCCAGTAATGAAATAAATGTTAGTGACCTCTATTTTGAGTTTTTGATCCCTGATCATAAATAGTTAGCTATCTACATCCCACCAACTAATAAAATGTTGCAATAACTCAGGCTATGGTCTGATCCCAATCATGAAGAACTTGAGCAATCCACATTCTCATAAGGCATCAACACAATATTGATCCTGAGAAGCCTGATGGTCTTCAGCTTCGTTTTCCCTTTCTTTCCATTCAATCACCATTTTGGACTGATTATCCTATGGAAAATAAATAAAACAACATTTCATGAGCTTCCATGGAGAAAAAAACCAAGATAAACTATTTTACATGGAGGATTTCACCTAAAAATTTTTACCTCAGCGCCATCATGACTGTTTATGAATTTTCTCACTTTGTCAGAACGAGGGCCTAATTGATCACAGGGTGAGAAGTGTGAGTCTGATGGGTAAAACTTGCACTGGTCACCCACGATATTAAAAACTTTCAAGTCCTCCTTACATCTTATTCTATGGACGAAAATGCATGAAATGAGTACCAAAATGAAGGGAAGGGATATATCTCTTACCTACAACAAGCAGCTTGGCGAATGGTATCTAGGATTGATCATGCTCCTTGTCTGAAAAGTGAGGTAAAATGAGCTAGAAATTGTCTCACAATTGCAAATTGGTAAAATGGTAAAAATGACTTACTTTTTCCCCTATTTATAAGTTTTAGATAATATTTTTACCAAATTAGGGCATATTTCACTCATTTTTTAATATTTTTCCTCGAAATCGGTAATGTACGTTTCCTTGTGCAGTGAAAGGTTATTTATTCTTGGTGACGATGATTTATCTTGACTTATTCAACGAGCTTTTATCATTTTTTCGGACTCATCAAAAATAAAGAAAAAAGAGACCCCCTGGATTCATCTTTAGGCTCTTTTCTGACTCTCGAAAAATGAAAAGATTGTCGAGTACTTGTCATTTCAAACTCGTTAAAGTAAATGAAATGACATCTACTCAGTATAAGTTTAACCCTTTTCCTGATTGAGATAAAATATTGTATGAAAAAGGAATACGTTAGTCAATTATGGCTAAGAGGTTCTCTTAGATATTGTTTTCTACCTTTTCGGGTTCAAGAGACAATTTACGAAAAGGGACCTTTGGAGTTTTCTTTTTTTCTTCTTTTTGAAACTCTCTAATCATGAAAAATATGTCAAGTTTCACTTTCTTCAGACTCATAAAACATAAACAACATAGGACTTGTCACCATGACGAGAGCTAGTTTCTACTTCCTAGGGCTCATGAAACTTACTAGGATGGACTCATTCGAATGATGAACTTATATGGCAAGTATATGCTATCCCCTTCAAGCTTTCAATAAAAAATATATGGGGTATGTGCTAGAAATGGTGGGGGGAAAGTGAAAGCAACCATCTCTTGTATTTTGTAAAGGCAGCATGTCACTCTTTAACATGACACTCATCTATTGCTCGTGTTAGGTTTGGGACATCCTCATTTGATAACTTGCCTTCCTGGGTTTGGGAAATATATTTTTCCTCTCATCTGGTTATACCAATTCATCATCATGACCTCTAATCCTATGTTAAGTCAAATGATTCCAAACTTCGGAGTCGTGTCACTCATATGTTCAAGAGAAGTCCTATCTACAATTCCTTACCCTTCATACATTGTTTGTCTTTCTGCCATAGTCTTGGATTGCACTTATCTACTCTACTACATCCTTTTGTTTCATGTCAACGATGTGGGATTCATTATGGTTCTCCTTCGATGGATCACTTCCTGTCGATTTCATCTCATCATCTAGGAAGATGATCTAGAAAGTCCCTTCCAATACCTTAGATCTTTCATGCCTCAATAGAAAGTTCTTCGCATTCGACTACAGGTTTACATCATTGACCTTTGATCAAATGATTCCATGGGTGTTCAACTTCATCTTCATTGTTCACATTGATGGATTGTGTTGATTGTACCTTGAGAGCCATTGTCATTATTGGCGATTTCTCTCGTGCATGTTAACGGTTACATCATTGACCGGTAATGATGTGGTTTTCTATCATGTTTGACTTCGACACATCTATTCACATGCTAGAATTTGTACATCAATCAGGTCGATATGGAGCACAAGACCTTGGATTCTATCTGATAAATTCTAGGTTGCATGGAGTTATGATTTGTTCATGTTTGTACACATGTTTCCTCCGGACAGATGGCTACGACGATACCACGGATCAATATTCATGATACTTTTTATTCAGATTGTTGTGACCATATGAAGGATCCATACACATCATCCCTTATATTTGGATGGTTGTGCCCATACTGCGGATTCATGTATTATTAGATGCCTATTCATCTATCATTAGGCATGATCATCAAAGATGTTATATATGTATATGTATATGCTTGATTGGCAGGTCTCCTAACGGTGTTGTTCTCGTCATTGTACTGACTTGTAAAGCATCTCATCCATCACTCCCTGTTCTGCCCTCATGCTTTAGGGGGCATATGTTACATAGTATTTTGTCATACCTCCTCTTCACTTCCTGTTCCATATCCCAAAGTACCAAAACACTGACTACTGTGCAGCATATCCATCATGATATACATACCAAAATATCACTGAATCCATTCTAAATAAGGTTAACTAAAAACCTAAATTTTAGCATCAGTGTGCTTTGCTCCACTGCATGCCTGTGTTGATGGAAAGTTGAACAGTTATATAGTAGGACTACCAGTGCAGGTTTTGATATGAAAACCCAACCTCTTCTGGCAAGTTTTTCCAAACTAGAGGATAAGCTTCGTGCACTAGAACCTTCGAGAAGAGTGAGCTAGATATTGGTTGTTTTTTATATGGTTGAGCTCACCCATTTAGACCTCTTGACCTTATCATCATTGGATTTTCCCTTGAGATGTGGGCCTTCCTCCCTCTTTTTTGGATCCCTAACTCTCTCTCCCTTCGTATAAATTCACTCCCTTCCATTCCAAAATGGTTGGTCACTGATTGCTACATCCCTATGCTGAGATTATGCTTACATGCTACCCATTCTAGAGGAGAAGGAGTGCTTGAAGAGTCCTTGCTTGGAATTGGAAATCCACCAAAAGGAGGTCTCTAACATCAAGGCATAGGTTGTATGCTTCCCTTTTTAGCTTAATAATATATACATCTGACATTCACTTTCCATAATTGTGTAAATGGTTATTCTTTTAGCTTTAAATACCCCTTAATATATTAAGTAGTTTATGTTTGATGTATGCCATATATGATGTTGTATCTTGCATAGCTCTTTGACATTTCTTGCAGATACTTGAGCATGAAGAACAAGTTAGGAGTGAGGCCTAAAGTGAAATATTCAAAATCATCTCCAAACGATTGGCGATTAGCATCAAAGTGAGGTAGGTTTCTCCTTCTCTCTACATTTGTTAAACATAAACTACGAAAGTGTATGTTAGTTTGTTTGGTTTGATGCTAGACCCACTCATTGGGTTACAGGGATCGCCTCCATTCGCAAAGGGGATTTACCTTCACAGCACTAGTGAATTGATTAATCATTTTTTTCTTCATTCTTCATTTTGTCAATATATATGCGCTCAATACAAAATCTCCAATCTAGACGTCTTGATTTGGTAGGGTTTGTCTCTCGACTCTGCTTTCCAAAATTGGTGCTTCAATCTGGCATCTCAAATTATTTTTTCTCTTCCACTTATTATTCTCGGGGGTATTTGGATTTCTCGCAATAGGGTGATCTTTCAAGATTTCATCACATGTGCTTGATTCATTGTGGTTGAAGCCATGTCGATCATCAACCTTTTCCCTTAGCTTTTTGAACCTCATTTCCTACGTATGTTGGTAGAGGTTACCCCGAATAAATATATTCCAAAGGCTTTATTTGACAGTGCCTCTTCGGAGATACGAGGTCGCAGTGGTGCTAGTATCATCCTTCATTTATCCTCTATTCGTTCCTATCAAAATTCCATTGTTTTGGGAGGTGGGTCTAATAATTATCTAGATTACTCACCTACAAATGTCTTCTTGCATTCGCCATTGAACTTGGAGCATCTCAACTTCAAATATATGCAGAACCAAAATTAGTGGTTTATTGGTTGTCTGGATCTCAAGTTTAAAGAAATTTTAATTTACAACCAATATTTCTTAATTCCATGAATTTAAAAAATGTGCTCACTTTGTGTTCATGTAAACACAAATACAATGGAATTGAACAAAGAATTTGATGGTATTTCAAGGTTTCCCTCACCTTGGATATTCATTTTTGGTGGGTCATGTTAACACCAGAAAATCGTACACATTTTTGCACAATCCATAAGATGATAAAAGGCATCTAGCAAAATGCACAGGTGAAGAGTTTCTAGCTGAATACATCATGAAGTTTAAAAAATTAAATTTCTCCTAAGGTATAAAGTTTATAAAGATAAAAAAATTGATGTCGCCATGACTATTTCTTTGATATCTGCATGTGCATAGAATATCCTTCAAAATCCACGTGGTCGCAGAAATGGATGACTCAATGATTCAAGACCACTCCACACACTTGGAGTTGATTCTCTGACATGATCTTAGTCCAGGAAGTCAAATTTGAGTTTCCCTGAACATATGTAGCCCTCAATGGAATCATCTTGCCCTAATCATGTGTCATTATCATGCATGAACCAAGAGGGGGAAGATGGATTAAAAAAATTCTATATAAACAAGCCATGGGAGAGCTAAAATATGAGAGATTGTTATGTTGACCAAATTGTTATTAGAGAAAGCCACCATTCCATTGTTGAATCCAAATAAGGGAAGAGCATTAGCATGTTGGCCATCTTGCTTCTAAGCAATCCATCACCCTAGTGAGAAAAGATGAATCCACCATTGGAGAGTCTTCATACTTCTTTAAGGGAGAGGAGAAACTTTAAAAGAGATTGAGGAAATGTAACCCCCTTGTTGAGGATTTTTGAACACCATAGCTCAAATAATTTTCTTCAAGTGTCTAAGAATAATCTATTATATTCAACCTCTACTACCAGTAGTCAATAAAGGGATATTTTCCATTATTTTGTTGACTTCTTCACTCCATTGAGCATTGTTTGTGTATTTACCTCTTTTTTTAGTTTAAGTTATGTATGTGTTTTTACCACTATTTACAATGTTGTGTTTATTTAAGTATGTCCACTAACAACACCAATTCTATCTATGATCCTTTGCAGGGAACAATCAATCGTTAATGAGGAGTCCTTTGGTACATTATTTCCACAAAAATACTACCACATGTCATTTAGGTGCTCTATGGTCACTCATCGATCACATATTTATTTCGTGCACCAACTCCCCTTCCTGTTGGGGATTTATAGTGTTTATACATGACAATTTATTTATATTATCCTATATTTGTATATTTTTGTTTCTTTACTATTGTTTTAATTGATAGACTGATTGACAAAAAACATAAAATTTACTTAAATATTTTTTGATATATATGGATGACTACATAACTAGTGAGGGTGTATAGGGGGTATTCAAAATCCCTCTAGACAAATTTATTTCATGATGAACTGGATGGGCCAATTAAACTACCTACACACATTCGTGTGTCTATAGAATGTAATTTTTGTTATAATAAATGAAAATTACAATTTTTTTCTAGGAAGAGAAACCCAAACAGCTTGGGTTAGGTTAAATAATCTTGTACCAAGTTGTTTCCTCTTGTTGACATATGGTCAATTTCACCCATCAACACCATCCTAGGTATCTAGTCTCATTTTCTAATTTGCTACTATGAATAGAGGATAACCCATATTTTATAGACATGTTTTCCATTTATTTATTAATATAATATATACTATAATATTATAAAATAACCCTCTCATCATGATGCTGTTTCCTATTATGGATTCATCAACCCCCATACTCGTTTGTCTAGGTCCATCTATATCCATTATGTTTTTGTTAATATGCATAAATTAAACATTTTTACCACTTCAGGCCCTCCGACCTCATATCATACAAAAGTATATACATGTGAGCACACCACACCCAATAAATAGTCACACACATACACACGGGTGCCCTTCCTAGAAGCAATTCTCAACTCACCAGCCTAATTTATTATGTCCTAGCCCTTCAACCTAATGATCATTATCCTTCGACCCATTACATAAGCACAACGACCTTAACCATATCCATAACTTAGCCCACTATAACATGTATATATACACAGAGGCATACAAGCTTCAATGAGTTTCGAGTTCACTAGTTTATTTCACATTCTGACTCACCAGCCTATGCCACATGTATTTATTCTCAACCCACATGGCTTGGTGCTCATAACATAAGCCTGCAAAAAATATTATTACATTTTTATTCCATTAATAATGGAGGTTGGAACTAGGGGTTTTACATCTCCCTACCCATTAGAATAACATCATCCTCAGAGTTCCTTTTCCTTCCATCAATAAGAAAATGTTACCATGCCACTGGTCATCACTGCATTTGCAACTTATTCCTCTTTATTGCATCCTAAATTTGAGCACTAAATAGACAATCATGTCCCATATATTCTTTCACTTCCTTGATATGCTTCTAAGGTATTAGTTTCTCAACATACACCCTTCCAAGCTCAGGCATCCCCTTGTTTGTTTAACCAACCCTTGGGTGATCCATCCTTTCTTCTTTCTTTCCCTATTCTCTATGATGTTGACATTATTAAGCAACTTCATCATTAGAAAAAAAATAACCACAATTAATCCTCTTGTCAAACACATCACCTACACCACAACATATCATTGTCAATCAACATGAAACATAAAGCACATGCTAGATATGCATACATGCAACATCATATGCATACACATTACATATTTTTTAATATGACTACTAGTGGATACATATCTCAACTATACTAATATTTGGCATTTTCAACATTTTTATGCCTGAAAATACATCACATACAACATTTCATAATAAATCACCAAGATAAGGTTTTAAGAGGTTCTTCTTCTCATTCCTCTACATATCATGGAATTCAACATGGTTTCCTTGTTTCATGGCTTTCCCCATTACTCACTTATGCACGAGAGGAGGACCCATCCAACATTTTTTTGAAGAGGATTTCTTCGAATGGATTAGTGGTCAGATTGTGATGATAAACGACTATGCCTATGAGGGCATGGACTTCAAAGGTTACCCTGACTTGATTTTTCCACCTGGTATAAACTGGGGGCCTCAAGGTAAGAAGGTTTATTTGAGAGTACTTAAAGTATTTTTAAGCTTTTGAATGTTTATGTTATGTTTTTTTTATTTTATGGGTGAACAAGTACTAACATGATTTTTTTTGCTTGACACAGATGTGGCACCAGTGCGACCTGCAGGCGACCCTCACCAAGTGAGGCGAGGAGGCCAACTACCTGAAGGCAGGGCTCATGCTGAGAGTCTTCGCGAGGTTCTGAGGAATATAGAGGGCTTGAGAATGGGTGTGCCCACCCTTCCTCTAATGGGGATCCCGACTCATATGGAGCGACACAGAGTTGGTGTGCTTGAGCGGTTTCTAGTTCCTCTTCGGAGGATAGCTAGAGCAGTATTGTCTTTTCATGAGCAGTAGGCTCTATTAGCAGACGTGTGGTATAGCTAGCGGGTGTTTATAGCTAGGCTTAGTAGCCATTTTGTACTTAAAACACCCAAGTTTTGGGAAATTTTCTGATGTAAAAGACTAGATTCGATATATATATATATATATATATATATATATATATATATATCTATATATATATATATATATATATATATATATATATATATATATATATATATATATATATATACAAATATTTTGGTATTTTATGATGTAAATGTTTTCAAGTGTTTTTGTAAATTTTTAATTGTGTAAATATTTACTTTCATACATGTATCTATAATGAATGAGACAAATTCTAGTCTAACACATAGTTTGCCAATGAATCAACAACCATATTAAATTCTCGAGGAATGTGTTCATATGTAATAAACTCAAATTGATGTTCCAAGAGTCATACCCTTAAATAATGATGCAACAAGATTGGATTCCGAACGTGATAATTATTTGTCAATTGCATAACAGCAAGCTAAGAGTCTAAACTGACCACCATATTGGAGATGTCCCTTGATGATGCTTCAGTGAGAAGTAAAATTATGGACATGTACTCAGCAATATTGTTGGTGGCAGTACCAAGAAAGACTCCCCCGAAACAAAACAGTTCCATCTCAGGTGTGTAAATGACCCAAGCAGCTGATGCAATGTGTTATGTGTGATGACTGGCACCATCCGTGTATCCTATGCATGCTAAGGGTAATGAATAAATCTGCATAACGAGAAATATGTATGAGAAAAATACTTCAAGAAATACTAAAAAATCCAGTCACATCAAAAAGAAGAAAAACTTATAAATACATAAAATTACAAAGCACATGCCTAGTGCAGTACTAGGCATAATACTTTTTTAGATAGAGCCCATTTCGGGGCTCAATGAGTGGGACTCCTTCCTAGTTCAAAAGTTCATATGCCACTTTTGAGAGGGATTTCGTGATGACATATGGACCAAGCCATAAGGGTTGAAGCGTTCCTACCCCCAAGAGGTCATGTTTTTTATCGTAGAGTAAAACAAGATCTCCCTCTCGGTAAGAACAATGCTTAACCTTTTTGTCATACTGGGCTTTGACTCGCTACTTGTGGGCTTCAAGAGACAATTCGGCATCTCGACGGGTTTCATCTAGTTGATTTAGGTATAGTAGGTGTTCTTCTTTGGCAGTGGTGTTGGGCAACAATTCAACAACGATTTGTAAGGAAGGAATCTGACACTTGATTGGTAAAACTGCTTCTAGGCCATAAGCTAGTTGAAAAGGTGTGAAGCCTGTAACAGTGTTTATTGAAGTTCGATATGCCCATAGTGCAGGATATAACATTCGATGCGAGTGGGTTTTAGGATTCCCTACTAACCTACGGATCATGGTATTTAAGATGCCATTAATGGCCTCTACTTGGCCATTAGCTTGGGGGTAGTAGGAGGAAAATTGTGCAATGAAGTTAAGTCAAACATCATGTGATTTTGAAAATGAGACCCATGGTCTGTAATGATCGTACGAGGCACACCGAAGCGATAGATGACTAGATTGAATGGGAATAGTGCCACGGTTTCTCCATCAGCCTGGAAAGTGGGAAGGGCTTCAACCCATTTTGTGAAATAGTCCACAGCTACAATAATGTAGTTTTGTTTGGTAGAGGAAGTGGGGTTGCAAGTGATGAAGTCTATCCCCCATTTGGCAAAGGGGCCAACGGAGATAACTGGGTGCAGGAGGGTCTAAGGAGCGAACATTTTCTATGTGAACACTTGACAAGGGTGGCATTACCGAATAGCCTTGATGCAATCTTTGAACAAGGTTGGCCAGTAGTAGCCTGCGCGCAAATTTTTTTGAGCAGTAGATATGCTAGAAAGATGACGGCCACATGCCCCAGCATGGTAGTCATTTAAAATGTATTATGCATCTTCATGAGTGAGGCAACATTGAAGAACTGTATCAGTACCACGATGATATAACGTATCGTTGAGCACTAAATAGTGTCGTTCTTAGTGGCAGATGTGACGACGGTCACCTGACGATAGGTCAGGGAGGAAACGTTACGCTTGGAGGTAGAGAGGAATGTCACCATACAAAGGGTTAGTATAGACAAATTCATCTGGGAGAGGATCGTGGGCTATCTCGTTACGATCGATAATGGGAAGATCCGAAAAATTTTCGGTGAAGACAAAGGAATTTTTTTCCTTGGCAATGGTGAAAACCAAATCAAATTGTTGGAGGATCACTATCCATTTGGAATATTTCCATTGAATGACTTGAAGAGACAAAATGTGTCTCATGGGATTCTCTAAGGCAATGGTAGTAGTCTGTTACAACAATATGTAATGTCAGAAGCAGTTGATAGCAAAGACAATTGCCAAGGACAACTTTTCCACATGTGAATATTTGAGTGCGGGCCTAACCAGGCCTTTCGATAGATAATATATCACATGCTCACTTAGGTCATCGTGAGTTTAAACCAAGACTATTCCTAGAGAGGATGGCGAGGCTACCAGGTACAAAAGAAATTCGTGCCCATAGTTGGGAGCACTAAGGAGTGGGGCTGATATAAGTGCCTTTTTCAAGGCATCAAATGATTATTGAGCTTGATCATCCCATAGGTACGACACTCCCTTCTTAATTAGGTGCATAAAGCCTTTCATCAACTCAGCATAATTTACGATGAACCATCGTAAGAAGTTTGCTTTCCTTTGCAAATGTTGGAGCTGCAAAATGGATTGTGGTTCAGGAAATTGAGTAATTGCCTTTAACTTATTGGGATCAACCCTAGTCCCATAATTTGAGACAATGAAACCAAGTAAACATCTAGACTCGACAAAGAAAACACATTTATGCAAATTCATATGTATGTTATAGAACTGACACCTAAGAAAAATCCCTCGTAAATGATCTAGGTGTTGCGCTCTCTTCTTGGAGTGGGCTGGAAGGTCATCCAAGTAATCTTAAATGATATGTATGATATCATGAAATGTGTAGTCCATGGCCCTTTGAAATGCTTCTCCAACATTATTTAAACCAAATGGGAGTTTTCTATAGGCAAAGATTCCCCAAGGCGAAATGAAGGCGGTTTGTGTTGGTCTACGGGTTTTATGGCAATCTAGTTGTAACCTGAGAAACCATTCATGAATGAGAATGATTTGCAACCAGCGTAGTCATCGATGATTTGGTCAATGAACGGTGTCAAATAATTATCCTTCAGACATACAGTGTTCAAGTCTTGATAGTCGACACATACGTGGATGGTACCTTGTTTCTTATTGATAGGAACCAGATTGGAAACCCATTCTATTAAGGGAACGGGGTAGACGAAACCAACACGCAACAATTTTTCCACCTCAGTCTTGATGGCTACTATTTTGCAAGGGTGGACTGGTCAAAACCTTTGGCAGATAGGCTTGGAATCGTCATATATCTTGATCTCATGCTCGACAATAGACAGATCTATGTCAGACATTTCCTTGTAATACCAAGTGAATACATTGCGGAATTCCTTAAAAAGGTAGGTGAAGCTTGCAATTCCCTCAGGAGTGCAATCGGCTCCAACCTGGATGTTTTCCATGATGCTTGTCTTGATAGAAATATCGATGAGAAATATCTTCGAAATATTACCCATGTTTCCCTCTGAGTCCAAAGTTTGGATAGTCGTATAAAGTGAGGAAATGATTTTAGGTGCATCAAATGACAATATTTGAAGAGGCATCGTGTCTGAATCAGATATCGAAACACGATTGTGAGATTCCTCCCATGGTCACTCTTCTAAAATCATGATCTCTCTAATAGCTTCATCCAAAGGTATGAATTGATTGAGAAGATCAAAGAAGGAGCAGTTATGGGAGGGGAGGTGGTATTGTTGGTTGTGACCAAAGTGACTGGAGATTCGGATGTAGATTGAATGGCTTGGTAGGCCAATTCAGTTAGTGACAACAACATTTGTTCTTCGTAAGTGTCAATGTCTGAAGGGGCTGAGAGGATCCAAGGATCAGCTAGTTCGTGAGGAATGGATGAAACCATAGAGACATTCTATGGAACTGCGGGCGGCAAAAGAGGGAGACAACCCATAGGGAAGAGCCGTTCAATAGACCAGTACTGATACTGATGTAAGAGTCAGGTACACCACCCACTAAGGGTACAGAGCCACTAGGTAATGGGGAATAATCAGGGGTGAAAAAGGATAGTTGGTCCACTGTGACTATCTTTCCATCCAATGGAAATAGGATGATGCGAAAGACAGTAGACACAATGGAAGTCATGGCATAAGTCCAACTATGACCCAACAATAGATTATAGTCAAGATTTCTATCTACGACTTCGATGTCCACCATTACCATTTTCCCACTCAAAGTGATGGGGTAGCTAGCTAGGTAACCTTTTGGGATGAAAGTGTGGTCGTCGAAAGCTTTAAGGGAATTCAACAGTGGGGATAGGTTTGGAGAACCCAAAGCGAGCCAACATGAAGTCGACATGACGTAGGTTGAAGCACATTTGTCAATGACAGTTCTATGTACTCCTCACCTTTTCGAAGATATTTGCACCTAAAATGCAAGCTGGTGTGAAAGGGGAGGTTTAAATTTTTCCATGTCAAAAATTGCAAGTATGGAATACTGAGGGTTAATACCACTAATTGCCAAAAGCATATCTTCCCTTTGTGCTAGACAGGTTTGTAATACTTCGAGCACCAACATAGCTGATGGTGCTTGCACCAAATCTTCTACAATACTGTAGCTCTGGGAAGCACATGTAGATGTACTATGCATTGTGCAATGAAGTTCCCCTTTTGGGGGGAGAATCACAAGATCAGCAACCAACCTTTCGATATGAATATCACTAGGTGGCGGTGGGTTTTGAGTCGAAGAGGCTTCCTCAGCATTAGTGACTTGAGCTCCATAAGATTTGGCTATGGTTTGTAGATCTACCATTTCAAAGGTGTAAAAGATAGATGGTCCTTCACCAGCTGAAGGATGATGAGAACCATTGTTGCCCCCTTTTGGGGGTTGGGGTTAGTTTGCAAGAAGGTGTTGCTGCTGCTGAGCAGGGAAAGGATTATTTAGGACCATAGGGGTCCTGTAGTGTCCTTTTTAGCAATGAAACCTATGCATTCCTGAAGACACGGACAATGATATGTCATGTGGTCTTCTACATAGATTTTGAAAGGGAATCTAGTGGATTTTTACTTTCCACCATCAGAAGGCGCAACATCCTTCTGCTTTGGGTTGTACTACTTTGTTGACTGCTCTTCAAAAGGAGCAATATTTTTCTTATTCTTCTTGTTCTTACCACTAGGTTTTTGTGTAGACTACACAGAGTTTATCACGATGGTAGGAAGAGAAATTGATTTGGTAGAGGGGTCAAATTACAACTGGGCAATGTGACCGCTGAGTTGCTTTACAGTAGCCCCAGAGGTAGCGTCGATAATACCATCAACATGCACTCTAGGTTGCTGAGTAGCAGGAGCATTGGAGTTGCGAGGGACATTGGGAATAACATTGTATAAAGTGCCAGACTACGAATATATCAAATCTAAGTGATGGACATGATGAATGGATTGGTCTTCCATGACCACACCACCTAAGGTGACATCTTTAGCGATTTGAGGGAGTAGGGACTTGCAGAACCAATCCACTAATAGATAGTTTGGGAGGGGAGCTTTGACTAGCCTCTGCCTATGTCTCCATTCATGGACATGATCAGAGATGTGGGTGGTTGTTTCCTAATGTAATAAAGTGAGGAGTTCCATACCAGTTTTATAGCGGATGGGTAGCTAGAAGTGCTTTAAGAATTCCATTACTAAAGCACAAAAGGTATTGACTGATGTGCATGGTAAATCGATGTACCACTTGGCTACATTGCCAATAAGGGTGCAGGGAAAGAGCCATAGCCAGATACTATCATCCACCATGGAGTTAGAAACACACCATAAATGATAGGTGGTGATCTGCGTACCCGTATCCTCCCTTTGTTTCCCTTCGAACTTCAAGATGTCTGTCGGGATTTTATGTAGGATTGGCAGCCAAAGTAAGTTGTGATAGATGGGGTCATTTGCAAGTTTGTACAAGGCAGGGATATTAGGTGTTTCCAAGAAAGGTAAGGTGTTTTATGCCGCCAAATCGGACCAAGGTAATGACATATGACTTAAGGATCCTTGCAGTCCTCCCATCGTGTTGTTCCCAATATTATACACAGGTTGCATGGAATAGTAATTTCCTTGGGGTACAGCTGTGTACAGTGGGTTTCCATAGGGATTATTATACTAGGGGTTGGAAGTGCCCCCAAGATAAGGAATGCCCCCTTAACTCATTTGAGGTTGAGAGTAGGGTGCCCATATGGATTGATCGAGACCTTTTTGAGGGTTCCCGCTTGCCACGTAATTAACTATAGGTCCTTGACTGACATAAGGAGGGTTCATGTCAATCAATGACTATCCCTACAGTCCTGTAAACAGAGGGGGAACTGTTACATTCCTAGCCAGTATATGCATATTGGGAACTATGCCCCCAGGCATCTAAACCTAGGGGTTAGAACTAAACAATGGATGCCAACCATAGGGGGGTTGACGGGACCCTTGCTAACCATGCTATATTGAGCATTATAAGGAGCGCTATATGTAGCACTTGTCAAAGGTCCGGGGGCTGACACAAAAGGGGCAGAACTTGATATGTACTGGGTTCCACTCGTGGTGGGTGTCATGATAGGGTTTGAATATGGGAGAGATGGGATAGCAGGGTTTGCCATCATAGGTGTGGTACCGACTATCGACTAGGGAGGTCGTCATGGACCGAAAGTTTCCAAGAAGCCCACGACCTATTAGTCATCGATGGGATGGGTGGTGCAGGTCCAATAGAAGACATAGGAGGTACAAATGCAATAGGAATCAAGGGTGGTCCCAACAGATTCATGATCGAAGGATTTTATGGAGGAATGAAACCTTCAGTAAAGAAATCTTCCAGTAAGCTTGAATCGTGGGATGTCCAAATTGATTTTGTGTTTGATCTTGGAGACTGATTTCCTGAAGACGGGGAATCTGGTTCAATGGGGCTTAGCAGATCCTCCAAAATGAGTGGGGGGAGACCTAATAACCATCTAGATTGATGACGAGGGTCAGATGTAGCCACAGTGATCGATAAAATTTATCAATAGATTTCACAGTGATATTTGTTAAAGTCTCGGTGATAACAATATGGCACTTAAAAAATAAAAAATACACTAAGGAAATTAACCAACAAATAGAGGGAAATGACCCTGTCTGATAAGCACTGATAACTGGAGATGAAACCCAATATCACAATGAATAACAGAGAGAGTTGGCCAAATGTACAGTTACAATTACTCTTGAGCTTCGCTTGAACCTCATATTAAGGGCCAAGTACTCTCTTGAAGATGAGCACCCTCCAAAAAACCGAAGACAGAGTAGGTTCATCTGTGTTAGGTACCAAGGCAGCCCATCCCAGTCACCTTGTGTTCATCCCTAAAATTATGGCCACTAAGGATGCCTCAAATCAAAGACACTACCAGGGGGGACATAGTTGCAGGAAGTACGTTATGTGGGTAGGATACCTGAGTCGCTGACTCAACTCCAATATCCCCAAAGGGATCTCCACTACACAGAATACCCAAAGGAGATGTAAGCAAAGGTAGGCTACCTTCACTTACAGTCCAATGTTGTCTCATATTTAGCTCTTCTTTTACTGGAGTGGTCCTAGATAGTATGAGTGCAGAAGGATTTCTCTCTTTAATGACACTAGTTTCAGTGTATGATCTTGGGCAGTTAACTCACACTGCCTATCCCAAGATCCTAGCCTAAACTAATGTTTTTTTACTCTTAAAAGAGTTTCTGATTTATTTTATTAGGTAGATTTTAAATGTACTTTGTTAGAGTCTTTGATAGGGGTGTTGATGTATGAAGTTTTATGGGACTCTAACTCAAATCATGCAAAAACAATGCTTGTAAATTTTCACTTTCTATGAATAAGTTGCTTCTACAAAGGGAGAATCATTCATATATCAATATGTATACCATGCATCCTGTTCAATAAAACACTAGTATAACCGACATAACTACAATGCTCACTAACAACTTTTGAAACCAAATAATGCAGATCTAACCAACTAAGAAGAAAACAATAAAAATTTTGTATTTTTTCTTTTATGATAACAAAAAATTTAAGAAGTAAAGCTATTTTCTTAAAATAAAAAATTGTTTAGAACACAGATTAGTCAAACAAGCACAGCTGTAGAGCCCTAATCAGTCTACAAGAATATTTCCCAACCCATGAGGTCACAGAGTAGTTTCTTTATCAAGAAATGGTTGGCTAATACTCTGTTCTAGAGGCTCCAAAGAGTTACTTGTAGCACTAATGCACTGTTTGTGAGGCCACAATGCTTTATAAAGCATTGTTTACACTAGCAAACAACGTTAATGAGGAAAAAGGCTCAAAAAATAGGCTGAGGGGATTAGATGTAGGGCTTAGCACTGAGAGAAGGGTGATGTATAGTCCTGAGTGGTCAAAAAGAGAATGAAGAAGTACAGGAAGGCCTATAAGGAAGAGAGATATAGGAACTTTTTGGGAAAAACTGAGAACTAAGTGTAGTCCCCAACAAAGTCTCCAATTATGCTTTAGGGATTAATGCACAGGTGTTTGGTGATGTAGAAACCCTCAAGGATCTTCTTGGGATCCTTGGTAGACTATAATATTAGTTGCATTTGTCACAAATATGCATGCATATCTATACTTAACAAATGAATATCAAAGAGGGAAGGACTTATTACCTCAAGTCTTTGGGTGGTGTCACTGGAGAGAGAAATGTAGCTAGGTGGAAGACCCCTAAGCCAGCTCCAGATCAAAACCTATACATAGATAAGAAAAGCATAATATCACAACATAAAACCTTGATAAAAAAATGCATAAACATGTAAAGATATCTAGTTGCATATATCTAATCCACTCATAATAATGACATTGTATAAACATATAAACAAGTTATACTACCAACATCACGGAGTGGACAACACAATTGCAGTTCTATATTGATGTAGAAAGGAGTGATTAAAACCATCGGTTGTATCAACCTTCCCTTACCCCTCTAGCTCCTCTCTCTCTCTCTCCCTTATTAACCTCTTCTGATTCCTTAGTTTGAGACTATGCTTGATAGTCAAATAAGCAATCCTTTCAAATGGTTCAACCTCTTTCACAATGACCCTAGCCTTGCATATATAACATGTGAGGATAGGGTTGCCAGGTTCTTCATGAGTTCCATTAGGAAAAAGTAGTGATGTTTCCATGCCTTTGTGCTCTTTCTCGTTTGTAGACTCCATTAGTAATTAGTAATTCCTCCAAACATGTCGAGTTCTGATGTTTCCCTGCTTTTGTGAGCTGACATTGGAGAGAATCGCGGGATATTTCTCGGTCAAATTGTTCCCTTAACCCATATAAACTCATTAAGGTTACTAACACTATTCCTGAAGTAACCGACAGAGTTATTCTAGGAAATAACGCACCCTTAGCCTTGTTAGGAAGCTTTATAAAGCAGGTTCCTAGTGCCTAGACAATGGTAGCTTCACAACTGGGCCTATGAACTTGGTCAGTCCCTTAGTCATCATGTATTTCTCCTCTAAGCTGGTGAGGAGGTCATTTTCCTGTATAACATCTATTCTTTATGAGGTTGATGTTCTTAAGCAACTTCATCATTAGAAAAACAACAACCATAATTAGTCCTCTTTTCAAACGCATCACCTACACCACAACATATCATTGTTAATCAACATGGAACATAAATCACATGCTAGATATGCATACATATTACATATTTTTTTAATATGACTATTAGTGGATACATATCTCAACTATACTAACATTTTTCATATTCAACATTTGTATGCCTTAAATACATCACATACAACATTTCATAATAAATCACCAATATAAGGTTTTAAGAGGTTCTTCTTCCCATTCCTCTACATACCATGGAATTCAATATGGTTTCCTTGTTTCATGGATTTTCCCATTACTCACTTCTGCCTTACTAGCCCCATGCATCCTATATTGTTGCTACCTTTCCTTGGTATATCTGTAACCTTTGGATGCCTTGGTATGCCTTGCATTCATCTTGAGTGTCTATAGCTCACACTCTCCTTTTATGTTTAAGGATGTTAATCCTTGTATATTGGTATCTACATACCTCCTCCTTACCTTTCTTGTTGTTATCCACAACAAGTTATAGCAACCCAGAGCACCATAGATTTTCACCATCGTTCATTTTCTGCAATTAGATTACATAGGATGATTAGGATCATTCATATTATACTTGTATATTTAAGGTTTCATATACCTGTTATGGTCACTATGAGGTATTCCATAAGTAACTCCATATGCCAAGAGTTCCTATGGATCTCCCTTATGGTTCCTGTTATCACTCAGAACTTTTCCCTAGAAGTTTTCAGAAGAAGGAAATGACCAAGGTAACCACAAACCAACTTTTAAGAATAGGCTCTAGCCAACCTATGGCTTAGAGAGGGCTCTCTCTATATGATTTAGCTTTGTTTCCTAGGATTTCAGGCTAGTTCTGAAGGTTCAGGGGGTTTTTGATTTGTATTAAAGATTGGATGGTGGAATCCTTAAAACAGATGGATTGAATGATGTCTTTGGACCATTGGGCTATGGAGTCAACAAAAGGGCAACAAAACTGGAATTAACTCACTAAAGGGAGTGTTCAAAGGGCAAGATAGTAGAGTACAATGTAGGTTTTTGGGCCAGATGGGTGAAATGGTCTTAACCAGGGTCAGAGAGCAATTAAGAATTCTCAGACCGTGATTAAAATGAGAAACAGAGGATAATAAAAAACAAAGGGCAATTAAGAATCCTTTGCTATGGATTACAGAGAGACAACCTAAACTAAGGAGCAACTAAGAATTCCTTAAATCAGATAATTAGTAGAAAACATTTAAATTCATAAGAGTTAAAACATAATGCAATGAAGCAAATTTTGAGATATCATTCCATATTATATCATTTAGATACATAAATACATTAAATATTGTGGAAAAAAATTAAGAAAGATAACAACACGAGAGAAAATACTTGTCTTAACTTCACTCTACACATGAATCCTATGAAATATCTAGTCTTTATTCATTAATCCAGCTTGCTAGTCCAATCAGTGATACAATAGCTTACATTATTTTGATCAAAAAGGTATATAGAAATGTCTAAGAATCCACACTACATACTTCTAATTTTGAAGTATTTATACAAAAATTATTACAAAATATCTCAAACTAACTTGAGATTTAATCTAGGAAATACAAATATCTTCTTGCAAGAAGATAGAGACAACTATTGAACTGTTTTCTTGTTGTCCCTTTTATTGTGGTGTTGCTGGCCTTTATGGTTTGGTTTGTAGCCCTTTATGTTGGCTTGCCATTGTGGTTTTTTACACTGGAATCTTCTTTAACATTTAACTTTCACTTGATACTCTTTGACACTGATACACTTTGGCATGCTGACCTGTTTTCATCTGTGTACCTGGTTGTTCTACTTTTACTGTGTAGTAACCTTTTTTACTGTAAATTTCTTATAGTAAATCAGTCATCGTTTCCCACCATTTATTATCAAGTAACTTGACATTCATTATTCACCTATATATCTCATCAACCTTGGTATACATGGAAAAATTGGGCTTAGTGATGAACAAGTGTTTTATCTCATTCTGGAGAAAAAACAAGTTCTCAAATTTATTATATAAAACTTTGCCTATTGGCAGTGCTTTCATGGCTGAAGTGCTAGCTTGTTCTTTAGCCAACTACCTGAGTCTCTTATCATAGTCCTGTTGTTTCACAAGTTTGTCATTAATGACCAATGGACTGGGCAGTCCTTTCTCCCTCAAAATTTTGAATTAAGCCATAAATCTATCAATGGCTACCTGCATGTTCTAGCACTTTTCTTCCAAGTTTAGCATTAGGTTTCTTTTGGAAAGGACCTTCCTTATTTCGAAAATGGTTCCAGTTCTGTCTTCTATATCCAGCTCATGGAGCTCATACCTGTTTTTGCTGTTAAGGAAGTGGATAAGTCTATTTGCATCCTTAGGCATGTCTCCTAATTCCTCCTTGACTTTTTGGATAGCTTCTGTAGCTATTGTTAACACCCAGGTTGTTCCCTTTGACTCCCAAGGGAATACGGCCGGGGTAACCACTAACCAATCTTTGGATTACAGTTTCTAGCCCAACTGTAATCAGAGAGGTCTCTCTCTTTATGGTTTGTCTCTGTTTTGAGAAGAATTTTAGGCTAGCTATGATGCTCGAGGTTTGTTTTGGACTTGGTTGGGTGATGGTTTCAATCAAGATATATATGTGTTCACTAATATGTTCTAGGCCATTGGGCATGGAGTCAGTGGTCCTTCGGTAGTTTGGTGTGCTGTATTAATACAGTAGTGATGCTGCAGAGCTGGATAACTGTCTGAGAAACAATGCTTTGAAATTGTGATTAAGTGTGATGTGTCCAGTTCATGAAAGGCAGTTAAGGATCTTCCAATAAACTGATATGCTAAAGAAGTGAGAGTGTTATTTAGAAGCAGTGAAGAATTTCTAGACAACATTCACATTATAGAATTAATAAAAAAACATGAGCATTTAAGAATTCATGTCCATAGTTAATTCTGAAGAAAAAAATTTACAGCAGTAAAAATTGAGCACAAGGTGTAACCAGACAATTCATGCACTATTCTTTTTCTTTACTGCTAGTCAGTGAAACATGAGTATGATTTAATGAACATAGGAAAACAAACAGAGATTAAGGAAAACTTTTTATTTCATCAGACAGCACAAGAATTCTGCAACAGCACTTAAGTCATCAGCAAGACATCAAAGTTCCAGGAAATCACTGAGCTAGTCCAACCCTTTGTATTAGACAATCTGAAAGTGTACAATAGATTTGCCTCAGAGTGAAAATCACCAACCCCTTATGCGTTACTAAGGGGGGTATATATACAAATTTACATAAGAAAATATCTAAGAAATGAGTTAATGGCATCATTAATGTCATGCCAACTCCTGGAGCCTTGTAGCTGAGAAATTTAATGCTGTAATAACTCTTCAGTGCTTTAGCTGTCCAAAATAGTCAGAAACTGTTGACTTGGTGGCTGCTGGAGTCGGTTGAGGGTACGCTGTCCAAAAATCCGCGTATCTTCTTATCCTTTGGGCTAGCTGTCGTTCTCCATGCGCTTAGTCATCTTTCGGCTGCCTTTAATACTGACTTTATTCTGTTGTTTGTCTTCTAGTGAGTTGGAGCTGGCAGTGACCGAGCCATTTAGGCTACCGTGGCAAAATTTGAAGCATTGCCTGCCACCAATCTTCCTTAGGCATTTGATGTCTTCGAATCTTAATTAAAGTTTCATCGGCCTCTGTATACCTGTAAAAATTAGGAGGAATTTCAAAAAGGTGCTTCACCTCACTCTCAATAAAAAACAGGCCTTCAAGTTTATTATATAAGCTCTGTCCTATTGGAGGCCCTGTTTCCTGAGAGGTACTTCCAGATGCAGTGATTTGGTTTTCAATATAAGCTGCCATCCTGTTTGCAAATTGATCTCGGGAGATCAGCTTTCCTGTACCGCTTAGTAGGCTGGGCAGTCCTTTTGCTTGCAGTGCTGCCATCTTGTGTTGGTACTCATGCACCTCAGCCTGTATTTCAAAGCACTTTCTCTCCATAGTCTGTACATAATTCCTGAGAGTGAGTACTTTCTTGGCTGTGAGGACGGCCTCTGTTCTATTGACTATGCCAATGGCTGCCAGTTCCTCCTTTTCTTGCCTATTCAAAAAATCTATCATTCTGTTGGCCTGTTCAGGCTTGTCTGCCAGTGTTGTTTTGGCCCTCTGAATCTCTGTTTGTGCTTGGCCAATTAAATCCATCTGCTCATGTATAGTTTTAATTGACCTCCATTGTTTGTCGATGGATTGGCCAATTTTGGCCCACAGAATTCTCCTTATTTCAGCCATGGCACTTTCCAGATTCAGCTCTTTTTCCAAGGTCTTTATCTTTTCTTTTAGGGACTTTATTTCTCTGCCTTGTTCTGCTACAGTCATCTTCGATTTATCATACTTGGCATCTAATTCTGCCAATTTTTCCTTGGCCTTCTTTATTTCATTTTCCTGGAGCTCCATTTCCTTAATGGCCTTGGTTAATTCTTCCACACTTGCGCTGGAACTTGGAGCTGTTGTTGTTGCTGCTGCTTCTGTTGTGGGAGCCACTGCTGGCTCTGTAGTTGTTGCAGTGGTTGAAGTAGTTGGAGGGACTTGGGATGTGGATTCTCCCTGTTTGTCTTGTAATGCCCCTTCAAGCTCTTTCTCCAACTCAAGGATTTTCTGGTTTAGCTGCATTATGAGGTCTAGCTGTTCATCGACCTGCTTTTCCTTCTGTAGCTCTGCTGTTTGAGGATGCTCTGTAGGTAGCAGCTTTAACCTCTTCTTTAATGCATTGAGGTCATCCTCCTTTTTCTTCATAAGGGCCCTTACACCCTTTGGATCCTTAGGATCATGCCCTAGGTCAACAATAATGTCCTCTAGTGACTTTATTCTGTTATCTTTGACTAGGGAGGACATTCTCTCAAAATCCAACTGAGTGTTGGTATTTTTGAGTGACTCTTTTAGTTCATGGGCCAAGGTTGCCCTCTCCACCAAGGTTGCATAGACCATTTCTCCAGTCTGTTTGTGGAGTTCAATCTGGTCCATGTGATGGATGTCTTTGGCTAGGACCTCCACCCTTGTCTTCACATAATCTGCTGCTGATTTTGGATGGGGCACTATAGGCTTGAAATGGCTGAGGATAATTTTCTCCTCTTGAATGTCATATACAGACATTAGCCTTTCCTTTTGGGCTGGTGTGGCATTGAGAAATTGTTTATAAACCTCCACCCTCAGCAGGTCATTCTGTGCCTTTATTTGCTTGAAGAAGTCCTTAGTTCCTTTTGGCTTCTTGCTCTGCTGGGAGGGGGAGGACACCTCCAAACCAAGTTGTAATCCTTGCTCCTGCTGAAAGGAGCTTGTCCCTGTGTGTTGGCTGCCCTCCCTGTTTTTCCTTGAACTGTTAAGGAATTCTTCAGTGATGTCTTCTACCTCCGGGGAATCAGCTCTTGGCCTCTTGGTCTGGGGTTGCTAGGAGGATCCACTAGCAGGAGTGGACTCTTCTCTGGCTCTTTTCGTACCCTTGTCCTATTGTGCTGGGGTCTGAAAAATTGGAGCTATTGGTGGCTCAGTTTGTGGAGGGGGAGTCTGCTCTTGCTGCTGCTCTGGTTGCTGCCCTTGTGGCTGCTCTTGTTGCTGCTCACTTGAAGGGGCAGACTTTTCTTTCACGGTTTCTTCTTCAGTACCCATTATGCCTTTCCCTTTGTGTGTAGCTGGTGCTGCTGTGGAAGGTGCCTGTGTGGCTGGTGCAGTCCTTGAGGTCGAGGTCCCTTCTCCTGCTGAATAAGGCCGTTTGAAGGGTACCTGCTGCACAGAGTCTAGGTCAAGAGTTTTTTCTAGTTCCTTGACATTCTTTAACATTGTCTCTTCTTCAGTTAGTTTTTCAATTAGAGTACCCTGCTGCCATTCTTGCTGGTTGGCATATCTTTCAATATGTGGGTATTTACAATGCCTATAACCTAGAAGCCTGTACTTGATTCTTCTAGCAGTAATGAAGCCTTCAGGGTCATAAGGGACCCACCGAAAACTATATGACAGCTTGTATTTGTCTTTGAGGATTAGGTCGACATCTTCCCATCCTTCTTTCTTATTCATGATGAAGGGGCCCACCTGGTGTTTGAACTTGAGGTGGGCTTTCTTTTTGGAGCTGTGGAAGTGAGTGAGGTCAGACTGAATCAACTGCCTGTAATACTCCAAGGCAAATATCCTCATAGGCACATATTTTGGGAGCCTGTATGGAAAGAGCTCACAGCCATAGACTCTGATGACTGTATGATTCTCATATAGGTACCAATCACCTATTTTGTAATTTTTGGAAAGCTGCAGAGCTTTCTGTATCTTAGTTGGTATTCTGGGAGGAGGGGACCTCATCAATAAGCAAGAGACAGGGTATACAAATTGGTCAACAAACTCACAATAGGAATAGGGTGAAGTTTGGACTTGGTGATAGATAGATGTCCAGAAGATAACATATCTTCTTTCCCCTTTATAGTCCAGCTTTTTGATGTAGCATGGAAAAGCCTCAGACTGATAGTACATAAAAAGGTGGTAGATATAGGATGAGTACTTGAAGACACCCTATCTGTCTACTTTGCACAGTTGATCATGAATCTTGTTAGCTATGAACTTGGGAAAGTTATATTTGCGGGCAGGGGGTTGGCCTAGGCTGTAAGCAGCTAGCAATACCAGCATTGTTTCATCCACATGCTCACTGGTTTTGTATCCCAACACATAAGCAATCATGTCTAGCAACATTCTGCCTACCTCAGCAAAATAGACATCCAAGTAGGGAGGAGGCCCTGCAGGCTGACATTTAGGTTTCACAAATGTCCTGGTGACCTTCTGAATATCCTCACTGGTCATCTTGGCACCAGTGTCTAGCAGATAATTCATGGAAAAGGGGAACAACAGCTCAGTTTGATCAAAGTGGAGCATCTTATTGATAGTTTCAGGATTGATGTGAAAGAGGATGCTCCCAGATGGAGACTTAACGGCTCTTTGCTGCACATCATAGTTTTCAGCACATAGGCGAATGAGCTCAGGAAAAACATTTACAGAGGGGAGACAGTAGTATGGCAGGTTTGACTCCCATATCCCATATGTATCACGACCATTCAGGTAGTCCTCTCTCAATTTCCTGAAGGTCTGCAGAAAGTCCCTGTTACCCACAAAGTCTTCAATGAGGTAGTCCTTGTCAGCAAGAGGCAAGGACTCCAGGTCTTTATTTGGTGGATTTAATGGAGCAACACTGAGGGCTGAGGGTGCAGGAGCAGCCATTATGCAGTTTGAATTTAACTGAGGTGATTACAATGGTTTGCAAGGTTCCTCAAAGATTTGAGTGACAGGCTTAACAGACAATACTTGAAATTCTCCTCAAAGTTGAAAAGGCAGGCTTGGCAGACTTGTTTTTTCTGTTTGCTGGTAAATTCACAGGGATTGTGAATTTATGATGATGATTGCAGAGGTTGAGCGGGCTTCAATTTGGTGACATACAGACTTGGGCCTCCACCCGGCAAAAGGGAACAATGCCGGGCAAGTTTCGGGGCTGAAATTATAACCTTCGACCGTGAATTATCATTTTAATACAGAATTGTCGGGGCGAAGGGTAATGCAGGTAGATTTGATGGCAAATTCGGTGACAAACAGTGTGCAGTTTAGGATTTAAATGATTCTTATGGGGAATTCACATAGAAATGGTATGCACAGGGGCGAAACAGGGAATTTGCGGTGAATACCTGGAGAACATGCACGGAACGCCTTCGGGCCGAACGGGGGAGCTCACTGCGGCTGAATTTCCCACTTATAGCGGCCGCAATCTTCAAATTGGATGGCTGGAGGTAATTTCGCGGCAACAGGTCGACAGTAGCAGCGTCTTTTTCGCATGAAAATGACCGCAAACGGCTAGTTTGGGCGTTAATAACGGCAAATTTGGGAAAAAAGGGTCATTGGCGCTTTTTCTGCCAATGACGTCAGCATGACGTCACGGCGGGCCCGGTACGGAGGGTGACGTGGACGCTGACGTGGAGGCCAGCGTGGCTGGATGCGGTGGCAGACATATGCAGTGGCGGGCCTACGTGGAGGGCCACGGGGCGCGGGGGCGGGCGGAGTGGCATGACGTCATAGTGACGTGAGCGATGACGTGGAGGAGGCGCGGTTTCGGGAAGGCGGTAAGCGATCTCCCCGCACCGCTTTTGGTGATAGGCGGTATCGGGGAGGGGGGCTCCGAAAAACCCCAGTGCCTACCACGCATCCAGGGTACGACGCCCAATACCGCCCTTCCCCGGACGTTAAAGGGAGGCAGGTTGGGGAGCGAGATTGACCGCCCACCGTTGGATCGGCGGCGGCAGAGATCGGACGGCTGGCGGGTACTACCGTCGGTCGCGCAGCTCTAGGCTGGGTCCCGCCCGGCCATTAAAATATTTCATTAAATAATTATGCGTGGGACCATAGGTTTAAGGATTTTTGTGGGTTTTTTGGGATTTTTTCGGGTTTTTTGGGTTTTTTGGGTTAATCTTTAGGAAAAAGAGGTTAAAAGTGGGTTTTAGCAGAGGGAAAGGGGTTTTTTATGGAATTTTTTGAACAGAGGGAAGGTGAGGGCTTAGGGGGAGGTTATCACTCCAACCAGAGGTTAGAGCAATCCCATGACAGGGTTGACCATAGTCCCTGGTGGACTAATGTCTCCCTTAGACAAACTTATTTAGCTATAGTGCTAAAAAGGGAGGAACAATGCTTGGGATTTATACACCATGGTGTTATAATAGTAGGGGGAAGGGAAACATAGGGGATTTAGATAATAGAAGTTAGGGGTTAATATGGATGGAAAAGGTGAATGAGGAGTGAAATCACTAAGTTTATGTGAAGATAACTTAGCTTAAGGAGTAGATCAAAATAAAAATATTTTTAGACAAGAGATGTGGCTTGCAAAGGAATAAGAACTAGCATAAAACCTCAAATTCTTTCATTAACACAACTGATGAAGGGATGTTAGTAATGAAGGTGAAAAGGGGGAAAAGGAAGTTAGTCATGCTTCTTTGTTTTGCTGCAACATGATGGAGAAGAAGACATTTTCAATCCATTGATATTCCTTTGTGAATAGGTTAGCACACATTGAATTGTAAGGAATGATATTTCTGCAACCCCATCTGCCTACCCATCTACTTGCCTAGCATTTTTTGTTTCTTCATGGAGGGTGCACTTAGACTTGCAGACCCTTATGTGCCTTTTCTTTTCTTTGGCTTTTTCCTTTTTATTTTCTATCTAGAACTACCCTTATTGCTTCCAAGGTCCCAAATTAAGCAGTTGGGAACCTTACTTCTCTACCTAAGCTACTAGTCTGCCAAGATTAAATAGTTTGGACAGACTTCTTTCTCTATTCTACAACAGAAAATTTGAAACATGGCATGATCCAGATTAGGCTTTTGGACCATCCATCAAAACTTAATCAACATGAAGCTATATACACACCTTGTATCCTTTTGGAAATATGGGATCTTTGTATCACCAAAGTAGAGCATATTTGGAACTTTCTTTGCCAATCATGAAATATGAAACCTATTGGTATAGGTAGCTAACAGTGGCTCCACATGGGGATGGCTTTTCCATTTGAAAAGCCAAGAACAGCAGGTCAGAATGCCTTAGCCCTTGACTGCTTTTACCAAAACTTGAAGTGTGCTGCTTTGTATTTCAAAACTAGAGGCTATTACCTCTGTGGAATTTCTGGGATGTAAAGCCCCTTTTCTGCTTATTTGTAGTGACTTCTCAAACTGAACTATTTACCTGCTAAAAGAGAATATATACAGCTGATTATGTACAGGGGAAACTTATGCTGCACTTATGGATAGTAGTCAAAATAGTGCTTCAACATCCTGCCATTCATAGGACCTTCATCCAAATCAGTTTCATTAAGACTTTTAAGTAAATAAGTATTGTTTCCTTGTACTGCTTGAACAGCAAATGGTCCTCTCCAAAGGGAATCAAATTTTCCATGTTTTCCCTTATCTTCTCTTCTTGAGTCCCACTTGAGGACTTTGTCTCCAACGTTGAAATCTTCTGCCTTGGTCCTTCTGTCAAAGGCTTTCTTTAACTTTTCTTGTAAAACTTGAACTCTGTTGTAAACTTGGTCTCTAGTTTGCTGCAAACATATTATTTGATTGATTCTTCTTTGCATATCAATTGGCTCAGCTTGACTTTCTTGAAGCAATTTCATAACAGGAACCCCTAATGATGAAGGAAATTTGGCTTCTAATCCATAAACTAACTCATATGGGCTAATCCCAATTGATCTCTTGGTTGTTAGTCTATCTGCCCACAAGGCATTCACAAGCTTCTTATGCCAATTCTTCTTATTTTCTTCCAATACCTTCTTTATGATGTTCACAAGGCTTTTGTTTGATGATTCAGCAAGGCCATTTCCTTGGGGATAATATGCAGTAGAATGGCCCAAGGTAATGTGAAATTTGTGGCAGAAATTCACCATCTTCTTAGATCTGAAGGCAGTAACATTGTCTGTTATTATTTTATCAGGACAACCAAATCTAGAAAGAATATTAGTCTCAAGGAACTGAATGATAGTGGAATCATTAGCTTGTCTGCATGGAACAGCTTCAATCCATTTAGTAAAGTAGTCTGTAGCTGTTATAATCCATCTATGTTGGCCTGAAGATGAAGGGTGAATTTCCCCAATGAAATCCAAGCCCCATTGTTGAAAAGGTCTCTCTGTTGCAATAGGCCTCAAAGGAAGTGGCAGTAACTTTCTCTTTCCCTCAAACACTTGACATTTATGACAAGAGGTGGTAAATTTCTTGACATCAGAGAAAACAGTGGGCCAATAATAACCAGCCCTCAAAATCTTATCCACAGTGGACTTCCAATACAAGTGTCCACCACAGTCACCTGCATGAAATTCTTTGGTGATATTATTAGCTTCATTTTCAATCAGGCAGTTTAACAGTATACCTTCATGGTTTTTCCAAAGCAAATTGCCTTCCATGACACAAAATCTTGAAGCTTTCATTTTTAGGAACCTA
This sequence comes from Pinus tabuliformis, assembly GCA_031772625.1. NCBI lineage: Eukaryota > Viridiplantae > Streptophyta > Pinopsida > Pinales > Pinaceae > Pinus > Pinus tabuliformis. Next base: position 1,027,509,128 of record CM062815.1, read on the forward strand.
CACTTAGTTCTGGACAATCCTGGGGGAGCACACAGGTTTTGTAACACATAACATATATTAGAATACCAAGGGGATTGTTCAAAGGCTACATTGATCTTTGGAGTCGCCAGCTCCAGTTCATTGTCCAGCTGGTTTATGTCTAAGGCTTGGAAGTTTGCTTCTGTCATTAGTTTGGCCAAACCTTGCCCTTTTATTAGTTTTGTAGGTTTTATCTCAATATCAAATTCCAAAATGTTGGCAATCCACTTTCCTCTTCTGCCCTCTAAATTTTCTTGCGTGAGTATGTCTTTTACAATGGGACTTGGCACATAAGCTATAACATGGGAATAAAGGATATAAATCCTAAAGTCTTTAATGGCCTTGACCAAAGCATAAGCTTGTTTCTCCATGATCTGATATTTCAGAGGTGCATCTCTAAGAGCTCTACTAAAGAAAGCAATGGGTTTCTCATTTCCTTGGTCATCTTTCTGTAACAAAACTGCAACAATAGTATGCTGGGAGGCAAAAGAGAAAATGATAAATTCCCTGTCAAATTGAGGATTTGTTAAGACTGGAGTTTGGGTAAGGGCCAATTTTATGCCTTCGAAGGCTTGATTTGATTCTACTGTCCATTTCACTTTTGAATCCTTTTTTAGCATGTTGTTCAATAATCTGATCAATTCTGCTAAGTTTGGGATAAACCTTCTTAAGAAATTAATCTTCCCTAAGAAGGCTTGCAATTCTTTGATGTTTCTTGGGTGGGGCATTTGCAAGATAGCTTGTATCCTGTCTGGGTCAATTCTGATGCCATCCTTGGAAATGATATGTCCTAAGAGCTTTCCTTCTTCCAAACCAAATAGAGACTTCTTTGGGTTCAAGGAAATTCCATATTTCCTACATGTTAGGAAGATCTGCCTCAAATGTTTCAAATGTTCTTGGTCTGATTTTGAGAAAGGTGTGAGGTCATCCAAATAAATGACAAGGAATTGATGAATCTCTTTGGAAAAAGCAATATCCATTGCTCTTTGAAATGTTGCCCCTGCATTCTTCAATCCAAAAGGCATTTTTACATATTTGAAAGTTCCCCATGGGGTTGTGAATGCAGTTTTGTCTTGATCATCAGGGTGCACTAGGATTTGATTAAAACCTGAGAATCCATCAAGTAGTGAGATCCTTGATGCTCCTACCACTCTTTGGAGAATGTGATCCATCCTAGGTAAGGGATAGTTGTCTTTGAGGGACACTTGATTTAGGTTTCTAAGATCAACACAAAGTCTAATTTCACCAGTTTTCTTTCTTGTAGGTACCAAATTTGAGATCCAATCATAAAACCTGATTGGTGCTATGATACCAGCCTTAAACATTTTTTGTACCTCTTTCTCAATTGCAGGGAGGAGCATAGGGTTTATTCTTCTCAATTTTTGCTTAAATGGCTTTTGATTTGGCTTGAGAGGGATTGTGTGTTGGATAACAGAGGTGTCATAGGATTTTAAGTCCTCATAACTCCATGCAAAGACATCCTGGAACTCTTTGAAAAGGTCAATGTATTTGGGCTTCTGATCAGGAGGTAGGGATGTAGACAATTTTATTATCTTGGGCTTTTCCATGGTTCCAATGTTGCATTCTTCAATGGCAGAGTTAAGGGGCTGCATTTTTGGTTTTCTGGGGACATCATTTGAATCAAAAATATCCTCTAGTGCAGTTAGGCCTGTTGGAAGAAAATTGTATTTCAATTGTATCACTTCAGCCTCAGCATCAACCATTTCTTCATAACTGATTTGTTGAATTTCTTGTATGTTGTCTTTGTTGAAAATTGTTGGTTGTAGGATTTGGTTAGCTGTTTTCGGTGATATTGGCTTATGGCTCCGTTGATCAGGTATTTGTGATTGACTTGCTCTTTGAAGTATTTGTGATTTACTTACTTCTTCAAGTATTTGTGATTGACTTGCTCCCTTAGTGTCAATATTTAGTCCTGCAAATTCTTGTTGCAAGGTCAAGAAATTATTTATTTGTGCATCATCTTCAAATACTTGCCAGTCCTTGACATTGTTTGGGACATAAGGTCTATGTTTTACCTCAGCTGTAAAGCAATGGTGGGGCTCAAAAGGTAGCTTGCAGGTACATGCAAATGTGGCCAGGCTATGAGCATGCAGGTTATGGGTTTTGGGAATCTTGGTAATCTGAAATCCAGTGAAGGACTGTAGTATTTCAGCAGCAGCCGATCTATAAGATCTCAGTCTTTTGTCATTAGTAATGAAATTTCCCTTTACTTGTTGGATAATCAAGTCTGAATCTCCCATAATTGAAACCTTTATGGCTTGTAAGGATTTTACTAGCTTAAGGCCTAGCAAGAGAGCTTCATATTCTGCCATATTGTTGGTGCATCTGAATTTTAACCTGTAGGCTCGGCCCTCTGCATGACTATTTTGTTTATTATGTATCCAAACCCCTGCTCCTGCCCCTAACTTGTTGACTGACCCATCAAATTCAAGGAACCATAGGATCTCTTGTTCTAGGGGAGACTTAATGACTTCTTTGTAAGTTGGAATTGTAAGTTGAAGATCTGGTTTTTCATTTGGTTTGTCTTTTAGGACAGTCTCATCTCTTGATTGGATCAGCTTGATTTCTAGAGCAGCAACTTTGTTTAATGATTGATCAACCATTATTTCTGGGGTAGCAGTTTGTTCGTTAATGTCCTGCTCTTGTTTGAGTGTGTTGGTTTCATCATTATTTGTAAGACCTGTATTATCATTGAAGAGAATATATGAGTCTATATCAGAATGAACAGCATATATGGGAAAATTTTGAGGTTTTTCTTCACTGCTGACCATGTATTTCATAAGCGTTTCTCTGTATAGTCTTTTTGGTTGCCCAAAGACAGAGATGGTTGCATATGACATGTCTAGTTGTAGGGAACCTTGGAGTTTAGCCCCCCATGATCTTGATAACAGCATCCCATATTTAGGTGGGATATCGGCAACCACAACATCCATGAGAATTGTTTTATTTGGGTACTGAACAAGGGACACACATAAGTCTTTTATCAAGCCTAGACACTTGACTTGGCTGGAGTCAAATGAGAATAGGTCCTTATATGGTCTTGTAATGTCTAGATTCAATCTTTCCATGACTGATTTAGGCATCAAGTTGTGAGAGGCACCTGAGTCAAACATTGCATTGTGTAGTATCTTATCATGAACATGTAAACTGACATAGAAAGGTAAGATACCTGTGACTGCTGTTTTTCCATCAACTTCTGGACCGAAAAGCAATTCTGGGGTGTCATCTAGCACATTTACATTATCTTTATTACGAGTTAGCTGAAGGGACTTCTTGATTTGTTGTCTATAAATGTCATGCTTGGCTAGTTCTGAAAGAGGAACATCTACCTTCAATTTGCCAATTTCAGCTTCTAAGTCAAAGGGTCTTTCAGATTGGATCTTGGTGTTGTGGGTGGCAGCCTTTTCCTTATTTACTAGGTCTTCTTCTTGTTTCTTTTCTTGATCTTGAGGCTTATCCTTCTTACTCATCTCTTGAGGAGTTTTACTTGAGGTGTGTTGGAAGGGTGTTGTATCTACTGGCTGTTGTTTTGAGGGAGAGGTTTTAGCGATTTCCTCAACTGTTACCTCATCTGTAATTGGGCCAGTTTTGTCACATGGTTCTGTGATAATAGCTTTCTTAGGCTGTGTAGTGTCCTTTGTCTTGTCAGGCTGTGTCACATTTATAGTTCTGCTTCTTAGCTTATATTGTTTATGAACTTCATAAACAGCTGTGTCATATCCTTGTTTAAAGTCAAACGACTCACCTGACCTGGTTTGGAATTGCTGAATGTCATCATCTTTATGATCCTCTTGACTCAAGAAAACTTGCTGCTCATCATTCAGGCCCATTAGGTTAATGTGGGTGTCATCTGTTTGCTCATTTGAAGTAGATGCCTCAGTATAGTTTTCCTGGAAAGGAGGCCTTATGTCTGGATCAGAACCGGTTTTGCCAGTGTTTGGGTTTTGATTTCTCCTAAAATTTGGATTCCTGATAGGGTTATTTTGTGGTGTTTCCCATGATGACTTTCTCTCAACTGATTCTACTCTATCACCCAATCTCTTCATACCAGTGATTATTGCATCCAGTTTTTGATCAAAGACTGAGGGTTCTTCTTTGAAGGTGGTTCTCTTTTCCAATCTTGCCCTGTTTCTTTTGGCAATCAGGTTAGCCTCTACTGTGACAGCAACCTTTTGGGCTTCTTCAAGGGTTTCAGATGCCCTTTCTTTTAATTGTTATGCCATATCAGGGTCAAAACCATCTGGAAATTTGTACAAGGCTAAATCAGGGGGAGGTCTTAAATTCTGTGGTATTGCGTTATATACATTATTGAATCTTGCACAATACTCCAAAACGGTCTCTTGAGGACCTCGTTTGATTGTGTCATATTCACCAAGTATGTGCAGGGGATCTTTCTTCTTCTCCCATCTATTAGTAAAGGCTTGATAAAGGTCATCAGGAGTTGTGATGGTATTTGCAGCTAGTGATCTAAACCAAGTTCTTACATCCCCTGTGAGGCTCTGAACAAATATTCTCATTCTCACACTGTCATCATCTATTTCATAGTACTCAAAGTGGTCTTGCATCCTTCTGGCATGCTGAATTGATGTGAAAGGGCCAGTGGAGTCAAAATATGAGATCTTGGATTGATAGTCCTGAAGTAGAGCTGGAGCATTGGCAGGTAACTGCAGGGGTGCATATCTATTAGCCATATTTGCAGGATTTATAGGGTTAACAGGGATAACTGGGATAGCCTGAATGACTAGTACAACAAGGGTAGTGGGAAAGGTGGAAACTAGAGTGTTGGTCAAGGGAATATGTGCAGTGGATGGAGGTGTGAAAGGAGAGCTTTGAGATGTGGATGGTGAACTGAGGGAATCAAGGGTAGACCGAAATAGAACCTTGATCGGAGTTGGAACAGGGTTTGGATGAGTTGTCTCAGGACTTGAGTTAGCGAGGGTCTCCTGTTCCCGCTGCTTCCTAATGATCTTGGGGATTGTATTAGGATTTTCAAAAATAGCTGGTGGATTGGGGTCAGGGTTTGACCTAGTGTGTCTAGTTTCCCTTTTAGGAGCCAGCTTCTGAACTTGTTTTTGATATTTTAGGATATTTTTAGAACTGTTTCAAGGGACTGCTCAAACTTTTAGAACCACTATCTATAGACAAAAAACAGTTGAAAAATAAGATGTTCCCCAGTGGAGTCGCCAATTATGTTAACACCCAGGTTGTTCCCTTTGACTCCCAAGGGAATACGACTGGGGTAACCACTAACCAATATTTGGATTACAGTTTCTAGCCCAACTGTAATCAGAGAGGGCTCTCTCTTTATGGTTTGTCTCTGTTTTGAGAATAATTTTAGGCTAGCTATGATGCTCGAGGTTTGTTTTGGACTTGGTTGGGTGATGGTTTCAATCAAGATATATATGTGTTCACTAATATGTTCTAGGCCATTGGGCATGGAGTCAGTGGTCCTTCGGTAGTTTGGTGTGCTGTATTAATACAGTAGTGATGCTGCAGAGCTGGATAACTGTCTGAGAAACAATGCTTTGAAATTGTGATTAAGTGTGATGTGTCCAGTTCATGAAAGGCAGTTAAGGATCTTCCAATAAACTGATATGCTAAAGAAGTGAGAGTGTTATTTAGAAGCAGTGAAGAATTTCTAGACAACATTCACATTATAGAATTAATAAAAAACATGAGCATTTAAGAATTCATGTCCATAGTTAATTCTGAAGAAAAAAATTTACAGCAGTAAAAATTGAGCACAAGGTGTAACCAGACAATTCATGCACTATTCTTTTTCTTTACTACTAGTCAGTGAAACATGAGTATGATTTAATGAACATAGGAAAACAAACAGAGATTAAGGAAAACTTATTATTTCATCAGACAGCACAAGAATTCTGCAACAACACTTAAGTCATCAGCAAGACATCAAAGTTCCAGGAAATCACTGAGCTAGTCCAACCCTTTGTATTAGACAATCTGAAAGTGTACAATAGATTTGCCTCAGAGTGAAAATCACCAACCCCTTATGCGTTACTAAGGGGGGTATATATACAAATTTACATAAGAAAATATCTAAGAAATGAGTTAATGGCATCATTAATGTCATGCCAACTCCTGGAGCCTTGTAGCTGAGAAATTTAATGCTGTAATAACTCTTCAGTGCTTTAGTTGTCCAAAATAGTCAGAAACTGTTGACTTGGTGGCTGCTGGAGTCGGTTGAGGGTACGCTGTCCAAAAATCCGCGTATCTTCTTATCCTTTGGGCTAGCTGTCGTTCTCCATGCGCTTAGTCATCTTTCGGCTGCCTTTAATACTGACTTTATTCTGCTGTTTGTCTTCTAGTGAGTTGGAGCTGGCAGTGACCGAGCCATTTAGGCTACCGTGGCAAAATTTGAAGCATTGCCTGCCACCAATCTTCCTTAGGCATTTGATGTCTTCGAATCTTAATTAAAGTTTCATCGGCCTCTGTATACCTGTAAAAATTAGGAGGAATTTCAAAAAGGTGCTTCACCTCACTCTCAATAAAAAACAGGCCTTCAAGTTTATTATATAAGCTCTGTCCTGTTGGAGGCCCTGTTTCCTGAGAGGTACTGCCAGATGCAGTGATTTGGTTTTCAATATAAGCTGCCATCCTGTTTGCAAATTGATCTCGGGAGATCAGCTTTCCTGTACCGCTTAGTAGGCTGGGCAGTCCTTTTGCTTGCAGTGCTGCCATCTTGTGTTGGTACTCATGCACCTCAGCCTGTATTTCAAAGCACTTTCTCTCCACAGTCTGTACATAATTCCTGAGAGTGAGTACTTTCTTGGCTGTGAGGACGGCCTCTGTTCTGTTGACTATGCCAATGGCTGCCAGTTCCTCCTTTTCTTGCCTATTCAAAAAATCTATCATTCTGTTGGCCTGTTCAGGCTTGTCTCCCAGTGTTGTTTTGGCCCTCTGAATCTCTGTTTGTGCTTGGCCAATTAAATCCATCTGCTCATGTATAGTTTTAATTGACCTCCATTGTTTATCGATGGATTGGCCAATTTTGGCCCACAGAATTCTCCTTATTTCAGCCATGGCACTTTCCAGATTCAGCTCTTTTTCCAAGGCCTTTATCTTTTCTTTTAGGGCCTTTATTTCTCTGCCTTGTTCTGCCACAGTCATCTTCGATTTATCATACTTGGCATCTAATTCTGCCAATTTTTCCTTGGCCTTCTTTATTTCATTTGCCTGGAGCTCCATTTCCTTAATGGCCTTGGTTAATTCTTCCACACTTACGCTGGAACTTGGAGCTATTGTTGTTGTTGCTGCTTCTGTTGTGGGAGCCACTGCTGGCTCTGTAGTTGTTGCAGTGGTTGAAGTAGTTGGAGGGGCTTGGGATGTGGATTCTCCCTGTTTGTCTTGTAATGCCCCTTCAAGCTCTTTCTCCAACTCAAGGATTTTCTGGTTTAGCTGCATTATGAGGTCTAGCTGTTCATCGACCTGCTTTTCCTTCTGTAGCTCTGTTGTTTGAGGATGCTCTGTAGGCAGCAGCTTTAACCTCTTCTTTAATGCATTGAGGTCATCCTCCTTTTTCTTCATAAGGGCCCTTACACCCTTTGGATCCTTAGGATCATGCCCTAGGTCAACAATAATGTCCTCTAGTGACTTTATTCTGTTATCTTTGGCTAGGGAGGACATTCTCTCAAAATCCAACTGAGTGTTGGTATTTTTGAGTGACTCTTTTAGTTCATGGGCCAAGGTTGCCCTCTCCACCAAGGTTGCATTGACCATTTCTCCAGTCTGTTTGTGGAGTTCAATCTGGTCCATGGGATGGATGTCTTTGGCTAGGACCTCCACCCTTGTCTTCACATAATCTGCTGCTGATTTTGGATGGGGCACTGTAGGCTTGAAATGGCTGAGGATTATTTTCTCCTCTTGAATGTCATATACAGACATTAGCCTTTCCTTTTGGGCTGGTGTGGCGTTGAGAAATTGTTTATAAACCTCCACCCTCAGCAGGTCATTTTGTGCCTTTATTTGCTTGAAGAAGTCCTTAGTGCCTTTGGGCTTCTTGCTCTGCTGGGAGGGGGAGGACACCTCCAAACCAAGTTGTAATCCTTGCTCCTGCTGAAAGGAGCTTGTCCCTGTGTGCTGGCTGCCCTCCCTATTTTTCCTTGAACTGTCAAGGAATTCTTCAGTGATGTCTTCTACCTCCGGGGAATCAGCTCTTGGCCTCTTGGTCTGGGGTTGCTGGGAGGATCCACTAGCAGGAGTGGACTCTTCTCTGGCTCTTTTCGTACCCCTGTCCTCTTGTGCTGGGGTCTGCAAAATTGGAGTTGTTGGTGGCTCAGTTTGTGGAGGGGGAGTCTGCTCTTGCTGCTGCTCCGGTTGCTGCCCTTGTGGCTGCTCTTGTTGCTGCTCACTTGAAGGGGCAGACTTTTCTTTCACGGTTTCTTCTTCAGTACCCATTATGCCTTTCCCTTTGTGTGTAGCTGGTGCTGCTGTGGAAGGTGCTTGTGTGGCTGGTGCAGTCCTTGAGGTCGAGGTCCCTTCTCCTGCTGAATAAGACCGTTTGAAGGGTACCTGCTGCACAGAGTCTAGGTCAAGAGTTTTTTCTAGTTCCTTGACATTCTTTAACATTGTCTCTTCTTCAGTTAATTTTTTAGTTAGAGTACCCTACTGCCATTCTTGCTGGTTGGCATATCTTTCAATATGTGGGTATTTACAATGCCTATAACCTAGAAGCCTGTACTTGATTCTTCTAGCAGTAATGAAGCCTTTAGGGTCATAAGGGACCCACCGAAAACTATATGATAGCTTGTATTTGTCTTTGAGGATTCGGTCGGCATCTTCCCATCCTTCTTTCTTATTCATGATGAAGGGGCCCACCTGGTGTTTGAACTTGAGGTGGGATTTCTTTTTGGAGCTATGGAAGTGAGTGAGGTCAGACTGAATCAACTGCCTGTAATACTCCAAGGCAAATATCCTCATAGGCACGTATTTTGGGAGACTGTATGGACAGAGCTCACAGCCATAGACTCTGATGACTGTATGATTCTCATATAGGTACCAATCACCTATTTTGTAATTTTTGGAAAGCTGCAGAGCTTTCTGTATCTCAGTTGGTATTCTGGGAGGAGGGGACCTCATCAATAAGCAAGAGACAGGGTATACAAATTGGTCAACAAACTCACAATAGGAATAGGGTGAAGTTTGGACTTGGTGATAGACAGATGTCCAGAAGATAAGAGATATTCTTTCCCCTTTATAGTTCAGCTTTTTGATGTAGCATGGAAAAGCCTCAGACTGATAGTACATAAAAAGGTGGTAGATATAGGATGAGTACTTGAAGACACCCTGTCTGTCTACTTTGCACAGCTGATCATGAATCTTGTTAGCTATGAACTTGGCAAAGTTATATTTGCGGGCAGGGGGTTGGCCTGGGCTGTAAGCAGCTAGCAATACCAGCATTGTTTCATCCACATGCTCACTGGTTCTGTATCCCAACACATAAGCAATCATGTCTAGCAACATTCTGCCTACCTCAGTAAAATAGACATCCAAGTAGGGAGGAGGCCTTGCAGGCTGACATTCAGGTTTCACAAATGTCCTGGTGACCTTCTGAATATCCTCACTGGTCATCTTGGCACCAGTGTCCAACAGATAATTCATGGAAAAGGGGAACAGCAGCTCAGTTTGATCAAAGTGGAGCATCTTATTGATAGTTTCAGGATTGATGTGAAAGAGGATGCTCCCAGATGGAGACTTAATGGCTCTTTGTTGCACATCATAGTTTTCAGCACATAGGTGAATGATCTCAGGAAAAACATTTACAGAGGGGAGACAGTAGTATGGAAGGTTTGACTCCCATATCCCATATGTATCATGACCATTCAGGTAGTCGTCTCTCAATTGCCTGAAGGTCTGCAGAAAGTCCCTGTTACCCACAAAGTCTTCAATGAGGTAGTCCTTGTCAGCAAGAGGCAAGGACTCCAGGTCTTTATTTGGTGGATTTAATGGAGCAACACTGAGGGCTGAGGGTGCAGGAGCAGCCATTATGCAGTTTGAATTTAACTGAGGTGATTACAATGGTTTGCAAGGTTCCTCAAAGATTTGAGTGACAGGCTTAACAGACAATACTTGAAATTCTCCTCAAAGTTGAAAAGGCAGGCTTGGCAGACTTGTTTTTTCTGTTTGCTGGTAAATTCACAGGGATTGTGAATTTATGAGGATGATTGCAGAGGGTGAGCGGGCTTCAATTTGGTGACATACAAACTTGGGCCTCCACCCGGCAAAAGGGAACAATGTCGGGCAAGTTTCGGGGCCGAAATTATAACCTTCGACCGTGAATTATCGTTTTAATACAGAATTGTCGAGGCGAAGGGTAATGCAGGTAGATTTGATGGCAAATTCAGTGACAAACAGTGTGCAGTTTATGATTTAAATGATTCTTATGGGGAATTCACATAGAAATGGTATGCACAGGGGCGAAACAGGGAATTTGCGGTGAATACCTGGAGAACATGCATGGAACGCCTTCGGGCCGAACGGGGGAGCTCACTGCGGCTGAATTTCCCACTTATAGTGGCCGCAATCTTCAAATTGGATGGCTAGAGGTAATTTCGCGGCAACAGGTCGACAGTAGCAGCGTCTTTTTCGCATGAAAATGACCGCAAATGGCTAGTTTGGGCATTAATAACGGCAAATTTGGGAAAAAAGGGTCATTGGCGCTTTTTCCGCTAATGACGTCAGCATGACGTCACGGCGGGCCCAGTACGGAGGGTGACGTGGACGCTGACGTGGAGGCTAGCGTGGCTGGGTGTGGTGGCAGACATATGCGGTGGCGGGCCTACGTGGAGGGCCACAGGGCGCGGGGGCGGGCGGAGTGGCATGACGTCATAGTGACGTGAGCGATGACGTGCGGGAGGCGCGGTTTCGGGAAGGCGGTAAGCGGTCTCCCCGCACCGCTTTGGGTGATAGGCGGTATCGGGGAGGGGGGCTCCAAACAACCCCAGTGCCTGCCACGCGTCCAGTGTACGGCGCCCAATACCGCCCTTCCCCGGACGTTAAAGGGAGGCAGGTCGGGGAGCGAGATTGACCGCCCACCGTTGGATCGGGGGCGGCAGAGATCGGACGGCTGGCGGGTACTGCTGTCGATCACGCAGCTCTGGGCTGGGTCCCGCCCGACCATTAAAATATTTCATTAAATAATTATGCGCGAGACCATAGGTTTAAGGATTTTTGTGGGTTTTTTGGGTTTTTTGGGTTAATCTTTAGGAAAAAGAGGTTAAAAGTGGGTTTTAGCAGAGGGAAAGGGTTTTTTTATGGAATTTTTTGAACAGAGGGAAGGTGAGGGATTAGGGGGAGGTTATCACTCCAACCAGAGGTTAGAGAAATCCCATGACAGGGTTGACCATAGTCCCTGGAGAACTAATGTCTCCCTTAGACAAACTTATTTAGCTATAGTGCTAAAAAGGGAGGATATTTATACAATGCTTGGGATTTATACACCATGGTGTTATAATAGTAGGGGGAAGGGAAACATAGGGGATTTAGATAATAGAAGTTAGGGGTTAATATGGATGGAAAAGGTGAATGAGGAGTGAAATCACTAAGTTTATGTGAAGATAACTTAGCTTAGGGAGTAGATCAAAATAAAAAGATTTTTAGACAAGAGATGTGGCTTTCAAAGGAATAAGAACCAGCATAAAACCTCAAATTATTTCATGAACACAACTGATGAAGGGATGTTAGTAATGAAGGTGAAAAGGGGGAAAAGGAAGTTAGTCATGCTTCTTTGTTTTGCTGCAACATGATGGAGAAGAAGACCTTCTCAATCCATTGATATTCCTTTGTGAATAGGTTAGCACACATTGAATTGTAAGGAATGATATTTCTGCAACCCCATCTGCCTACCCATCTACTTGCCTAGAATTTTTTGTTTCTTCATGGAGGGTGCACTTAGACTTGCAGACCCTTATGTGCCTTTTCTTTTCTTTGGCTTTTTCCTTTTGATTTTCTATCTAGAACTACCCTTATTGCTTCCAAGGTCCCAGATTAAGCAGTTGGGAACCTTACTTCTCTACCTAAGCTACTGGTCTGCCAAGATTAAACAGTTTGGACAGACTTCTTTCTCTATTCTACAACAGAAAAATTGAAACATGGCATGATCCAGATTAGGCTTTTGGACCATCCATCAAAACTTAATCAACATGAAGCTATATACACACCTTGTCTCCTTTTGGAAATATGGGATCTTTGTATCACCAAAGCAGAGCATATTTGGAACTTTCTTTGCCAATCATGAAATATGAAACCTATTGGTATAGGTAGCTAACAACTATCTTTATTAATTCTATCTGCTGAAAAATAACTTGAATAGATGGCCAAATATCCTTGACGAAGTCAACGATATTGGCCCATAACAGTTCCTTGGCTTTCCCAAGGGGTTTATCCAATGTTAAGCCCTTCTCCATAACTTTGACTCTTTCACTCATTCTATTGGCCTTTTGTGCCTCTTCCTTTTGCATAATTTGGGCAAGTCTATACAGTTTCTAAACTTGCCACCTTTTCTTTCAGTTTGTTCATTTCTATAGCCTGAATAGACATTTCCTCCATGGCTCTGACCAACTTTTCTGATTTTTCTCCTGATGTACCTGCTGATGTAGACTCTGTTGTGACTGGTAATGTTGTGGTAGGTGGAGCTGTAGGTGCTAGTGTGGAAGGGACATTTGTAGATACTATAGGGATGACATCTACTGATGTAATGGAAATATCACTTTGCTTCAATTGAATTAAAGTGTCTAATTCCTTCTCTTTCTCCCTTAACTGATCATTAAGTTTTAGGACTAAGTCCATAAACTCTTCATGTTTGGTTTGGCTTTCTAAGACTTCAAGTGTTTGAGGATGTTGCAACTGGGGTATTTTTAATTGCTTCTTAAGTGCAACAATATCATCATTTTTTTTCTTTATGAGCTTCTTTGTAGCTTTAATATCTTTGGTATCATGTCCCAACTTTATAACTAAGTCTTCCAAAGACTTAATCCTAGTATCCTTGGCCTCTGACGATGCCTTCTCTAACTGAAACTGTGTCGAGATATTATTCAATGAGTTTTGTAGCTAATGGGAAGCTATGGATTTACCTGTAAGGGTGGAGTATATCATATCTCCAGCCTGTTTATGCAGTTCTATTTGGTCTATGGGATGAATATCCCTTGCCATCACTTCAAAACCAACTCTCTTAAAGTCTGATGATGTCTTGGGCTATTGTGTTGTAGGTTTGATAAAGGAAATTTGAAGTTTTCCCTACTTGATGTCAAAAGCTGACATAAACCTTATTTGATTTGTGGGAGTTATTTTTATTTATTGAGCATATGATTGAGCTTTGAGCTTCTCATTCCTCATTTTGATTTCTTTATATCTGCCATTTATGTCTTGGTCCTTGTTAGCAGGCCTACTAAATGAAGACACTTCCACACTTAGCTACCTTTCCAACATCTGAGTTTGTGATGTGGATGGTTCCTGTGTCTCCCCAGATGGGGTTGGGCCCTTACTTCTATCCAAATTAGTGTTGGTCACCTGTGTTGATCCTTTTGTATCTTCTCGTTCAGAAACAAGATTGAGCCTTTGCCTCTTATTGTGACTGGTTTCACACTGCACATTAGATGTATCCATGTCTGAAGTGGAAGCTCCCTCTATGTTCCTTGATTTGGAATTTATCCAGGACAAAGAATTAAAGGTATTACAGACTCATGTGCATGGATGTGCGTATGTTACTTTATGCAATGGATCGACAAGATTTTGAAATACATAGACACTAAGGCAGTTAGAGAAAACATAACAGTTAAACATGTAAACAAAACAAGTTTAATAAGGAGTTCACCCAATGCCCCTAGGCTACATCTCCTGGTCCAGCCTTTCAGTGGTGGCCTCTCTATTATGTTTTCAAGCAGAGTTTTTACAACAGTGAGCTCGATTCAAGACTCACTAAACATAATGAAGTCAGTAGGAATGGAGTGCACAGACTCTCGTTACTGAAACTCGGCCTCCGAGGGTCACAGTAGTATGACAAGCCTATGCCGAGGAGTTTTCTTGAACCTCTCAAGCCTTCAACGGAGTACACAGACTCTCTGACTCTCTCTCACTCTGTCTGGCTCAATGCTGCCTTCAGGTTAGCTCGACTTCTACTCTCTGCTCTCTGCTATTAGCTATCAGCATCTAGCTAACTCTTGTCTACCTCTCTTTGTTGTCTCTGCTTCTGTCAGTTCATGGCTTTAAAGCCAATCTGTTCTTTTGATTGTTCATTTCTGCTTCCCAGCCTTTTAGTTTCCTTACCTCTGTCTGTTCGAATTCCTCTACTCTGCATCATCATCACTAGGTAACGACTCGTAGGGAGGTGGCCACCTGTTTCCCAACGAACTTGGTGTCAGATTCCTTGAATCATTTTTGAAAGGTCGTTAATTTCGTTTGCTTCAAGATCACCCACAAATCATGAATTTTTTTCCAATTCATCATCTACGTCGGACTTCAAATCCCCTATCATCTTGCTTTTTGACCTGTCAAATCCAGTTAGTCATCAGGACTTATCTCTGCCATTGATCTGGGCCTCCTAGATCCTACGGTCATCCTTCATATCGGGTGGAAAATTCGCACGATGTTTACCCATCTGATGTGGGTGGTTTTCTCTCTCATCTTCCAGACGCATTTCGCTCATTGTGTGGCATTGAGCGGGACTCAATCAAAACTTCTTACTGCCTCGAGGCCTTCCGATATCCTGCCAGTTTGTGGAAACCAGTGCTACAGAACCGAATGCGTTACTTTTCTGAATTTTATAGCGATTTCGGGTCCGGCTGCTTTGGGGCTTTCCTTTACTGAGGGGGATGCTCTTCTTCAGCCTGGTGTCCATCAATTCCCACAAACTTGACCAAAATTTCCCAACAAATTGGGTATCTAAATCAAATATTATGGAAGTGGGTAATCCAAAATGAACCCATACATGCTGGAAGAACAATTTTGCAGTTTGTTCAGCTGTAATCTGTTTGTTACAAGGTATTAAAATACACATTTTGTTGAACCTATCAACAACAACATATAAATAGTCATGACCTTTCCTAGATTTAGGCAGTCCTCCAACAAAGTCCATGGAAACACTTTCCCAAGGATGAGAAGGAACTAGTAGTGGAGTGTACAAGCCTAGTTTTCTATTGCTGGACTTGCCTTTAGCACACATGGTACACCCTCTTACATATCTAGAAACCGTCTCATTCATTTTTGGTCAATAACAAAATCTTTGCAGTTGTGGAACAGTTTTACTTACACCAAAGTGACCTGATATTAGAGATGTATGTGCTTCTCAAATTATCTTTACTCTTTCAGTTTGTGGAATGCATAGCTTCCCAAAATGATACAAGAGTTGGTCCTTAACAGGATAATCCAATTCTTCTACTCGTTTGCCTTGACTTAAAGTTGCATAAACATCTTTAAAATCTATATCTTGAGCATATTGTTCAATGTAGCTCTCATGCAATACTGAATTATGCTTCAGTATAGTAGATGCATTTATAATTGGTCTAGATAACATATCTACAACTTTATTGCGTATGCTTTTTTTATATCTGATGACTAAATGAAACTGTTGTAGAAAACCCATCCATCTATAGTGTCTTGATTGCTGCAACTTAGTTTAGGAGTGTAGATATTGAAGTGGTTGATGATTAGTATGTATAACTATCTCTTTGCCCATTAAGTAATGTTTTCACTTTTTCACACTCTGTACTAATGCATACAATTTTTTATCATATGTGGGATAGTTAACTACTACAAAATTAAATGTCTCAGAATGATAACATTTGGGTTTACCGTGCTGCATCAACACTGCTCCAATGGCATGGTCACTGGCATCTGTTTCAATCTCAAATGGTCTTTGAAGATCGAGCAGTACTATTACTGGTGTTGTAATAATCTTTTCTTTCAAGGTGTTGAAGGCTTTCTGTTGTTTGCCTCCCCACTGAAACACCTTGTTCAATCCTGTTAAAGCATGTAAGGGAGCTGTAATTAAGGAAATGTTAGAAATAAACTTTCTCCAATATTGTGCTGCTCCTAAGAAGCTTCTAACTTCTGTAGCAGATTTGGGTTTAGGCCAGTTTAGAATGACCACAACCTTAGAGGGATCTATCTTCAATTCACCACCCCCTACTATATGTCCCAAATAATTCAAAGGTGTTTTTCCAAATTCACATTTTGAGAGTTTAACATAAAGATTTTCTCTTTTCAAAACATCTAGAGTCTACTTAACATGCTTTAAATGTTCTTCCCACGTTTTTCTAAATATAAGAATGTCATCCAGATATACAATAACAAAATCATCAAGAAAAGGTCTGAGCACATCATTCATTACTCTCATGAAAGTAACAAGAGCATTAGTTAAGCCAAAAGGCATAACCAGCCACTGATACAGTCCCTGCTTTGTTTTGAAAGCAGTGTTCCATGCATCTTGCTCTGCAACTCTGAACTGATGATAGCCACTATGCAAGTCTAACTTGGAAAAATAAACAACTTCTTTCAAATGATCTAATAGATCATCTATGCGAGGAAGGGGATAATGATTTTTTATCATTATCTTATTCAGTGCTTGGTAATCAATGCACATTCTCCATGAGCCATATTTCTTTCTCACCAGAACAATTAGAGACCCGCATGGTGATGTGCTAGGTCTGATGAACCCCTTCTCGAGTAGCTCTTGTACCTGCTTCTTGATTTCTACATTCTCGAAAGCGGACAACTTGTACATTCTGATGTTAGGTAATGGAGCATCTTGCTGCAAATTAATATCATGCACTATTTCCTTTTTGGGTGGTAGACATTTAGGTTCTTGAAACAATATATCTATTCTGAAACAACTTTTTCTAAATCAACTTGCTGTTTAGCATCACAGCCCTCAAATACATCGGTTTTATCAGGTTCTTTTCCTTTACAACCATCAGTAAAAATTGTTTGCATGAATTTACAATTCGCTTCATCTGCCCTAAGTTTATGAGAGTAAAATTGTTCTTGAGCTTTTGAGCTCTTACAATATATTCGATTCCATCTTTAACGAGTAGATACTTGTTCTCAGCTCTATAGAAAATAGCTTTTCTATCATACAAGTAAGTACTTCCTAGAAAACTTCCACATACATCCAAAGGAACTATATCTAACTCAACCTCATCTACAAATGCTGACCCAAAAGAAAAATTAAGTTTACATTATCTAGTCACTTATAGCTTTGCTTTATCACATAACCAACCTAATGGATATGGTTTCTTGTCAGGTGTGGTTAGTAATCCCAACTTCTTTACAATTTCTTTAGAAATTAAATTTACTTGTGAGCCACTATCAAACAAAGTATCAATCTTTTGATGATTGGAAATAACTCGAATATGAAAAAGCTCATGTCTTTTTCTCTCATTTTCTTCATTATCAATAGATTGTGCAGAATTACTAGTAGATGCTTCAGAATTTTTACCTTTTATACCTATGGCTGTGATTGTTGCTTCTTCTCCTAAGTCTAACCCCAAATTCTTTTGAATAGCTGTAGAAATTTTCTTCTTCTTGCCCTCGAAGTTCTTAGGTTTCAGCTCTGATGCAGAATCTAGCAGTGTTCATCATCATGCCCATCCTTCTTACAGTGAGTGCATGAAGACTTGCTTTTTTGTACAGTGCTTGTCTTGCACTCTTTCCATTTCTGTTTTCTTTTCTCCTTATTTTTTCTTGCAGTGGGTTTGGATGATCCACCAATTTCTGGGTTCCTATTCTTACCTCTAGCCTCTAGATGCGTAGCCTGAATAGATACCTCATCTATGTTGGTGGGATTAAACATGGTGATAGTGTGCCTCATGTAGCTGTGTAGACCACCTATATACTTCAACAGAGTCTCAGGTGAGTCTAAAGAAATTCCTAGAATCAAAGCTCTTTTCCTAAATTCTTGGGTGTAACCTTGTAGACCTTGCCCTTTTTGTTGTCGAAGAGTTTGCCAGCTCATCATGGCTTGCTGCATGTAGGCTAGTGGATATAATTTCTTTTTAATTGCAGAAACAAATTCACACCAAACAAAAAGAATCTTACCATGTTTCTTCATGTCAGCTTGTGTCTTATCTTCCCACCATACCAAGGCAGTGCCTCCAAGGCATAGGCTGGCCAGCTGAATCTTACTCTTGTCTGAGTCAATGCTCTGCACTTTGTAATAAACATCAATCTGTCTAATCCAATTATCCAACTTCTCTACATTCAACTTTCCATCATATATTGGTAAATCAAATTTAACATATATTTAATCAAAGATGTCTTCTTTTTATTTTCAGGGCTATTAGGAGGCGTGAGAAAATTTTCTTCTTTCCCTTTGCCTTTAGAGTGGTCATGGAGGAGAGATTCTTCCACTTCTTTGTCTTGTTTGGATTTTGATCAATCTTCATCTCTATTTTTCTTAAATTCCCTATACATTTCCTCCACCATGGATCTCATGGTCATAAAACTATCCATGAACTGGGGGTCAGATTCCAAGGGATTTTTTTCTGACAGTTTCCTCTTAGAATAGACTCTCCCAATTTCCGGGTTAGTTTTAGCCAACTCTCCTTCTCCTAATTTAAGCTTTGATCTAGTTAGCATTCAACAACAAGATCCAGCACAAGCTTTTTACTACCCTTAGTAACCTAGAGCTTTGATACCACTTGATTTGGAATTTATCCAAGACAAAGAATTAAAAGTATTACAGACTCATGTGCATGGATGTGCCTATGTTACTTTATGCAATGGATCAACAAGATTGCAAAATACATAAACACTGAGGCAGTTAGAGAAAACATAACAGTCAAACATGTAAACAAAACAAGTTTCATAAGTATTTCACCCAATGCCCCTGGGCTACGTCTCCTAGTCCAACCTTTCAATGATGGCCTCTCTATTGTGTTTTCAAGTAGATATTTTACAACAGTGAGCTAGATTCAAGACTCACTAAACAGAATGAAGTTAGTAGGAATGGAGTGCACAGACTCTCCTTACTAAAACCTGACCTTCGAGGGTCACAATAGTATGAAAGGCCTATGCCAAGGGGTTTGCTTGAATCTCTCAAGCCTTCAATGGAGTACACAAACTCTCTGACTCTCTCTGGCTCTATTTGGATCGATGCTCACTTCAGGTCAGTGCGACTTCTACACTTTGTTCTTTGCTATTAGCTATCAGCATCTAGCTAACTCTTGTCTGTCTCTCTGTGTTGTCTCTACTTCTGTTAGTTCATGGCTTTAAAGCCAGACTGTCTTTTGACTATTTGTTTCCACTTCCTGGCCTTCTGGTTTCCTTACCTCTGTTCGTTTGAATTCCTCTGCTCTATGCCATCATCACTGGGTAACGCCTCGCAAGGAGGTGGCCACCTATTTCCCAATGAACTGGGTGTCAGATTCCTTGAATCATTTTTGAATGGCCGTCAATTCTTTTTGATTCAAGATTTCCCACGAATCATGAATCATTTTCCAACTAATCATCTATGTCAAACTTCAAATCCCCTATCATCTTGCTTTTTGACCTATCAAATCTGGTCAGTGATCGGGACGTATGTCCGCCATTGATCTGGGCCTCCCAGATCCTACGGTCATCCTTCATATCGGGTAGACAAATCGCACGATGTTTACTTGTCCGATGCAGGTGGTTTTCTCTCTCATCTGCCAGATGCATGTCGCTTGATGTGTGGCATCAGGCGGGACTCAGTCAAAACTGCTTACCGCCTCAAGGCCTTCCAATATCCTATCGGTTTGTGGAATCCCATGCTACATAACCGAATGCGATACTTTTCCAAATTTTATAGCGATTTTGGGTCAGGGCGCTACGGGGCTTTCCTTTACTGAAGGGGACACCATGTGATACACAATTAGTGCTTTAGCGCTAATCGCATATCAGAAACCACCCTCGTTTCTTGATTTGGCCTCCGGTTTTGCTAGTTTGCGCCAATGCACGTTAGCACAGGCCAATGATCTGCGTGCTCGACCGATGGTCCTCGTTGCTCCACTCTGGCCACAACTGCAACTGTTACAAGGATTACTTCTGATAGCTTTGATTTTTCTAGGACTTGAATCTTTTAGCATAATTTGAAACAGTCATGAAAACTTAGAGAGTGTTCTAGGATCCATTTCGGATCATTCCTCTTAGGATTTCTCTCTTCATTTTGGGGAATCTGCATCATAAGAGGGGTGCTCATGGTTGGCTCTTGTTGTTCAGGTACCTGTAGAAACGAGCTCTCATCAAACTACCTTTCTAAGTCACATAAGGAATTTTCTACATCTACCTTTGTACTGTCTATGTTTACAAGAGAGTTTTCCACCCACTCAGATTGATTTGCATATATTTCTGTCTCTAGTATGGGGTGGTGGATATAAGGTCCCAACTTGGCCTTTTTTCTCAATCTAGTCATGAATTCTGGAGGGTCATACCTCCACATGAAATTTTGTTGGAACTTCATTTGCTGCAAAATTTGGTCTACTTCCTTCCCTGCCTCTCTAGAATTGCAGATGAAGGGGCCTAACTGGTTTTTTACTCTGAATTGTGATATTTTCTTGGCCGAGACAAAATTTATCTCATCAGAGTTCATTATTTTCCTATAGTACTCTAGATCAAATAACCTCATGGGGAGGTATTTGGGTAGTTTATATGGTGCAAGTTGGCAACCATAAATCCTTAACTCTGTGTGGTTTTGGTAAAGGTACCAATCTCCCACTTTGCTTTGTTTAGACAACTGGAGGACTCTTTTGATCTCTGAACTTATCCTGGGTGGAAGGCTTCCTTTCAGCATAGTCATGACTGGATGAACAAAAGAATCTATGAAATCTGAATAGGTATATGGTGAGCCATACTTATGGAACAGTGGGGTCCAAAAAATGATAGACCTAGGCTAGCCTTTGGTATCCAGCTTCTAGAGGGGAAAAGGAAATCTATCCAGCTGATAATATAAGAACATATGGTAGAGGACATATGAGTATTTGAATACTCTTTCATTTTTCATCCTGGTGAATTGTTCATGCATTCTCTCAACTATGAACTCAACATAATTGTACAAAACAACATGACACTGTCATGGAGTATAGATTGACATGATAGCCAAGACAAGTTCATCAACAAATTCATCAGTAGAGAAGCCTAGGACACATGATATCACTGTGATGACTTGTTTTCCCCTTTTATAGAACATGGAATAAAGATATGGGGGGGGGGGGGGGGAGGGGAGGGGGGGATTTTTAGGAATGTATTGCTCTTCAACAATGCAATCTTGGAACAATTGAGCTGGTCTGGAGGGACTTAGTCTGGAATATTGGTCTAACAAATCTCCAATTGAGAGTGGATTCAGGTTTGGTCTTGGTTGGAGTTTCAACATTTCTTTATGGATTCATCTTTGATAGTAAACAACACATTTTGATCATGAGACATTATGGTTCTATGGCTAGGGATGTAGCATGCATGACACATATGAACAATTTCTGGGAAGATATGTACTTGGGGGAACTGATATTTCGGAAAATTTGATTCCCAAAGGCCAATATCATCAACATGGTTGAGGTATCTGTCCCTACTTTGACAATGGATTCTAAGCAAGTGAACCTGGGTATATGCATATTTGATTTTGAAATCCCTATCAGCCAAGGGAAGGTGGTAGAGGTCCAAATGAGGAGTTGTGATAGGTCTAATGTCTAGGGCAACAGGGGCAGCCATTTATTCAGTTCTTGTGGATTTGAATTAGGCACTGGAGGTTTATTCAAAGGTTTTAATGGAAATTGGAAAGTTATCAGAGGGTTTGGCCATAGGTTTTTGAATTTAATCTATTTTTCAATTAATTTTGCTTAATGGAAATGCTTGGCAGGTTGAACTTTTCCAATTTTGAATAGGGAGTGGTATTCTATGGTGAAATACCTAGAATTGGGTGAATTGGCTCCAAATTGATGGTTCGCGGTAGCTGCATAGGTTTGTACAGTTCTAGTACAGACTGAGAGGTGTTGGGTTGTCTGCAGCGTCTCTTGGAGCGAATTTGGAGGTCTGTGGCAAGTTCGAAGTTTGCAGGAGTCGCAATGGTTTTCAGAGTTTACAGAGAAAAATGAGTGAAAAGGGAAAAAAGAGGGCTTCATGGCCTTTTATAAAAAAATAATTATTTTTGGTGCGTTTATTCATGAATGAAAAGTTGGCAGTTTTTTCGGTTTAGGGAAGCAGTTTTGCTTGGCCATCACACTGCTTTTGTGGAGGGGGTGGTTTTTAGGAGGGATCACCCGATCTACCTTAGAGTGTGACACGTAGCATTCAGAGGGTTTGGGAAAACTGCCTTATCGGGCGGGTAAAGGTTGGCAATCGGGTTCGGCTGATATGGCTATGGGCCGTCAGATGAGGGTGGTGATGATCAAAGGGTATTCGGGCGGAGAAGATGCGTGGAGGAAATGAATGGGAGTTGGGGGGGGAAGGGGTTTTAATCAAAGTGGTTTGGGATTAATTTAGGAATTAATCTTGGGTTAAGTGATCGGGCGCTGCTTAATGATAGGATTAGGCAATTTTGTCAAGATATGGGTAATTGATGTAGTTTTTTTTAAAACTAATGGATTGTGTTATTTATATAAAGGAATTAATTAATACGGGATAATGGAATTTTGGGGATTATATAATAAAATTAAAAATTTAATATGAAGTGAATGACCGAAGTGGGTAATATCCCTTAAGCATAATGTAGTATGTAATATTTGTGTGTTTTAAATACACTTAGTACTTAGGGTAAAATTATTTTGTCGGTTTTGTAATGAAATAGAATTTACATGGTGGTTTTTACTTTTCTTCAGCAAATGAAGTTTTTCCTTAGGAAAAGGGATTTTATTAGGTTAATGAGGGGAAATGAAGGGGGATGAATTCTCATGAAGGGGATCATAGCACTTGTGTCCCTAAGTCATTAAGTCAAGGGTTTGGTCTGTCCAAAAGTCAGAGAAATACTCTGAGCCTCTTTGACTTGTAGAATTTAAGTACTTAGAACTTATTTATGGGAAACTAGTAAGTAGAGGGGTGAAATGACTGAGGGGATGTTAAATAAACCAAGTTTTAAACCATTGTCATTTCTTTGTTTACTGCTTAGGCACATTTGAAAGATGCATTTAAACATGACATAAGAGCTTTTGTGTAATCGCTTGATATTTCTACAACCTTTCTACTACTTACCCATTTACTCTCACCCTATCGTTTTTTCTTCACTTTATTTGGGTTCATTTAGGCTTGCAAACCCTTATCAATCCTTTCTTTTACAAAGTAGACTATATAATTCTAACCTTTTATCATCCAAGGGCTCAGATTAAAGTGATGAGCTCCTTTTATTTTCTTTACCTATCTAATGATCTGTGAAGATTAAACTGTTTGGTCAAATTTTATTCTCTAACTATAAACATAAAATTCAAAGCATGGTAAAATCAAGATTAAACATTTTGATTACCATGGATTGTGGCATGAATCACAAGCTACACACAATCATTTTTATGCATAAAAGTAAATAGTAGTGGCATTTTTGACTTGCAAACTTTCATGGTCTCTTTTTTTTTTGGAGTTCATATATTTTCATTTTTTGACCTTTTCTTACTCTCTTTTGTCCTTTGATCATTCTTTTAGGACATGCCCTCTTTACATTTTTTGATTTTTTTAATATGGAAAACATTTTCATAAAAAAAGGTATGTACAATATTACAAGGCTTAACCTTAGTCATTCAAAATTATGACTCCTATTGGTATAGGAACCTAACAGTGGCTCCACTTGGGGATGGCATATTCTAGTGAAATGTCAAGAACTTTAAAGATTAGTGGCCTTTGAATTTTTGTTGATGTTACCTTGCAAAGTGTTCCTCTATGCATTTGCATTATTGATACTTATGACAGCAAATGTTTAAAGCTTAGGGGCTTCTCTTTGGGCTTCAACTTCAAAAATCACCATCCAATCCAAACTAGACTTTTGAAAATAGAATATGTACAAATGGGAAACAAAAATTAGTAACTAGGTTCAAAGTAATGTTTTAGCATTCAACCATTCACTGGCCCACCTTTTTCCATAGAAATCAAATTTCCCATGTTTACTTTTGTCTTCCCTCCTTGAATCCCACTTGAGCACTTTATCTCCAAGGTAGAAATCTTCATCCTTGGTTCTCTTGTCAATTTTTTTTTTTACCCTTTCCTACACAACTTGAGACCTGATGTAGACCTCTTCTCTAGTTTGTTGAAGATGAATAGCTTGATTTATTCTTCTTTGGATACTATTCGGTTCAACCTGCAATTCTTGAAGTATCTTCATTACTGGTACTCCCATAGAGGATGGAAAGACAACTTCCATCCCATAAACTAGTTGATAGGGAGAAGTACCTATTGATTTCTTAGTAGTAAATATGTCTACCCATAAGGCATTGACTAGCTTCTTATTCCAAGTTTTATTATTTTCCTCTAGTAACTTCTTGATGATATTTACCAGGATTTTGTTTGAGGATTCTGTAGTCCATTTCCTTAAGGGTAATAGGTTGTAGAATGACCCAAGGTGATATGATATTTATTGTAGAAATCTATCACTCTTTTGGATTTAAAGGTTGCTGCATTATTAGTAATGAGCTTAGTTGGACAACCAAATCTTGAAAGAATATTGGTTTCAAGGAAGGTTATGATAACAATGTCTATGGCTTGCCTTGAATGTATGGCCTCTATCTATTTTGTGAAGTAGTCTGTGGCTGTGAGGATCCATTTGTGTTGGGTAGAGGAGGGTGGGTGAATTTCACCAATGAAGTCTAAACCCCATCATTGAAAAGGTACTTCAGCAAATATTGGCTTGAGGGGTAAAGGTCAAATATTTTTCTTCCCTTCAAAAATTTGACATTTGTGACAGGAGGTCACATATTTTTTGACATCAACAAACAAGGTAGGCCAGTAGAAACCAGCTCTAAGGATTTTATCTACAGTGGTCTTCCAGTAAATGTGTCCTCCATAGTCACTTGCATGAAACTCTTACAAAACTTTATCAGATTCATGTTTTAATAAGCAATTAAGAAGAATACCTTCATGATCTTTCCAAAATAGAGCACTGTCTAGTATACAAAATTTCAAGGATTTCATCTTTAAAAACGTGCTTTTAGTCATAGATAATTTAGGAGGAGCTTGTAAGTTCTGTCAAACATAAATAATATCAGCATACCAAGGTGATTCAATAAAGGCTTGGCTGATTAGTGGAGTCACCATCTCCTCTCTATCATCTATTGCTACAATAAAGTTTATATCCAAGGCCTGAGAGTTCGATTCATCCATGAGCTTGGCTAAACCTTGGCTCTCGATTAACTTAGGAGGTTTTATTTCTATATCATATTCTAAAATAGTAGCAATCCACTTTCCCCTCCTTCCATTAGGACCATCCTGAGTTAGGATGTATTTGACTACTGAATTTGGAATGCAGGCTACTATATGAGAATATAAGATGTATACACTAAAGTCCTTAATGGCTTTGACTAAAGCCAATGCTTGTTTTTCCATTATACTGTATTTCAAGGGGGCATCTCTCGGGACTTTGCTAAAGAAAGCAATGGGTTGTTCATAGCCCTAGTCATTTTTCTACAATAGAACTACAGCTATTGTGTGCTTTGAAGCAAAAGAAAACAAGATGAAATCTCTATCAAATTTAGGATTGATTAACACAGGTGTTTTAGTTAAGGCAATTTTAATGTCTTGAAAGGATTTTTTAGCCTTAACAATCCATTTTACGGTTGAATCCTTTTTCCTAAAAAAAATCTTGTAACTCTCTAATGTTCCTCGGGTGTTGTATTTGAAAGATGGCTTCAATTCTCACGGGGTCTATTCTTATACCATCTTTTGAAATTATATGACCTAACAAATTTCCTTCTTCTAACCCAAACAATGACTTTTTGGGGTTCATGGAGATTCCAAATTTCCTACATTTAATAAAGACTTGTCTTGGATGATCCAAATGTTGATTGTCAGATTTTGAAAATACAGTGATATCATCTAGATATATCACAAGGAAATAATGAATTTCTTTTACAAAGGATATATCCATAGCCCTCTAGAAATTAGCTCCTCCATTCATTAGTCCAAAAGGCATTTTCACATACATATATTTTCCCCAAGGAGTAGTAAATGAAGTTTTGGGTTGGTCATCTGGATGAACCAAGATTTGATTGTAACTAAAAAACCTGTCCAATAATGAGATTTTGGTTGATCCAACTACCATCTATAAAATTTGATCCATTTTGGGGAGGGGGTAGTTGTATTTTAGTGACACTTTGTTGAGGTTTCTGATATCCACACAGAGTTTGGTCTCACCAGTTTTCTTTCTAGTTGGCACCAAGTTTGAGACCCAATCAGAAAATCTAATTGGTGCAATTATTTTGGCATCATACATCCTTTGAATTTATTTTTCAATTTTAGGTAATAAGACAGGATTTATCCTTCTAATTTTTTCTTTGAAAGGATTTTGATTTTCTTTGATGGGTGTGTGTTGGATGATGTTGGTGTCATAGGATTTGAGGTCCTCATAACTCCAAGCAAAGACATCATGAAATTCTTTCAACAACTCAATGTATTTTACTTTTCAGTTGGAGGTAATGGTTTTGAAAGTTTGATCAGTTTAGGATTTTCATTGGTGCCTATATTACATTTCTCTATATTATACCTTAATGGTTCCATTTTAGGTTTCCTAGGAACATCATTTGAATCAAATAAATCTTCCAGAGGGGTTAATCCCTTTGGTAAGAAGTTATCCTTGAGATGAATTACTTCGGTTTCTTCACTGATTATTTCATCAATATCAATTTTCTCTAAGTTATCTACATCTGATTTAGTAAATTTAGTTGGGTTGACTCTATCTATTTCATCACCTTATATCTCATTTATTTCTAACTCATCATTAGTGTTAGGATCTATGGATGTATCAGTATCTATATTGTTATTTACGAACTCTTGTTCTGAAAGTAAAAAGTTATTTATCTATTTGTCATTAGAAAATGTTTGCCAATTCTTCAAATTATTTGGAATTGCATGTTTGTGCCTAACTTTAGCAGTGTACTGATGACTAGGTTGGAAGGGTAATTTGCAAGTGTTGGCAAACATTGCTAAACTATGAGCTTGCATATTGTGTTTTCTAGGGATTACTGCAAGCTTTGTTTCTAGGAAAGTGTTAAGTATTTCTAAAATAGTTCCTATATAACAACTTAATCTAGGTTCCTTTGCCATATATACAACATCTATCTATTTTATAATTATTTCAGAGTCTCCCATGAAATAAACTCTTTTAGCTCCTATATTCCTAACTAACTTAAGACCTAAAATTAATGCTTCATACTCGACCATATTATTAGTACATTTAAAATTCGATCTATATGCATGGCCTTCTGAGTGATTATTTTCCAAATTATATATCCACACTCCTGCTTCTGCTCCAAACTTATTGACTGACCCATGGCATATCTCATGCTCATAATTTTCACTATCTGCTGCAACAAACTTTTCATCGCTAACCGCAATTTGACCGTCTTGCTCGTTGAAAAGTTCTGTAGTTTGGTTAGTTTCATTTTGTGTAGAAAATGCAATTTGTTTTGGTTGTGTATTAGTACTGTCTGGAATTTCTTCTTGACTCTGATCAACATTATACAGGATAAAAGAATCGATATCTGAGTGTGTGGAGTAGATGGGAAATTTTTGAGGCTGATCCTGGCTACTTACTATATATTTCATTAAGGTTTATCAGTATAGTTTCTTAGGTTGTCCAAAAACAAATATTTTTGCATATGACATATATAGTTGTAAGGATCCCTGAAGTTTGGTCCCCCATGATCTGGATAACAACATGCCATACTTTGGTGGGATGTCAGCAGCTACAATATCCATAAGGATGCTTTTGGCAGGATATTGGACTAAAGTAACACATAGGTCTTTAATCAGCCCAAGACACTTTACTTGACTGGAGTCAAATGAGAATAAGTCTTTGTAAGGCCTTGTAATGTCAAGGTTTAATTTCTCCATTACTGATTTGGGCATTAAGTTGTGAGAGGCCCCAGAATCCAACATTACATTGTGTAGAATTTTATCATGGATACTAAGGCTAATGTAAAAAGGTGGAACTCCTCCTTCTAATGGTTTTCCATTAACATATGGACCAAATATGAGTTTTGGTTGGTCATCAAAAAAGTTGACAGAACCCTCATTTTCAACTATGTTTAAGGTCTGGTTTATTTGTGACTTGTAAGTTTCATTCTTGATTAGTTCTGTTAAAGGAAATGAAATCTTTAGCTTTGATATCTATGCTCCCAGATTGAATGGCAAAGGAGATTTTTATGTTTGAAGGTTTTGAATTTTTGAAGTAGGGATTTGAGTAGACTTATCTTCTTTTCCTTTATTAGGGATCTCCTTATGTGGATTTTCAAATCTGGTGTTTTGATTTTTGCCACTGGTTCCTTAGGTGGAATTGAAGCGGATGGTGGTGTTATAGCTCCAAATCTCACTCTTGTGGTTTGTAATGCTGCACTCATGGCCTAGGGCAACCCCTCCTTCCAGACCTGGTCCCAAAATTTAAAAAACAGTGTTTTATCCCTTATACGCGACATTACCCTGAGTTAAACGTGTGTATACATGGGTAGGCATATACCCAACTCGCGTATATGTATTAAAACACTTAAAAAATATATAAAACTCCTTAATTTCGGGCGGAGATCACGGGTTTTACCTGCTGATCACCTGTTAGTTCCCGTGGCCCAACTGTTCCCAACCAACTCCCAACTAAAAAACTACTTTGGGAGAGGTATAAAAAGACCTCAATGGGAAGGCCTAAAGGAAGAGAGAAGAGAGAGAAAGGTTATTATGCTGAGATTTTTCCCCTGACTAGGTCTGAAGATCTTTGTGCCTTTTGCACTTCCCCCATTTGTACAGGAAACCTTTGTTTCGTTGTGTGTTGATGTTCATCCACTACTTGTGACATCATGGAGAAAGTCATGGAAGGAGTTTGTTAAAGGCTTGAGGCTGGATGCATCCGGAAGGAAGCTTTGCTTGGAGCCTACGAAAGGTGACTCCGGTGAAATTATTCCTTTTCTGTACATTATTTTTCTATAATAAAAGAAACACATGTCTTGGTTCCTGATATAAATCTTCTTTATGTTATGATATTCATGTTAGAATTCATATGCGAATGGTTGTTTAAAGTTCATAACTAACTACCTTTCTTTATAACATGAAGATGGTTTCTTTATAAGGTTTCGTCCATATACTGTTGTGCTCTCCGGAATTAGTTGTTTTGCAGGACAAAGGAGCAAGAGGAACTTGAAGAAGGGTTTGGACCCTAAAGGACCTTCTAAAACGTAGGACCTAAGGTACGCCCCCTTATCATAGAATTTGCTTATAATAGAATAATGGTAGTGTGAATGTGTGTTTCTCTGTATAGACAACTTTCAGTCTACTGGGGTTTCAACCCAAAAGCCCTAGGGGAACATTTCCCTTAACAGAATTGGCGACTCCACTAGGGACAACACCATTGTTGTTCCTAGTTTGGGTGTTTTCAAGCCAATCAGGGCTCAACTGCCTGTTTTCTTGCTGTTGTTGTGTGGTCTGTTCTTGAATTCTAAGTTTTGCCAGTTTCTTTAGTTTGTTTTTTATTTTTCTTGAAATATTTTATATACGTTTTTTTTCTTAGTTACAGAAGCGTATATACGCATGTTTCCTTAAGTAAACCCGCGTATATGCATGTTTCCTTAGGCACAGTCGCGTATACGCGCAATTTTTACATAAGTACAGTCGTGTATATCTTGCCATTTTCAAGATTTTTAAATCTTTTTACCTCTGAAGGTCTGTCTGGTGGTTTGATTCAGTCTAAAACAGTCACTTTCCAATATTAGTTGTTAGTTTTACAACAAGCATCTTGTTCCAAATTCTCTCTGATTA
The DNA here is from genome assembly GCA_031772625.1 of Pinus tabuliformis. Classification (NCBI taxonomy): domain Eukaryota; kingdom Viridiplantae; phylum Streptophyta; class Pinopsida; order Pinales; family Pinaceae; genus Pinus; species Pinus tabuliformis. The sequence continues at coordinate 1,027,539,065 of CM062815.1, forward strand.
TAAGGAGTATTGGTCTTGTTTTTGTTGTTGCAAGCGTCATCGTTTTTTGCTTAAGCACGCGAGATTTCTTGCTGGGAATCTTGGCTGCTATGATTCATCAGGGCAAGAAGATTGATCTCAATATTTGTGTTAAACCTTGCTTTTGGTGACTTTTTGTTTGCTTGACAAAACCGCTTTTTGTGACCATCCACTTCTTTGTTTCATGAAAGTTGTTGATTGATACTTTCTTGAAATTTGTCTTTTTGATCTTTTTGGTCTTTGTCGCCAAAGCTTTCATTGTTGCTTTTGGTTGTTAAGAGCATCTTTAAACACATTTCTTTTTTTTGAGTTTTCATCCATTGGGTGGTGTCAACTTGCAAAAGTGTTTGTTGCCTATTCTTCAATCACAAAGTTTCAGTGTCATTGAGAGAATTTTTGAAAAGACTCTTTTGTTGTTGTTTTTGAAGAAAACTTTTTGAAAAACTTAGTTTTGCTTTCTTGAACTTTGTTTTCATTTGGTTTCCTTTTAGTGAATGAAAGTTCTTTTTGTTTGTCTTGAAACTTGTTTTTAGTGTTTAGACGAAATGAATGGTAGCATCTCATATTCCATCTAGACATTTTAAGTGGAAAAATAAAAATTGATAAGCAAGCAACTTTCATTTCTTGATTTTGAGTAGTTTTGAATCTTGCATTAGCATATATTTGTTGCATCAGGATAGATTTGCATATCTTTTTAGGCATCCATAGCTTTGTTAACTTTTGTGAGTGTGAAGCGTGAATTAACGAAAAGAAAAGAAAATTTTTGTTTTATTAGAAGTTCCTCTGAACCTTGTAGAAATTTCTTTTCATCGAAAAACGAAAACAAGTGCATGTGCATGTAGTTAGGTTTTTATTAATTTATTTTGCGTCAAAAACACCACTAGTTTCACTTCCGTTTATCCCATGACTTAAAGAACAACCTATTTTAAAATCAAGCGCTAATTAAAATTCACTAAAACTTTTTTTTTTTTTAAGTTAGATACACCAACAAGTTTTAGGATTTTAGGGCCTTGGATTAGGTGAGTGGAGAGTTAACTCTCCAAGGCCATTTAAACTGTCAAACATGGGAGTCTAAATAGTGAGTGAAAATCCAATAGTGTTAGGAAGACTAGGAAAGCTCTGGATCTGGGAGTTAAGCATGAGGGTCTGTGAAGACAGGGAAGAGAGATACCCCCTCTCCTACTTGTCTGAACTTACCTCACGACTATTCCACCTGGCTTCTGTGACGAGTTGGTATCCATAGTTGCTACTCCTAGGATCTACACAGGTGGCTGCGGAGGGGAATCTCGTGGCACCTGAGGTCGACGTTGCATCACTCTCAACGGTACTACTAGAGGGCACCCTTGCGGAGCTTGGGGGGTTGCACCGACGCAGGTGGTTGTTAGGAGGTCAGTGTAACTTCCTCTATTACCTTCGCTGACAGGACTGGGCCCTCATCATCCCAGACTATCTTTGGAAGGCCCCTTAATTCACTTTCTTGTATTTTGGTGTCCGGTCTTAATCACCTGGAGCAGAAATACTTGGAAGTTGTTTAACTGGTTGATGTCTTTAGGGACTTTATAGTGTGTGCTCTGTGCTCTTAGTTGGCATAGCTTTCAATTTTTTGAGTCTTTAGTTAGATCTTAACAAAAAATTCAAAGTGGCTAACCGATCACCTAGACGGTCTCGAAGACTTCGTGGTATTTCACCACCAAGTTTAGAACCTTCTCCTATAAGGTGCAGAGGTAATACTGCTGGTGGGTTTCATCCCATGGTAGTTGATGCATCGGGGATTGATCCTCCTCTCGGGGGCATTAGTGTTCAAGCAAGGCCTGGCACTTCCGTGGAACAAGAGAGGAACACTCCAGTTCTTTCTCGAGTTCTCTTTCAAGTGGAGAATAACATAGAGGTAGAAGAACTCTCAGAGTCGTTAATGGCTCCGAATTCTCCCCTACCATCTAGCCATCCGGACATATTACAATACGTTGGGACTCCGACGCATAGACCGTCAAGCCGAGGTTATGCTACGCGCTTACCATCGATGACCACTACTGGAAGCATGGCTTCTACTACAAGTGCTACAACTATGCAGACTCCAACATCGGTACAAGGGGGAGGAACGATTTCCATCTCCTCTGCTTCTTTGTTTGGATCTTTTGCTGGCACATCTTTAGTTGGGTCTACCTCCATTCCATCCACAAGTGGAAATTCCCAAACCAATGCTTTTGGTTCTAGATTCTTCCCATTTGGCACCCATTCACAAGGTATTCCATCAGTTCCGTTTAGTGCTGCCACGTCCATGATGGGCGGATCGGCTTCATTCCAGGGTTTTCCTTTCGGAAGTGGTCATATACCACATTCCAACCCGACGATAGGATCCATGCCTTTTTCTTCTATAGGACAAAGCAGCAATCCTTTCCAAGGTTGGACTAACCCTGGGGTTAGTGGCGCGGGAACTGGGAATCCGTTTTTCAGCCAACAAGGGAATAGGCCGTACTCCATAGTTAGTTCGTTTCAAACTATTCCTCCCTTAGCTTCGGCTTGGAATCCGTATCAGGGGTTATCAACTCCTTATAATCCTTTAGGAGGAAACTTTGCTGGTTATGGAGGCTTTGCAACCAAAGTTGGTCAAACTCCGAATTTTGTTGGATCACAAGTCTTGCCTTTTGGTTCAGCCGGTTCTGCTGGTTACTTTGGGCAGCCTGGTGCCTTCCAAAATCCAGGCCAATCTTTTCAGAACTTTGGGAGCTCCACCCAGTCTGGGTGGAATCCCCAAGGTCCTCCTAGGCTTCCATTTCTAGCAACTTTGAACTTGCCAGATCTCACTAAGTTAACAAACGATCCAATCAAGTACAGTCTGACCTGGCCTCCCATCCCAACCAAACTCCCTTCGGACATTCCAAAATTCGAAGGGAAGAGCGGTGAAGACCCAGGCGACCATGTAACCACATTCCATTTGTGGTGCTCATCGAACTCCCTTATCGATGACTCGATTAGGTTGAGACTTTTTCAACGCACCTTGACTAGTAATGCGACCAAATGGTATATAGAGTTGCCAGGGGGAAACTTTACATCTTTCGTTGACTTAGATAATATTTTCTTAAATCATTTCCAGTTTCTTGTTCGTTATGATGCCGGAACTGAACTTCCGGCCACTTTTCGTCAGGATAAGGCAACTCACATTTCTGACCATATTCAGGAATGGAGACGGAGAAATAGGCTCATTAAAGTCGAAATCCCAGAAGGTTGATCAGAGGTTATATCTACAATGGTAGGGCCAGAAGGATTTGGGTTCTGCCTAGGGAGAATTTGGAGGATCTTTGAAATAGGGGCTTCTTTTATTTTCTTGGGTTGAATTTGTATTATTTTCTTGGTTTGGTCAGGGACATCAGCATTCTTTCTTCTTCTTATATTATACTATTTATGTACTTCAAAAATGGCATAATCATATCCATGTTTGTAATCAATTTCCTCTCCAGACTGGATTTGTAATTGTTGCAACATATGTAGTTCCTACTCACATTGGGTCAGAAAAACAATGTCCTCATCATTTATTCCCATTAGGTTAATTTGTGTGTCTTGTTTTGGATCTTCAGGATGGGATGTTTCTGCATACTGTTCTTGAAAAGGAGGCCTAATTATTTGATCCGGTCAATGTTTCCCAATGTTTTGGTTTTATCTCTTTCTAAAATTCGGGTTTCTAATTAGAGGTGCTTGTTGGTTATCCCATTGGGGTTTCCTTTCTGTGTTATCTATTCTATCCATTAGTCTTTCCATACTTTTGGCTAAACTATCTATTTTCATGTCATATAGTGAAGTTTCATCCTTAGTAGTTCCTCTTTTTTCATTTCTAACTCTATCCCTTTTAGCTAATAAATTAGCTTTAACACTAACAACTACACTTTGCATTTATTCTAATGTTGGGGGGTTTCTTTCCTTGAGTTGGTATGCCATATCTGTATCAAAACCATTAGGAAACTTTATTAATGCTAAGTCAGGTGGGGGTCTAAGATTAACTGGGATGGCGTTATATATACTATTGAATCTAGTGCAGTAATCTTGAACAGTTTCATTAGGTCCCCTTCTAATATTCTCATATTTTGAAAGGATTTGTAGGGGATTCTTTTTCTTTTCCCATCTATTCAAAAATTGTTGGTGAAATGAATCTAAAGTATCAATACTATTAGTAGGCAATGCTCTAAACCATTTCCTAACATCACCAGCTAAATTCTGGGAAAAGAGCCTCATTTGAACATTATCTATGTCAATTTTGTGCAACTCAAAGTAATCTGTTATCTTGTTGACATGTTGTTGAGCAGTGTAATGTCCTGTGCCATCAAATTGAACAATTTTACTTTGGTATTCTATTGGCATAGCACCAAGTTGGGCAGGTAAAACAAGAGGAGCATATCTATTTGCCATGGCTGTAAGCTGGGATGGGTTAAGATGTGGATGAAGAACCAGGACTAGAAGGTGATGAATGGGAGATGATAGGTTGGTGAGGAAGAGTAGGTACAAATGGTGGTGAAGAATGGACTTCAAAAGGTATTATTGATGAAGTTGAAGGGAACAATGGTGAACTCAAGGTAATGGATGATTGTTCAGAAAGCTCAGGGGCTATGGAAGTATTAATGGATGATTGTGGAGATTTCAGAATGTATTCATCAATGGATTTGTTGGCTTGTTGAACTTCAAGGTCTGCAATAAAGTCAGGATCTAGAATAGTTTCATTGAGTGCATTTTCAAATTTTGTTCTAAATAATGACTATTCAAATGGCACATCAAAGGGAAGTTCTTCTAAAAATAACCACTCATCAGGACATGAATTAGCTTTAACTAATGGTATTTGGCTAACTAAACTTTCTTCTTTTTTGGATTTTCTTGAAATTAGGTTGGGATTATCAACTACTAGGGCAAGGTTTGGGTCTGGATTAGCCCTAGTAAAATGAGTCTTCCTGGAAGCCAGAATTTCAAAATTTTTAATTGTTTTTGTGAGATTTTTCAAGATAACTTCTAACAAATGACTTTAAGAGGCTTAAAATGAAGATTTAGGATTTTCTTAAAGCTTTATTAAGACTGAGGATTCGAAGTCCCTAGTATGGTCGCCACTATGTTATCACTCAGAACTTTTCCCTAGAAGTTTTTAGAAGAAGGAAAGGACCGAGGTAACCACAAACCAACTTTTAAGCATAGGCTCTAGCCAACCTATGGCTCAGAGAGGGCTCTCTCTATATGATTTAGCTTTGTTTGTTGGGATTTCAGGCTAGTTCTGAAGGTTCAGGGGGTTTTTGATTTGTATTGAAGATTGGATGGTGGAATCCTTAAAACAGATGGATTTAATGATGTCTTTGGACCATTGGGCTATGGAGTCAAAAGAAGGGCAGCATAATTGGAATTAACTCACTAAAGGGAGTGTTCAAAGGGAAAGCTAGCATAGTAAAGTGCAGGTTTTTGGGCCAGATGGGTGAAATGGTCTTAACCAGGGTGAGAGAGAAATTAAGAATTCTCAGACCAAGATTAAAATGAGGAACATAGGATAATTAGAAACAAAGGGAAATTAAGAATCCTTTGCTATGGATTATAGAGAGACAACCTAAACTAAGGAGCAATTAAGAATTCCTTAACTCAGATAATCAGTAGAAAAAATTTAAATGCATAACAGTTAAAAAAAAGTGCAATGAAGCAAATTCTGAGATATCATTCCATATTATAGCATTTAGATACAGAAATACATTAAAGATTGTGGAAAAACTTTAAGAAAGATAACAACACAAGAGAAAATACTTGTCTACACTTCGCTCTACACATGAATCATGTGAAATATCTAATCTTTATTCATTAATCCATCTTGCTGGTCCATTCAGTGATACAATAGCTTACAGTCTTTTGATCAAAAAGGTCTATAGAAATGTATAAGAATCCACACTACATACTTCGAATTGTGAAGTATTTATACAAAAATTATTACAAAATATCTCAAACTAACTTGAGATTTAAACTAGGAAATACAAATATCTTCTTGCAAGAAGATAGAGACAGCTATTGAACTGCTTTCTTGTTGTCCCTTTTATTGTGGTGTTGTTGGCCTTTATGGTTTGGTTTGTAGCCCTTTATTCTGGCTTGCTGTTGTGGTATTTTACGCTGGAATATTCTTTAACTTTTAACTTTCACCTGATACTCTTTGACACTGATACACTTTGGCATGTTGACCTGTTTTCATCTGTTTACCTAGCTGTTCTACTTTTACTGTATAGTAACCTTTTTTACTGTAAATTTCTTATAGTAAATCAGTCATCGTTTCCCACCATTTATTATTAGGTAACTTGACATTCATCATTCACCTATATATCTCATCAGCCTCAATATACTTGGAAAAATTGGGCTTGGTGATGAACAAGTGTTTTATCTCATTCTAGAGAAAAAACAAGTTCTCAAATGTATTATACAAAACTTTGCCTATTGGTAGTGATTTTATTGCTGAAGTGCTAGCTTGTTATTTAGCCAACTGCCTGAGTCTCTTATCATAGTCCTGCTATGTCATAAGTTTTTCATTAATGACCAATGGATTGGGCAATCCTTTCTCCCTCAAAATTTGTAATTTAGCCATGAATCTATCAATGGCTACTTGCATGTACTGGCACTCTTCTTCCAAGTTTAGCATTAGGTTTCTTTTGGAAAGGACCTTCCTTATTTTCAAAATGATTCCAGTTATGTCTTCTATATCTAGCTCATGGAGATGATACCTATTTTTGTTGTTAAGGAAGTGGATGAGTCTATTGGCATCCTTAGGCATGTCTCCTAACTCCTCCTTGACTTTTTGGATAGCTTCTATAACTATCCTTATTAATTCTGTCTGCTCAAAAATAACTTGAATAGATGGAAAAATATCCTTGACGGAGTCAATGATATTGGCCCATAACAGTTCCTTGGCTTGCCCAAGGGGTTTCTCCAATGTTAATTCTTTCTCCATAGCTTTGACTCTCTCACTCATTCTATTGGCCTTTTGTGCCTCTTCCTTTTGCATAATTTGGGCAAGTCTGTATTCAGTTTCTAAACTTGCCACCTTTTCTTTCAGTTTGTTCATTTCTGTATCCTGAATAGACATTTCCTCCATGGCTCTGACCAACTCTGATGATTTTTGTCCTGATGTACCTGCTGCTGATGTAGACTCTACTGTGACTAGGAATGTTGTGGCAAGTGGAGCTGTAGGTGCTAGTGAAGTTGTTAGTGTGGAAGGGACTAATGTACGTAATGTAGGGATGACATTTGCCAATGTAGTAGAAATATCACTTTGCTTCAATTGAACTAAAGTATCTAATTCATTCTTTGTCTCCCTTAACTGATCATTAAGTTTTAGGACTAAGTCCATCAACTCTTCATGTCTGGTTTGGCTTTCTAAGACTTCAAGTGTTTGAGGATGTTACAGCTAGGGTATTTTTAATTGCTTCTTAAGTGCAGCAATATCTTCATTTTTCTTCTTTATGAGCTACTATGTAGCTTTAATATCTTTGTGATCATGTCCCAACTCTATAACTAAGTCTTCCAAAGACTTAATCCTTGTATCCTTAGCCTGTGAGGAGGCCTTCTCCAACTGAAACTGTGCTGAGATATTATTCAATGAGTTTTGTAGTTGATGGGCAGCTATGGCTTTACCTGTAAGGGTGGAGTATATCATCTCTCCAGCCTATTTATGTAGTTCTATTTGGTCTATGGGATGAATATCCCTTGCCATCACTTCAAAATCAACTCTCTTGAAGTCTGATGATGTATTGGGCTACTGTGTTGTAGGTTTGATAAAGGAAATTTAAAGCTTTCCCTCCTTGATGTCAAACATTGACATCAACCTTGTTTGATTTGTGGGAGTGATTTTTAGATATTGAGCATATGTCTGAGCTTTGAGCTTCTCATTCCTCATTTTGATTTCTTTATATCTGTCCTTTATGTCTTGGTCCTTGTCAGCAGGCCTACTGAATGAAGACACTTCCACACTTAGCTGCCTTTCCAACATCTGAGTTTGTGATGTGGATGGTTCCTGTGTCTCCCTAGATGGGGTTGTACCCTTGCTTCTGTCCAAATCAGTGTTGGTCACCTGTGCTGATCCTTCTGTATCTTCTTGTTCAGAAACAGGATTGAGCCTTTGCCTTTTGCTATGACTGGTTTCAAAATGCACATTAGATGTATCCATGCCTGAAGTGGAAGCTCCCTCTCTGTTCCTCTTACGATTTATTTCTTCATTTTGGGGAGTCCGCATGATAGGAGGGGTGCTCATGGCTAGCTCTTGCTGTTCAGGTACCTGCAGAAATGAGCTCTCATCGAACTGCCTTTCTAAGTCGCATAAGGCATTTTCTACATCTACCTTTGTACTATCTTTGTCTACAAGAGTGTTTTCCACCCACTCAAATTGATTTGCATATATTTCTATCTTTGGTATTGGGTCGTGAATATAAGGTCCCAACTTGTCCTTTTTTCTCAATCTAGTCATGAATTCTTGAGGTTCATACCTCCACATCAAACTCTGTTGGAACTTCATTTGCTGCAAAATTTGGTCTTCTTCCTTTCCTACCTCTCTAGAATTGCAGATGAAGGGGCATAACTAGTTTTTTACTCTGAATTGTGATCTTTTCTTGGTCGAGACAAAATTTATCTCATTAGAGTTCATTATTTGCCTATAGTACTCTAGAGAAAATAACCTCATGGGGAGGTATTTGGGTAGTTTATATGGTGCAAGTTGGCAACCATAAATCGTTATCTCTGTGTGGTTTTGGTAAAGGTACCAATCTACCACATTGCTTTGTTTAGACAACTGGAGGACTCTTTTCATCTCTCGATCTATCCTGGGTTGAGGGCTTCCTTTCAGCATAGTCATGACTGGATGAACAAAAGAATCTATGAAATCTAAATAGGTATATGGTGAGCCATACTTATTGAATAGTGGGGTCCAAAAAATGACAGACCTGGGCTGGATGATAATATAAGAACATATGGTAGAGGACAGATGAGTATTTGAATACTCTTTCATTGTTCATCCTGGTGAACTATTCATGCATTCTCTTAGCTATGAACTCAACTTAATTGTACACAACAACAGGAGGTTGTCCTGGAGTATAGATTGAGATGACAACCAAGACAAGTTTATCAACAAATTTATCAGCAGAGCAGCCTAGTACACGCAATATCATTGTGATGATTTGTTTGCCCCTTTCAGAGAACATGGAATAAAGATATTGGGGGGGGGGGGATTTTTAGGAATGTGCTACTCTTCAACAATGAAATCTTGGAACAATTGGGCCAGTCTGGAGGGACTTAGTTTGTAATATTGGTCTAAGAAATCTCCAACTGAGAGTGCAATCAGGTTTGGTCATGTTTGGAGTTGTAGCATTTCATTTATGGATTCAGTTGTGATAGTAAAAAACACCTTTTGGTCATGAGACATTATGGTTCTATGGCTATGGATGTAGCATGCATGGCACATATGAACAATTTCTGGGAAGATATGTACTTGGGGGAATGGATAGTTGGGAAAATTTGATTCCCAAAGGCTAATATCATCAGCATGGTTGAGGTATTTGTCCCTACTTTAACAATGGATTCTAAGCAAGTGGCCCTAGGTAGATGTATCTTTGATTTGGAAATCCCTGTCAGCCAAGGGAAGGTAGTCGAGGTCAAAATGAGGAGTTGTTATAGATCTAACGTCTAGGGCAACAGGGGTGGCCATTTATTCATTTCTTGTGGATTTGAATTAGGCACTGGGGGTTTATTCAAGGGCTTTCAATGTAAATTGGAAATTTATCAGAGGGTTTGGCTACATGTTTTTAAATTTAATTTATTTTTCAATTAATTTTACTTAATGAAAATGCTTGGTAGGCTGAACTTTTCCAATTTTGAACAAGGAGTGGTATTCTATGGTGAAATACTTGGAATTGGTTGAATTATCTTCAAATTGATGGTTCGTGGTAGCTGCAGAGGTTTGTACGGTTTTGGTACAGACTAAGAGGTTAGTTGGGTTGTCTACAGTGTCTCCTGGAGCGAATTTGGAGGTCTGTGGCAAGTCCGGAGTTTTCAGGAGTCACAATGGTTTTCAAAGTTTACAGAGAAAAATGGGTGAAAATGGTGAAAAGAAGGCTTTGTGGCCTTTTATAAAAAAACAATTATTTTTGGCACATTTATTCATGAATGAATAGTTGGTGGTTTTTTCAGTTAAGCAGGGAAGCGGTTTTGCTTGGCCATCGCACCGCTTTTGTGGCAGGGGCAGTTTCTAGGAGGGGTCACCCGATCTACCTTAGAGTGTGACACGTAGCATTTGGAGGGTCGGGGAAAACTGCCATATTGGGCGGGTAAAGGTTGGTGATCAGGTTCAGCCAATATGGCTGTGGGCCATCGGATGAGGGGGATGATGATTAAACGGTAGTCGGGCAGAGAAGATGCATGGAGGAAATGAACGGGAGTTAGGGGGGGTTTAATCTCAGCGGTTTGGGATTAATTTAGGAATTAATCCTAGGTTAAGTGATTGGGCATTGCTTAATGATAGGATTAGGTGATTTTGTCGAGGTATGGGTAATTTATATAGTTTTTATTAAAACTAAGGGATTGGGTTATTTATATAAAGGAATTAATTATTATGGGATAATGGAATTTTGGGCATTATATAATAAAATTAAAAAATTAATATGAAGTGAATGAGCAGAGTGGGTAATATCCCTTAAGCATAATGTAATATGTAATATTTGTGTGTTTTACATACACTTAGTACTTAGGGTAAAATTATTTTGTGGGTTTTGGAATGAAATAGAATTTACATGGTGGTTTTTACTTTTCCTAGGCAAATGAAGTTTTTCCTTAGGAAAATGGATTTTATCAAGCTAATGAGGTGAAATGAAGGGGGATGAATTTTCATGAAGGGGATCCTAGCAGTTGTGTCCCTAAGTCATTAAGCCGAGGGTCCGGTCTATCCAAAATTCAAAGAAATGCTCTGAGCCTCTTTGACTTGTAGGATTTAAGTACTTATAACTTATTTATGGGAAATTAGTAAGTAGAGGGGTGAAATAAATGAGGGGATGTTAAATAAACCAAGTTGTAAACCATTGTCCTTGCTTTGTTTACTACTTTGGCACATTTGAAAGATGCATTTAAAAATGACATAAGTGCTTTTGTGTAATCACTTGGTATTTCTGCAACCTTTCTACTACTTACCCATTTACTCACCCTACCATTTATTCTTCATTTTATTTGGGTGCATGTAGGCTATCAAACCCTTATCAATCCTTTCTTTTACAAAGTATACTATCTAATTCTAACCTTTTATCATCCAAGGGCTCAGATTAAACTGATGAGCTCCTTTTATTTCCTCTACATATCTAATGATCTGCCAAAATTAAACTGTTTGGTCAGAGTTTATTCTCTAACTATAAACATAAAATTCAAAGCATGGGAAAATCAAGATTAAACAGTTTGATTACCATGGATTGTGGCATGAATAACAAGCTTCACACAATCATTTTTATGCATAAAAGTAAATAGTAGTGGCATTTTGACTTGCACACTTTCATGGTCTCTTTTGTTTTTTGGGTTCATATAATTTCATTTTTTGACCTTTTCTTACTCTTTTTGTCCTTTGATTATTCTTTTAGGACATACCCTCTTTACCTTTTTTGATTTTTTTAATATGGAAAACATTTGCAAAAAGAAAATCTATGTACAATATTACAAGGCTTAACCTTAGCCATTCAAAATTATGACTCCTATTGGTATAGGAACCTAACAGTTCCAACATGTTCAATTGGAAATTGTTAAGGAATTACATGCATCATAACATGTTACACTAGTTTCCATTTTACACAATCCTTCATTGATCTTATGGGAAACCTTTCACACATATCCAATCCACACAATTGATTCTTTTATTACATTAGTCATCATCACTGTTACCTGGACATGTATATCAAAGAAATTCAATAAATGAGAGCCCTTCTAGTTCATTGTTGCAATCCTCAATGCAGTGCATATATTATGGCATGATATACCAGTCACTGCTTGGTCCAAATTACTCACTATAATCAACTCAAAGGTACAATATCTTAGTATTTGTCCTTTGTTATTATAGACACTATGCATTTATTGACCTTGATGGTTACACATTGAGATATTGATGCCCATCTATAATTGTAAAACTAATAGCCCCTATACAGCAGTCAAGCTAGAACACCTATGTTGACATTCATGCTCTTCATCTTGCCAATACGTAATACTAATGGAAAGGTATAGATTTTTTTAATCAACATTAGAATTCTATGAGACCATACTTTTCATGCACCATATGTGTCAATCTAATAAATATTACTTATTGAGAACAATCCGCAAACATATTTTTATGACACCCACCATGTACATCCATATAAAGTTAGTTCAATTCTAACACTCTTCACTTATGGCTAGATGATTTAAATTTAAATTATTAAAAGTAGAATTTTTCTCCTATACATGTGCATCTAAGAAAAATGATCAGTAGATCCAATAAAATATTTTATTACAATGTTTATCTAACTAGGAAAATTTGATGAGCTGAATTGATTGGAGTCCACAATTTTGGCACCTCTAGTATTGCCAAGTTCATGCATTACAACTTTACAACTTCCCAACTATTAGACAATTTTGAATAGGTCACCCTTGAAAACATGAAAGGCTCAACCTTAATTTCTCTTATCTTGCAAGTTAATTATGTTTTTATGCTTCAACCATATTGTTTTATCTAACTTTTTGATCGAGACATTCCATGTGGTGTTTCAGGAAAAAACCTATTTTTTTGGTATGGAATTCCCCCACAGCATGTTTTGGGGCTCAAAGCCCAAGTTTTGTTCAAATTTATTATAATACTCCATGAATTTCGGGAATGGAGCACGAATTATAGGTTAAGTCATAGGGTTGTCCGCCCTAAGTATTGTTATGTAATGTAATGTCATGTCGGTCTACCCATGGTCCGTGTTAGGCAGTGGATCCCCCAATAGCGGGTTTTTAGGGCTTAAAGCCAAGTTTTGGGTCATGTAATGTAAGACCCCGCAAAATGTGGGTGCTGTTATCTCAAAATCAGGCCCTGGAAGGCTGCTGACCAGGAAGACTTCAAGTAACTATTTCAAACCAACTTTTGGTTGAGGCTTAGCCTCCCCAACCTGAGAGGGCTCTCTCACAAGATTAGAGATTTGGATAATGAATAAGATGGCTAACTCTATGGATTGAAATCAAATGAAAATGTATAAATGGTTGAAATTCCAATCAACAAGCATCTATTGGGCTATGGAGTCAGAGCATGTTTTAGTACAACAACTGATCAGCTTACATGGAAGTCAGGGCATAAAGAGTTTTAATCTACTAGCAAAACAGAGACATCATATAGGAAACACAGTTTATGAACACATGAAGGAAGTTAGAGCATTATCAATGAATTCTAAGTAACATGTGTTCATACCACTGCAAGTGAGAAAATGAAGAAATCCATGAGGAAATAAAACACATAAAACCCTCTCTGAATCCTGAGTAGTAAAGCCAAAGTTCTGCATTAACATAAAACATACAGTGTTCTGCAATAACATAATATGCACTGTTTCTCTTGAAATTTCCAACCCTTTGTACATCAGATGTTCTGCTATATATAGAGCTCTTTACATGCTTGGATTCCTTCCTCCATCATGAGGGGAATTCGAATTTTCCATCCTTGACACCTATTCTAACCATAAAACAAAACTTTAAATGCATTTGACAACTAACTAGTAGTCCTAGAGACCTAATACAACTAGGAGTGTAACTCCTTATTATGACTAAAACAACCTTATCTAAACATTTAAAGCATTCTTTGACACCTAACACTCCATAAAGTCGAATTTGATGAAGCCCATAACCTTCCATCTGGCCCTTGATGACTCATCCTTTTGCTGTTCCTAGAAACTAGGAGGTTGTCCCTTGCTCTGTTCTGGCTGAAAAATAGGTCTTGGGACAGAGCTCATAACTTCTCGTAAAAAATGTATTTGGAAAAACTGAAGGAGGTTTTTGTGAACCAATCCATGCTGAACAAAAACCTCTTTTTTTTTTTTGAAATACTACTCCAGCTGCTCAGAGTGTGTCTTTGAAAAACAGGTGTAAAACAGAAGATGAAAAATTGCACCTACAGCAGTTTCGTAGCGCAACTTTAGTCACCCATTTCTCCCAGCTCATAATCAATTTGAAGAAAATGAAAGAGGTTTTTCTATTTTAGTATGTTAGGAATAAAAACCTCTTTCAATTTCCAAAAATATGCTTTCCGTTGCTCTAGATACCTCCTGGAAGTTAACTACCTAAAACAGTTTTTCTCCTGAAACAGGCTGCTACAGGGGTTTCGCAGCGCGCTGCGAAACTGCTGTGTAATTTCAAAAACACAGCTTAATGCCAAAATTTGACTATATTGAGCTTCATTATCTTGAAATGTCTCTTTTCATGTGCCCTCTCTTCAATTGATCCCTCCTCATGTTTGTATATCAATAAAGAGATGTCTTTCATCAAATCACCAACTACAATAAAATCTCCACGAGATTGAACATATAGTGCAAGAATATGACCATAATGGCCACATTCAGACTGTAACTCTCTTGAACCATCATCACGGAGCCCCCATTTGTATAACTGAATCTTTTGATTGATACCAGCAAGCAACTTTTCATTAAATGCATTCAGATTGTAAACAGAAACCTTTGTCTCCTTCTCAATCACAAGTTGCAGTTTACCATCTTCAACTGAGAATACTAAAATTCGGCCTTTGTTAGGTTTGTTCTCCTCGGGCAATACATATGCTGTCCCAACACAATAATAAGCATGGATATGAAGTTTCTGAATGTCATCAATTTACCCAATAGTAAGCAGGTTCTCTTTTGCAATTGCAAGGCTGTCTGGAAAGGAAATTGAATTGAAAAGGCACGTGTGATTGACTTCCTTAAGATTCACATTGCTATACAGCAACTTCTGATTGCTACTGTAAATAACTGTCGGCCTGTCTGATGCTGCAAACACATGTGTTGTGTTCTTAGAGTGAAAAGTCCTCAAGGTGATAGCTTTTGTACCCAACAAAATCTTCTTCCATTCAGACAACTCTCCAATGCTCATATTCAATATGAAGTTGAATAGATGCCCATCCCCAAGACCACATAATAAGTATGCAATCCCTTCAAATCTTGTTTGGACCTTCAAAGAACTCTGATGTATGCTGACCCTGAGTTTGCCAAGTGCTTCTTATGCATGAAAGGAGCATGAGAATGACCTAGATCAATTCTTCTTTACCTTACCCTTTTCTTTTGAAATCTTTTTAGTGATAACAGGTGCAAAGCATGAGAGTCTAGGGTAGTCTGCCCTAAAATATTGTAATTTAATATAGAATGTGTCGGCCTACCAATGGTCCGCAGACCATGGGAATGTATAAATAGAGCAAGGCTCTGTGGAGTACTAAAGAAGGTATTTTTTTTGGTAATTATTTCAGCATCTTTTCATTAGAACTTACAAACCTTTTGCATCATGAACTAGGAAAATGATAAGGAATTGTAATAAAACCTTTGAGATTAATGTGCAAAGTGAAAACATTGACAATTGTCATTTTCTTATGCAGAAAGAAGGGAAAATGAAAGACTGTCATTCTGAAGGAAAGAACAAGGCCGGGTTAACCGCTATCCCTTTGATGAGGAACCGTATGTAAACAAGGCAAAACAAATCAAAGTGAATCAGCCCTGGAAAGGAAGTGGAGATGTCGGCTCGGTGCAAGAAGGAAAAGAGATAACTGAGAACTAGCGGTTCAGCGAATCCCTCAGGATCCTTTGATCCTGAGGGATCGCTGCTTTAACTATTTTTGCACCTTGACATCTCCGCCTTCACCATTATAAAAGGGGCAACACTGTATCTCGGGGGAGTAGAGTCCGTTATGTTTTATGTAATTTCTCTCAAGATTGAAACTTTGATCATCGAGTCTCATTGAGAACTGATCTAATGTAATTTCGTCTTATGCATTAATACAAACTCGGCTGCCATTTCATCTCTGAGTCTAGAATAACTTCAAGCGGTGTGCCCCTAGAAGCTAAGGGCCCAGCCCTGGAGGACACTTGCTCCTGTACTATTACGTTTGGTTTATGTGTGGTTTGCTTATCAACATTATTTGGTAATCTGATATGTTTTGTTAGTTTACATCACATGCTCTGTTATGTTTGATTTGTTAAAGTTTCTAAAGACAGAACTATTGCATTAACTTGGCAACATATCACTGTTCTTTTACGTGTTGATATAATACTGTTGGTCTTTACAGAATATTGTTGCTGTTCAATTACGGAGCCTCTATGTTGTGCACTTATTCATTGATATTACGGAATTCATCTTAGCGATTATGTTCTTTGCGATTGTTGAGTATATAGACATTGTTGTTCCATTCTGAAATACAGTCGTAATCTTTATAACTAAGATTGATAACTAGTTTACCAAGATCAGGTTACTATTAAGGTGTGCCGAGTGCATATATGGTTTTGAAGCACTGTTCTATAATTCATCATTAATCAGTGTTGTTCCATTTTTGTGTGTTGTTCAATTCATCCTTAAGAGTGGAGGATTGCCATCTGATTCATGTAGGTTACGATTGGTGCATTTGATCTTGTAAATTAAGGTGTTACTGCTTGTTAGACTTAATTGCTGTTACAGTTTCTTGTTTGTTGTTCCATTTCAGATTTGCTGTTCTATTTCTTATTTGTTGTTCCATTTCTTATCTGTCGTTCCATTTCCTGTCATTTGTTATTTTGGTGTGAAGAACGATCCAAGGCTGTAGTGAGCACCGACATTTGTTGTCCGGCTCCCAAATCCATGATCTGTTCTCTGATTTCTTTTAGTTCCATCAGTTTACAAAGGGATGAGTTACTGCTACTGAACCCTTGACTGATAAATTGCTTAGTTTTCTGAATGTGTGGTTTAATATTTTGAAGTAGTTTGCTGTAAACAAGCATCTGTTTACTCTTGTATTTTTGAGCACTGTACTACTAGCATTACTCTGGAAAATGATAGCCTCAGACTGAGACACTCTTTGAAATAACAAAACGTTCCTGGATTGACAAACTAATGTGAGGTAATTAGAGGTGAAAGAGACCCTTTTTATAGCTCGACATTTTGGTGTCGTTGCCGAGGAAAGAGTGTAGCCATTTGTTCTTTTTCAGAGTAGTGTAAGAACCTATTAGGGAAGAATTGGGTTTTAAAAATGGAAGATAAGAACCTACATGTGGAGCATGTAACAACCTTGCTCCCCTGCCCGCTTTCATACAGATTTGCTGTTGTTTTGTTTGGGTAGAATCTAGCAACTGATTTATGTGCATGACTAAGCAGAAAAAGCCAGAAAAGAATTCCAAACCTCTACCCAAGCCAGAAAAAGCTAAGGGGCTGGTAACCGTTGGCCGATCAACCTTCATAGACGAAATCTTCAAGAAAGCAAAATCTCAACCTTCAGTAGGACCCAGAAAAGTTATTTCTAGACAGCCTACTAGTTCCCTTCAAGCCACAGGATCACCATCTGTAGCCTTTGCTGAGGTGCATAGTCAAAATGAAGAGCAGGACTTTCAAGAAATTGAAAATTCTACTCCAGAACTATTGCAAGAAGGGAATTTTAGCAATCTTTGTGAAGGAGGAGGACAGACAGGAGAAACTAAGGAATCGAGGTCTCCTCTTGGGACAACTCATTCATTGAACAGCCTAGACAAGGGAATTGATGCAAAAATCATTGTTGAAGAAACTCAATCTCCTCAGACATTAGGCACTCTTATTATCCTAGATAGAGGAAGTGCTATTAAAACCATTCCTTCTCAACCTAGGAATACCCTCCTAGATATCCCAGAAAGTTATTGGCATATATTCAACCAAATGGCTCAAAACCAGCCAAACACCCAAACCTCTACATTGCAATACCCCATAGTGGATACTACAACAAATGCACCCATGAAAGCAATCCCTCTTCAACATATCCCTACATTCCACAGTCCTACATCAGAAGATCCGGATGCATTTCTATTTGAATTCGATGTGCTGTGTAGGGGATATGATTACACCACTGACCCCCAGAAACTAAAATTATTTCCCTCTACATTAAAAGGGACTGCCTTAAGATGGTTTATGGGATTAGGTGGCGGGGTTATAAATAACTGGGATCAAATGAAAGAATCTTTTCTGAAAAAATATCAGGACTATTTCAGGTCTAGAGAACTTAAGGATGAAATATTCCAGATGGTAGCTAGACCAAATGAAACATTAGAGGAGTATGTGGAACGTTTTCAGTATAATCTTCAAAGATCTCCTTATGCATCACTACCTTTACCTGATAATGTGTTAAAAACAACATTAATTAGGGGCATGAAGGAACAATGGATTGAAACATTAAATATTATGGGAAAAGGAGATATTTATCAGGAAAATTTTGCTGACATTATTGACTTATGTATCAGGAGCTCGAGAGGCAGCACAAGATTAAAACTGGAAAAACATGATCGGTTTGTAAGAGATAATAAAATTTCAACAGAAGGAGTAACGCGTGCAGAAATTGGAAATCTATTGGAAAATTTTAAAACTGATATACTAGGGACGTTAACTACACAACTTGATGTTATGCAGGCCAAGCAGAAGCAAATGGAGGCAGAACAGAATTTGGCAATCTTTTTTCCCCGATGCAGGAAGAAACATAGCCATAAGGAGTGTGCACTAGATGCAGTACGAACATGCGCCATCTGCACAAAAGAACACCTTACAGAAAGCTGTCCCTCACTTCCCAGATTAAAATCAGTATATAAGGAAGTAGAGGAAGAGCTAGAATCAGTGTATTTGCTCAACCAACGCTGTCAGTGGCAGCCGCGACAATCTGGTATGTTTTCGGACCCAACCTCTTCTTTTCAGTCTCTGCAGTATAATGCTCAACAATATAATATGTGGCAAAGTCAATCCCGGCCCCCGTTTCCAAACTGGTCACCTCAGTCGTTTCCTTCATCAACCCCATGGCTGAATCAGGCAAGCCCATCTGGTTGGCCGAATTTTCCCTATACTCCACCATATTGGCAAAGTAACACATACCCACCACAGTGGACTCTGCCTACTTCACAAAGTTCAGCCTTGCAGACAAACTGGAAAAGACCGATGCATCAGCCAGTAGGAACTATGCCGCTCCCTCAACCTACACTGCCAGCCTTACAACAAAACCCCCAGTCTAATCTGAGACCGCAACTCCCAGCCCAACCCAACCCCAATCCAAATAACAGACCGGTCCAATCTGTCCAAATAGTAGAAACATCAGAAATAGGAGCTGATCTGAGGGAGTGTAATGATCTTCAGCTAAGATCTGGGCATATTATTGAAACTGAGGGAGATAAGATAGCCCATGTTGAAAATCAGTTACCCAGAGAACATCTGTCACAAGAAGAGGATGTGAAAAAACAACAAAATCATAACTAAACAACCACATCCTCTCCCCCATTCCCAGAACGATTAATCATACCTTGACCTACACAATATCCTTATTTTGACATTCTGGGAGAATTACAAAATTTGTACATAAAAATTCCATTCCTTCAAGCCATTCAAGATATTCCGATATATGCAAAGACTATCAAAGAATTGTGTGTAAAGAAACCAAGGAGGAATGTAGCAAACAATCCAAGAGTCCAAGTAGTTGGCACTCTATCTGACTTATTATCAGGAAAAGAAACGCCCATTAAATACGAAGACCCAGGAAATCCAATAGTCATCGTACAAATTTATGGTCAAACCTTCCCTAATGCCTTAGTTGATCTAGGAGCTGCAATCAACATCTTGACAACTACCACTTGCCAAAAGCTAGGCATCACATCTGTAGAACCCACTTCTACCTTATTAGAACTGGCTGACCGATCTGTGGTTAGGCCAGAGGGCACACTACATGATGTTATGGTATCTGTTGACTCCTGGGAATATCCGACTGATTTTCTGATAATAAATCCCAAAAGCTGACTTGATGGACACCCATTGATTTTAGGTAGACCTTGGCTTGCAACTGTCGATGCCTATATTGGCTGCCGACAAGGCAATATGACCATAACGAGGGGAGCCAATATCAAGAACTTAGCCTTATATCCTCCAGCACAGCCAAGTGTCACAATGATCAAAACTAATAAGCACCCTGTAACATATCTTACTGATAACATTAGGTCTCCATTAACTATACAAGAGGCACTTGATTTTAAAGATCAGACAGAGGACGATGCTATTAATAAATTTATTAGCCAAACTGAATTCAGAACCTGCACACAGTGTCACATGATAGAGGCAACATTCGATAATGAATTAGAAGAAGATCCTCTTAAAGATACACATGATCAAATGATACATGTTACCTCTGTTGCAAATAGTAAAATTGTGGAAATCAAACCGAGAAAAACCTTAAACATTAATGCCAACCTCACCTCCGAACAAGAAACGAAGCTCATCCATTTGTTGAGGAAATATAAAGAAGCATTTGCATGGGACTATCTTGATATGAAAGGAATTGACCCTCAATTATGTACACACCACATTTACATAGAAAAAGATGCGAGACCTATTCGCCAGCCTCAGAGGAGACTTAATCCTCATCTAAAAGATGTGGTAAAAGCTGAACTCCAAAAACTTTTAGATGTCAACTTCATCTATCCTATCTCCGATAGTAAATGGGTCTCTCTGCTTGTGGTGGTACCAAAGAAGAATGAGAAATGGAGAATTTGTGTGGACTACAGAGAACTAAATAAAGCAACACAAAAAGACCACTTCCCTCTCCCATTCCTCGACCAAGTATTAGACACCTTGGCAGGAAATAAATTCTTTTCTTTCCTTGATGGCTTCAGTGGATACAATCAGATTCAGATTGCCCCTGAAGACCAAGACAAAACCACTTTTACTTGTCCTTGGGGAACATTTTCCTACAGAGTTCTACCTTTTGGCTTATGCAATGCTCCTGCCACATTCCAAAGGGCTATCCTCAGCATTTTTGTAGACTTAATAAATGAAGGACTTGAAGTATACGTGGATGAATTTACACCGTATGGAGACAATTTCGATCCAGCATTGGATACACTGGAAAAAGTCCTACAATGCTGCATTGCTAGCAGGCTTTGTTTAAGCCATGAAAAATGCTATATGATGATGACTGAAGGACTTATTCTCAGACACTATATTTCAGCAGCTGGCATTCAGGTAGACCCAGCCAAAATCCAAATAATTTTGCTTATTCCCACTCCTACCACTCAAACGGAGGTACGCAGTTTTCTTGGATTTTCTGGTTATTATAGGAGGTTTATAGAACTTTTTTCGCATATTGCTGCACCTCTATATGCCTTAACTGGTAATGTTGATTTTGTTTAGACAGAAAAATGTGAATGTGCTTTCCATGATCTAAAGAAGCTTGTGTCCACAGCCCCAGTCCTTCGAGGACCAAATTGGGATTTGCCATTTCAGATATCATCTGATGCCTCAGATACAACCATTGGAGCAGTCCTTGGGCAGGAAGAGGATAAAAAACCATATGAAATTTATTATATTAGCAAAAATTTATCCCCTGCTGAATTAAATTACACTATTACTGAGAAAGAATTTTTAGCTGTAATACATGCTGTCAATAAGTTTAGGCATTACATTACTAGATACCCTGTTATCTTGTATACAGATCATTTTACCATCAAATATTTAGCAAACAAGCCTATCACAAATGGCAGAATAACTAGATGGCTGATTTTATTGCAGGAATTTGATATTACAATCAAGGATCGACCTGGAAAAGAAAATCTTGTAGCCGATTTTGTCTCAAGAATGCCAAAGCCAATCGATGCAGCAGTAGTTGAAGATCAATTTCCGGACGAGCATCTGTTTGTTGTTGCTGTTCAAACACCCTGGTATGCTGATGTTGCCAATTACCTAGTAGTAGGTAAACTACCGAAACATCTAACTCCTAATGAGCGGAAATAGACTATTCAGAAGAGAACTCGATTCTCGTGGGTTGGAGGCTACTTGTTCCACACAGGGGCAGATATGCATATCAGAAGATGCATTAGAGAGGATGAAATCTTCGACATTTTAAAAGCCTGCCATGACGGACCATGTGGCAGACATTTTTCCGATCGCAGAACTGGACATAAGGTGCTACAAACAGGGTATTATTGGCCTACAATTTTCAAAGATGCAAAGAAATTCGTCCAAGCTTGTGACAGTTGCGAGAGAGTAGGACGCCCTGGTTAGTCCGATGAGATGCCCTTGAACCCACAGTTAGTCATTGAAACATTCGAACAATGGGCCCTTGATTTTGTCGGACCAATTAACCCACCCTCAAACCAGAAAACATATATTCTGGTGGCAACAGAATATGTCACCAAATGGGTTGAGGCAGAGGCGTTGTCGAGAGCTACAAAAGATTCTATCATACAATTC
Source organism: Pinus tabuliformis (assembly GCA_031772625.1). Taxonomy (NCBI): domain Eukaryota; kingdom Viridiplantae; phylum Streptophyta; class Pinopsida; order Pinales; family Pinaceae; genus Pinus; species Pinus tabuliformis. Next base: position 1,027,561,511 of record CM062815.1, read on the forward strand.
TTGTTCCATATATTTGTGCGTTATGGCCTTCCAAGAGATATAATTATAGACGGTGGACTACAATTTGCTGGGAACAAAATATCTGCAACACTAAAAAACTATCATGTCTAACACAAAATAACTACTACATACCACCCACAAGAAAATGGTTAGGTAGAAAGCAGCAATAAAATAATAGAAGAAATCCTAACAAAAACAATTGCGTCACATAGACGTGATAGGGCTGCCAGACTACCAGAGGCACTATGGGCTTACAGAACAACATGGAGAAGTACCACTGGTTACTCACCTTATCAATTAGTGTTTGGCAAGCAACCCATTTTTCCCATAAAATTCGAAATCCAAACACTGCGAACAACACAGGAAGTTGGCTTAAATTTAACTGAGGCACAGATTAATCGATTACAGCAGATCAATGAGCTTGATGAAATCAGGCTCTCTCCACTCCAAAACACTGCACTTATCCAACAACAGCGAGCTAAATGGCATTATGCTCTCATTAAAAATAAAGTCTTCCATGAAGGAGACAGGGCACTTTTGTACGATTCCAGGTTTCAGGACTTTCCTTGGAAACTTCAAACTCGTTGGTTGGGACCATACGAAATCCAGAAGGTACATGACAACGATACTCTTACTCTAATCACTATTGACAGTTCTGAATATGCCTTCAAGGCGAATGGCCACCGAGTTCGTCTTTATCACAAACCACTCACTCGGGATTCCTTCTGCCAACAACTACGCCAAGACTCTAATATGGAAATTTTGGGGGATGGAGTGAAATCTTCCTCACCTGCGATTCATTAAGTCATTTGTTTCTTTCTATACTTTGTACATAATTTCTTTGTTTTGTTGAATTATTTCTGTAGCAGCAGTAATTTTATTATTTTCTGCTATTCCTTTTTCAAAGGAACAACACCTTTTGGATCAGCCGTCATTTTGCTTTAATTTTGTTCTTTTTCTTTATTTTTTATTTTTGCTGTTCCTTTTCCAAAGGAACAACATTTTCAATTTTTGTTGTTCCTTTTCCAAAGGAACGACATTTCTGTGTTTTGCTGTGTCTTTTCCAAAGGAACACCATTTTCGATTTTTGTTGTTCCTTTTCCAAAGGAACGACGTTTGTGTGTTCTGTTGTTCCTTTTCCAAAGGAACAACATTTTCGATTTTTGTTGTTCCTTTTCTAAAGGAACGACATTTGTGTGTTTTGCTGTTCCTTTTCCAAAGGAACAACATTTCAGTGTTTTGCTGTTCCTTTTCCAAAGGAATAGCATTTTCGATTTTTGTTGTTCCTTTTCCAAAGGAATGACATTTGTGTCTTTTGTTGTTCCTTTTCTGAAGGAACAACGTTTTCGACTTTTGCTATTCCTTTTCCAAAGGAACGACATTTGTGTGTTTTGCTGTTCCTTTTCCAAAGGAACAACGTTTCCGATTTTTGCTGTTCCTTTTCCAAAGGAACAACATTTCCAATTTTTGTTGTTCCTTTTACAAAGGAACGACATTTGTGTTTTCTGTTGTTCCTTTTCCAAAGGAACAAAATTTTTGAACTTTGCTATTCCTTTTTCCAAAAGAAACACCACTTGTATTCTTTTGTTCTTCCTCTTAGAAATAGCAACATCCTTGTATTCCTTTTACTTATGCTTGCTTCCCTTGCTGTTTTAAATTAAGGATGTTTACTGTTCCTGTTCTTTCAAGTCTTTTGGAATACAGCTATGCATGTATGCAATGGATACAAAATCACAACATAGTGAAATCAGGTGAATTATAAAATCGTTATTTTTATAAGAAATTTCTCTGAATTGGTAAAAGGACAAAGGGAAGGACACACTTACCCATTATCTTTTGATGTCATTATTTCACTAATTCCACTCTAATTGGTTATCTTGGTTCTTTTTAATCCTCTTTGATTATTATTCAGGAATAAGAGCAAAGGGTTTATATCTTCCTATTGAGATGTTAAGACTTCTTCCACCATTCCTACTCTTAAGGAGTGTTGAACCACCCTTTGTGTATAAATGGGATAGTACTTTATGAAAAAGAGAAAAGAAGAGAAAAAAGAGCAAAATGACTTGCTTATATAAAGTTGTCAAATGCAGGATAGGGGGTCTCACCAAGAGCCAGCCTACCATGATCATGAGGAAGAAAGTGAAGTGGCATTCCCACTATGGCCACCACACCAAGGATATGGTCCAAAAGGTATATCAAATAAAGAGCCCTTGGAACAAGAGGTCTCATCACGAGCCAGCCTCCCCACCTTTCGTTTCTTCCTCGTGAATGGCATTATGACTAACTGGTTACCAAACCAGCATAATGGCCTACATTTTGACATCACACAACACTTCCTAAGCATACACAAAGGATCATGGTTCCATGGGTGAAATAAACAACTCTGCCAAGGTTATGGACACCTGTCGGCAGCAGAGCACTATTAATGGTATTGAAGTCATATTATTTACACCAATAGGTAGTTATCAGCACCCTTTTGTTTCTTATACCTTAGTAATCAATCGCATAAGACGGATGTATATTATTTTTCGAATCATACAACACATGTAAATTTATTATCACAAATCATGACAAAACAATTGACAATGACCGCATGAGACTCAGTATGTACGGTAGATGTCCTATCCTCCTAGCCTCGCATCATATCACACCAGTCTCTTACGTATTAAGTGATCCAACTTGACACCTCGATTTCGGTAATCTGCCACTTTTGTAAACATGGCATATTGCCATACGTTGTTCCTTTATGACTCTGCTTCATAACGGCACAATGCTCCTTTATTTGACATCCGGGACGGCCTATCACATTGCGGGGGGTGAGGTTAACCTCATCATTCCTTGGATGACGTGTCAGACCGCTATTCGGGAAACTGTGTACTTGGGAATAACACGGCTCAAAGGTATACTATTTTTTTATTTTTTGCATAACTCACTGTTCCTAAGCCATTTCCATTGTATACTCTGCAGCATTAGATTTTGAGCGAGTCTTGCATCTGTCAGCCTCTCTGTGTTTTAACAGTGTGAACAACTATCGTTCCATTGTCAAAACTCTGAGATTTTACAGCAAAACCATAAACATGGGAGGAAGATCGATTCAGAGAGAACCGCAGGTGTTAATAGTCTCTGATGCTGCACAGGAAATCCTGGCAAGAGCCGGGTGGCTAACTTATCTCAATCACCTACAGGAATCCAACGAGACTGTAGCAATTGAATTCTTGCAGAATTTGCAAGAGAATCACTCCACAGTGAGGGGGAGACACATAGCAGTCACCGATGACATAATCGTAGAGGTCTCGGGACTGCCAGCCACTGGACCTATATGGACGCTAAAGAAGGAGAGATTGCAGAAGATTATAGAAACCTTCCAGGAGGAAGGCTAGAGCCTGAAAATTAGAGGAAAGGGGGTTCTGCCAGCAGCATTAGGAGAACCGTGGGCAGAATTGGCAAAGACCATTCAAAGCTACATCACCTGTGAAGGAAGAAAAGACGTGGTAAGACCATGGCACCTTAAACTTTTAGCTGTGTTAAAACAAAAATGCTCTGTAAATTTACCTGCATTCTTGAATTCATTACTGCATGATGTTGCACGGAGCATGAAAAAGGCACAGCATGTAGAATCAGTTGTTAGTCATCATGGGTTGATACGATTAATAGTCAGCCATAGCCTTACCCAGCAGCAGAGCAGCTGGGAAGAGCTAATTGCCATGATAGATGGAGGATTGACCACACCATCCCCAAAACGTAAACATGCCACCAGTACACCTGAGCATCCAGAAAAACGAAGGAAATCGGTCCGACTAGCACGGCTACGAGGGAGGCTGGAGAAGCCCCAAGGAAATACCAGCCAACCAGTAGAGATAGAAGATACAGGGGATGAGCAACCCCCACGATTGGAAGGAGAAGACAATGAGAAAGTAATGCAGGGAAACGAGGAAGGAGAAATGGAGGAAGAAATTGAGCAATCTGAGCAGGAGGAGGAAAGGAAACAACAGGAAGGAAGCCCAGTGCAGGATCCATTGAGAGAAGATGAATTGGCCAAAGTTTTGGCCAATATGGGCGAATATGGCCAATCTTCCAGCGCATCAGACCTCCATGCTGAAGAAGAACCAAAAGAATGCTCTGCTCAGGAGGGAAATGTGCCTGAAGAATCACATGCAAAGGAAGTAGAAGAGGAGAGTCAGCCTGTTCATGATGAAAACATGACAGGAGATGCAGAACAGGAACAATCCATTCCTAGCCAGACGACACCAGAGGAAACTCCGGAGGAAGGGGGGCAGAAAAGGAAGTCACCCAAGAAATAACAGAACCAGCTAGGGTTCTTGCCCCGGAGCAGCCAGAGCAGAACAACAAAGAAGCACCCCAAAGAGAAAATCAGGGAATTGATCATAGTCCAGGCCGCAGTGAACAGTCTGTTGTTCCTTCTAAGGAAATTGAGGAAATTAAGAAATTACGGAAAGAACAACAACGACTACTGAATGTAATAGTTCAACTTCGACAACAGATTAGGATTTTGAAAGCAAGGAAAAGGGTAAAAAGGACTTCGGGAAGGAAACATGCAATTACTCCAGCAAAACCCCTCAAGACAAAGGATCGGAGGACTAGAGTCCACTCTACTGTTCAAAACCCTATCGAAAAGTGGGCTGTTGTTCCAAATTTTGTTGAGAAGCAGACTGTTGTTCAAATTAAAAAGGAACAACATTTGACTGATACCCACATTAAGATAGAAACGGATGATATATTGACCTGCGATAAGGAAATTCAGACAGAGGCACCACCCTCGGGAGTGATAAGGGCCATGAACGCAAGACAACGCAATAGGAAAATTCAGGTAAAACTCCTGGTCTCCACCGCCGCATGGGAAAGAGATCCGAGAACGGTAACCCTACGGGAGGGTTTGACGAAAGCCCAGCAAGTAGCAGAAAAGCTCATAGAGCAAACTGTCCCTCGGGAAAGGTATGAAGAGCTACAACAATAGCTTAGGAACGCCAATCTATTCGAAAGCTAGGCCTTTGAAGGGTGGCGAAGGGAAGAAGAAAAAGTCGCGAAGGTACTTCGTAGGTTAGATATAGTTATCAAGCAGATGGATACCTTATGTTCTTTGTACAATGACGTCCTAGCATGTAGAGCCCCTGCTAAGAATTATGCCTTGTTTTTAATGGAATGATATTTGCAATTGAAAATAAAGGTTGTTAAAACAGGTTCTCCCATACAAATTAATACCATCGATGATTTTATAAACTGCTGTAAGCACTATGGGGTAAAATTTCAAAGACTACTGTGTGAGTTTTACTTACATAACCTTGTATTAGACCAAGAGACCGAGCTGAACCTTGGCCCTTTTGTTGGGGATATCCAATTGCACGCATTTATTTCATTTCGGGTTAATCAAATTAAATGGCTTAAAGCCTATAATTCTTTCCAAAGGCAAGAAAATGGATTAGATTTGTGGGTAAGAGCTGAGCCTAGGGATCCATTACAGTTGTGGAGAGAACATAGGAACCTCATGAAGAATCCAGGTGTATTGAAGCATTAGGACCCATTCACACAGCAACCAATCAACAAGGAATAGAATACTTTTTCACTATTAAATACCTTGCCATTGATGCGGCTAAATTTCGATATCAGATCTCTAATCCGAATATCCAACTCAGGGAGCCATTTAAGTATGAAAATTTTAAGTTAGCCGCCAATCGCTTGCACCTCTATAGCGAAGTAATTTTGAGGGCAGGGCCATCCTGGTTAGGATATAGGTTCCGGAGTCCAATTATTTGGCACCCTACACCTGAGTACCAAGCCCTATATGAGATTCTTAAGGGTCAGACAGGCCATTTCTTTGAACACCTAGTTATGCATCATGGCTATAGACCTCCACATGATATTCCATCTCCAGCCTACTCTCTCACTACCTTACATGTCAACTACAATGTTTTCATGAGGGCATGAAAAAGGGTAAGTATGGGGGTGTGTGGAGTACTAAAGAAGGTATGTTTTTGGTAATTATTTCAACATCTTTTCATTAGAACTTACAAACCTTTTGCATCATGAACTAGGAAAATGATAAGGAATTGTAATAAAACCTGTGAGATTAATGTGCAAAGCGAAAACACTGACAATTGTCATTTTCTTATGCAGAAAGAAGGGAAAACGAAAGACTGTCATTCCGAAGGAAAGAACAAGGCCAGGTTAACTGTTGTCCCTTTGATGGGGAACCGTATGCAAACAAGGAAAAACAAATCAAAGTGAATCAGCCCTGGAAAGGAAGTGGAGATGTCGGCTCAGCGCAAGAAGGAAAAGAGATAACTGAGAACTAACGGTTCGGCAAATCCCTTAGGATCCTTTGATCCTAAGGGATCACTGCTTTAACTATTTTTGCACCTTGACATCTCCGCCTTCACCATTAGAAAAGGGACAGCACTATAGCTCGGGGGAGTAGAGTCCATTATGTTTTATGTAATTTCTCTCAAGATTGAAACTTTGATCATCGAGTCTCGTTACTGTAATTCCATCTTATGCATTAATACAAACTCGGTTGCTATTTCATCTTTGAGTCTGGAATAACTTCAAGCGATGTACCCCAGGAGGCTAAGGGCCTGGCCATGGAGGACACTTGCTCCTGTACTATTACATTTGGTTTATGCGTGGTTTGCTTATCAACGTTATTTGGTAATGTGATATGTTTTGTTAGTTTACATCACATGCTCTGTTATGTTTGATTTGTTAATGTTTCTAAAGACGGAACTATTGCATTAACTTGGCAACATATCACTATTCTTTTAAGTGTTGATATAATATAGTCATTCTTTATAGAATATTGTTGCTGTTCAATTACGGAGCCTCTATGATGTGCACTTATTCATTGATATTACGGAATTCATCTTAGTGATTATGTTCTTTGTGATTGTTGAGTATATAGACATTGTTGTTCCATTCTGAAATACAATCGTAATCTTTATAACTAAGATTGATAACTGGTTTACCAAGATCAGGTTACTATTAAGGTGTGTTGAGTGCATATATGGTTTTGAAGCGCTATTCTATAATTCATCATTAATCAGTGCTGTTCCATTTTTGTGTGTTGTTCAATTCGTCCTTAAGAGTGGAGGATTGCCATCTGATTCCTGTAGGTTACGATTGGTGCATTTGATCTTGTAAATTAAGGTGTTACTGCTTGTTAGACTTAATTGCTGTTACAGTTTCTTGTTTGCTATTCCATTTCAGATTTGTTGTTTTATTTCTTATTTGTTGTTCCATTTCTTATCTGCCGTTCCATTTCCTGTCATTTGTTATTTTGGTGTGAAGAACGATCCAAGGCTGTAGTGAGCACCGACATTTGCTGTCCGGCTCCCAGATCCATGATCTGTTCTCTGATTTCTTTTAGTTCCATCAGTTTACAAAGGGATGAGTTACTGCTACTGAACCCTTGACTGATAAATTGCTTAGTTTTCTGAATGTGTGGTTTAATCTTTTGAAGTAGTTTTCTGTAAACAAGCATCCGTTTACTCTTGTATTTTTGAGCACTGTACTACTAGCATTACTTTAGCAAATGATAGCCTCAAACTGAGACACTCTTTGAAATAACAAAATGTTCCTAGATTGACAAACTAATGTGAGGTAATTAGAGGTGAAAGAGACCCTTTTTATAGCTCAAGAGGCTCTAAATGTCGAAGTCAGGTTTTAGATCTAATCAGAGGTAATATGGGTTTTTGAATGCAATATTCTCTCTGAGTCTGTAAGTCCAAGTCTTGGGTTGTAGTAGTAGAAAGAGGCTCTGCAGTTGTGTGTGGAGAGGCCTAGTAAAGTCTGCAGCTGTGTGCATGGACCCCTGCAGCTGTGTGCACAGGGTAGGAAGTGGATTGTAACTGGAAAAAGCATTAATAAAGATAAGTTGGTTTCAGAACATCACATATATATTTCTATATTTCTGTTTATGCATTTGTTTATAGTCTATGATTGTGAGCATGTCTATTTATTTTGAATGATAAAATAAAAGTATTGGGTCCTCTTAATTTGGTTCAAGATCTATAATAATAATAATCACAGAAAAGGGTAAAGAACATTTGTGCTCTCCATTTAAGCTGCGCGAAGGTACTTGCACTAGACAGACAGCTGCGCAGAAGTAGTGCAACGCATAGAGTGGGATCGCGAGCCTTCCAAGACCCATCAAGACATCCAAAGGGTGCGGAAAACTGGTTCCAACACCCTCCCATACTACCTCGGGTGAGACCTCAATCCGCACTACACGGACTGTTTCTGAAACGGCTGGTAGTTTTGGGATTTGTTTGGCTAACTCACTTCTGAACCTGGGTTAGGCCCCAACAAGCCAACAAATGGTTTCGTTGCTGGGATCGGGATCTGCCCAAGGGATGTCTGATGTCAGAACACTAGAACCCTGCAAAGAAGGAAATTGAAGAGTGATTAGATCAGAAGCTTCACGAATTTGTGGTACAAGAAAACAAAACTCCGCGGATCTCTGAGAAGAGGTGGCAAGATCGCTATGTATATACGGAAATCCACAAGATCTTCTTCACATCCTTCTCTTATGAACTGTATGATTCGCAAGGTTAGCCGACAACCAGGGAAGGTACAAGCTCGATCAACCGATAGTGTGGACTCTGGAGGTAGTGTGCAAACTAGAGGCATCAGAAGATAAGATCGCGCAGGTTGTGAACCATTGACTCGATCGGATAATAGGAGGGTTTATCACTAAGTTCGCGATAGACACAACTGGGAGCTATAGCGAAGCAGAACGACGTTCTCTCAAGGGACCATGACGTAGGTACATCAAATCCCTGAATACCTAGATTAAGATGTTGTTATGTGAAAAGCGAGTTATGCGAATACATTAATGAGTGGAACAATGCAGAGTGGAAAGATCTACAAAGGGATCGAAGGGTTAGGGAATAGTCCTTTAATTTCACCTTCGCGAGAGATCGAGGAAGATAGTGCTTGGGTTTCGCTAAGAAGTTCGATCATTTTGATAAGGTAGCACATTCCACAGTTATCACCTCCACTTACGCCCACTTCACCCACTTCACCTCCATCTTCAACCACCCAACCTCCACCCAACCCACAATTCAACATGGCGAGCGCAATCAAGATATCCGTATTCAGAGGAGTAGGGAATGAGGATCCAGATTAGTTCTAGTTCGTGGTAAGAGCGATGTGGGAGGAACAAGGGGTCATGGAAGACAACATTAAGAAGGCCACATTGGTAAGCGCATTGTAGGATCCCGTGTTGACCTAGTATATCAAGCACTCAAATGATCACCCAAATGTAGGAATAGGGAAGATCCAAAGTGCGCTGAATAGAGAGTTTAGCTGGCCAAAATCTGAGACACAGATGATCATCGGATTTAAAGAGATCGTGATGCTTCCAAGTGAAACCCCTGGGATCTAGATCAGAGGCTGAAAAGTATGATCCGTGAGGCTAATATGACACTGACGGATCCGCAGCACTACACGTGGTTTGTGGTGTCTTTAACACCACACCTAAGGACGACGCTATCACAACAGAAGCTTTCAACCTAGGCAGAAGCGTTGAAATGGTGATGAGGTTACATGAAACCATGATATAGGATCCTGGGTTAGGAGTCCAACAGATCCAAGTGCAACTACAAAAATTATGCTTGGAGATGCAGAGTTTGAAGCAAGATAGGGTGCCCCAGCTAGAAGCGCATGAAGAAGTGTGGTGCATAAAATGTAAAGGTCAAGGTCACGATAAGAATCATTGCCTAGTATTTGCAAACTATTTAACAGGAGGGGGGCCAATGCCATTGAGACCAAAGGCACAAGTAGGGCCAAGTGTGGCACCCGCACTCTGGTGTGCGATCAGTCATGTGGGAGGAAAGAATACGGCAGACAATTGTCATTTTTTGCAAAAGTATACACGGACTCCTCAACAGTTGTTTTGCAATTTTTGTATATCGGTGGGCCACGATGAGCGTACTTGTCATAGCTACAAGTTAATAATGGAGTGGACCCCAGTATATAGAATGCATATGGAAACAACCCAGCCACGAGGATGGCATGCACTGGATTTCAAGGGTGAGGGAAAGGACAACGAGGAATGGGGCCAGGAATGGGCCGCGGATAGTTAATCTATTATAATTGTGGAGTATCAGGGTACTACACTCGCGATTGTACCAACCCAACTGTTATCTCAAAATCAGGCCCTGGAAGGCTGCAAACCAGGAAGACTTCAAGTAACTATTTCAAACCAATCTTTAGACTAAGGCTTAGCCTCCTTAGCCTGAGAGGGCTCTCTCAAAGGGTTATTGATTTTGACTATTAATAAGATGGCTAACTCTTGTGGAATAACATCAACAAATATGAAGGTTGAACAAACATTAAACTAATTCCCATTGGGCCTATGGAGTCAATCATACTTCAGTAAATAATGAGACTGCCTTTACATAGAAGTCAGGGCATTTAGCATTTAGATGTTCAGAACACAACTCATATAAAACCACAGTTCATACATGCATACAGGAAGTCAGAGCATGATCAATGAATTCTGAGTGATTACACATATATGCAACTGTAAAAGACATTAAGGAAAGAATAAATCACACATTCTAAACATGGAAATCCCTCATGAATCCTGAGAAGAAAAACAACCAACTTATATTACTGAATTCTGTCTTTACATAAGCCAAAACAGTACTCTGTTTTATAAAATATCCAACCCTTTGTACATCAGATGTTCTTCTATATATAGAGCTCTTTACATGCTTGGATTCCTTCCTCCATCATGAGGGGAATTCGAATTTACCATCAGTGACACCTATTCTAACCATAAAACAAGACTTTAAATGCATTTGACACCTAACTAGCAGTCCTAGAGACCTAATACAACTAGGAGTGTAACTCCTTATTATGACTAAACAACCTTATCTAGACATTTGAAGCATTCTTTGACACGTGTTTTTCAAGGACGGATTTTGAACAGCTGGAGGAATGTTTTAAAAAAACAGGAGAGTTTTTTGTTCTAGACATCATGAGCTAGAAAAACCTCCTTCAGTTTCGTAAAATGTGTCATGGATGAAGAGATAAAGACTCTGCAATTTTCAAGGATCTAAACCTAAAAACAGGGAAACATGTTCCCTAATTTCTAGGGTTTGTCATCAGCAGTTGGGTGACCACGTGGGAAGCTTCATCAAATTCGACTTCATGGAGTGTTAGGTGTCAAAGAATGCTTAAAATGTCTAGATAAGGTTGTTTAGTCATAATAAGGAGTTACACTCCTAGTTGTATTAGGTCTCTAGGACTACTAGTTAGGTGTCAAATACATTTAATGGTTTGTTTTATGGTTAGAATAGGTGTCACTGATGGAAAATTCAAATTCTCTTGAGGAGGGATGAAGGAATCCTAATTGTAAATGCTTTATATAGAGCAAGAGGTCGAATTAGCAAAGGGTTGGAGACTTTTTGGCTCAACTGCTGCTCTATGTGCAGACTGTGTATATTTTTAACCTAATGCAGAATTTCTACTTAGACAACTAAAGATTCATGAAGAGTTCTTATATGTTCTTGTTTTGATGGCATCTTCCAATACTTACATTGCAGTGAGGTTTACTTATGATACTCAGAATTCATCAATGATGCTCTGACTTCCTTCATAGATAAACTAACTGTGTTTCACTGTTTTATATTTGCATTTCTGCACTTGAACTCTATAATTCCTTGACTTCCATGCTAGGTAGAATGTTTTGGCTTCACTACTCAGGATTCAAAGAGGGTTTTTAATGTCCTATTGTCTCATGGCTTTCCTCTTTCACTTACTTGCAGTGGTATGAATACATGTTACTTAGAATTCATCAATGATGCTCTAACTTCCTTCATGTATTTATAAACTGTGTTTCCTTGCATTGTATCTTTGTTTTGTTGATGTATAAAAACTCTCTATGCCCCGACTTCATGTTAAGCTGATCTTGCTGTGGTACTGAACATACTTTGACTCCATAGCCCAATGGTAGCCAACCTTCATCTTTCAACCTATAAACATATACAATCACAAACCATATAGTTAGCCATCTATATTATTCTTTAATCAAAATCATTAACCCTTTGAGAGAGCCCTCTCAGGCTGAGGAGGCTAAGCCTCAGCCAAAAGTTTGGTTTGAAATAGTTACTCAAAGTCTTCCTGATTAGCAGCCTATCAGGAGCATGATTTTTTGATAACATTTTGGTGCGTCTGCCGGGAGCCTGAAGTCTATTCATTCCCGAAATCATGAAGCTGAACTTCTGAAGGTAGCAGGAGCTCAGAAGGTTTTTGAGGCTGCAAAACTACCTTGGCGACTCCACACATCAAATAAGAAATTAGAAGGTGACTCCACTGCCAGAAGATCAGTAGCTTGATGAAGTTACAAGATGAGTTACACTGCAAGAATGAATGCCAGGTATGCTCCTATGAATCGGTCTCATATCCCTGGTTTTCCAAATCCTATGCCAAAGGTTGATTGGTTAGAGGATCTTCCAATATTCAAAGATGAAAAGAAAGATGATGCTGCTCTTCATTTGGTTAGGTTTCATATGCATGTACGCAGTCTTAAGGTTCATTTCCCTGAAGATTGTCTCATGAAGATGTTTATGACCACTTTAGAAGGAAAAGCATGGTCTTGGTATAAAAGTTTGGAAAATGGTTCAATATATTCGCTTGCTAGTTTTCATGATGAATTCTATGAGATGTATAAAGAATGTTATCCTTCCTTATTGCTGCTCAAAGATTGCTGTAGACATTCTTTAAGTCTTATTCAATACTTGGAGGATTGTTATGATGATGATGAATTTATGGATGAAGAAATTTTAGAGGCTCTTCATAACAATGCATTTCAGCACCAAGAAGAAAGTATAACATCTCATGAAACGCAGCATGAAGAGCAGCAGGGGTTTACTTGTGAAAACCATGTTTAATCCTTTGATATGAATGAAGAGATGCAGCAGTATTCTCAGTCTTCGAATCATAATAAAGATAAAAATGATTACACACAACAAGAATAAATACTGGAGGAAATTTTCTATGACCCTCAGGCGGAGGAAAAGGTTGTTCATTTTTGTGATTCCTTGCAGCAGCTTGCATCAAAGAATGATCATTATAATGAAGAAAATTACATTGTTTGTGGGAATCATTTAGAAAGGAAGTTGGATAGCATATCTAAAGAATCTGGTGTGGTTGAGAATCAGTTGTCCAGAGATGTAGAATGTTATGATGATCATCAACATAACCATGTATTCTTTGACCCTATAAGTGAATATATGGACAAGCTTTGTACTCCGGTCTTTCATTTTCATTTGCATTATGAAGATCAAGTATATTATGAGTTGATGTGGTCATCTCACTACCATGGTTATTTTGAGGTTGAATGCAGTCAAGAGCCTCCAATATCAGAGAAGACAATTGATTGGCTTTATTGGAAATATCATGTTGCTTGAGCTACAAGTGGAGCTTGCAGCTGATAGGATAGGTAGGTAGGAAAGTGCAAATAAGCTCAAGGTGACTAAGCATTTTTATTTTTCAGTAGATATAGACTTCTTTCTCCTACAGTGATCATCAAGCTTAAGCCTGAGGTGAAGGCCCAAGGAACTTAAAGAAGATGTTTGTCAAATAAATTTTTGTTCATGATAAGAGGATAAGGCACTGGAACTGCAGGTTCTTAGTGTACCACAAGGGCACACTATCCCAAGTGGAGCCACTGTTATCACTGACAAAATTTCAAAGAAAAAAAAGGATCTCCATAAAGAAATCTCACTTCAAGTAAGGATATGCTTCAAAGTTTTGGTAGTTATGCTTGGTATAATCTTTTCAAACATTTCCATTCAGTTTTGGAGGGTCTTGAAACATTTGAAAGAATGTTTTAATAGAAAATTTATCAAATAGCAAAGTTTTGGGTTGAAACTATGATTTTTGAAACAACTCAGCAGTTTCGTAGCGCGCTACGAAACTGCTGAAGGTGACAGTTTTGTTTTTTGAGGATCTACCTTGAAAGAAAAAGAAGATTATTTTGAAAGGGATGTTGCTGCAGAGGTGTAATAAGATCACTTGAGAAGTTTTGAGCCCTAATCAAAAGGAAAATTCAAGAAATTAAGATACATACGCATGCTAAACCTTGCGCTACGAAATCAGTGTTTTCGCAGCGCGCTGCGAAACCCCTGTAGCAGCCTGTTTCAGCAGAAAAAACTGTTTTACTAGGTAACTTCCAGAAGCGTTCCAGAGCAGCTGAGAACTAAATTTTGCAAAATGAAAGAAGATTTTCTTCCTAACATGTTTAATTACAAAAACCTCTTTCAGTTTCTTCAATTCCATTATGAGGTGGGAGAAATGTGTGACCAAAGTTGCGCTACGAAACTGCTGTAGGTGCAGTTTTTCATCTCCTGTTTGACAACTGTTTTTCAAAGACTTATTCTGGGCAGCTGGAGTAGTGTTTCAAAAAACAAAAAGATTTTTTTGTTCAGCATATATTTTTTCACAAAAACCTCCTTCCGTTTTTCCAAATACATTTTTTACGAGAAGTTATGACCTCTGTCCCAAGACCTATTTTTCAGCCAGAACAGAGCAAGGGACAGTTTCATGTTTGACACGTGTTTTTCAAGGACGGATTTTGAACAGCTGGAGGAATGTTTTAAAAAACCAGGAGATTTTTTTGTTCTAGACATCATGGGCTACAAAAACCTCCTTCAGTTTCGTAAAATGTGTCATGGATGAAGAGATAAAGACTCTGCAATTTTCAAGGATCTAAACCTAAAAACAGGGAAACATGTTCCCTAATTTCTAGGGTTTGTCATCAACAGTTGGGTGACCACGTGGGAGGCTTCATCAAATTCGAATTCATAGAGTGTTAGGTGTCAAAGAATGCTTCAAATGTCTAGATAAGGTTGTTTAGTCATAATAAGGAGTTACACTCCTAGTTGTATTAGGTCTCTAGGACTACTAGTTAGGTGTCAAATACATTTAATGGTTTGTTTTATGGTTAGAATAGGTGTCACTGATGGAAAATTCGAATTCTCTTGAGGAGGGATGAAGGAATCCTAATTGTAAATGCTTTATATAGAGCAAGAGGTCGAATTAGCAAAGGGTTGAAGACTTTTTGGCTCAACTGCTGCTCTATGTGCAGACTGTGTATATTTTTAACCTAATGTAGAATTTCTACTTAGACAACTCAAGATTCATGAAGAGTTCTTGTATGTTCTTGTTTTGATGGCATCTTCCAATACTTACATTGTAGTGAGGTTTACTTATGATACTCAGAATTCATCAATGATGCTCCGACTTCCTTCATAGATAAACTAACTGTGTTTCACTGTTTTATATTTGCATTTCTGCACTTGAACTCTATAATGCCTTGACTTCCATGCTAGGTAGAATGTTTTGGCTTCACTACTCAGGATTCAAAGAGGGTTTTTAATGTCCTATTGTCTCATGGCTTTCCTCTTTCACTTACTTGCAGTGGTATGAATACATTTTACTTAGAATTCATCAATGATGCTCTAACTTCCTTCATGTATTTATAAATTGTGTTTCCTTGCATTGTATCTTTGTTTTGTTGATGTATAAAAACTCTCTATGCCCTGATTTCATGTTAAGCTGATCTTGCTGTGGTACTGAACATACTTTGACTCCATAGCCCAATGGTAGCCAACCTTCATCTTTCAACCTATAAACATATACAATCACAAACCATATAGTTAGCCATCTATCTTATTCTTTAATCAAAATCATTAACCCTTTGAGAGAGCCCTCTCAGGTTGAGGAGGCTAAGCCTCAGCCAAAAGTTTGGTTTGAAATAGTTACTCAAAGTCTTCCTGATCAGCAGCCTATCAGGAGCATGATTTTGTGATAACACCAACAATAATATCTTGTTTGTACTGTGAGTAGTTTGATCATGAAATGGTAGATTGTCCTACATTGATCGCACAAATGCACGAGAAAGGGGTATTATAGCCTACTCTGACCCAAAACATCCAAATGTTGAGGTCTGAACCTCCTGAAGAGGACCCCAATGTGAACATGATTCTTTGAAGCGCCACAACTACAGGGGAAGATAAGGGGAAGAAGCCCGAAGAAGATACAAGGCTCCTACAAAAGAACCTAAGTTTGACTTGGAAGGTGCAAAGGAGACATTTATGGAAGCTAAGAAGAGTTTCACGGAGTCCTCTACTTCAGGTAGTAAGGATCAACCAGAGCTAGGAATGGATCCTTCTATTCTTACTACCTTTTTAGAGACATGCATGAAGCTGCTACGCAACAATAAAGCAGTTAAAGGACTACAAGAACTAATCACTAGATGCGCAGGGTCAGGTGAACCATGCGTAGTCTGGAAATTGGGAAAACATGCATTGCACACTGAAAAGGAAATGAGATTAATGGTGTAGATTGGTGAATATGAAATGGATTAGGTAATCCTGAACCTAGGTTCAGATGCGAATGTGTTACCGAAACAAACGTGGGAACGTATGGGCAGGCCCACATCACAATGGTCCCCTATTCAATTATGGATGACAAACCAACAAAAGATCTTGCCCATGGGGAGATTACAAGGAGTAACAATGGATATCGAAGGCACGAACAGACAAATGGACTTTGAAGTAATAGAGATTGTGGATGACAGCAACCCCTACCCTGCATTGCTAGGAATAGACTAGGCCACTGATATGAATGGAGTCATCAACCTGAAGAAGTGAAAGATGATATTCAAGAAAAATTCCCTATGTGTAGCCATTCCACTAGATCTAGCCAAAGGAGCACGCTACACTGAATCCATGCAAAATGATTGAAGTGATGATGAGCTAGATTGTATCTATAAGATAACTACGCAGGATCAGGATTGGGTGAATCTGACTACAGATGGAAGAATCTCGTGGGAGTGCGTAGGTTCCTGCACTTTAGATTCAAACGAAGAAGACGAATGCTGGCACAATCGCTTGAATGAAGTAACAATGCTGAATTGCAACATGATGACTAGATCTTTGCGTTGCGTAACAATCTAGGCCCGAGATCTACTGACATATGATGGATTGACAGTGGTGGATGAATTCTTGAGAAATTTTGAGAGCGCAGTACCAGAGAAACAATGGTTTGATGCATTGAAGTAGGTGCTGAGTGCGACACTCGTGCATTGGTGGGGAACACATTGTTAGAAAATTATATATTACGGAGCAATGGAACACATAAAATATTGCGGAAATATGAAAAAAGAAAACACATAAAACAAGAGAGACACATATATACGTGGTTCACCCAGTTTGGGCTACGTTCACCCCAAATAGCCAGTCCTTCGTTTCTATTACCCAGCAAAATGAAGAGACACAACCTACAGCAGATTCGCTGTAATATCCTCGGTTTTCTCTCACAGTCTCACCTCTCTGCTTCTCGCTTGGAGAATACACATCTATTACATAGCCTCAAATACAATGCCCTCATACAAAGAGAGGGGTTTCCTTCTAGGGCAAAAAACCCTAAACTAAACATAAGTTCTACCATTAGACATCTAGCTAATGAACAACCCAGATTGACTAGAAATTACTATACTTTTACAAGGCAATTTTACATATGTTTTTAGCTTCGGGGGCGCTGCCCTCGAAACCCTTGGGCGACCGTTGGACCCCGGACCCCCCAGCCAGGGGGGATCGGCCCCCCCAACCCCCATGGAGGGGACAAGTCCCCCCCGCACCCCCCTACGTGGAGGGGTGTACAAACTTCCTAGGGTATACATCCGGCTAAAACAGGGTATTATTGGCCTACAATTTTCAAAGATGCAAAGAAATTCGTCCAAGCTTGTGACAATTGCGAGAGAGTAGGACACCCTGGTTAGTCCGATGAGATTCCCTTGAACCCACAGTTAGTCATTGAACCATTCGAACAATGGGCCCTTGATTTCGTCGGACCAATTAACCCACCCTCAAACCAGAAAACATATATTCTGGTGGCAACAGAATATGTCACCAAATGGGTTGAGGCAGAGGCGTTGTCGAGAGCTACAGAAGATTCTGTCATACAATTCTTGTTCCATATATTTGTGCATTATGGCCTTCCAAGAGATATAATTATAGATGGTGGACCACAGTTTGCTGGGAACAAAATATCTGCAACACTAAAAAACTATCATGTCTAACACAAAATCACTACTCCGTCACGTGGAGGGGTGTACAAACTTCCTATGGTATACATCCGGCTAAAACAAAGACCTCTAAACAATCATGCTCCATACTCAACACACATCAAGGAACTTTAGAAAATTGGCATGGCAGTAGGAGGATGATGTGGCTACGGTTTGGGGAACTAGAACTATGAATAGAAGATAAATACGATGGATGCAATGACCCATGCACGCACCTCACAAAATGGACCAAGGCCTATGGAGAAGAACCTCAGCCTGAATGGGTACACTTATTCTACCATACCCTGGATGTCATATCAAGGAACTGGTATACAGAGACAAAACTCTGAATGGGATGCCTTGCGCGAGGGATTTTTGTTAACATTCACCTTTGAAGACCCATGGTCGGATACTGTTGACGATGTGCTGCAAGCCATGAAAGCTGCCATCTTCAAAGTACCACAGGAACCACATGATGTAGTTCAACTAGTATGGTCAACCCAATTAAGCCATGCCCTAGAATTTTATAACGTACAGGTAGAAGAGGATGATGATGACCCCCGAAACATTAATATTCCAAAAACTGAAGGGAGCTGCAAAGTTTGAGGACTAGCAATTAAGGACCTCGACATCACTGTGCTGCTAAAGACAAAGCAAGTAAACATTAGTACCGATGCGGAGCCAAAGTACGCAACAATTGGGGACTATTGGGACGATGCTACAGTGGATAAGGTCACCGAGTTACTCCACGAATATCAAGATTTGTTCCCAACCAAAATCACGGATTTAAAGGGGATCATTGGTAACTTAGGGGTGATGAAGATTACTCTGAAACCAGATGCAAAGCCAGTTAAGTAGCGACCTTACCGGTTGAATCTGAAGTATAAAGAAAAGGTCCACAAAGAGTTGGACAAAATTCTTACAGTAGGAATATTGAACCAATAGAAGAATCCGACTGGGTGAATCCTATGGTAGTGCAAGAGAAAAAACAGAAGGGCGAAATTCGAATCTGCGTGGACCTTAGGAAGCTCAATGACACATGTGTTCATGATCCATTCCCGATGCCATTTATAGATGAAGTAATGGAAAATGTTGGCAGACATGAAGCTTACTCATTCACGAATGGTTTCTGAGGGTACCATCAGATCAAGATCGTGCCGGAAGATAGGAGCAAGACAACTTTCGCAACCGAATGGGGCTGGTTTCAATACACTATTATGCCTTTTGGACTGAAGAATGCACCAGTGATAATTTCACGCGTAGTGGTGGCCATGTTCGAGGAATTCATCCATACATTTTTGGAGGTTTATTTTGATGATTGGAGTGTATTTGGGTTAGTTAAAAACCATATAGTGAGCTTACAATTGATGCTGGATACTTGTCGATGACACCAGATTGTGCTGAATCTTAAGAAGTGCACCTTCTTTGTCCCCTTTGGAAATTTTCTTGGCTATGTGGTCTGCAAACAAGGCCTGCTGGTGGATCCTATGAATATTGTTGTTATTCTCAATCTAGAAGCACTGCGAAGTGTCAAACAACTACACTCCACGTTAGGGCACACTGGTTACTATAGAAAGTTTATTAAGAGCTATGCACAAATCATAGCACCAATGGAATAGTTGTTGAAAATAGACATTACATATTGATGGAATGATGATTGTAAGAAAAGTTTGGATGTTCTCAAGGAAAAAATGGCATCCACTCCCATTTTGGTCTTCCCAAAATGGGACATCGAATTTAATGTACATGATGATGCGTTGTGTATTGCACTAGGTGTTGTACTGACGTAGGAAGGCACGGAGGGTGTGGATCACCCGATCGTATTTGCGAGTCAGCGGCTATCCAAAGCCGAAAAGAACTATTCTACTACTGAGCACGAAGGATTGGCAATGGTATATGTGCTCTAGAAATACCACCACTATCTACTTGGTGGGCACTTCAAGATGTATACCGATCATTCCGCATTGAAATACCTGGTGAACAAGCCTATGTTGGGGGGGCGCATATGCAAATGGTTGTTATTGTTTCAAGAGTATGACTTCGAGGTCATCATAAATCCAGGATTCTTAAATGTAGGACTAGATCACCTATCATAAATTGAGAACGGTGAGAAGCCAACAAATTTGGAGGAAGGACTACCTAATGCACAACTCTATGTAGTGCATGTCGCAGATGGCCACTTCGAAGATATAATCCATTTCTTAACCAAAGGGACTACACCGTAGGGATATTCAATCTAGTAGAAGAAAGAATTGGTGCTATGCGTGGCGAACTTTACTGTCATCGCGTGGCACCTCTACAAAATGGGAAACAACGAGATATTACAACGATATGTACTCGAATTTGAAAGAGGACAGAGCCTTGTAGAAGCACATGGGGGGGCTGTAGGAGGACACTATGCGGGACAGGTGACGACATAGAATATTCTTCGTATCGGACTATGGTGGCCAAACCTACATCAAGATTCGAAAGCATATTGTCAAGCCTGTGACGTATGTCAACGAACTAGGAAACCATCGCGCAAGGATGAGATGCCACTCAATCCACAAATGACGCTGTAGCCATTCGAAAAATGGGCGATAGACTTTGTGGGGTCGATCAAACCTCAGGGGAAGATGGGTGTGCATTACATCATCACCGCGACAGAGTACCTCACTCGCTGGGCGGAAGCACAACCGGTTAAGGACTGCATGGCTGCGAAATTTTTGTTCGACAACATGTTCACACAGTTTGGATGCCCGAAAATTCTAATGAGTGACCATGGAATGCACTTCCTAAATGAAACTATTAGTGCACTCACCGAGGAGTTCCAGGTTTATCATCAGTAAAGTACACTGTACCATCCGCAAGCTAATGGGATAAGCATTCAACAAGATTCTGGAGACTGTGCTAACCAAAGTATGTAACACGTAGCAAAATCACTGGGACTTACACATACCTGCCGTATTATGGGCATATAGAACCACATGTAAGAAAGTGATGGGTCAGACACCTTTTAGGTTAGTCTATGGCACAAAAGCAGTCATGCCAATGGAATACATTGTACCCAGTCTATGGATCACAGGAATGACCGGCATGGCAGACCATGAAGCCTTGGAAGAGAGGCTCGCACAATTGGAAGAACTGGAGGAAGAATGGTTTCTAGCAGGATTCCATCAACAGGTATAGAAACAGGGTAATAAAGCTTGGCACGATTTCCATATCAAGTTTCACACATTCAATGTAAATGATTTAGTATTGCTTTATGACAGCAAGTTTGAAAAATTCCCTAGAAAATTCCGAATGCATTGGTTGGGACCATATGTGGTACAAAAGGTCACAGACGGAGGCACGGTCCAGCTTGTCACGCTAAATGGAGAGCCTTTCCCAGGAAGAGTAAATGGCAGTTGCCTAAAGCCCTACACGGGTGGGTCGGCTATCTGAATAACCACCCAAAGCACATTCTTAGTGCTCCGCACAGTTGAGAGAAGGCACGGGACTATAAATGAGTTTACAGGAGAGCTACGCGGAAAGGGGGTTCCGCGTAGGACTAGTATGTCACAGGGATCGCGGTCACGTATAAGGGGTTGCACTGTTGTGCGGACATACTAGAAAGTGAACATTGTTGTCACTGTTCATGACAAGATGGTCAATTTACGACAACGAGGAGCGGACGGCGGGTAATTAAGACACTGAGTCAAAACTAGATTTGAAACGATCTGCTGCCAGTATAACATTAATGAGCCAGAAAACGGGGGAACAGTCGAATTTGAATTTCAAGAGGCCTATAAATAACAGCTGGTCATCCATCGAACAAACCATGGCATCTTAAGAATTAAGTTATTGCACTATACAATAGGTATGGACCCGTCGAACTTCGACGCTTGGAGAGTAAGCCTAGTGTTTGCAACATTGCCAAGAGAGAAAAAGGACCTTCAGGACAACGTAATGTTGACAGCCAAGGATGCCACACTGAACCCAATGCCAATAGTGGGAGATGTACCAGAAATTCCCAGACAGGTAGCAAGACTGGTCCGAATGTCGCTGCTAAACTCGCGGTCTGGTAAGCGATTTATAAAAGATAGGGGCAAGACGGTGAATCTTGAGACAAAAGATGGAATTCTGTTTAAAAGTTCGTTTCTGGGCCACCTGGCGGACAGCAACAACTCTCCTGCAAAAATGCAACACAAGCTTTAGCAGACATTGAGTATATTGAACCAGAGATTGCAAGCTTGCTACCCTTGCACAAAAAGCTCACACATTTGACATCTCAGCTAAACCTAAAATCCTATGAGTGATCACTTTTTGTTAACCTAGCAAAACAGAATGAGCATCATCAGTCAAGCGAATTAGTAGGGGTAATGGAGCAAGAGCTTGAAGAAGCATTGCAGGAGGCAATGACGAAACAACAGATTGTAGTACGTCACTCATAGGGATGGCAGACTGCGAAGCCTTGGCAGCGACTCGCCACACCGACCGAGTGATTTGGGACGAGTCACGATAATTGTGTTGGGGGACTGTTGAGTAGCGATACCCCCAATAATGAGTTTTTGGGGATTAAAACCGAGTTTTGGGTCAATGTAATGTAAGACCCCGCAAAATGCGAGTGCGAAGTGTGAGAGTCTAGGGTAGTCCGCCCTAAAATATTGTAATTTATATAGAATGTCTCAGCCTACCCATGGTCCGCAGACCATGGGAATGTATAAATAGAGTGAGGCTCTAAGTGTAGAAGTCAGTTTTTAGATCTGATCTGAAGTAATATGATTTTTTGAATGCGATATTCGCTCTGAGTCTGTAAGTCTAAGTCTTGGGTTGTAGTAGTAGTAAGAGGCTTTGCAGCTATGTGTGCAGAGGCCTGGTAGAGTCCACAACTATGTGCGGGGACCCCTGAAGTTGTGTGCACAGGGTAGGAAGTGGATTGTAACTGAAAAAAGCATTAATAAAGGTAATTTTATTTCGGAACATCACATATCTATTTCTATATTTCTGTTTATGCATCTGTTTATAGTTTATGATTGCGTGCATGTCTATTTATGTTGAATGATAAAAGAAAAGTATTGCACCCTCTTAATTTGGTTCAAGATCTATAATAATAATAAGCACAGAAAAGGGTAAAGAACATTTTCACTCTCCATTTAAGTCACGAGAAGGTACTTGCACTAGATAGACAGCTGCATGGAAGTAGTGCAGTGCGTAGAATGGGATCACGAGCCTTCCAAAACCCATCAAGACATTCCAAGGGTGCAGAAACCTAGTTCTAGCACCCTCCCATACTACCTAGGGTGAGACCTCAGTCCGCGCTCCATGGACTGTTGCCGAAAGGGCCAGTAGTTTCGGGATTTGTTTGGCTAACTCACTTCTGAACTTGGGTCAGGCCCCAACAAGCCAACAGTCCGCGGACCATGGGATTGTATAGATAGAGCAAGGCTCTAAGTTTTAAAAGTAGCAAAGGATGGAATTAGGGAGATAGATGAATACGAATGGTTCGAGCATAGAGTAAGATTCTAAGTGTATTGGGTCATAGTAATAGGAAGAGGCTTGACAGCTGAGTGCATAGAGGCGTAGTAGAGTCCGTAGCTGAGTGCATGGACCCCTGCAACTAAGTACACAGGGCAGTGTCAAGTCTGTAATCTTGAACGAATAATAATAAAGAGAAGTTGATTCCAATTTCTATGCATCTACTTTTATATTGCCTTATTTACATTTATACTATTTTGTTTATCATGCGTTCTTATATGATTGTTGGATATACTGTTATATTATCATCAGTCTTACACAAATAAGTTAAGTAATTAGGTAATAACAGGTTAAATAGTAAGGACCTTGGGTATAATACAGATCGTGTCCCGAGTAAGGCTGCACAGAGGTAGCATCGTAGATTGCAAGGGACTAATAGGTGTGCGTAGTGATGTATGCGTAGGGTCAAACCGCGAACCGCTAGAAGCTCATCAAAGATCCCCATGGTGGAGAAACCTAGTTCTAGCACCCTCCCATATTACTTCGGGTGAGACCTCAGTCCGCGCTCTGTGGACAGTTGTTGAAAGGGCCAGTAGTACTGGGACTTTCTTGGCTAAATCACCTCTAAACCTAGGTCAGGCCCATAAAAGCCAACAAATGGTTCCATTTTCGGGACTGGGATCTGCATAAGGGATGCCTGATGCCGTGCCACTAAAAGATAATAAAGAAAGAAGTTGAAGAGTGGTTGGACAAGAAGATTCATGAGTTTGCGATGCAGGAAAATAGAAATGTGCGAGTAACTAAGGAACAGTGGTTGGAGCGCTACTTGTATATGGAAATCCATGAAATTTTCTTTGCATCCTTTCCTTCTGAGCTACAGGAGTGGATTGTGAAGTTAGCAAATAGTCAGGGAAGGTATAGGCTCAACAAACCAACCATGTGGACTACAGAATTAGTGCACAGACTAGAAGCGTCAAGAGATAAGATCGCGCGAGCTCTGGACCATTGGCTCAACCAAATTTTAGAAGGATTTATCACTGAGTTCACAGTAGACACGACCGTCAGCTACAGTGAGGCAGAGAAAAATTTTCTCAAGGGACCACGAGGTAAGTATATTAAATCTTTGAACACTTGGATTAAGATGCTATTGTTTGAAAAGTGAGTTATGCGAATAAATTAATTTTTTGGACTGTGCGAAGTGGGAAGATCTACAGAAGCAGAAATAGTGAAGAATTGGAAACTAGTCCCTTAATTTCCCCCTTGTGGGAAAACAAGGAAGAGCTCTCGAAAGTTTCATGGAGAAGCGTGGTTAGTCTGATAAGGCAACGCATTCTGCGTTTACTACCTCCACCTACACTGCCACCCATCTCACCGCCCTCACCTCCATCTCCACCCACCCCGCCTCTGCCACCACCACAGTTTAGTATGGCGAGTGCGATCAAACTACCTGTATTCATATGAGTAGGAAATGAAGATCTGGACCAATTCTGGTTTGTGGCAAGAGCAGTATGGGAAGCACAAGGTGTCGCAGATGAAAATATTAGGAAGGCTACACTGGTGAGCGTGTTGTAGGATCGCACATTAACATGGTACATCAAGCATTCTAATGACCATCCAAACGTAGGAATCACAAAAATCCAGGCAGCCGCTAAACAGGGACTTTAGCAGGCCAAAGTCAGAAACACAATCAATCATCGGGTTTAAGGAGATCATGATGCTCCTGGGTGAGACCCCCTGGGATCTGGACCAAAGAATAAAGGCTATGATTCATGAAGGCAACATGACTTTGATAGATGGACAGCACCGCGCATGGTTTGTAGCATCACTGACACCGCACTTATGGACGATGTTGTTACAGCAAAAAATTTCCACCCAGGCGAAGCATTAGAGATGGCGATGAGATTACATGAGACCCCTATACAAGACCTTGGTCTGGGAGTCCAACAAATCCATGCGCAACTGCAAAATATGTGTATGAAAATGTAGAGTTTGAAACAGGACAAGACACCTCGGCCAGAGGCGCGCGAGGATGTATGGTGCATAAAATGCAAGGGTCAGGGGCATGACAAGGACCACTATCCAGTGTTCACAAATTACTTGGTAGGAGGAGGGCTGATGCCATTAAGACCTAAGGCACAGACAGGACCGAGTGCGGCGCCAGCATTATGGTGTGCGATCTGTTAGATAGGAGGAAAGCACACTACAGATAACTGTCATCTATTGTAGAAATATATGCAGACGTCCCAGCAATAATTTTGTAACTTCTGCAAGTCGGTAGGCCATGATGAGTAAACCTGCAGAAGCTACGAACTAATGATAGATCGGACTCCTGCCTACAGGGTACAGACTAAAACGTGAGCCCTTGACCCGAATGTAGGAATAGCGCATGCTATATTTCAGGGGCACACTCGAGGACAAGGTGGAATGGGACTAGGAAGGGGTCACAGACAGTTAATTTGTTATAACTGCGGAGGGCCAAGGCACTATGCCCGCAATTGTACAAACCCGAAAAGGACATCATATTTGTATTGTACTTAGTTTGGTCATGAGGCAAAAGAATACCCTACACTGATAGTGAGACTGCATGAAAAAGGGATACTTCAGTCCCCTTCGACTCAGAATTTGTAGATGATGAGGTCTGAGCCCCACGAAGAAGACCCGAATGTAAACATGATGCTTAGGAGCGATATGACCACTGGTGATGATAAAGGTAAGCAGCCAGAAGAAAGTGCGTGGGTTCACAAGGCTCCTACTAAGGAACCTAAATTTTCTTTAGAATGCGCAAAGGAGACATTCATTGAAGCTAAGAAGAGCTTCACAGAGGCCTCCACTTCAGGTAGTAAGGATCAACTAGAACCAGGGATGGATCCTTTAATGCTCACTACCTTTCTGGAGACATGCATGAAACTGCTACACGATAGCAAGGCAGTTAAAGGACTACAAGAACTTATCGCTAGGTGCACGAGGTCAGGAGAACCACCTGTGGTCTGGAAACTTGGAAAGCATGCTTTGCGCACAGGAAGGGAAATGAGGTTGACTGCGCAAATCAACAAGTATGAAATGAATCAGGTAATCCTGGATCTAGGATTGGATGTGAATGTACTGCCAAAACAAACATGGGAACACATGGGTAGACCTGCGCTACAGTGGTCTCCTATTTAGTTACGAATGGAAAACCAACAGAAGATCTTGCCCATGGGAACATTGCAAGGGGTAACAGTAGATATTGAAGGCGTGACCGCGCAGGTAGATTTTGAAGTGATAGAGATTGTCGATGACAATAATCCCTATCTTGCACTACTAGGAATATACTAGACCACCGATATGAACGGAGTCATAAATCTTAAGAAGCGCAAAATGATCTTTGAGAAAAGTCACTATGTGTAGTAGTACCGCTAGATCCAGCCGAAAGAGTGCGATACACTGAACTAGTGCACGATGACGATAGTGATGACGATCTCGATTGTATTTACAAGATAACTGCGTGAGAAGAGGATTAGGTGAATCTGACTGCAAATGGAAGGATTTCGTGGGAGCATGAAAGCTCCTGCACCTGGAATTCAAATGAAGAGATAGAGCGAAGGCAGAATCGGCTGCATGAAGTAACAACACTTAATTGCAACATGATGGTTAGATCACTACACTGCGTGACAATAGAGGCAAGGGATCTGCCAACATATGATGGGTTGACCACAGTGGATGAATTCCTGAACAAATTTGAAAGCGCAGTACCAGAACAACAGTGATTCAATGCCCTGAAGTGAGCACTGTGTGCAACGCCCGCATGATGGTGGGGTACGCATCAGGGAACTTTTGAGAAGTAGCATAGATGCAAAAAAATGATACGCGTATGATTTGGGAAACTGGAGATATGGTTAGTAGACAATTATGACAGACGAGATGATCCACGAACACACATTGCAAAATGGACTAAGGTTTATGGGGAAGAGCCACAACCTAACTGGGTACATTTATTCTATCATACCCTAGATTTAATACCCATGAATTGGTATATTGAGACGGAGCTCCACCATGGTACAAACCAATGGGATGTCTTGCGCAAAAGATTTTTGTTAACCTTCACATTTGAAGATCATTGGTCAGATACTGTTGATGATGCGCTACAGGCAGTTAAAGTAGCTATCTTCAAAATACCCCAGGAACTAATGGAAGTACTTCAGCCAGAATGGGTGACACAGTTGAGCTATGCACTAAAGTGTTATAATGTAAATGTTGAGGAGGATGATGAGGATCCATGAAATATTAACATTTTAGAAACAAAAGGTTGTCACGAGATTCGAGGGCCATCACTTGAAGACCCCAACATCACCATGCCACTAAAGATAAAGCAGGTCAACATTGGAATGGAGGAAAAGCCGAAGTACACAATGCTTGGGGACTATTAGGACAATGCCACAGTGGATAAGGTCGCTGAGTTACTCCACAAATACCAAGAATTGTTCCCGACCAAAATTACAGACTTAAAAGGGATTGTTGGCGAGTTAGGGATGATTAAGATCACCCTGAAACCCGATGTGAAGCCAGTTAAGAAGTGGCCTTACCACTTGAATACAAAGTATAAAGAAAAGGTCCGTGAAAAATTAGACAAAATTCTCACAGACAGAATTATTGAACCAACGGAAGAATCTGACTAGGTGAGTCTTATGGTAGTACAGGAGAAAAAACAGAAGGGCGAAATAAGAATATGTGTGGACCTCAGGAAGCTGAATGATGCCTGCGTACATGATCCATTCCCAACACCCTTCACAGATAAATTACTGGAGAATGTTGACGGTCAAGAAGCATACTCGTTCACGGATGGGTTCTCAGGGTACCATCAGATCAAGATTGCACCGAAAGATAGGAGCAAGACGACCTTCGCAAAAAAATGGGGCTGCTTTCAATACATCGTTATGTCGTTTGGACTGAAGAATGCACCAACGATATTTTCGTGTATCATTGTGGCCACATTCAATGAATACATCCACAAGTTCTTGGAGGTCTATGTGGATGATTGGAATGACTTTGGATTAGTTAAGCACCATGTAGCGAGCTTACTCTTGATGTCGGATACTCACTGTCGACACCAAATTGCACTGAACCTTAAGAAGTGCACATTCCTCGTTCCCTTTGGAAACCTATTGGGACATGTGGTTTGCAAACAAGGCCTGATGGTGGACGCTATGAAGATTGTCGTTATCCTCAATATGGAAGCACCATGAAGTGTTAAATAATTGCACGCTACTTTGGGGCACACTGGATACTATAGGAATCTCATCAAAATTTATGCCCAAATAATAGCGCCAATGGAAAAGATATTGAAAAACGATGTCACATATTGTTGGAATGATGATTGCATGAAGAGTTTGGATGTCCTGAAGGGGAAACTAGCCTCTGCTCCAATCTTGGTCTTCCCAAAATGGGATGTGGAATTTCATGTACATGTTGATGCGTTGTGTATTGCGCTCGGAGCTATACTCACATAGGAGGGTGCGGAGGGCGTGGATCAACTGATTGCGTTTGCAAATCAGAGATTGTCCAAAGCAGAAAAGAACTATTCCACTACTGAGCATGAGGGATTGGCAATGGTGTACGTGCTCCAAAAATACCAACACTATTTACTCAGAGGACATTTCAACATGTACACCAACCATTCCACATTGAAATAGCTGGTGAAAAAGCCTGTGTTGGGGGGCACATATGCAAATGGCTCTTACTATTTCAAGAATATGATTTTGAGTTCATAGTCAAACCGAGATGCCTAAACCCAGGACCAGATCACTTGTCATGAATTGAGGTGGGCGAGGAACCAACGAATTTGGAAGAGGGATTACCTAATGCACAGCTCTTTGTAGTGCGCGTCACAGATGGACACTTCGAAGACATAATCAATTTTCTAACAACAGGGACTATGCCGAAGGAATACTCAGTCCAACAGAAGAAGGAATTGATGGTGCGTACGACGGACTTTTCTGTCATCACAGGGCACCTCTACAAAATGGGAAATGATGAGATAATGCGAAGATACGTACCTAAATTTGAAGGAGGTCAGATCCTTGCGAAAGCACATGCGAGTGTTGTAGGATGACACTATGCAGGACGTGTGACCACACAGAAGATTCTTCATGTAAGGTTATGGTGGCTGACCCTTCACCAAGATTCGAAAGCGCACTGTAAGGCCTACGATATATGTCAAAGGACTAGAAAACCATCAGGAAGGGACGAGATGCCACTAAATCTACAAATGACACTGCAGCTATTTGAAAAATGGGCAATCAACTTTGTGGGCCTGATCAAACCTTATGGAAAGAGTGCATGCTACATCATCACCATGACGGAGTACATGACATGATGGGTAGAAGCACAGCCGATTAAGGATTGTGTTAGCGCTTGAAATTTCACCTCAGGCTGAGAAACGTAAACCTCAAGGCTACATCAAACCATTTAGTCTCGTAGCTAGCCCTACGGGGCAGGAGAAGGCTCTCTCCGATCAATCTCGGCAGATCTTCAATGGGATGAGATGACCAACAAGGTAACACTGATATTAGGCTAGTAAACTGATTAAAAAAGTTGATTTGGGGTTTTTTGGGTTTTTGGTGGCAAATTGAGGAATTGCAATTTTGGGTGCGGGGATTTGACACAGTTTCTGCAGGGGGTTCTTTGGGGCGAGGTAGGAGACCGTATTGATGCCTTTGATTGAGGTGAGTGGATGGAAAAGACCGGTGAGGAGCTAAGGAGAGCAAATAATACTTTGATTTCTCCTTAAACAGTTGAAAACATGGAAATTAAACAAATTTAAAAGCAGAGCATGGCAAGCATGAATTCTTACTTTAACACTTCATTTGTTTAATGTGCAACAGTAAAGGAAAGGAAATGATTTACATAAACACACTTACAAGAACATTGAGAAACACACCATCAACACATGAGTCCACAAGAATCCCAAAGAGGACTGCAAAACCCTGGTCTTCCTTCGCCAAAAATTGCAGAGATACAGTGAAATAATACAATGATAGCTTCTCCCTCAAGAGTCCAACCTTCCAACCCCTGAAAATGATTAAGAAAATACATAATATAGGCAAGCCAACCTCTTCCCTTGCCTCTAGGGGTCGAGCTCATCCTTCTAGGAGCTGTTTCAACTAATTCTAAACTGAGCACTAAAATCTAGGCAGTCACAACAACTTGCCTCTATAAGCTAGGAAACCAATCCATTCATTAAATATTTACCCTTGACATGAATGAATCTTCTAGAAGTGTTAAACAAGAGTAAAAGTGTCTTAGGGTTACAAAAATTACATCAAAGATAATCATTTTCAACCCCAAAAATTCAAACCAAGTCAAACTGTGCTTTTCCGAGCTGTACAGTGAAATCTGGCAAAGTTTGCTTGACGGGTCGCGCACATCTGCCTGACGGGTCGCGCACATTGGGAGCTCTGTTTGAGGCACTTGCAGGTGTCAGAATTGGGTGCAGGATAGCTCGTTGGAAAGTTCTGTGAGTCTACTTTCCAACCCAATTAGAATTTTTGAATTTGGAGGTCATTTTCCCTGTCAAAACTTAATTCTCCCAAGACTGGTTTCTGCAACTCAGAAAAGGGGCAGAAAGTCAAATTTTACATGTATTTTGACCTTCTGGAGGCCCAAAACTCCATAAAAACTCAAGTCCATCCATAGGCATATGTAAATTTGCATAAAAAATCTAGAAATGCTGATTTTTTGCAAAAAGGAGCTGCCATGACAAAGGGTCTCACCGGGGGTGAGACCCGTTGAGGAGCCAAAACCTGTAAATTTCCAAAAAATGCCAAAATTACCCAAAATTCTCAAAATTTTTTGGGATTTGAGCTGTGGCTAGGCTATTGAGTGCCATGATCTTTGAGTGAAGCCTCAGCCAAGATATGGAGGGGATCGGGCCTCTTTCTCCCTTTTTGTGCCTTGGCCAAACTCCTTGGATCCAGCGATTGTAATTTTTGCATTTCTCTAAAACCATGACACCTGTGCGATTGTAATTCATCTTTTATTGCTCTAAAACATCATGTGAGTGCAACTTGTCCCGATGTGTGAAACAAGGGATTTTTTCGAAATGGAGCGAAATGAAGGGGATAGGGGGCCTCTAAATTCTTGGGGAAATTTTTGGGAGTGGGGAGGGATGTTAGGAAGCAGGGGAAAGTGGAATCTCAGAGATTGAGTGAGGGGAAGGGGTCCAAAAGGGCAAAACACAGGCCAAACCTAGACAATTGCCAGGTTGTAGCTAGAAACTAGGGTTTGTGCAAAAATGAGGAATTTGGCGGATCTGAGTGTTGGGAAGTGTTTGATAAGGTACTTTAAGGATAGGGGAAGGTGTATGAACATCAGGATATGAGTTTTGCCGATGATTTGACCGTCCAAGAGAAATTGGCTTCAAAACCCTAGGAGAGGGAAATGACCTTGCCAAGGCACAACTGAAGCATGAACAAGATGTAAAATGACTCATTAGACACTGACATGACAATGAAAACCCTATGAATGATGATAGACTCAGCTGAATTGTGACATGGACCAACATTTTGACAACTTTAGAAGGAGTTAAGGAAAACCGTAGACCTAATGCCTAGTTACCAAATTTTGCTTGAAAACTCTTTGAAATGACAAAATTTGACTTGGAAACTCTGAGACCACTTTGTAAGAGCATATTTGATCACTGGAGGAAGGCTGGGAATATTGACACTAACATTGGTCCAATGGGGATGGTAGCTCCTTGGAGGTGCCAAGAACCTTAGACATCTGGGAGAGCAGACCAGTGCTTGCAACCATTGGGCGATGGAGTCATTATTTACACCTTTGACACAAAAATTTGACACATTTATTGAATGAAAACTTGACTGAAAACTGACTGAAACTTAACTGAAGCTTGACTCAAACCGACTCGATGGCAAACTGAAATAACTTGAAAAAACTCACTCAATAGACCAAACACAAATGACTCATGACTGACTTAACTAAAACAAGAGAAGGGCAGCAGTCCATCAAGATGTGAAATCATGATGACAACCACCGGTGTTTCTTACAAGACTATATACATCAAACTATATCAAAATGCCAATGCAACCAATCAAGCAGATGCCTTCTTGATTGATTCTCCTGATTAGATCTTCTGGTCAACAATACAAACCTATCACTGGGCATCCAAAAACATAGTTGACCATATTCTCCTTCATCACTAAATACTGCAATAAACACTATCACTGCTGGCTGCAACAAATCTGCCATTGGATCCTGGAAAACATGAAGACTTGACATTGCCACCTCCTGCTGAAAGAACAAGGTATCCTTTGCTTCAAATTCTGATATGCCTTCATCATGTGCTTCGGAAAGAGTATGTTCCTGGTCCTCAAAAAATTATAAACAAGTATATGAGCATATCTCCTCTTGAAATAACATTTCAAAACATGAGACATATGAGGAAGAATCTGAAATGGAATCCTGAATGATCTGATCTTTTGTAGTTTGAATACATGGTAAGTCATCCTCATATGATATGATAGGCAGATTCTCATTACATTCATCAATCATAAGAGAAGAAACTTCAGGTGGTCCTTGAAGCACAAGATGATCATTTATATCGTCTACCACAAATTCATGCAAAAAAACTTTTTCACTTGCTTGAGCAAAGATCTCACCTTGTTGTTCATGAGCTGACTGAATGACCTCCTCATGAAGATCTAGTTCCGGTGAGGTGGGAGCACTTAGATTTGTAACTTCGTTTTCTTCATGCCAGCTAATCTCAACAGTCGAGTTCTTCTTTATAGGATTCAACACAAGGTATTCTTGGTCACCATGATCTGAATTTTGATCTGAAATAGCTGAGTTGACTGCATTACATTCTAAAATTGAATCTTGGCTACCCTGCACGCTGTCTTCTTCTGTGGGCAGATCTGAAACAACATTTTCTCTTTCCTCATTTTCAGCCATATGACCATCTTCAGCCTGCTGATCTTGATTCTATTGCAAAATGTCCTGATCATTTTGACAAGTATGCTGAAATGGATTTTCATACAGAGCCTCCATGATCTCAACATCCATAAAATTATCATCTTCATAATATTTCTCAAAGCTTTCAATAAAACTATAAACATGCTTGCAACAGTCTTGAACCAAATTTAATGATGGATAAGATGCTTGATATCTTTCAATAAACAAGGCATGAAAATCCTTTAAACAGTAAATACAAGCAAGCGGAAAACTTTCATACCATGATTGGGCTTTACCTTCCAGAGTGGCCAGGAATATCTTCATCAAGCAATCTTCAGGAAAATCCACCTTCAACTTGCGAATATGCATGTGAAATCTAACTAGATGTAAAGCATCATCCTTCTTACCATCATCATTAAATATAGGCAGATTCCTTGACCAATCTACCTTTGGAATTTTATTTGGAAAACCAGGGATGTGATCTCGGCTCAAGGGAGCATATCTTCTTGCGATCCAATCCATCTTGAAAAGCTCAAAGCTACTGATCTCTCTGCAGTGAAGTCACCATGAAGCATTGATCTCTAGAGTTTTCAGTGAAGGAGTCACTAGTGAATGATTTCAGCCTTGCAAGTGCCTGATCGTTGTCCACTATCAACCATCAGATCTAAACTTGATACATGTACTGGGGTAGAATACAAATGAAGTGTTGTATTCACAAGCTCACGGAGATGGACTGAAGCTGCGTTTATCTACTTGCGCTGATGCAAAGCAAGAGCGTTTTCGAAGGCTACCTGGCGTAACTTCAGGCTCCGTCTAAGACTTATGAAACAAACACATCAATCCACAAACAAGTTTGTTCTCCCCAGTATGGTCGCCAGTATGTTAGCGCTTGAAATTTCACCTCAGGCTGAGAAAGGTAAACCTCAAGGCTACATCAAACCATTTAGCCTCGTAGCTAGCCCTACGGGGCAGGAGAAGGCTCTCTCCGGTCAATCTCGGCAGATCTTCAATGGGATGAGATGACCAACAAAGCAACACTGATATTAGGCTAGTAAACTGATTAAAAAGGTTGATTTGGGGTTTTTTGGGTTTTTGGTGGTAAATTGAGGAATTGCAATTTTGGGTGCGGGGATTTGACACAGTTTCTGCAGGGGGTTCTTTGGGGCGAGATAGGAGACCGTATTGATGCCTTTGATTGAGGTGAGTGGATGGAAAAGACCGGTGAGGAGCTAAGTAGAGCAAATAATACTTTGATTTCTCCTTAAATAGTTGAAAACATGGAAATTAAACAAATTTAAAAGCAGAGCATGGCAAGCATGAATTCTTACTTTAACACTTCATTTGTTTAATGTGCAGCAGTAAAGGAAAGGAAATGATTCACATAAACACACTTACAAGAACATTGAGAAACACACCATCAACACATGAGTCCACAAGAATCCCAAAGAGGACTGCAAAACCCTGGTCTTCCTTAGCCAAAAATTGTAGAGATACAGTGAAATAATACAATGATAGCTTCTCCCTCAAGAGTCCAACCTTCCAACCCCTGAAAATGATTAAGAAAATAAATAATATAGGCAAGCCAACCTCTTCCCTTGCCTCTAGGGGTCGAGCTCATCCTTCTAGGATCTGTTTCAACTAATTCTAAACTGAGCACTAAAATCTAGGCAGTCAAAACAACTTGCCTCTATAAGCTAGGAAACCAATCTATTCATTAAATATTTACCCTTGACATGAATGAATCTTCTAGAAGTGTTAAACAAGAGTAAAAGTGTCTTAGGGTTACAAAAATTACATCAAAGATAATCATTTTCAACCCCAAAAAGTCAAACCAAGTCAAACTGTGCTTTTCCGAGCTGTACAGTGAAATCTGGCAAAGTTTGCCTGACGGGTCGCGCACATCTGCCTGATGGGTCGCGCACATTGGGAGCTCTATTTGAGGCACATTCAGATGTCAGAATTGGGTGCAGGATAGCTCGTTGGAAAGGTCTATGAGTGTACTTTCCAACCCAACTGGAATTTTTGAATTTGGAGGTCATTTGCCCCATCAAAACGTAATTCTCCCAAGACTGGTTTCTGCAACTCAAAAAAGGGGCAGAAAGTCAAATTTTACATGTATTTTGACCTTCTGGAGGCCCAAAACTCCATAAAATCTCAAGTCCATCCATAGGCATATGTAACTTTGCATAAAAAATCTAGAAGTGCTGAGTTTTTTCAAAAAGGAGCTGCCATGACAAAGGGTCTCACCGGGGGTGAGACCCATTGAGGAGCCAAAACCTGTAAATTTCCAAAAAATGCCAAAATTACCCAAAATTCTCAAAAAATTTTGGGATTTGAGTTGTGGCTAGGCTATTGAGTTCCATGATCTTTGAGCGAAGCCTTAGCCAAGATATGGAGGGGATCGGGCCTCTTTCTCCCTTTTTGTGCCTTGGCCAAACTCCTTGGATCCGGCGATTGTAATTTTGGCATTTCTCTAAAACCATGACACCTGTGAAAAGAGTGA
Organism: Pinus tabuliformis; assembly: GCA_031772625.1. Classification (NCBI taxonomy): domain Eukaryota; kingdom Viridiplantae; phylum Streptophyta; class Pinopsida; order Pinales; family Pinaceae; genus Pinus; species Pinus tabuliformis. Next base: position 1,027,597,486 of record CM062815.1, read on the forward strand.
AGGAGGTTTTTCTTCTTTAGCATGTTATGGACAAAAATCTCTCTCAGTTTTCCAAAATTCATCTTTTATTGCTCTGAAACATCATGTGAGTGCAACTTGTCCCGATGTGTGAAACAAGGGATTTTGTCGAAATGGAGCGAAATGAAGGGGATAGGGGCTTCTAAATTCTTGGGGAAATTTTTGGGAGTGGGGAGGGATGTTAGGAAGCAGGGGAAAGTGGAATCTCAGAGATTGAGTGAGGGGAAGGGGTCCAAAAGGGCAAAACACAGGCCAAACCTAGAAAATTGTCAAGTTGTAGCTAGAAACTAGGGTTTGTGCAAAAATGAGGAATTTGGCGGATCTGAGTGTTGGGAAGTGTTTGATAAGGTACTTTAAGGATAGGGGAAGGTGTATGAACATCGGGATATGATTTTTGCCGATGATTTGACCGTCCAAGAGAAATTGGCTTCAAAACCCTAGGAGAGGGAAATGACCTTGCCAAGGCACAACTGAAGCATGAACAAGATGTAAAATGACTCATTAGACACTGACATGACAATGAAAACCCTATGAATGATGATAGACTCAGCTGAATGGTGACATGGACCAACATTTTGACAACTTTAGAAGGAGTTAAGGCAAACCCTAGACCTAATGCCTAGTGACCAAATTTTGCTTGAAAACTCTTTGAAATGACAAAATTTGACTTGGAAACTCTGAGACCACTTTGTAAGAGCATATTTGATCACTGGAGGAAGGCTGGGAAGACTGAAACTAACATTGGCTCCAATGGGGATGGTAGCTCCTTGGAGGTACCAAGAACCTTAGACATCTGGGAGAGCAGACCAGTGCTTGCAACCATTGGGCGATGGAGTCATTATTTACACCTTTGACACAAAACTTTGACACATTTATTGAATGAAAACTTGACTGAAAACTGACTGAAACTTAACTGAAGCTTGACTCAAACTGACTCCATGGCAAACTGAAATAACTTGAAAAAACTCACTCAATAGACCAAACACAAATGACTCATGACTGACTTAACTAAGACAAGAGAAGGGCAGCAGTCCATCAAGATGTGAAATCATGATGACAACCACCGGTGTTTCTTACAAGACTATATACATCAAACTATATCAAAATGCCAATGCAACCAATCAAGCAGATGCCTTCTTGATTGATTCTCCTGATTAGATCTTCTGGTCAACAATACAAACCTATCACTGGGCATCCAAAAACATAGTTGACCATATTCTCCTTCATCACTAAATACTACAATAAACACTATCACTGCTGGCTGCAACAAATCTGCCATTGGATCCTGGAAAACATGAAGACTTGACATTGCCACCTCCTGCTGAAAGAACAAGGTATCCTTTGCTTCAAATTTTGATATGCCTTCATCATGTGCTTCTGAAAGAGTATGTTCCTGGTCCTCAAAAAATTCTAAACAAGTATATGAGCATATCTCCTCTTGAAATAACATTTCAAAACATGAGACATATGAGGAAGAATCTGAAATGGAATCCTGAATGATCTGATCTTTTGTAGTTTGAATACATGGTAAGTCATCCTCATATGATATGATAGCCAGATTCTCATTACATTCATCAATCATAAGAGAAGAAACTTCAGGTGGTCCTTGAAGCACAAGATGATCATTTATATCGTCTACCACAAATTCATGCAGAAAAACGTTTTCACTTGCTTGAGCAAAGATCTCACCTTGTTGTTCATGAGCTGACTGAATGACCTCCTCATGAAGATCTAGTTCCGGTGAGGTGGGAGCACTTAGATTTGTAACTTCGTTTTCTTCATGCCAGCTAATCTCAACAGTCGAGTTCTTCTTTATAGGATTCAACACAAGGTATTCTTGGTCACCATGATCTGAATTTTGATCTGAAATAGCTGAGTTGACTGCATTACATTCTAAAATTGAATCTTGGCTACCCTACACGTTGTCTTCTTCTGTGGGCAGATCTGAAACAACATTTTCTCTTTCCTCATTTTCAGCCATATGACCATCTTCAGCCTGCTGATCTTGATTCTGCTGCAAAATGTCCTGATCATTTTGACAAGTATGTTGAAATGGATTTTCATACAGAGCCTCCATGATCTCAACATCCATAAAATTATCATCTTCATAATATTTCTCAAGGCTTTCAATAAAACTATAAACATGCTTGCAACAGTCTTGAACCAAATTTAATGATGGATAAGATGCTTGATATCTTTCAATAAACAAGGCATGAAAATCCTTTAAAGAGTAAATACAAGCAGGCGGCAAACTTTCATACCATGATTGGGCTTTACCTTCCAGAGTGGCCAGGAATATCTTCATCAAGCAATCTTCAGGAAAATCCACCTTCAACTTGCGAATATGCATGTGAAATCTAACTAGATGTAAAGCAACATCCTTCTTACCATCATCATTAAATATAGGCAGATTCCTTGACCAATCTACCTTTGGAATTTTATTTGGAAAACCAGGGATGTGATCTCGGCTCAAGGGAGCATATCTTCTTGCGATCCGATCCATCTTGAAAAGCTCAAAGCTACTGATCTCTCTGCAGTGAAGTCACCATGAAGCATTGATCTCTAGAGTTTTCAGTGAAGGAGTCACTAGTGAATGATTTCAGCCTTGCAAGTGCCTGATCGTTGTCCACTATCAACCATCAAATCTGAACTTGATACATGTACTGGGGTAAAATACAAATGAAGTGCTGTATTCACAAGCTCACGGAGATGGACTGAAGCAGCGTTTATCTACTTGCGCTGATGCAAAGCAAGAGCGTTTTCGAAGGCTACCTGGCGTAACTTCAGGCTCCGTCTAAGACTTATGAAACAAACACATCAATCCACAAACAAGTTTGTTCTCCCCAGTATGGTCGCCAGTATGTTAGCGCTTGAAATTTCACCTCAGGCTGAGAAAGGTAAACCGCAAGGCTACATCAAACCATTTAGCCTCGTAGCTAGCCCTACGGGGCAGGAGAAGGCTCTCTGTGGTCAATCTCGGAAGATCTTCAATGGGATGAGATGACCAACAAGGTAACACTGAAATTAGGCTAGTAAACTGATTAAAAAGGTTGATTTGGGGTTTTTTGGGTTTTTGGTGGCAAATTGAGGAATTGCAATTTTGGGTGCGGGGATTTGACACAGTTTCTGCAGGGGGTTCTTTGGGGCGAGGTAGGAGACCGTATTGATGCCTTTGATTGAGGTGTGTGGATGGAAAAGACCGGTGAGGAGATAAGGAGAGCAAATAATACTTTGATTTCTCCTTAAACAGTTGAAAACATGGAAATTAAACAAATTTAAAACCAGAGCATGGCAAGCATGAATTCTTACTTTAACACTTCATTTGTTTAATGTGCAGCAGTAAAGGAAAGGAAATGATTCACATAAACACACTTACAAGAACATTGAGAAACAAAACATCAACACATGAGTCCACAAGAATCCCAAAGAGGACTGCAAAACCCTGGTCTTCCTTAGCCAAAAATTGCAGAGATACAGTGAAATAATACAATGATAGCTTCTCCCTCAAGAGTCCAACCTTCCAACCCCTGAAAATGATTAAGAAAATACATAATATAGGCAAGCCAACCTCTTCTCTTGCCTCTAGGGGTCGAGCTCATCCTTCTAGGAGCTGTTTCAACTAATTCTAAACTGAGCACTAAAATCTAGGCAGTCAAAACAACTTGCCTCTATAAGCTAGGAAACCAATCCATTCATTAAATATTTACCCTTGACATGAATGAATCTTCTAGAAGTGTTAAATAAGAGTAAAAGTGTCTTAGGGTTACAAAAATTACATCAAAGATAATCATTTTCAACCCCAAAAAGTCAAACCAAGTCAAACTGTGCTTTTTCGAGCTGTACAGTGAAATCTGGCAAAGTTTGCCTGACGGGTCGCGCACATCTGCCTGACGGGTCGCGCACATTGGGAGCTCTGTTTGAGGCACTTGCAGGTGTCATAATTGGGTGCAGGATAGCTCGTTGGAAAGGTCTGTGAGTCTACTTTCCAACCCAACTAGAACTTTTGAATTTGGAGGTCATTTTCCTTGTCAAAACTTAATTCTCCCGAGACTGGTTTCTGCAACTCAAAAAAGGGGCAGAAAGTCAAATTTTACATGTATTTTGACCTTCTGGAGGCCCAAAACTCCATAAAAACTCAAGTCCATCCATAGGCATATGTAACTTTGCATAAAAAATCTAGAAATGCTGAGTTTTTGCAAAAAGGAGCTTCCATGACAAAGGGTCTCACCGGGGGTGAGACCCGTTGAGGAGCCAAAACCTGTAAATTTCCAAAAAATGCCAAAATTACCCAAAATTCTCAAAAAAATTTGGGATTTGAGCTGTGGCTAGGCTATTGAGTGTCATGATATTTGAGTGAAGCCTCAGCCAAGATATGGAGGGGATCGGGCCTCTTTCTCCCTTTTTGTGCCTTGGCCAAACTCCTTGGATCCGGGGATTGTAATTTTGGCATTTCTCTAAAACCATGACACCTGTGCAAAAAGTGATGGATTTTTTTATTCTTTGGCATGTTATGGACAAAAATCTCTCTCAGTTTTCCAAAATTCATCTTTTATTGCTCTGAAACATCATGTGAGTGCAACTTGTCCCGATGTGTGAAACAAGGGATTTTGTCGAAATGGAGCGAAATGAAGGGGATAGGGGGCTTCTAAATTCTTGGGGAAATTTTTGGGAGTGGGGAGGGATGTTAGGAAGCAGGGGAAAGTGGAATCTCAGAGATTTAGTGAGGGGAAGGGGTCCAAAAGGGCAAAACACAGGCCAAACCTAGAAAATTGCCAGGTTGTAGCTAGAAACTAGGGTTTGTGCAAAAATGAGGAATTTGGTGGATCTGAGTGTTGGGAAGTGTTTGATAAGGTACTTTAAGGATAGGGGAAGGTGTATGAACATCAGGATATGAGTTTTGCCGATGATTTGACTGCCCAAGAGAAATTGGCTTCAAAACCCTAGGAGAGGGAAATGACCTTGCCAAGGCACAACTGAAGCATGAACAAGATGTAAAATGACTCATTAGACACTGACATGACAATGAAAACCCTATGAATGATGATAGACTCAGCTGAATGGTGACATGGACCAACATTTTGACAACTTTAGAAGGAGTGAAGGCAAACCCTAAATTTTGCTTGAAAACTCTTTGAAATGACAAAATTTGACTTGGAAACTCTGAGACCACTTTGTAAGAGCATATTTGATCACTGGAGGAAGGCTGGGAAGACTGACACTAACAGATTGCATGGCCACTATGGCTGCAAATGTTTTGTTCGAAAATGTGTTGACATGATTTGGCTGTCCGAAAATCTTAATGAGTGATCGCGGAACACATTTCCTGAATGAAACCATCAACGTGCTCGTAGAAGAGTTCCAGGTATATCATCATAAAAGTACATCGTACAACCTAGAAGCCAATGGGACAGTAGAGGCATTCAACAAAATACTAGAGATTGCACTGACCAAAGTATGTAACACGCAGTGAAATGACTGGGACCTATGCGTACCTGTCATATTATGGGCGTACAGGACAATGTGCAAGAAATTGATGGGATAGAAACCTTTCCAGTTAGTCTATGGCACAAAAGTTGTCATGCCAATGGAATACATCATACCTAGTCTGCGAATAGCAGTGCTCACAGGCATGACAGACTGTGAAGCTTTGGAAGAAAGGCTCACGTAATTAGAAGAACTAGAGAAAGAATGGTTTTTGGCTAGATTTCATTAGTAGGTACAAAAGCAGTTACAAAAGGCCTGACACTACTGCCATATCAATTTGCGCACCTTCAAGGTAGACAACCTAGTGTTGTTGTATGACAACAAGTTTTAAAAATTTCCAGGAAAATTCAAAATGCACTAGCTGGGACCATATGTGGTTAAGGAGTTCATAGATGGAGGCATGGTCCAGCTAGTCAAAATAAATGGAGAACCCTTCACAGGAAAAGTAAATGATAGTTGCTTGAAACCCTACACAGGTGGGCCAGCTCTCTGACTAACCGGACAAAGCACAGTCTTTGCGACCCGAGGAGCCAGACAAGGGTGCAGGACTATAAACACATGCAATAGATATTGGTACCAAGGTAAGGACACAATTCAGAAGCGGATGATTCAGAAGCAAGAATGCAGCAGGTACAGTAGGCAACGGCTCCGTGCACTACTGACATTCAGGCCGTTGGGACCAGTTAGAGGGACTCCGCACCATGATCGTCGCGCTAACTGAGTGACTTGGGGATGAGTCACGCTGATTGTGTTGGGGGGCTGTTGGGGCATGGAATCCCCCCACAACATGTTTTAGGGCTCAAAGCCCATGTTTTGGTCAAATGTATTGTAAGACTCCACGAATTGCGGGCGCGGAGCGCGAAGTATAGGTTAAGTCATAGGGTTGTCCGCCCTATGTATTGTTATGTAATGTAATATCATGTAGGCCTACCCATGGTATGTGGACCATGGGATTGTATAAATAGAGTGAGGCTCTAAGTTGTAAAAGCAACGAAGGAGGGAATTAGGGAGATAGATGAATACAAATGGTTCGAGCATAGAGTAGGAGTCTAAGTGTATTGGGTCGTAGTAGTAGGAAGAGGCTATGTAGCTGAGTGCACAGAGGCCTAGTAGAGTCTACAACTGAGTGCGCAGACCCCTGTAGCTGAGTGCGTAGGGTGGTGTCGAGTCTGTAATCTTGAACGAAGAATAATAAAGAAAAGTTGATTCCAATTTCCAAGATCTCAAGATGCATATCGAGATGGGTGATGACAATAAGTATAGTGTTATTGGTGAGAGAATTATTACTTTTCAGAGGTAGCATGCCGCTCCACTTTCCTTAAAGAATGTTATTCATGTACCCAGACTAATGAAGAACTAGGTATTTATTTCCATGGTTGAGGATAGAGGCTATGATGTGATATTTTCGAAAGGAAAGGCGTTCCTTCAAGACATAGCCATGGGTCAACTAAAGAAGATAGGGATTCGAGTTCAGAATCTCTATAAGATAGAGGTAGGGGATATTGATACTTTGAGTTCCAAAGTAGAAAAGATGTTAAGCTAAGACATCAACGAGTTATGGCACAGGCGATTGGGCCACTTGCATCATGGGGCTTTGAAGATATTGCAATAAATCTCTACTAGTCTTCCCAAAGGTATTCTTGAGCAATTTGATACATGCAAGGCTTGTACTTTGGGAAAATAAACCAAGTCTTCCTTTGGAGACAGATATAGTCAAGCAGAGTCTATTCTAGAGAGAGTCCATTCATATGTGTATGGACCATTCTCAACAACATCCATGGCCACCACATAGGTATTATGTTATATTTTTTGATGACTATTCTCGTAAATGCTAGGTATTTTTTATGCAGAAAAAGGATCAAACTTTCACAAAGTTTTGTGAGTTCAAAGCATTGGTAGAGAAAGATTCTGGCAAGAAGGTTAAAGCTCTATGAAGTGATAACGGTGGTGAGTATGTCGCTAATGATTTTAATAACTTCTTTGCAACAGAGGGGATTAAACAAGAGTTGACGACACCCCATAACCCTCAAAAGAATGGGGTTGCTGAGAGGAAGAATAGGAGCATAGTAGGGGTAGCAAGGGTGATGTTGCATGATTAGGGCCTGTTACACAACATTTTTTCATTGTCCTTGTACTCCCCGTTCCTTGATCTTGGTGGACCTATATAGTGAACCCCGCATGCTTTGCCTTCTTGAAGAAACTCTCATTATGTCCCTCTTCATGAGCAGATCATTTCCCTTTTGCACCATTTCCTTTGAAACTTCTGTTTTTCCCGGTTTACAAGACCAGTGCTAATGTCTTTTGTCTCCCCCGTGCCGATGTGCAAAGATGAGCACTACTCCTCGTGTTGACCAGAGCGGCTGAGCTGTGTTCCAGTCACGCCAGTCCTGTTATGGAATTTTTTTTAAATTAGAGCCGAAGCTTTCAGCTTTAGAAGCTTCGTAACGGAAGTTTGGTAAATGGTTTGGCCAGATGGGGTCAAGGATGATAGTTTGGGATCCTTTCCCCTATAATGATGGAACTTCCTCAACGGATAAGTCCTTCACCCATAAGAAGAGGATCCATCTCCCATCCATATTTCCTATATAAAACTCCCTTCCCAAGCATAAACTAGTGTGGGAGTCAGTAGTTACAGTTCTGGCTGAGTGTGAATATATTATTTTGGATTAGACAAGAAAGCTACTACTAGTTGTACACATCTAGTTGTGTGAGGGAGAAGTGTGTCTAGTTTAGAGTGAAGCCTAAATGGAAGAGCCTTTAAACTATTGTTGTTTGAAGCCATCATGGAATGCTAGCGGAAGTGTGTGGGAACCTAGTCTTGTTAGAGGAAGACTATGACGTCAAGATGAATGGTTGTAATCTCTCTTTGATATTAATATATGCAACTATCGTATGATTTCCTACATGTTTTGTAATACTACATATCCATGTCTTAACTTCTTCACTTGTTAAGTAGGTTGAATTGAAATTTGTCTATTATTATGTTTGTGTGTTGTTGTTGTTCACCTGTTTCAAGAACTTGAAGAAGGAAGCGAGTGATTGCTGGAGTGAGCAAGTGAGGACATCATCGAGCAGGATAAGAGACCAAGAGGTAGGACCTCTTAATTGATTCTAACCTAAGGAAATATTCCATAGAACGTATCTGTTGTGGCTAGACCCATTATCGGGCTAGAGGAATCCATTCATGTCCGCACTTATAATTTTACTTCACCACAAATTAGCAACCATGCTAGGGAATCTCATCTTTGTGTTTGTTTCGGCTTTCGTGATTTCGCGAGAACTTTTCTATTTTCACATTTTCCCTTTGGTTTTGTTCTTTTCTCCTGCTTACTGGCCTAAGTCTAAAATTCATAGTAGCAGATCTAGTCCCTGTTTTGAATTTTTTTATTTTTCCGTAGTTACCTCGGCTAGCACAAATTGCTGAGGAACTATCACGTCAACCAGCCTTTGGTGCTTGTTGTCAATTAGGTAGTCACACTGATGCCTATAAGTGAAGATTAGGGCTTGACCCCAATCTTGGCGAGTGCGTTCTGCTCTTTTGTTTTTTACCTCATGAGATTTTTTTACAGTTTTCTCCCTGATTAGAAAGCTAATTTTTGTATTGGTTTTTTTTTCTTGGTTGCTTGTCATCTTTCTATTTGATTGATTAAGTCATTGAGTGGCCAGTGAAACTAAGGCATCTAGTTAGTCACCCATTCAGTAGCTTGTGGACTCATTCGATTGTAGGTGTGTTTACTCCTTGCATTTGCTTTTTGGTCCTTTTACGACTTTGACCTCTTTTTGCACAAGTTTGAAAAAGTTTCGTTTACTAGCTTGAACATCTCTTTCCAACATAGATTACATTGTTGGCCTTGTGTTTGGTAAAGTTGTTGTTTCATTGATCTTAATGAGCTTCTCTTTTCATGTTTTCATCTACTTGAAGAGCTCATTATCTCGAAAAAAAATTCATTGAAAGTTTGTAGGAGAAGTTTGTTGTGTGGTTTCATGAGAAAGTATGAAATTATGGCATGTTGCATCATTGTGATACGAAATTTGCATATTTTTAAAGACTGGAATTGCATCAACATTTGAAAAAGGAAGAGAATATTTTCATTTTGAAAGGACTAATAGATAAGTGCTTGTCAAGAAATTAGGAATTGGAATGCATATTTCATTAGTTTATTTTTTGAAAAAGTGAAGTAGTGAAAGATCATTTTGTTTTCAGTTGCTTGATTGGTTGCATTTGATTGAGTAGTTTCTACCCTCTCTAGAATAGGAATTTCATCGAATTGAAAGGGTATTGTCACATTTAGTTGCATTTTCGGTTTTTTCAAGTAGCATCGCTAAGACCTAAAAACTGAAACTTAACTCAAGATCAACTCTAAAATGAATTCAATTAAGCTAAGGCACATTTGACATTAACGATCATATCTAGAAGGTCTAGGCTAGAGACATGTTTCGACATCTTTAAACCTAGCAGTTGTCATTAGCTTCAACATTAGACAACACCAGTATGGATTTGTGATCCCCGTACCGTCGAATATATAATGAGAGACTCCACTAGGCTACAATACTTTTATCCTTAGGAAGCTGAATCAGCCACCTTGCAAACATGATAAACTGAACACAACATTCGGGGAGATTTCCTGCTCGTACTTCTTGGTTTTCCAAGAGGTATTCTGCAGTTCACGGCTTCCTAGAAATCCTTTTTACCTAGATCATCCGTAGTAGTCATTCGATCTTTTTGACTCATTAAACTTAAATGATAATTCGAGCAATTGTCCTTTCAAGCTTGTTTCCAATCGAAAATGATAGAGTAATATTTGTTTCTTTCTCAACTCTTAAAAAATGAAAGAACATTAGTCTTTTATGCATATTAGTAATTGATTTCCCATGATCCAAGAACATCCTATTAGTATTTTTGACCAAATCATGAGTTCCCTTCAAAGGAAATTTTAAAGCCATGAAGTTATTTGTTATGTCAACTAAGACAAGGTCATCATGGCTGAACCATCTGGTTCACCCAATTCCTCTTCCTCTCCTTCGTCTAAAAGATTGTCTGAGGAGCTGCTTCCTGAGTTATTAGAGTCACTTGGGGACAAAAATGTTGAACTCCAATTTTTTTTTGTTCAACCATTGTCATCTCTTCCTCTGCCTACTTTCGATTCAAGGTCATCTGCTGATCTTGACCCAGAATCTCCAGACCATCCCGTTCGAACTCCAGAGAACTCGCTGACCATTGATGGTCAGCTTGGACTAGTTATCTATCCTCCAAACCCTCTATTTGATGTTGTTGAGATATCACCACTGTGTCCTTATAGTATGTACGACCAGCTGGGTGTTCCTTTGGAACTATCCCCAAGTACACATTTGACCATTCGTCGTTGTTTGTTTTCAAACATGGAACCCGAAGGTGATGCTCCAGTCACATCTCCAAATGAGTCTGAAGTTTCTACTCCACACATTGTTGAGGGAGAAGAATTGCAATTGCAGTTCCCTCCCGAGTGTTTCCCTTATTCAAAAGGTATTCCCCCTAGTTTTTCACCCAGCTACGTGTCTTTGCAGCACTTAGTTTCAGGCACACCTAGTGCCTTATCACTCTACCATAATTTTGTATGGGCGTCAGGCGTCAGGGCTATGTCAGGTCTGTTCATCACGAACATGACTTCCCAACAGGCTCTTACTTTAGTCCCGGTGCAACCCACTGTTATGAATACCCTTGCATCATCGATCCTAGTTACGCGTCAGTCACAACTGGCAATTTCAAAGATCATCTATGTCAGTTCTTCTGTCCCTTTAGTCAGTGGCCAGATTGTGCCACTGCCTGGGGGGCAGAACCTGGATGTCTCTATGGTGTCAGGTGCCACTAATGTGAGCAGCTCACATGCTTGGTATAAAACAACCCTCTTCTGGTATTATTTATAACCCTGGTGGCCTTATTAGATCAAGCAATGTCCAGTACCAATAGGTTCAGAATCTCATCGGTCAGTCTAGATCAACCAATGTTAAGTATCAGTAGCCCTATGGAGCTTAGGTCCAATACCAAAATCCTTAGATTCCATATGGTTCTCAAGGATTCATTAATCAACCTTACACCTTCCAATCCGGGCTGTACATCCAGCCTAGCTACAACTAGATTTAGTTTGGTAATTTCTTGGGCACTGTTCAAGTACTTGCAATAGCAAGGATAACCTTTACAATAACCAGGGTAACCTTTATTACCGCAAGTGCAACCTTTGTTGTAGCAAGGGCTCTCCTCACAATAGCAAGGGAAAATTATCCCACAGTAAGGTCACTTGCAACAACTACAAGGTCAATCCTTACAACAGTTGGAGCAGGTCGCGCAATAGCAAATGCAATATGTTGTGCAGAACTCTCAACCCATACCCTCGCTAGGCCAACCTCTGCAACCCCAGGGACAAATTTTGCAACCGCAAGGTCAACCCTTGCAACAGAAAAGCCTTCCAGGGTAGCAACAACCCTTGTATACATACCAACAAGGTCAACCCTTGTAGGCATAGGGTCAAGGTCAAGTCTTGCAACAGCAGGCCCAAAACCCTCTTATCCTAGGTCAATAGGTTCAGAATCCTACTAGCTAAGGGCACCAATTACAAAACCCCTACTTCCAAGGGCAGCAAATGTATCAACCTTATGCCCAAGGACTGTAGGTCTAGAACCCTCTTGTTGAGGGACAATAGGCTCAACAACCCTATGTTCTAAGACAACAGGTCCCATATCCATATGTCCAAGGTTAACAGGCTCAACAACCTTTTAACCCACACATTGCCTATCAGCAGCCTGTGCCTAGACAGGTTCAAGGTATTCAAGGTCAGAATCCTCCTTATGGTCAAGGTAATTTGCAATGGGGGTAACCTTAGATGCCATATGGCCAAAATCCCCCACTGTGGGGTCAAAATCCTTACCAGCAGGGATGGGCTCCTCCCAATGGGCCCACTTATCGACCTCCCATGCCTTTTAACACTCAATTACCTTTCTTGGCTACACTTGAGTTGCTAGATGTATCATGCCTTACGAATGATCTAATCCTTCATTTGTCGTATTGGCCTATGGTGCCATCCAAAATACCAAGTGATTGCCCAAAGTTCGATGGAAAAGCTAAAGAAGATCTAGGCCCATGTGATGACATATCACCTCTAGTGCTCATCAAACTCGTACATGGACAATTCTATCTGTCTTCATCTTTTCCAACGAACCCTCATAGGTGCTATAGTGAAATGCTACATCGAGCTACCTTGAAGTACTTTCCATGACTTCAATTCATTAGCCATGGATTTCCTCATGCATTTTTAGCTGTCGGTTCACTATGAAACTGACACCTATTTGCTCACATCGCTTAAGCAAGACATTGCGACATGCATCTTTGATCATATCCATGAATGGGGATGTAGACATTTCCTGATCAAATTCGATATAGCTTATCAGTTTCTCACTGAATGGTTTACCAAATCATTCATAGCCCCAATTTCTCACGATATAGCTATGGGTGGATGCGTCACTGAAGAGCAAGCCATCACTTGTGCCCAGTACTTGGATCTGGTTTACTCTTAGTCTGGCACTTTATAAGAGTTGTTACCCAATGCTCCGCAACCATCATCCAATCCCGCAGCATCAAAGTCACCAATTTTTCCTCCCATTGATGGAGTTATTGGTTCAGTATCCCAAACCCTTGCCAAAAATTCTTCCAAACTAAATTCGATCGCGAATGCTACTCCTAATAGTTCATCTCAGAATCTTCCTAGCCGTGGTAAAACCTCAGAGGTCCACACTGTTCAGTCCATAGCAGTAGAAAAATCATGAAAACTAAAAAAGAAAGGCAAAGGAAAAGCTAAATCCGATGCCCCAAAACAAGGTCCTCCCAAATCATTTGCTGGCGAATCTTTGCAACAAAAACCTAAGTATCCCTACCTCATTTATGAGGAGGATCACTACGGTAAGGATTGTCCTTTATAATTCGAAGTTAGTCGCTTGCTCAAAGGGACCCGTGCTATCCTTAAAGAGACATTTCCATCTCAACAGACCCAAATGTTAGACCAACCCCGATCTGCTTCCTCTAGATCTCAAGTGTTCATGATGAGCACACCCATTAATATGGCCACCCGGTTGAAAGATTATCAAACTCCAACTCTAGCAGTTGGGAAAGAAAAATAAGTTGCACCTTCTTCTTCTACCCCAAGTTTTGGCCCTCTGAAAATCGAGTGCCCTAACCTTGATTCTGCTATGCGGCCACCCTCTCAAGGTGTGCTGCGAAAATCCTCTTATAATCCCAATGCCCGAGCTGCTTAGCACTACAATATTGTTGAGGATTTGGCTCAAGCGCCATCAACCATGTCATCTCTCGAGGTACTCCAAAGCTGCCCATTGCAGTGGAAATATTTGATGTCAGCTATCAGGGGCATCAATCCCACCAATTCTAATTCAATATGTTTCAATCTGGAGAACCATGTTCCACGACTCCCTCATCATATTTCCTTTCTTATTTAGGCAATCATTAATGAGAACACCATCCACCGCAATGTCATGGATGAAGGTGCCTCCACCTGCATCATGTCAACTGCATGTTGGAAGGCTATTGGCTCCCCTCACTGAACCAATCTTCGAACACTTTGGAAGCTTTCAATGGGTATGATTCGCGACCCTTCAGTGTCTTACCTAACCTTGCCATCACCCTGGAAGGCAAGACAATGCAAGTTTAAGTAGAGATTGTTAATGCCAATCTCAATTATAATCTTCTACTCGGCCGAAGTTGGACTCATGCCATGCATGTTGTGGCCTCCTCTTTCTTTCATGTGATCCATTTTCCCCATCAAGGGAGGATTTTCACCGTCGATCAATTGACTGTCTTTGCCTCTTCCTCCTCGGATGGAAATGTTTCATACGTCAAGAACTCTGGTGCTCCCTATGAGAGTGTGGGGGTGGGTCTCTTCAAAGATTCTGCCTTAATGGGAATTTTTCCACTCCCACCTCCTCATGTTGCCTCTGTCAACATGATCTCGGTCAAATCTGATCCCTAGGTCATACCTGCACCAGATCTTGTTGATACTTGGGGTGAGGCTATGCCGCTCAGTCCTACTAAGTCAATTATGTGGTAATTATTTCAGCTTCGAACTCTGCATCCTCTAATTCTCATATGATGAAGACCTCTCTCGATATGTACTCTTAATCCCCCTAGCTTGGCACTTTGGAATCATCCAATCCCTTAGCCAAGACCTTCCTCACTGATGAAGGTATCATGGAAATCAACTACCTTAGTTGGAATCTCCTCAACATTAAAATTCATTATGCACATGTCAAGAAGTTGGCTTTGGCTATCGTTCAGACTGTTCAACACTTTCGACACTATATCCTTTTACGTACGACTATAGTGATTTCTGAATGCAACCCTATGACCTATATCCTGACTCGTCAGTTGCTGGGGGGGCAAGTTTCTAAATGGATAGTTATCCTGCAAGAATTCAATTTGGTCTTCACTATAGCCAAATCTAAGAAGTCACTTGTTTTTGTTGAACTGATTTGTTCGCTTCCCTCCAAAGCTCTCCCTGCTGGTGTAGACGAACAACTTCCACATGAGACCCTTTTCCTAATTAGCACCCTTGATCCATGGTACGGTGATATCATCATGTATCTCCAAACCTCCACGTTTCAATCCGCGTTGACCAAGGATGATCATCAAAGGATTTGGCATCATTCCCAAACGTACTGCATTATTATCGATACTTTATACCGTGTCGGTGTCGATTCTGTTCTTCGTCGATGCCTCACGATCGAGGAAGCTGAAAGAGCTCTCAATGATTGCCACTCTAGGGAATTTGGTGGTCATATGTCTGGTTATGCTACAGCTCAGAAAATCCTTTGTGCTGGTTATTTCTGGCCATTTACCTTCAAAGATTGCATTCTTGTTGTCTGTAAGTGCCACGAATGCAAACTTTATCAATGCAATATCCACGCCCTACCCGCTTGTTAGCCTCCTGTTGCAATAGGTGTTCATATTTCATGATTGACATTTTTACATGCCAAATATGTCATCTTTCATGATGCAAGGTTCCATATTTCCAAAAGAGGTCAAAGAAAAGGCCATGAAAGTGTGCCAGTCCAAGTGCCACTGCTGAATTCCAATTTTGATGACTTAACCATTTTTGAAGAATGTTCTATAAGAGGGAGGGTCAAATAGTTTAATCTTGGCCTCCCTAGGTTTCAATTTCTTGTTTTTAGAATATAGAGAATGATATCTGTCCAAACAGCTTAATCTTGGCCGATCTGTAGATAGGTAGAGAATCAAAGGAGCCCAACTGCTTAATCTGGGCCCTTGGCAGAAATAAGTGTAGATTTAGATAGGAGGGCAGTCAAAAAGAAAAAAAAGGATAATCAGGGTTTGCAAGTCTAAGTGCACCCACCCAAAAAGAAGAAAAAATGTTAGGAAGGTAGGTTGGGTAGGTAGCTGTGTGGTTGCAGAATCATGGATTGTGATCCATTTCATGTTGTCAAATGTCATATTTATTTGGATCACAAGTTGGATGCAGTTTTCATCTGGAGGAGCTCAAGCTGGACATCACTAACTCCACTTTCTTCTTATTCCCTAAGTCACTTACTAACTTCCCCGAAGAGGTCAAGATCTGCTTGATTCCTCTTAATTTCATCATTTTCCATATCAGTTGCCTTGGTGAAGACCTGCTTCACTCAAGGACTGTTCATTCCTCCTCTATAAGTCATTTTTCCCCTTAAAAATAGCCTAATATTCACATACTTAGCGCTTTCTCGTCACCTACACATTAACTACTAATTCTATTATCTAGCTCCCTATCTATTTCCCCTTCCCCCACTAAAAATTATGTATAAAAATCCCAAAAATATAATAATACACCCTCCCTGGCAGTATAGCCCTATTCTTAAAGTCTGGGAAATAGCAGTCCATCTGGGGCTGTTATTAGCCCATCCGTGTCCTTATAGGGGTTAGTCTGACACCTGGTCATGCTAACAACCTTTCCCCCTAGACCTATCCCTACAAAACCCACTTCTTCGCCTTTACCCTAAAGTCTTGCCCACAAAACACTTAACCCGCTCGCTAATAAACCCCAAAAACCCACAAAAACCATAGTTTGAACCCCTGTCGCGCTATATTAAGATTCGAATATTCACTCGGGCCCAAGCTTTAACCCTCCGCCGCCTCATCCATTTCACCAGCCGTCCGATCTGATGCGCCCGAGATCAACGGTGGGAGGGCCTTCCCATTCCCCAAACCGCCGATGGTTAGCGTCCCGGAGATGGGCAGTTTTGTTGCCGTACTCCTGCCACACGTCACCCTCTCGGCTGTGGCGGAGCCCCTCCTCCGATACCACCGTCTGCCCAAAGGTGGTGCGCCCAAAACTGAAAACTGCTTCTGCCCTCCTGCGTCAGCACCACGTCACCCGCTGACGTCATCTGCCTGCGTTGGCCTCCTGCCACCGTACTGCCAACTCACCCTGCCACGTCACTGCCACTGTGTCACTGCCACGTCACCCGCCATACATGCTGACGTCACCCTGCTGACATCATCATGTTGACATAATCCGCTGTACTGGGTCCCACCCGCTGACGTCATGCTGACGTCATCAGCAAAAAAGGCGCGAAGGCGAAAATCGTGCTTAGGAAGCCCGGATTCAAATTCTGAGGCAGTTTTTCATGCGCGATTAGCGCTAATCGCGCATGGCTACAGGAAATGGGCCAAAATGGAAAGACCCTCATCGCGCAGCCCCCAGCAAGCCCGAAAGGCGCAGAATGACCCGTTTTTCTTTGCGAGGCATTCAGAAAGGAGCAAAAAACAGTTCTAAAGGAAACAGAGGGCCGAACAGCGGCCATTAAATATTGATTTGACAATTTCAGTACCACAGCACATCGAAGAAGCGACAAAGAGTATCAGTTGAATATTTTTAAAGGAAATCTGCAGTTCCCAAAGCAGGTTAACATTGAATGGCCTCCAACAAAATCAAATAGAGCAGTGTAAGCCCATTAAAGCTCTCAAATCACAGTTAAAGCATTTAAGGCCGCCGAACAGCAATGGACTAGAGACCCATGCACAGTTATTGCAGAAACAGTACACCAAGCCACCGAGGACAACACATTAACTCAGTTTTGATACGGCTGCCCTCAGCGCAGCGCAAAGATATTTTCTTGCATTTATTGCTGGATAGGATTAGGTTAAAGTGAGCATTTTTCTTTAGGATCTATTTAGGTCAAGCTATAATAGGCAAGTTTTGATATTTTTCCCTATATATACCACCCTCTGTATTGTTTTAAGGGTTGGTCGGTTGATAATCTTCATTAGAGACTCGCACTAGATATCTGAGATGTCTTACTTAATCAAAGATTGTTGAAAAGCTTTGGAGGAATGACTGTCTGCCCTGTGTCTAATGGTCTGAAGAATTGAATGTGGAATTCTTGTGCTGTAGTATGAATCAATAAGTGTTTCTTACCTCTGTTATTCCAATTTCACATATGCTTAAGTTACAAAACAAAGGATTGGTTTAGAATTTGCTTAGCCGCACTCTATGCTCAGTTTCTGTGGCTTATTAATGTTTTCCCCTTGATTTAGGCATAAATATGAATTCCTTTATGGTTCATGTTTGATCTATTTCACATATGAATGACTGTTATCTAGGAATTCTTAACTGCTCCTAGATAGGGCTCATTTATCTCCTTTCTGCTAACCTGACTGAGAGATTCTTAATTGCCTCTCATTCCTTAGCCTTTAATCCATATTTTTACCTTGAATGATTGTTTCATATGCAGCTAGCTTGCTCCATATTCTTTCTTGTGACCAAGAAAACGCACCAGCATTCCTACTCCTTGACTCCACGCCCAATGGTTCTAAAATTTTCGTGCTACCCCTTCCTCTTTACCTAAAAGTATCATCCTTCCCAGCAAAAAATCAAAACAAAACCCCTTGAACTCAATAACTAGTCTAAAAACATTATCAACAAAGCTAAATTAGAAAGAGAGAGCCCTCTCTGATTGCAGGTGGGCTAGAACCTACAGTCCAAAGATTGGTCTGTGGTTACCTCGGCCGTATCCTTTTGATGCTGACCAAAAGGACAACCTGAGTGATAACATAATGGCGACTCCGCTGGGGACCATCCTCAGTTAATTTCATAAAACAGGTTGGAAAAATCGATTTTCTAATTGTTGTATATTCCTTAAAACTACAGATGAAGCCTGAATATCAGCCAGGAAGCCTTTGAAACTGTTTTTTGCTGTGCATTAACAGAAGTAAATAAAAGTTGCTTCAGTCAATCTTCATGCTAGTTTTAAACTATAGACAGCTATTCCAAAATTTGATCAGTCCCTTGCTGATTCTGAAAGCATTCCCAGAAAAATACCAAAAACAATTCGGAAGCTGGCTCCCAAGAAGAATCCATGATACACAAGGTCAAATCCAGACCCAAATCCCCCAGCTACTTTTGAAAATCCGAACTTAATCCCAAAGATCCTTAGGAAGCAAGAAAGACAAGAAGATTTTGCTGATCTGAGTCCTGAAATAGTTCACCCTAGCAGTGTTCCTACCCCAGTCAAGGTTTTATTTCGTTCAACCCCTACTTCCCCTTGTTCATCATCCACATCTCAAAGCACTCCATCCACACCTCCATTCACTGCACATACTATAACTACCATTACTGTTGTTCCAGTTACTCCTATTATCCCTGTTGTTCCAGCTGTTCCTGTTATCCCAGCTGTTCCATTTATCCCTGTAAATATGGCTAATAGATATGCACCCCTGCAACTACCTACTAATCTTGGGGCCTTGCCTCAAGATTACCAATCCAAAATTACATATTTTGATAGTACTGGTCCTTTCACTACACTTCAGCATACCAAGAAGATGCATGACTATTTTGAAAACTACGAAATAGATGATGATAGCGTGAGAATGAAAATTTTTGTTCAAATTCTAACATGTGATGTAAGAACTTGGTTCAGATCACTTGCTGCAAATTCTATAACCACTCCTGATGAGCTTTACCAATCCTTTACCAACAGATGGGAGAAAAAGAAAGACCCCTTGCACATACTAGCTAAATATGATACAATTAAAAGAGGTCCTCAAGAGACTGTTTTGGAGTACTGTGCAAGGTTCAATAATGTCTATAATGCAATACCACAGAACTTAAGACCACCACCTGACCTTGCCTTGTATAAATTCCCTGATGGATTCGACCCGGATATGGCATACCAGTTAAAAGAAAGAGCCCCTCAGACCCTTGCAGACATGCAAAATGTTGCTGTTAGCGTAGAGGCCAACCTAATTGCCAAAAGAAACAGAGCTAGAATGGAAAGAAGAACCACCTTTAAGGAAGAACCCTCAGCCTTAGAACAAAATCTTGATGCTATTATCAGTGGCATGCAAAGGCTGGGAGACAGAGTAGAGAGTGTTGAGAGGAAGTCATCATGGGAAGGACAATAGTCCAATACCATAAGGAACCCAAATTTTAAGAAAATGCAGAACACAAATGTTGGTAGGTCAAGCCAAGATCATGACATAAGACCCCCTTTCCAAGAAAACTATGCTGAGGCATCCACTTCTAGTGAACCCATAGAAGACACTCACATGAATCTGATGGATCTAAAGGGTAAGGATCAAACTTTTCTGAGCCAAGAAGACCAAGATGAGCATGACTATAGTCAATTTCAGACCAAGTCTGGTGAGTCTTTTGATTTTAAACAAGGTTATGATACTGCTGTGTATGAGGTCCGCAAACAATATAAGCTAAGAACTAGGACCATTGACATTTCTGAACCTAGCAAACCAAAGGATGGCAAACAACCCAACAAGAGTAAAAGCAAGGTTGTCATAACAGAACCAGCTGATATACCTGTCCCAAACCTGCATCAAGTGACTGTAGAAGACATAACAGAAATGCAGCCTTCTATTAATCAACCTCTACCACCTTCTTCCTCTGAGAAAAATTCGACCAGTATTCCAAAAATCTCTCCTAAAACAGAAAAACCGCAAGAAATCAATTCCCATAATGCTGATGAACAAGAGAAAATCACCGGTAATTCAAAAAAAGAAGAAAAAACTGCCATTATCAACACCAAGACTCCATTTGAAAAGCCATTTAACTTAGAAGTAGAGATTGGAAAACTTGAGATATCTATCCCCCTCTCAGAACTTGCCAAACACGATGTATATAGGCAACAAATTTAAAGGTCACTTCAAATCCCAGAGAATAAGGACGATGTAAATGTTTTGGATGATACCCCTGAACTGCTATTTGGTCCAGAAGTTAATGGAAAGTCAACATATGGACCTATTTCACCCTTCTATGTTAGTTTGCATATACATGACAAAGTTTTGCACAACGCTATGTTTGATTCAGGAGCATCGCACAATCTTATGCACAAAACAATTATGGAAAAGTTGAACCTTGATATCACAAGACCCTACAAAGATCTATTTTCCTTTGACTCAAGTCAAGTCAAGTGTTTAGGCCTCATCAAAGACTTGTGTGTCTCCTTAGTCCAATATCCCAACAAGACCATCCTCATGGATGTGGTGGTGGCTGACATCCCACCAAAGTACGGTATGCTCCTATCAAGATCATGGGGAGCAAAGCTCCAAGGATCCCTTCAGTTAGACCTCTCCTATGCCACTATTTCAGTCTTTGGGCAACCAAAGAGACTGTACAAAGAAACACTCATGAAATATGTGGTAAGTAGTGAGAGCAAGCCTGAAAATTTTCCCATTTACTCAATCCATTCTGATATGGATTCTTTTATTTTGTTTAATGATGATACAAATTCTCCAACTGATGATGAGCCTTTGGCTCTAGAACAACAAGCACACATCAATGAAGAATCGGTTGCACATACTGATGAAATTTTCAAAACAGTTAATGCAGCCAGCATACAAGAAGAAACTCCCCAAACAGAAACTGCAAATCTGCCCAATCCTAAAAGGGCTGAAACTCTGAGTACTAACCATAAGCTAGAAATCACATGGTATTTAGAGTTTGATGGCTCTGTTAACAAGTTAGGAGCAGGGGCAGGTGTATGGATTCATAATACACATAAAAATCATGCAGAAGGCCATGCCTACAGACTGAACTTTAAATGTACCAACAACATGGTAGAGTATGAGGCTTTGCTTTTAGGCCTTAAACTGCTCAAAGCTTTAGGAGCTGCAAAAGTGTCCATTTTAGGTGACTCTGATTTAATCATACAACAGATGAAAGGTAATTTTGTTACCAATGACAATAGAATGAGGGCCTATAGGACTGTTGCCACTAATATACTCAATGCATTCACTGAATTCAAGCTGGCCAAGATTTCAAGAGAGCATAACATTCATGCACATAGCCTAGCCACTTTTGCTAGTACATGCAAGCTTCCCTTTGAGCCAAATCATCATTTTACAGCTGAAATAAAACATAGGCATGCTTTCCAAAATAACGTTAAAGATTTGCAAGTGTTCGAAAATGATGCCCAGATTAATAATTTCCTCACTCTTGAGCATGAATTTGCAAATATTAACATTGACATGGATGCATTGAACGATGCCCTACAGCAAACAAATGAAAACCAGCAGGCCGTAACAGCTACAACAGCCAAAAAAATCCTGAGCCCAACTGTTTTTAACAAAACAAACATAGAACAGCTGAAACAAATGCATTTGGAGGAAATAGCCAAAACAGAGCCCGAAGTCATTGAATTAAAAGATAACTTTCTGCCTGCCGGCCTAACTCCGTTAGAAGACATGTTTGATGCAAATGATGTTCCTAAAAAACCAAAAATGCAACCATTGAATTCTGATATAGAGGAACACAATATTGGGACAGCAGAGAAGCCAAAAATGATCAAACTATCCAAAAATTTGCCACCTGATCAAAAGCCCAAGTATATTGATTTATTTAAAGAGTTCCAAGATGTATTTGCTTGGAGTTATGAGGACTTGAAGTCCTATGACACCTCAGTAATTCAACACACCATTCCCTTAAAACCAAACCAAAAACCCTTCAAACAGAAACTGAGGAGAATCAATCATGTGCTTCTCCCTTTGATTGAAAAGGAAGTGAAAAGAATGTTTGAAGCAGGTATCATAGCACCCATCAGATTTTCTGAATGGGTATCCAATCTTGTTCCCACAAGAAAGAAAACAGGTGAGATTAGACTTTGTGTAGATCTGAGAAATTTAAACCAAGTCTCCCTAAAAGACCACTATCCTTTGCCCAAGATGGATCACATCCTACAAAGAGTAGTGGGGTCATCTAGAATCTCTTTGCTAGATGGCTTTTTAGGTTTCAATCAAATACTTGTTCACCCGGATGACCAAGACAAGACAGCCTTTACCACACCGTGGGGAACATTTAAGTATGTAAAGATGCCATTCAGACTTAAAAACGCTGGTGCTACCTTTCAAAGAGCAATGGATATTGCATTTGCCAAAGAAATACATGATTTCCTAGTTGTCTACCTTGATGACTTGACCCCATTTTCCAAATCTGATCAAGAGCACCTCAAACACTTAAGGCAAATATTCATGACATGTAGGAAGTATGGCATTTCCCTGAATCCCAAGAAGTCTCTCTTTGGCCTTGAAGAAGGCAAATACTTGGCCACATCATATCAAAAGATGGGATTAGAATTGATTATGAAAGAATCCAAGCCATCCTCCAAATCCCATATCCAAGAAACATAAAAGAGCTGCAAGCATTCCTTGGAAAGATCAATTTCCTAAGGAGATTTATTCCAAATCTAGCCGAGCTGATAACATTATTAAGCAACATGTTAAAAAAGGATGCCAGGGTAAAATGGTCTCTTGAAACCAAGTATGCCTTTGAGAGTATAAAATCTGCCTTAACCCAAACCCCTGTCCTCACCAACCCACAATTTGACAAAGATTGTATCATTTTTTCTTTTGCATCTAATCATACTATAGCTGTTGTCCTTTTGCAAAAGGATGAACAGGGAGCTGAAAAGCCAATTGCTTTTTTCAGCCAAGCCTTAAGAGATGCCCCTTTGAAGTACCCAATTATGGAGAAGCAGGCCTATGCACTTGTTAAGGCCATCAAGGATTTCCAAGTGTACATTTTATATTCACATGTGATTTCCTATGTCCCAAACGCTGTTGTAAAAGACATATTGACTCAAGAGGGATTAGAAGGCAAAAGAGGAAAGTGGATTGCAAACATCCTTGAGTATGACATAGAAATAAAACCAACCAAACTGATAAAGGGACAAGGTTTAGCCAAACTGATGTCCGAAACAAATTTTCAAGCCTTGGACATTAACCAACTGGACAATGAACAGGAGCTGGCGAGTCGGCGACTCCACAGATCAGTGAAACCTTTTTGCAATCCCCATGGTATGCTGATATATGTTTTGTACTGTTAAACCTGTTTGCTCCCCCAGGATTGTCCAGAACCAAGAAAATATTTTTGAAAATGAAGGCTTTAAAGTTTTTTGTCATAGATGGTGCATTATTTTGGAGAAATCATGAAGGTATATTGCTTAATTGTTTAACCATGAGTGAAACTAACAATGTCATGAAAGAATTCCATGCAGGTGACTGTGGAGGACATCTATATTGGAAGTCCACTACTGATAAAATTTTAAGGGCTGGTTTCTACTGGCCCTCTCTTTTTGCAGATGTAAAGAAGTTTGCCATGTCATGTCATAAATGCCAAATATTTGAGGGCAAAAGAAAGTTGTTGCCCCTGCCCCTGAAACCCATCTCAACCGAAAAACCTTTTCAACAATGGGGTCTTGACTTCATTGGAGAAATCCATCCCTCTTCCTCAAGCCAGCACAAATGGATTTTAACAGCCACCGACTATTTCACCAAGTGGGTTGAAGCCATCCCCTGTAGGCAAGCCAATGACACCATCATTATCCAATTCCTTGAGTGCAATATCCTTTCTAGATTTGGCTACCCTGAGAAGATCATCACTAACAATGTCGCTGCGTTCAAATCCAAAAAGATGATCAATTTTTGCCATCAATTTCATATTACCTCGCGCCACTCTACAACCTATTACCCTCAAGGTAATGGCTTGGCCGAATCATCCAACAAGAGCCTCATCAATATCATAAAGAAAGTGCTAGAAGAAAACAAGAAGAACTGGCACAAAAAGCTGGTAAATGCCCTATGGGTAGACAAACTTTCAACAAAGAGATCCATTGGGATGAGCCCTTATGAGCTAGTATATGGAATGGAGGCCAGATTTCCTTCATCTTTGGGCATCCCTACTATCAGACTGTTACAGGAAATTCAGGCTGAACCAAATGACATTCAAAGAAGAATTAATCAGACCATTCATCTTCAGCAAACTAGAGAGCAAGTTTATGACAAAGCTCAAATTTTGCAAGAGAAGCTCAAAAAGATGTTTGACAAGAGAGTTAAGGCTGAGGATTTCTACATTGGTGACAAAGTTCTAAGGTGGGATTCACGAAGAGAAGACAAGGGAAAACATGCCAAATTTGATTTTCTATGGAAAGGGCCATTCGTTATTTCTGTTGTTCAGGGAAATAACACATATTTTCTTAAATATGTAGAGGGCAGCACTGCTGAAGAAGGCCCTGTCAATGGCCGTATGCTGAAACATTACCATGGTCCCTTCTAAGGGATACGATGCAGCTCTGTATATACTTCTTGTACAGTAATATTTGTATATATCAGCACTTTGTTTTATTTTTCCGAATGTTGGAGGAGCAGCAGTAAATTTTGTGAAGACACAGCCAATGCAAGTATTCCAGTTTAAAAAAGCTCTGTCTCTGCACTAATCTCAACAAAACAGCAAGAGTAGCACTGACACATCACAGCAATTCATGCCAAAAAGAAGTTGTTTGTAGTCTTGCAGTCTTAAGTTTCATATCAACAGCTGTTTCTAGACCAAGGCTAAGGCAAACACATCAGTTTTGATCCATGTTCTGAGACTGTTTCAAAGGCACAATGCTCAAGCAACATTCCACATAATAGCAAGCATGCAGAAGAAAGCAGGCAGTGCTATGCATTTCACAATATTTCAGTTGAGGAGAAGGTTGTTCATATTACAAAGTTTCAATTATCTAACAGCCAGCATAAAGAAGTTTTTCAATCTACAACAACAACAGAAGATCAGGCATTCTGACCTACTGTTCTTGGCTTTTCACAAGGAAAAGCCATCCCCAAGTGGAGCCACTATTAGCCTCCTATTGCAACAGGTGTTCATATTTCATGATTGACATTTTTACATGCCAAATATGTCATCTTTCATGATGCAAGGTTCCATATTTCCAAAAGAGGTCAAAGAAAAGGCCATGAAAGTGTGCCAGTCCAAGTGCCACTGCTGAATTCCAATTTTGATGACTTAACCATTTTTGAAGAATGTTCTATAAGAGGGAGGGCCAAACAGTTTAATCTTGGCCTCCTTAGGTTTCAATTTCTTGTTTTAGAATATAGAGAATGATATCTGTCCAAACAACTTAATCTTGGCAGATCTGTAGATAGGTAGAGAATCAAAGGAGCCCAACTGCTTAATCTGGGCCCTTGGCAGAAATAAGTGTAGATTTAGATAGGAGGGCAGTCAAAAAGAAAAAAAAGGATAATCAGGGTTTGCAAGTCTAAGTGCACCCACCCAAAAGAAGAAAAAATGTTAGGAAGGTAGGCTGGGTAGGTAGCTGTGTGGTTGCAGAATCATGGCTTGTGATCCATTTCATGTTGTCAAATGTCATATTTATTCAGATCACAAGTTGGATGCAGTTTTCATCTGGAGGAGCTCAAGCTGGACATCACTAACTCCCCTTTCTTCTTATTCCCTAAGTCACTTACTAACTTCCCCAAAGAGGTCAAGATCTGCTTGATTCCTCTTAATTTCATCATTTTCCATATCAGTTGCCTTGGTGAAGACCTGCTTCACTCAAGGATTGTTCATTCCTCCTCTATAAGTCATTTTTCCCCTTAAAAATAGCCTAAGATTCACATACTTAGGGCTTTCTCGTCACCTACATATTAACTACTAATTCTATTATCTAGCTCCCTATCTATTTCCCCTTCCCCCACTAAAAATTATGTATAAAAATCCCAAAAATATAATAATACCCCCTCCCTGGCACTATAGCCCTATTCTTAAAGTCTGGGAAATAGCAGTCTGTCTGGGGCTGTTATTAGCCCATCCGTGTCCTTACAGGGGTTAGTCTGACACCTGGTCATGCTAACAACCTTTCCCCCTAGCCCTAACCCTACAAACCCCACTTCTTCGCCTTTACCCTAAAGTCTTGCCCACAAAATACTTAACCCGCTCGCTAATAAACCCCCAAAACCCGCAAAAACCATAGTTTGAACCCCCGCCGCACTATATTAAGATTTGAATATTCACGCGGGCCCAAGCTTTAACCCTCTGCTGCCTCATCCATTCCGCCAGCCGTCCGATCTGATGCGCCCGAGATCAACGGTGGGCGGGCCTTCCCATTCCCCAACCCGCCGATGGTTAGCGTCCGGGAGATGGGCGGTTTTTCCGCCGTACTCCTGCCACGCGTCAGCCTCTCGGCCATGGTAGAGCCCCTCCTCCGATACCGCCGTCTGCCCAAAGGCAGTGCGTCCAAAACCGAAAACCGCTTCTGCCCTCCTGCGTCAGCACTAAGTCACCTGCTGATGTCATCTGCCTGCGTCGGCCTCCTGCCACCGTACTGCCAACTCACCCTGCCACCGTGTCACTGCCACGTCACCCGCCGTACATGCTGACGTCACCCTACTGACGTCATCATGCTGACACAATCCACCGTATTGGGTCCCACCCGCTGACGTCATGCTGACGTCATGATGACGTCATCAGCAAAAAAGGCGCGAAGGCGAAAATCGTGCTTAGGAAGCCCAGATTCAAATTCTGAGGCAGTTTTTCATGCGCGATTAGCGCCTAATCGCGCATGGCTACGGGAAATGGGCCAAAATGGAAAGACCCTCATCGCGCAGCCCCCAGCAAGCTCGAAAGGCGCAGAATGACCCATTTTTCTTTGCGAGGCATTCAGAAAGGAGCAAAAAATAGTTCTAAAGGAAACAGAGGGCCGAACAACGGCCATTAAATATTGATTTGACAATTTCAGTACCACAACACATCGAAGAAGTGGCAAAGAGTATCAGTTGAATATTTTTAAAGGAAATCTGCAGTTCCCAAAGCAGGTTAACATTGAATGGCCTCCAACAAAATCAAATAGAGCGGTGTAAGCCCATTAAAGCTCTCAAATCACAGTTAAAGCATTTAAGGCCACCGAACAGCAATGGACCAGAGACCCATGCACAGTTATTGCAGAAACACTACACCAAGCCACCGAGGACAACGCATTAACTCAGTTTTGATACGGCTGCCCTCAGCGCAGCTCAAAGATATTTTCTTGCATTTATTGCTAGATAGGATTAGGTTAAAGTGATCATTTTTCTTTAGGACCTGTTTAGGTCAAGCTATAATAGGCAAGTTTTGATATTTTTCCCTATATATACCACCCTCTGTATTGTTTTAAGGGTTGGTCGGTTGATAATCTTCATTAGAGACTCGCACTGGATATCTGAGATGTTTTACTTAATCAAAGATTGCTGAAAAGCTTTGGAGGAATGACTGTCTGCCCTGTGTCTAATGGTCTGAAGAATTGAATGTGGAATTCTTGTGCTGCAGTATGAATCAATAAGTGTTTCTTACCTCTGTTATTCCAATTTCACATATGCTTAAGTTACAGAACAAAGGATTGGTTTAGAATTTGCTTAGCCACACTCTATGCTCAGTTTCTGTGGCTTATTAATGTTTTCCTCTTGATTTAGGCATAAATATGAATTCCTTTATGGCTCATGTTTGATCTATTTCACATATGAATGACTGTTATCTAGGAATTCTTAACTGCTCCTAGATAGGGCTCATTTATCTCCTTTCTGCTAACCTGACTGAGAGATTCTTAATTTCCTCTCATTCCTTAGCCTTTAATCCATCTTTTTACCTTGAATGATTGTTTCATATGCAACTAGCTTGCTCCATATTCTTTCTTGTGACCAAGAAAATGCACCAGCAGTCCTACTCCTTGACTCCACGCCCAATGGTTCTAAAACTTTCGTGCTACCCCTGCCTCTCCTTCCCAGCAAAAAATCAAAACCAAACCCCTTGAACTCAATAACTAGCCTAAAAACATTATCAACAAAGCTAAATCAGAAAGAGAGAGCCCTCTCTGATTGCAGGTGGGCTAGAACCTGCAGTCCAAAGATTGGTCTGTGGTTACCTCGACCATATCCTTTTGATGCTGACCAAAAGGAAAACCTGAGTGATAACACCGCTCACCTACACTCGTCATTATCGTTGGTCCCTTTTCCAAATGGGGCATTGATTATATGACATGTAATCCTCGTTCAGCTGGGGGGCATGGCTATATTATCATCATTGTCGATTATTTCACCAAATGGGCCGAAGTAATCCCTACATATTCTACAGATGGTAAGACGGCAGCTCAATTTCATTTTAACCATGTTATTTCCACGTTGGCCTACCCTAAGGCATTGTCACAGACCATGGCTCCCATTTTAGAGATTACATGATGGAAAAACTAACATCTTCATTGGCCTTGCACCATGATGGCTCAACCCCATATTACCCTTAGGCCAACGGCCAAGTCGAAGTTGTGAAGAAGGTTTTGGTCACCATGCTTTAGCGTACTACTGGGATCCACAATTCATATTGGCATCTCATGCTATTTTAAGCTTTGTGGGCTTACCGAACTTCAACCAAAGACGTAATTGGTTTCACACCATTCCAGTTGGTCTACAGTTTGGAAGAAACATTGCCGATTGATTGCGAGATTGCTTCACTCAAGATAGTTGTTGAACCCCTCCCCTAAATGTCACCTCAAGAGGAATGCCTCTTATATTTAGAACGATGGGACGAGACTCGTCGTCTCACTGGTTTGGTCATTGAAGCACAAAATAAATGGGACAAATCCCATCTCGATCATTTGGTCTCCCCTCACGCTTTCTCTGAGGGTGATTTTGTCCTACTGTATGGCCAAGCTAAGGATAAGCTGGAGGCAGGTAAGTTCGAACCTATGTGGCATGGGCCCTATATTGTAAAACACATTTTGTATAAGGGAGCCTATTATTATAGACATATTTGGGCACTGCAACCCCAATCACATATGTCCATAAACTAAGGGCTTCTAAGTCCCTAAAAGTGTTGGTTCATACCCTAAAGGAGCAAGGTCAGCTGATTACATCATCTCCCAGAAGTTCTCCCTGAAAAACTACTCAGAACTGGTCAAAAATGGACCATACAGACTGCTCAGTGCTAAGGGTGCGATGCATCTCACCTGTCACATGCAAAAAGTGCGATGCATACTCGAAAGCCCTTCTGTAGGGTGCGATGAGCGAGAGCAGACAAATGGAAGAAGCCATTTGCTAGGTGGAGACCCTAAGAATCTTCTAGAAGCTGCTCATTTGACACTTGCCTCTTTGAATTCGCCCAGGGATGAGGAATATATCATGAAATCTCCAAGTGGAACCAAGAACTATCAGAGAGATGACACTAATCAAAATCCCAGAAGCTGACTCACCCCCCTGCAAACATCTATATATGGATCCCTCATCCTAGAGATCCAGAGGCTGGAATCTTGTATTTTTTAAGGAAGTGCTATTGGTTTCTTTGTGCAACATTGTATTTTTGGGTGATCTAAGATTTTCATGAGGTTAAGAGGGCTTTCATGCTGGGAGGATGGCACTGGGTCAGACCAATGGGTTGTAATCCTCTCTTCTACTACTTCTATCAATAAAGCTATTTGATTTTTCCTCCATATTCTTGTATATCTCTAAATCTTGTATTGATAAATGCATTTGTATGGTTAATATACATCTGATCCTATATTTTTTATGGTTATAGATCTCTATGCTTTGATGGTATTATTCTTCTTTGACTCTATAGGTGCTCTTTGAAGCAGGACAAGTAAGGAAGGAGTGGCAAATTTCTGTCAAAGGGGAAAGGAAACAAGCAAGGAGCCAAGCAAAAGACTGAGGTTGGTACTCTCTGCTTCTTTCTGATCTATCTCTCATAAAGGAAAACACAAGTGACTTTATTTTGTTGGTTTCTAAGATAACTACCCATCTTAGTGGGACTAGCAACTCTGAATGGACACTAGTTTTCCCGATAACACCTATGAGATTATTGATTATGAAGGAAATCCTCTTGATAAGCCCTAAAATAGGATTTACCTCAAAATGTACTATGCTTAGGTAATCTTGCATGGTTACTTATGTACATTAGTGTGTGATTCATTTTTCTACAACGTTTTTGTGTGTGATAGTCTTCAAATAGCTTTCCTGTTTACTATGCTTTTCTTGTTTTGCAGATGTCTACAACTCCACAAGTTGGTTTCACCGATGGTGCTTGCCGTAGCACCTAGAACCTATCATCTATGACATGGGCTATCTATGACCTTAACGATGAGTTGATTGACCTTCAAGGTATCTTCCTATGTCATACAACCAACAACATTGTTGAATACAGTGTGGTCATTGAACTATTATCAAAAGCCATCGCTCTGGGCATCAGGGAATTGGTTGTCAACCTGGATTCACAGATTGTTGTCCTTCAACTCAATGGGAAATATTCCGTCAAGAACCCTCAAATATTATGAATGTATCTCTGTATTTGTCTATTGGAAAGGAATTTTGATTATATTACATATCATCATATTTCTAGATCCATGAATACATTGACAGATGCATTAGCTAATTACGTGTTCGATAGACATTTACGAAACATGTAAAAAGATAAGACAAAACATTTGTACCATAATAGATAGGAAAATACAACACACACACACACACACACACAAATATATATATATGTGTGTGTGTGTGTGTGAGAATGTTTGATACATCATGTTATCACTGACAAAATTTCAATGTCAAATGTCTTACATTTGTTTGATGGTAAAACACATAAATCATTTTTAGCAGTTTCGCAGCGCAACATCTTTTAGGTGATTTCGCAGCGCGCTGCGAAACCCCTGTAGCAGCCTGTTTCAGCTGAAGAAACTCTGTTTTCTGCTTTTACTAGTCAATTTCTAAAAGCTTTCCTCAGTAGCTGAGAACTTAATTTGGCAAACTGAAAGAGGCTTTTCTTCCTAACATGCTGCACTAAAAAAACCTCTTTCAGTTTCTTCAAATTCGTTCTGAGGTGGGAGGAATTTATGGTTAAACTTGCGCTACGAAACTGCAGAAAGTCAAGCTTTGTCTACTGGTTTTAGTAGTGTTTTTCAAAATCAGTTTCTGGTCACATGAAAGGCTATCTTGGAATTCTGAAGGAGGTTTCTCTTCATAACATGTCCAGATACAATAACCTATCTCACCTTATTCGTATGTGTTTTCAGTTGGGAGATAAGAAGCTTTCATTGAGACCCTAATTTCAGAAAACGGATTTTTCCTTGTTTGCCACGTGTTTTTCAAGGACAGTTTCTGGACAGCTGGAAAAATATTTTAAAAAACAAGGAGAGGTTTTTGTTCTAGACGTCATGGGCTACAAAAACCTCCTCCAGTTTCATAAAATGTGTCATGGATGAAGAGATAAAGGCTCTGCAATTTTCAAGGATCTAACCCTAAAAACAGGGAAACATGTTCCCTAATTTCTAGGGTTTCTCATCAGCAGTTGGATGACCACGTGGGAGGCTTCATCAAATTCGACCTCATGGAGTATTAGGTGTCAAAGAATGCTTTAAATGTTTAGATAAGTTTGTTGTAATCATAATAAGGAGTTACACTCCTAGTTGTATTAGGTCTCTAGGACTACTAGTTAGGTGTCAAATACATTTAATGGTTTGTTTTATGGTTAGAATAGGTGTCACTGATGGAAAATTCGAATTCTCTTGAGGAGGGATGATGGAATCCTAATTTTAAATGCTTTATATAGAGCAAGAGGTCGAATTAGCAAGGGGTTGGAGACTTTTTGGCTCAATTGTTGCTCTATGTGCAGACTGTGTATATTTTTAACCTAATGCAGAATTTCTACTTAGACAACTCAAGATTCATGAAGAGTTCTTGTATGTTCTTGTTTTGAT
Organism: Pinus tabuliformis; assembly: GCA_031772625.1. Lineage (NCBI taxonomy): Eukaryota > Viridiplantae > Streptophyta > Pinopsida > Pinales > Pinaceae > Pinus > Pinus tabuliformis. The sequence goes on from CM062815.1 coordinate 1,027,630,012, forward strand.
GACATCTTCCAATAATTACATTGCAGTGAGGTTTACTTATGATACTCAGAATTCATCAATGATGCTCTGACTTCCTTCATAGATAAACTAACTGTGTTTCACTGTTTTATATTTGCATTTCTGCACTTGAACTCTATAATGCCTTGACTTCCATGCTAGGTAGAATGTTTTGGCTTCACTACTCAGGATTCAAAGAGGGTTTTTAATGTCCTATTGTCTCATGGCTTTCCTCTTTCACTTACTTGCAGTGGTATGAATACATGTTACTTAGAATTCATCAATGATGCTCTAACTTCCTTCATGTATTTATAAACTGTGTTTCCTTGCATTGTATCTTTGTTTTGTTGATGTATAAAAACTCTCTATGCCCTGACTTCATGTTAAGATGATCTTGCTGTGGTACTAAACATACTTTGACTCCATAGCCCAATGGTAGCCAACCTTCATCTTTCAACCTATAAACATATACAATCACAAACCATAGAGTTAGCCATCTATCTTATTCTTTAATCAAAATCTTTAACCCTTTGAGAGAGCCCTCTCAGGCTGAGGAGGCTAAGCCTCAGCCAAAATTTTGGTTTGAAATAGTTACTCAAAGTCTTCCTGATCAGCAGCCTATCAGGGGCATGATTTTGTGATAACATTTTGGTGCGTCTGCCGGGAGCCTGAAGTCTATGCATTCCCGAAATCAATGGTTGAACTTCTGAAGGTAGCAGGAGCTCAGACATCTTTGAGACTGCAAAACTACCTTGGCGACTCCACACATCAAATAAGAAATTAGAAGGTGACTCCACTGCTAGAAGATCAGTAGCTTGATGAAGTTACAAGATGAGTTCCACTGCAAGAATGAATGCCAAGTATGCTCCTATGAATCGGTCTCATATCCCTGGTTTTCCAAATCCTATGCCAAAGGTTGATTGGTTAGAGGATCTTCCGATATTCAAAGATGAAAAGAAAGACAATGCTGCTCTTCATTTGGTTAGGTTTCATATGCATGTACGCAGTCTTAAGGTTCACTTTCCTGAGGATTGTCTCATGAGGATGTTTATGGCCACTTTAGAAGGAAAAGCATGGTCTTGGTATAAAAGTTTGGAAAATGGTTCATTATCTTCTCTTGCTGATTTCCATAATGTGTTCTATGACATGTATAAAGAGTGTCATCCTTCCTTATTGTTGCTCAAAGATTGTTGTAGACATTCTTTAAATCTCATTCAGTACTTAGAGGATTGTTATGATGATGATGAGTTTATGGATGAAGAAATTTTAGAGGCTCTTCATAACAATGCATTTCAGCACCAAGAAGAAAGTACAACATCTCATGAAATGCAGCATGAAGATCATCAGGGTTTACTTATGAAAACCATGTTCAATCTTCTGATATTGATGTAGAGATGCAGCAGACTTGTCAGTCTTCGGATCATTATCAAAATGAACATGATTACAAACACCAAGAAGAAATGTTGGAAGAAATTTTTTATGACCCTCAGGCAGAGGAAAAGATTGTTCATTTTTGTAATTTCTTGCAGCAGCTTACACCAAAGAATGATGATAATAATGAAGAAAATTCCATTGTTTGTTGGAATGATTCAGAAAAGCAGTTGGATAGCTTGTCAAATAGAAAATTGGATAGCACATCAAAGGGGTTTTGTGTGGCTAAGGATCAGTTGTCTAAAGAGATAGAATGTTATGATGATTATCAAACTAACCATGTGTTTTTTGACCCTATAGCTGACTACATGGAAAAGATTTACTGTTCAGGCTTCCAATTATATGTTCATCTTGAAGAACAGTTGCACCTCATGCTTCCTTGGTTATTTCAGTATCTGGTTTATTTATGCTTCAAGCACAGTAAGGAGATCCAAGTTTCAGATCAGATTGATGATTGGCTTCATTGGAAGTTTCATGTTCCTTGAGCTACAATTGGAGAATGCAGCTGATAGGGTAGGTAGGTAGGAAAGTGAAAATAAGCTCAAGGTTGACTGAGCATTTTTTCAGTAGTGGTAGATTTCTCTTTCCCACAATCATCATCAAGCTTAAGCCCGAGGTGAAGGCTCAAGAAGCTGAAAGAAGATGTTTGTCAAATAAATTTTACAAGGCACTGGAACTGCAGGTTCTTAGTGTACCACAAGGGCACACTATCCCAAGTGGAGCCACTGTTATCACTGACAAAATTTCAATGTCAAATGTCTTACATTTGTTTTATGGTAAAACACATAAATCATTTTTAGCAGTTTCGCAGCGCAACATCTTTTAGGTGATTTCGCAGCGCGCTGCGAAACCCCTGTAGCAGCCTGTTTCAGCTGAAGAAACTCTGTTTTCTGCTTTTACTAGTCAATTTCTAAAAGCTTTCCTGAGCAGATGAGAACTTAAGTTGGCAAACTGAAAGAGGCTTTTCTTCCTAACATGCTGCACTACAAAAACCTCTTTCAGTTTCTTCAAATTCGTTCTGAGGTGGGAGGAATTTATGGTTAAACTTGCGCTACGAAACTGCAGAAAGTCAAGCTTTGTCTACTGGTTTTAGTAGTGTTTTTCAAAATCAGTTTCTGGTCACATGAAAGGCTATCTTGGAATTCTGAAGGAGGTTTCTCTTCATAACATGTCCAGATACAATAACCTATCTCACTTTATTCGTATGTGTTTTCAGTTGGGAGATAAGAAGCTTTCATTGAGACCCTAATTTCAGAAAACGGATTTTTCCCTGTTTGCCACGTGTTTTTCAAGGACAGGTTCTGGACAGCTGGAGAAATATTTTAAAAAAACAGGAGAGGTTTTTGTTCTAGACATCATGGGCTACAAAAACCTCCTTCAGTTTCATAAAATGTGTCATGGATGAAGAGATAAAGGCTCTGCAATTTTCAAGGATCTAACCCTAAAAACAGGGAAACATGTTCCCTAATTTCTAGGGTTTCTCATCAGCAGTTGGATGACCACGTGGGAGGCTTCATCAAATTCGACCTCATGGAGTATTAGGTGTCAAAGAATGCTTTAAATGTTTAAGATAAGTTTTTTGTAATCATAATAAGGAGTTACACTCCTAGTTGTATTAGGTCTCTAGGACTACTAGTTAGGTGTCAAATACATTTAATGGTTTGTTTTATGGTTAGAATAGGTGTCACTGATGGAAAATTCGAATTCTCTTGAGGAGGGATGATGGAATCCTAATTTTAAATGCTTTATATAGAGCAAGAGGTCGAATTAGCAAGGGGTTGGAGACTTTTTGGCTCAATTGCTGCTCTATGTGCAGACTGTGTATATTTTTAACCTAATGCAGAATTTCTACTTAGACAACTCAAGATTCATGAAGAGTTCTTGTATGTTCTTGTTTTGATGACATCTTCCAATACTTACATTGCAGTGAGGTTTACTTATGATACTCAGAATTCATCAATGATGCTCTGACTTCCTTCATAGATAAACTAACTGTGTTTCACTGTTTTATATTTGCATTTCTGCACTTGAACTCTATAATGCCTTGACTTCCATGCTAGGTAGAATGTTTTGGCTTCACTACTCAGGATTCAAAGAGGGTTTTTAATGTCCTATTGTCTCATGGCTTTCCTCTTTCACTTACTTGCAGTGGTATGAATACATGTTACTTAGAATTCATCAATGATGCTCTAACTTCCTTCATGTATTTATAAACTGTGTTTCCTTGCATTGTATCTTTGTTTTGTTGATGTATAAAAACTCTCTATGCCCTGACTTCATGTTAAGCTGATCTTGCTGTGGTACTGAACATACTTTGACTCCATAGCCCAATGGTAGCCAACCTTCATCTTTCAACCTATAAACATATACAATCACAAACCATAGAGTTAGCCATCTATCTTATTCTTTAATCAAAATCTTTAACCCTTTGAGAGAGCCCTCTCAGGCTGAGGAGGCTAAGCCTCAGCCAAAAGTTTGGTTTGAAATAGTTACTCAAAGTCTTCCTGATCAGCAGCCTATCAGGGGCATGATTTTGTGATAACACATCAGAACCCCAAAAAGTAATATGTGTCTATAATAACATCAACAAATCGCAGGCCTCATACATTCGTGGCACACATGGTTCAAAATATATGTAAGTGCTAGACCTAGGAACTACTCAGCATGGTGGTCGTGGTAGCATGAGATAGCTTGTACTACACGACTCAGCAGTCAGTGGATCCGATCTGAGACTCCCACTGTATGCCTCTAGTATTGACAGGGCATGTCTCCTATCCAATCGTACTCTAGAATACCATGACTTAACCCATCAAGGTTCCTCTTGATCTCCTCCTCGTTGTCACTCCATTCCTGATAAGGCGCGACAACATTGATAGGGCGAGGGATGCCCCTAGATATCGGGGACATCTCAGTCGGTTGCTCTAGTCCAACATCTGCATAAACAAGACAAATGTTATAAGCACACATATACCAAAAATAGTAAAATATCAAAATTAAAAACTTTTATTTTTTACCTTCATCATCGAAGTCCTCTTCATCTGGTAAGGGCATATATATATCTCCATAGAAATCAATGCAACTGTATGGCTAGTCCTCCACGATGATCTTATGTCATTGTAGCCATGAGAAGAATGTAGGTCGGTATGACATATGTTGAACCCTAGTGATCTTCGGCATCAAACGACTCTAGTAGGCCATCCATGGATTGCGTGGCACAAGAGGATCAACCTCAGTCAACCGATAATGGAACAATGGCACTCATTCCAGGAAAAAGGTCACAAGTATTGATCTCAAGCCAAATTGCTTCAGATTCCCCGCCTTGGCCTTGGACAACTGGTGCTTGATGTTCATCTTCATGGCCTCTACCCAATTGAAGATCGTAGGAGCTATGCAGTCAATAGAATAATGGAACTAATCTCATGTTCAGCCTGGGGCCCCACTACTTTGTTGATAGTCAATAGGATCACCCTCAGTGTCAAATCCCACACACTGGAAATCTCTATCTTCCCACTCTTGGATTTCAGGGCCTCAGGGTAGTGTTCGGCAAGCAGGGAAGATATGCTTGCCCCGACTAGACATGACCCATACAAGTTCACTGGCTCACCTCTGCGAGATAGTATAGTGATGAAGTAGATATCTGAAGTTGTCAACTCTAGCTCTTGGTCCCTAATGACAAAAAACTCATTATTAATGTCCCAAAGGATTATCAAGTATCGAAGAAACTCGGGTTGGGCCTGCATCCCTGGTGTAAGGAATAATTTGAGGAGCCCACAAGCCCTCAAATCCTCCAGGAATTTTGGATCATACAGTGCTTGGGTGTCAACATATTCATGTTCTCTTTCCTTCCAATCCACCATTTTCGACGATTTCTCTCCTACAAAATCCATTAATTTAAGTCAATAATAATCATTGGCATATAAAATTCAAGTTGAAACGATCAGTTCTTGAGAAAAATGGTTTTTTCCCTATCCACGATGCTGACATGCCTGTTTTAAAAACATTTGCACCAATCGGTGCGGATGGTCATCCAAATCACCCTTGGCTGATGTGATCTCGTGCCCAGAAATTGTGCCGACTAAGGGCGAAAAAAAATCTCAAAAAACTCCATAAAGATCCAAAAAAATGGCTAAAAAAAGAAATGAATAGCATGAAAATGGAGCTCAGGGCTTCGGCCAATTCCATGCAAATGATGGCTCGTCAATTGACCTCCTATATTGCCTGCAATCTACTCGAGAACAACTAGGGAAAAAGTGGGTAAAAAGTCTTCACTGCAAAGGTAAAATGGTAAATGGTAAAAATATATTTACTTTTCACCTTTTTATTCATTTTTTCATGAAAATATCAGGTTTTGTAAATATTTTATGACCTATTTTACCTCAATAACTCGATAATATGCTTTTCCTTACTTGTGCAGCAACAGGTGATGGATGTTCGACGATGGCAATGAGTCGCATTTCAACTCTTTTCTCGACTCGTTAAACACATATGAAAAGATTTCTGAGTATTTTTCCCTTTTTGACTCATTAAAGAGAATAAAAATAGGGGGTCTGCTTTCAACTCTTTTCTAACCCTTTAAAAGTGAAAATATGGTCAAGTCCTTATCGTTTCGAACTCGTTAATGGATCTGAAATGTCGTGTGCCCAATATAAATTTACCCCCTTTTCGGGCTAGGATGCACTATTTACGAAAAAGGTACCCCTTGACTAAAATGGTCAAGCAGTTCTCTCAAGTATTGTTCTCTACCTTTTTGGGCTCAAGAGACACAAATGTATGAAAAGGGACCATCTGGAGTTTTCTTTTACGTGTCCTTTTCAAACTCTCTAAACGTGAAAAATATACCAAGTTACACCTTTGTCAGACTCGTCAAACTATTAAACGACATCGGATTTGTCACCATGACGAACATGAGCTTATTCTTCCTAGGGCTTGATCCTGGAGGACCTCTATAGTGAACTCCGCATGCTTTGCCTTCATAAAGAAACTCCCATTATGTCCCTCTTCATGAGTAGATCATTTCCCTTTTGCACCATTTCCCCTAAAACTTATGTTTTTCCCAGTTTACAAGACTGGCGCTAATGTCCTTTGTCTCCCCCAGACTGATGTGTAGAGATTAGCACTACTCCTCGTGTCAATCAAAGTGACTAAGCTGTGTTCCAGTTGCATCGGTCCTATTATGGAAAGTTTTTTAAATTAGAGCTGAAGCTTCTAGCTCTAGAAGCTCCGTAATGGAAGTCTGGTAAATGGTTTGGCCAGATGGCATCGAGGATGACAGTTTGGGATCCTTGCCCCTATAATGATGGAAATACCTCAAGGGATAAGTCCTTCTCCCATAAGAATATGATCCATCTCCCATCCATATTTCCTATATAAACCTCCCTTCTTCCCAAGCACAAACTAGTGTGAGAATCAGTAGTTACAGTTTTGGTTGAGTGTGAGTATACTATTTTGGATTAGATAACAAATTTACTGCTAGTTGTAGCCATCTAGTTGTGTGAGGGAGAAGTGTGTTTGGTTTGGAGTGAAGCCTAAAGGGAAGAGCCTTTAAATTATTGTTGTTTGAAGCCATCATGGAATGCTAGTAGAAGTGTGTGGGAACCTGGTCTTGTCAGAGGAAGACTGTGACATCAAGATGAATGGTTGTAATCTCTCTTTGATATTAATATATGCAACTATCGATTGGTTTCCTACACGTTTTGTAATATTACATATCCATGTCTTAATGCTTCTTGACTTGTTAAGTAGGTTGAATTGAAATTTGTCTATTATTATGCTTGTGTGTTGTTTTTGTTCACTTGTTTCAAGAACTCGAAGAAGAAAGCGAGAGATTGCTGGAGTGAGCAAGCAAGGACATCATCAAGAAGGGTAAGTGACCTAGAGGTAGGCCCTCTTGATTGATTCTAACTTAAGGAAATATTCCATAGAATGTATCTATTGTGGCTAGACCCATTATCTAGCTAGAGGAATTCATTTGTGTCCACACTTATAATTTTACTTCACCACAGGGCCTACCACTACACTTGTGGGATGAGGCATGCAAGACAACAGTTTATGTTCAAAACCATATCCCACATCTGATACTTAAGATGAAGATACCAAAGGATTCTTATTCCGGTAAGAGTCGAGATGTTGGTCACTATAGGATTTTTAGGTCATCAGTTTTTTGCCATGTGACCAAAGATGCACGGAAGAAGCTTGAGCCAACAACAGAGTTGGGGATCTTTGTGGGGTACACTTATAAACCCCACAACTATCGGGTGTACATGCCATCCAGTCAGATGACAGTGGTTCACAGGGATATTAGGTTCGATGAGGGGAAGGCCATGTGAGTATCCCTTGGGAGGGAGCTTGAGATACATGCGAATGAGGAGCTTTTAGCTCCTAATGTTGAGGGGCCTCATATTGATGTGGAGCAACCACATGTAGAGGTTCAGAGAGTGGATATATCCACTCAGGTAGAGTCTTCTAGAGAGGAAAGAAAGTGCACTAGATAGGCTGATAGATTGTTGGATGATGCACGAGAGAATGTGGGATCACCCTCTTCTTAGCATAGATAGAGGAGGTCACCAGAGAGGTACATTGGATACATTGCCATGGGTGTATGTGTTGTGAAAGAGCCATCTTCCTTTCAGGAAGAAGTGCATCAACTAGTTTGGATTGATGTGATGGTGGAGGAGTATGACTCCATAGTTTGAAACAGTGTTTGGGATGTGGTCCCGAGACTAGAGGACAGTCAGTTGTGAGGTCTCATTGGCTTTACAAGGTAAAGCAAGCTGAAAATGGCAGTGTGGAGAAGCATAAGGCCAGATTTGTGGCCCGTGACTTTTCACAGGTAGAGGGGATTTACTATGATGAGACCTTTGCTCCTATTGCAAGGTACTTGTCAATAAAATCTATATTAGCACTATCATCACAGATGGGTTGGAAGATCCATTAGATGGATGTGAAGACTGCCTTCCTCAATGGCATGATTGAGGAAGATGTGTACATAGAGAAACCTGAAGGTTTTCAAACCTTGGACCATGAGTCTCATGTGTGCTAACTCAAGAGAGTGTTGTATGTGTTGAAGAAATCATAGCATGCTTAGATAGCTACTTCCCTAGGTTGGGCTTCAGGAACAGTGAAGCGGATGTGAACCTGTATCACATAGTGGTGGAAGACAATTTATTAATTATTGTACTTTATGTATATGATATTATACTGACAAGTGATGAGAATCTCATCAAGTCTTGTAGGGAGGACCTTACAAGAGAGTTTGAGATGAAAGACATGGGGCTCACGCATTACTTTATTGGCATGGAGGTATGGCAGGGAGATTGGGATTTGTTTGTATCTCATGGAAGTATGTCAATGAGATACTCAAGAGATTCCACATGGACGGTAGTAAACCCATGGAGACTCCTCTAGCTGGTAATTGGAGGATGGAGGATGCTACTTTAGCGAAAGTGGTGGAAGCTACTATTTATAGGTATCTTGTGGGTTCACTCATGTACTTGGTGAAAACACGACTGGATATGTGCTATGTAGTTAACTAGCTTAGTAAAGCGATGGTTAGGCCTACCAAGCTATATTGGAAGGTGGCAAAGAATGTATTGAGATACCTCGTAGGCACTACTCAATTTGGGTTATGGTACAGACAGATAAAGGGAGTGAAGCTTCAAGGCTTCACTGATGTAGATTGGGTAGGGATTCCATCTGACAAGAAGAGCACACCAAGAGGGATCTTTATTATTGGGTCAAAGACAATTTCTTGATACAGCAGGAAACATAGATCAGTTGCACTCAGTTCAAAAAAGGAAGAGTACATGGCTGCAAGTTAGGCAGCATGTGAGGATATCTTGATGAGGAAGATATTGGTTGGGTTGTTTGTTTAGCAGATGGATCTGACAGTGATTTATTGTGATAGTCAGAGTTGTATCAAACTCTCTAAAAATCCAATCTTTCATGATCGGTCCAAGCATATTGATATCCGGTATCATCATCTTAGAGATTGTCTATTGAGGTGGGTCATGTTGTTAGATTACATTCCTACAGAGGAGCAAGATGCTGACATCTTGTCAAAGGCATTGTCAAGATGTAAATTCAAGTTTCACAGAGACAAGATCGACGTAGTTGATAAACCCTTTCTTGTTGAGAGGGAGTGTTGAGAAATGGCAACAAGAAATTCCAGTTTAATTTGTCCTTGAATTAAATTGTGAATTAAATTCGAATTCTATTCTCATAGCAATTTAAATAGTTAAATCAAGTTTATTAAACTTACTTAACCTAGGAAATTCGAGTTGGAAGTTTTTTGGAAGTCATGTATATGTTCTCCCTACTTTGTAGGAGTCCAATATGAGCTAATTGTGAGTTGTAAAATAGAAGACTCAATTTCATGAGTCAGTTCAGTTAAATTAGTTCTCAAACTAATTGAGAGAACTAATAGTGAGTTAACAGTCAGTGGTGACACTAATGAACTCCGCCATTGCTACTCTAGTTAACTGAATATTTACTCATCAGAAACTCATGCATGTCGATTCTGAGAAAGACCCAGTTGAGACTAGAGTGGATGGACAATGTACTATTTGTTTTATATTTTTCTGAGTTGCACTAGTAGTGCATACATTCAGGAACTGATCCTTGAGGGATTGCACTATTTTTAGAGACTTTATTTCCATTTAAATACAAGCTATCCTTCATAGTAATTACACATTGGAATAGAGACTTGGAGAGCTTGTGAAGAGGCTAAACTTTGGCCTTGAGCTTGCTTATGAGTTGGAGATTGAATTTGTTGAGTGCTAGGATTGTATTAGGGAGAAAAATCATTGTAATTTCATCTTGATTTTCCATATTAATACAAAACAAATAGTTATTTATTATTGTTTGCTCGATGTTTATGGGCTTCCACTGTAAAGTGTAGAAGTAGATTTTTGTCTCTTGCTATAGTAAATTTCTTTAGATTATGAATCTATAGGATTTTCTACACCACCTAATTGGCCATTGGGGTCATTTTGTGGTTTTTCCAAACCATATACATCAAGACTTGATATAGCCTTATTGTATAATTTTTATACTTGGAGAAACCAACAATGCAAACACCTGATACTACCTTTGGCACAACTCCAGTTTTCTTCCTCCATGAATAGGAGTTGTTCAACAAAAAATAATAAATGATAGACGTTTCTATGCATCAAATAAGCAAGGAAATCATATTTTGGGGCTACTATGCATTTTGACCATGATGTCTGAGATGCATAAAATATTTTACCCAATACATAGTTACATTGTTTCCCCACAATTTTCTCACTTTAAGCATCAAAATAAGGTGCAACTTCATTACAAGTATATTTGACATTTTAGAAAGCCTTGTGAAATGAATGAGCCTGGAAGTAGTTTATGTATATTTTCTATATTAATGGTTTCCCCTTTCTCTCTCTACAATTATGGCATAGTTCATTTTATGAGTTTCATTTGTATCTTCATAATTTTATGGTGATGACAATGAATGAGTACACCTATAACATTCCCATTGATAACTGATACCATCTATTCGGATACCATGATATTAGATCTATCTTTTCTTTGGTAACCACACTAAATCCAACATCCTTTGGAAACACATAGACAAGAATTATCACTTCTATGAACTCGCCTTAACACACTTCCTCTCTTCATGAGACTTCAAATTTGATATACCAATTCCTGAAAGAACTTTCACCTTACTATTTAGAATACAAGAAGATTTGATATATATTATAAAGGTGCATTCCATGATCCAAACCTTTTTCCTAGCCTTAGGATTTTTAAATCTAATCTCTCTAAATTCCTTGCAATAAGTAGCATGCTTCTCTGATGGAGCTCTAAGGGAAAACCATCATTGTTGCACATATTATCGATATTGATATAAGCTTCCTCGATGAATTTTGTATTCAATCTATCACTTCATTGGTGAGAGGTATGCTCTAAGGGATGAATTCCATTTCCATTAACCTCCATAATAGTTGATACATCACTAATAAAAATTGAGCCAATTTTCAACAACCCTTTGTCATTCTTGGAACGATGTTTCATCACTATAATGAAAAAAGGAGGTTTCACTAAACATGGAACATCATATAGTTGTATTATCGCCGTTTTTTAAATTATTCATAGTTACAATGCTTGTTATGCATCGATAAACTGACGAAAGGAAAATTTTCTGGTGTTGGCTTATTTGGGCCTGACTAGCCAAACAAATTCCGAAACTACCAGCCCTTTCGAAAATAGTCTGCGGGGCGCAGACTGAGGTCTCACCCGAGGTAGTATGGGAGGGTGCTGGAACCAGGTTTTTGCACCCTAGATGTTTGGATGAAGTCTGGAAAGTTCGTGAACCAGTCCTACGCGTTGCGCTACTCCACACAACTGCCTATTCAATGCAACTACCTTCGTGCAGCTGGGATGATGAGCGTGACTGTTCTTTACCCTTTACTGTGCTTATTAGTATTATAGATCTTGAATTAAATTGAGTGGGCCCAATGCTTTCCTTTATTATTCAACATAAATAGACATGCACATAATCATAAATTGTAAATAGATGCATAAACTGAAACAAAGCAGTATAGATGTGATATTTCAAAACAACTTATCTTTATTAATACTTTTTCCAGTTACATTCCACTTCCTACCCTATGAACAGAGTTGTAGGGGTCCACGCACACAGCTGCGGACTCTACCAAGCCTCTGTGCACATAGCTACAGAGCCTCTTCTACTACCACGACTCGGTCTACAGACTCAGAGTAACTATCATATTCAACAACCCATACACTTCAGATCCGAACCAAATCTTCCCAAAAAAATGACTTCTACACTTAGAGCCTTGCTCTATTTATACATTCCCATGGTCCGTGGACCATGGGTAGGCCGACTCACTTTCTATTATCTTACATTATTTTTGGGTGGACAACCCTTTGACTTGACTCATTACAACTCACGCTCCGTGCACTTCACGGAGCCTTTACAATACCATTACCCAAAATTGTGGGCTTTAAGCCCCAAAACCATTACGCGGGGGATCCACTGCCCAACAAGCCCCCAACATAAACATCGTGACTCATCTTGAGTCACTTGGCCAGTGCGGTGATCTTTGCGTGAAGTTCATCCAACAATATTTGTGCTTCGCAGACATCTGCCACACATTCCTCTTATGTCTGTTGTATTAATTGTGCGTGACTCTCTGATACATCATTGTTAGAGGCATCCTCTTTTCTTTTCGCATATGTAACCTGCATCTAGGCCAGCTTCCCCTCGATCATGGCGGTGATCGTGAACACTTCTTCGAGCCAAGTCTAGATGCGTGCTTTAAGCCCTGCTTCTTTCTGGCGTGTGAAGTCCACCTGTTCTTTCAGAGTCTGGGTCTCTCTCATCTTGGCTAATCATTGGGTAAGGGCAACCGTCTGTGTGGCCCACCGAACATTGTCATAGGCCTACTATAATTCCCGTGCTTCTATCTCTAACTGTTGTAGCGTTGGGTCCTCCTATAATGAAGTGAGGGTGATGAGTGACTGATCCAACAATCCTTTGCAGTCTTGTACAACGTGCTATATCTCTTTCAACCCCAATTGGATGGCACGGTGACACTTCTCTCTGACTTCTGGGGCTGTAGATGACTGGGCCTTCATTCACAGCTCCGCGATCTGTAGGTTCAGCTCCAACTAAACCTTTGCGGCCTCCTCTTGGGTCATGCAGACTCTAGCTTTTAGTTGATGAATCTTTTCCATGGTGGGGAGTGTCACCATCACAACCAACTCCATATGCTACTACAGGCCTCCTCCACTACTTGTTCTAATCCCTAGTTTTGGGTGAACTAGTTGTCATGCTATAGGTTGAGCTGTTCTAAGTTTACCTTCTGCTCACTCAAGACTTGGAGAGCGCGGCCCTCCCTAGCATGAAGCTCACTAGTTACCCCATCCTGCAGCTGGTAGAGGGTTTCTCTAGGAAGGGTGGCCAAATTCAATCCCCAGCCCCTCATGTCACCTTCGGCTTCTGCGAAGACGGCACCTTCTGGTAACACCAAGGTGTTCATTGTGCGTGCGTGCACCATCTGCTCAGCTTCGGCTATATCTTCCGCAAGGTGCGGTGTCATCACTCCTGGGGGTCGCACCTATAATGCCTACAACTACTCTCTGAGTGCCCCCAACACAGTTGTCTGCTCCATCATCAACTCTTCTAGAGCATCCTTAGTGACATCACGAACTGGTTTGCTACTGTCAACAAGGTCTCCCTCCACAATCTTCATTGTCTTTGTCTTTTTGCGTGCGGGTGGCTACTCCTGGTCGCGTAGCCTCTTGAGTTGGGTCACTTTTGTTGTAAGGTTCCTGCATTCCTATGTCTCTACCTCCCCTTGTATGTCCTGCTCTGTGGACATTTCCTGACCTTCCTTGGTCTCCTCAGTGGGCGCAGTTGTGGTTTGTACCATCTGCTCTATTATTGTTGCCTCAGCCGCCTTCCGCTACGTGGTTGCTTCCTACTCCTGGTGCTTTCTCTCCACCAGCGTCGTGATGCGTAGCTTCGTCTCCCTCTTTGCTATAGAAATTTTTGTGCCTTACAGCTATAAGCATGAAATGTCCATAATCCAAGGGATCCAAAGTCCCTAAAGATGTTGTTACAGCTCCTAAAGGAACAAGGTCAACCAATGACAACTTCTCCCAGAAGTTCTCCACCAAAAACCACTCAGAACTAGTCAAATCAGGATCAATTCAGAAGCTCCACTGGCTGTCTGCGTTGCAAAGCACCCAAATACACTGGCTAGGTGCGTTGCAACGCACTTGAATGCACTACCCAGGTGCGTTGAGCGGGAAATGACAAGTGGCAAAGTCATTCAACGAGGTGGAAAGACCATGGAAGCTTCCAAAATCTTCTCCAATGACACTTGCCTCACTGAATTCGACCAAGTGATGAGTAAGAGGCTCTCAGCCTCCAAGTGGAAGCAAGAACTGACAGAGAGAAGCCACAAGTCAAAACATAAGCTGACTCATCCTCTCTACTTACATCTATATATGGATCCCTCATCCCAGAGATCCAGAGGCTGGAATTTTGTACTTTGCAGAGAATTGCTGTTGGTTTGAGATTGAGATTAGTACATTGGGTGATTTATGCTTTATTGGAGGAGAGGAAGGGATTCCTTTGCTGGGAGGTAGATTCTGGATCGGGACTCACTTGGTTGTATCTCCTCTTGGACTTTCTTATCATATCAATAAAATTATTTGAGTTTCTCCTACATGCTGTGTATCAATGATGTTTTGTTATATTTGCATGTTTAGCTTAATTTGATCCTGAGCTTTTTATGAATGTATATCTATATCTTCGTGTAGTTTCTCTCTCTTGTGATCTTGCAGGAATTCGGTGAAGCTGGGCCGGTAAGGGAACAGGGAGCTGGGAGCTATTGAAGAGAGGAGTGATTGGATCAACAAACTAGCGAAAGACACAGGTTAGTTGCATCCTTCCTCTTCATTTACATTTCATAAAGAAGAATACTCAAGTAGTTTTCCTTGTTTGTTGCTAAGGCACTATCACACCTTAGAGTGGGATAGGGGCCTTCTGAATAGATACTTTTTCCAACAACAAATTGGCGACTCCGCTGGGGATCGTATCTAGTTAGTTTATTTGTGTTTCTATTGTTGTTCTCCTCATAAACTTAGGAGTGGCGAATCGAAATGCATTTGCCATTTACAAATGCAAAGTAGAGATCTGCTACTCTAGTCCATTCACTGGGCCTGTTTATGATTTGAACAAGCTGATCCACAAATGCTCTAACTGCCCTTTGTGATAGCTCTTAGTCCTCCTTTAAATCATCCTTCTAATTGTACCTTATTGATAGCTTTTATCCGGCCAAAAACCTCAGATCAAACTGCAAACCGTGACCCAGAACCCAGAGACAATTCTCGTTTCTGCTTCAGCGCAGGCTCTGTGAAGAGACTCTGCATTTCAACGTAGGTCCCGAGAGGGCTACCTGCGCTGCAATTCAGTTTCTCTGTGCAACAGGTGCGCTGATCAGCCTTTGCCCTGTGCAGCTGTGGTTCTTTGCATCCTTGTGTTCAGTTTTATCTCTGTTTTTTGCAGCCTGTTATCAGTGTGTGTACCTATCTGAAAACCCCTTTTCTCTGCCTTAATTCCGCCTCAGTTGTATAAAAGAAACTGTATTTTTTTTTGTGTATTTGTTACATCATTTGCAGTTTCCCATTACAAAAGTAAACTAGTCATACTGTCGCTCCTAGATCTAGACCTGTCGTAAGTGTCGTTTTGATCTTAGGAGTAAGTTTGTTTGCTGTTGACAGTTGATTGCGCTTTTACTTTTGTCTTTTGGTTTGAATTTGTGAATTTCAAGTGTTGAAACAAGTGTTTACTTCAAAGTCATAAGGTGTCTTTTGATTTCGAAAAGAAGCTTGTTTGTGTTTTTCATTTGAAATCAAATTCAAATTTGTACAACTTTCTTTTTAGGCATCAATATTAAGAAAGTGAAAAGAAATGCATGCATTTGTGCATTTGCATATTGATAGTTTGTATGGTTTGATTTAGGAAAAGTGCATTTACAGTGTGCTCTATGCTCTTTGAGAAAAAATTGTGTCTTTCTTTTCCCCTTGTAGCTAGGATTTTCATTGTTGAAAAGAGATAAAAGCTTGCTTATCATCTTTAGACTGCATTTAGGAATTGTATCTACATCTCGTGGTGATCCAAAAAGGCAAACTTCTAAGAAAGATCAACCTAAAATAAATTGAATGAACTTAACAACGCATTGAAACTTAACGCACAACATAGAGGTCTAGGCTAGAGACGTGTTCCGACGTCGTAAAACCTGGGGACTGTCGCTCTCGCTGATGGTTGGGTGATTCCTCCTGAGAGACGATAAGCGCCAGTACGGATTGTGCTCCCACGTACCGTCGAGTATCTATTGGGAGACCCCTATAGGCATAAAACCTTTATCCATAGGAAACCGTGTCGGCCGCCCTACTGATTGCAATGCACTGAACACAGCATTCTGGAAGATTGACCGCCCGTACCTTAAAAAGTATTCTGCAGTTTTGCGAAAAGTTTGGCACACCCTCTACCTAGAACTCCAGAGCAGTCCCTTTCGTTCCTTTTCAGACTCCTTAATGGAAAAGGTCCATCTGAGCACTTGTCACTTCAGGCTCATTAAAAATAGAAGGAGACTAGAGTCATCTTTTGCTTTTTCTCGACTCTTTAAAATTGAAAAATCAAGCTGTGTCCAAGCGTCGTTAAAATTTATTTTAAACGGAATATTCATACCCTTTTTCCTGCGTTGATCTTTAGGTTGAGAAAATGGAGCCTACCAACCAAGGAATTCCCCTTGGTGGAAATCTTAGTCCTTTCTCCTCTTGGGGAGATGTTGGTGCGCCCCATATGGCCACATTGTCGCTTCCAGGACTGACAATTGGCTTGCCAATCTGGCTCTTCTCAACCAATGTCGTTCAGAACACCACTATTCCTGAACAGTCGAATCAGCAGTTAGACCAGTCCAGAGTTACCCACCAGCCTTCTACCTCCTTTAATTCTTCCTCTCCTCCTTCCTCTTCGCTTGATGGGGTTGGCAAAGCCAAAAGTCAAGTTCCTAAGGAGAAGAAGGAAAAGAAGAAGAAAGAGAAGAAGAAGAAGGAGCCAAAAGCGACTGGGGGCAAACGAGTGTCGTCTAACGAAAATCCACACACAGCACTAGCAGGCCTAAATCGCCATGTGTCATTTGCAAGGGAGACCACTTTCACAGAGATTGTCCTTGCATCCCTCGGATACTAAGGGACTGGTCTCCCCGTTTGCACAATCTGGTGGCGTCAACCTCTGATAGCCATGTTGAAAGCACACCGTCAACTAGCGAAAGTGAAGTCCCAGGACAAAAAGGGAGAGCTAGATCTCCCTGTAGACTGTGCGAAGGCAACCACGCCATCCACCGTTGTCCCTTCTTAGATGAAGCGAAAAGAGTTTTGGATGATCGTCCGGTTTCACCGTTACGACTTCCTCCTGGATATAAAAAACTCTTGCCGAGTCCTTCGTTAGTTGAGAATCCAGCTGGCCCGCTCAAGTGGTCAGCTGAAGCGCCGGTCATTGAAGATGAACCAGTTGAATCCATACCCGACGAAAGTCAAAAGGTCGAGGCGGCAGTTGACCCGGTCTTGCCTTCAGAGGTTTTATCTTCGAATGATACAGTCACTGAGGAGAATAAGGATGACACCGTCCAAATTCTCTTCATCAACACAGACTCCGATGAGCACGGGGGCAATCCACCCATTCCTTTATCGCAGGAAGGAAGTTTGTCAGAGCGATACCTGGCCGTCTACTCAGTCCCACCACCAAGCAACCTAGTTGTCTCCTTCGACTGGAATCAACTAGGCAGACCCCGTTTACCAGCAAGCATACCATTCAGAATTATCATCCAAATATATAGAATGGTCATGGCTGGCACCATCATTGATGAGGGGGCATCTGTGAGTATCCTTTCCTCTATTGCTTGGAAAGCGATTGGTTCGCCATCGCTTTTGCCTGAAATGAGAAATCTGATAGGCTTCGATAAAGGAACCAGCCGACCTTTAGGGATCCTCCCCAATGTGCCCATAACATTGAAAGGGAAGATCGTTCAAATGAACGTGATGGTCATTCAAGGACCCTTGGATTATAACCTACTCCTTGGAAGAAACTATATATATTGCATGGGAGCCATCGTCTCCTCACTCTTTAGAGTAATGTGTTTTCCGCACGAAGGAAGAGTGGTCAAGCTCGTAGACCAGCTTTCATTTCCCGGATCACGCATCGCAAATAGTCATATACCGTCCCTAAATGGTCTCTTCACACAAGAAATGTCTCAACCCACGGTCCATCCTCCCGATGAGCGCGAGTAATTCGGAGGGATATGACTGGAACCCAGGGGGCATGCGTCCTGGTCTGCTTCGGCAAGAAAACTTTGGGTATAGGGTAGGTTTTCGCGGGAGAATATGACTAGTCCGTACCCGGTCCGTGATTGGAAGAGGGGTTGTTCTAGAATAAGATTATTTTGTCAAAGTTATGTGTTTGGCGCTCGTTGTCACTCACCTTTGTCTATCTCGGTAGACATCGCTGAAGAAGTGTTTTGTTTGCTGCGCAAATGAGACAATCTTTGGTAACCTGAAAGAGGTAGGCCTTTCCTGGTAGAACAAATGTTTTATCTGCAAATTGAGGGGTAACCTTGAAATCGTACTTTATACCTGGGGGCATGCAAACCTTTTGGAGTGCAAGCAAGGGGCGGCTATTTATTTTTTAAATTTTTAGGTCCTCCCTTTAAACCTGTAGGTCTAACCCTTTAAACTCGTAGGATTAGTCATTTCCGAACTTGCATAATGAAAGGATGTGGGGCATAGCTTTGTAAGGCACAAGCTCCATAAAAAATGGCATCTTACATGAGACATTCTTATCATATGACTGGATTGATCGAGCAGTTTTAGCACATAGTTCATGCTCGTTAAAAAATAAACATAAGATCGAGCAGTTTTAGCACATAGTTCATGCTCGTTAAAAAATAAACATAAGATCGAGCAAGTGTTTCAACCCGCGTTTAAGCTCGTTAAAAAATGAACTATCCTCCGGTAAATAACCACCGTGAATGTAACATTATCAGCCATTAAAGCCTTGGTCGTGTTTGCACCGTCACCTCCACTTTTCCATTGGCCGATCATTCACCTCCATTTGATTGTTTACCCATTTTGAGGAATAGCTGCGAAGAGTGATTTCACTAGCCATCCTTGTGACACTGCCGTGATTGGAAAATTCCAACCCTTACCTAGAATCAGCTGCTA
Organism: Pinus tabuliformis; assembly: GCA_031772625.1. Classification (NCBI taxonomy): domain Eukaryota; kingdom Viridiplantae; phylum Streptophyta; class Pinopsida; order Pinales; family Pinaceae; genus Pinus; species Pinus tabuliformis. The sequence goes on from CM062815.1 coordinate 1,027,649,230, forward strand.
CCCATTTTATCACTCGTTCCTCAAAAGACGAGTCTTCTTTAAGCTCTTTTCATCTGACTCGTAAAATATGAAAAGATTGCTGAGTTTTGGCCTTCCAGCTCGTTAAAGCGACCGGAAGAGTTATCCATCTCCTAGATTTTAATCTTTTTGGACCTGAGGGATTATTGCACAAAAAGATCGAGCGCTTGTTTTGTTCGGCTCGTTAAAACTATCGAAATTTCATCCCTTCTGTATTGTTTTATACTTTTTCGGACCTAAGGGATTAGATGACGAAAAAGGAATTTCGGAGTTAACTTTACGTACCTTTTCAGACTCTCTAAAAATGAAAAGGACCGAGTTATCTTTGTCGTTATACTCGTTAAAAACATTAATAGCGACAAACTTGTCTTTAGACGAGAACGAGTTTCACTATCGCTAGGCTCGTTAAAACATAGCGATGGGTTTGCCCGAAGGGCAAATTATAGAACAAGCATATGTTATCCTCCTCAAGCTTGACAAAAATAAAGAGGTACTGGTTAGCAATGACTGGGGAAAAATTGGGAAGAAACTCAAAGAACCTTTATTGGTAGCAAGTCGCTCTTGAACATGACACTTCCACTCCGTGCCTGAGTCAGGTTGGGTTGTTTCATTCACCGGTCACATCACCATGGTCTCGCCATACCATCCACTTTTGGGGTAAATGCTACCAATCCATCACACAAGTGTCGCCGATATGTTCAAGAGAAGTCATCCAGAGAAGTCAACCGTGTCCCATCCACTACCATACATTATACTTCATTCTTTCATGACCGCCACCCTGAACCATATATCATCAGATCGTTTTCACCTCCATCGAAATCATTTTTTCCATTCCGTGTCATTGATGTGGGATTCATCAAGGCCCTCCTTTGACGGATCGCTTCTTGTCGGCATCAGCTCATTATCCAAGAAGTTGATCTAGGAACACCCCCCTCAGTACTTTGAAGCTTGCATGCCTCAATGGCAAGTTTCTCACTTCCGGCGACAGGTATACATCAATGACCTTCGACCGAAAGATTTTGCGTGGTGTTCGATGCCAAGTCCTTTATTCACACCACGTGAATTGTACTGCAGTACCTTGAGGGTCATTATCATTATCGGTGATTCCTCTCGCGCTTGTTAACAGTTTACATCATTGACTGGTAATCAAGTGATGTCTTTCCATGTTCGACTTCAAAACATTTCTCACATGGATCGACTTGTACTTTCCTGCATTCCTATGTCTCTACCTCCCCTTGTATGTCCTGCTCTGTGGTCATTTCCTGACCTTCCTTGGTCTCCTCAGTGGGCGCAGTAGTGGTTTGTACCATCTGCTCTATTATTGTTGCCTCAGCCGCCTTCCGCTACGTGGTTGCTTCCTACTCCTGGTGCTTTCTCTCCACCAGCGTCGTGATGCGTAGCTTCGTCTCCCTCTTTGTTATAGAAATTTTTGTGCCTTACAGCTATAAGCATGAAATGTCCATAATCCAAGGGATCCAAAGTCCCTAAAGATGTTGTTACAGCTCCTAAAGGAACAAGGTCAACCAATGACAACTTCTCCCAGAAGTTCTCCACCAAAAACCACTCAGAACTAGTCAAATCAAGATCAATTCAGAAGCTCCACTGGCTGTCTGCGTTGCAAAGCACCCAAATACACTGGCTAGGTGCGTTGCAACGCACTTGAATGCACTACCCAGGTGCGTTGAGCGGGAAATGACAAGTGGCAAAGTCATTCAACGAGGTGGAAAGACCATGGAAGCTTCCAAAATCTTCTCCAATGACACTTGCCTCACTGAATTCGACCAAGTGATGAGTAAGAGGCTCTCAGCCTCCAAGTGGAAGCAAGAACTGACAGAGAGAAGCCACAAGTCAAAACATAAGCTGACTCATCCTCTCTGCTTACATCTATATATGGATCCCTCATCCCAGAGATCCAGAGGCTGGAATTTTGTACTTTGCAGAGAATTGCTGTTGGTTTGAGATTGAGATTAGTACATTGGGTGATTTATGCTTTATTGGAGGAGAGGAAGGGATTCCTTTGCTGGGAGGTAGATTCTGGATCGGGACTCACTTGGTTGTATCTCCTCTTGGACTTTCTTATCATATCAATAAAATTATTTGAGTTTCTCCTACATGCTGTGTATCAATGATGTTTTGTTATATTTGCATGTTTAGCTTAATTTGATCCTGAGCTTTTTATGAATGTATATCTATATCTTCGTGTAGTTTCTCTCTCTTGTGATCTTGCAGGAATTCGGTGAAGCTGGGCCGGTAAGGGAACAGGGAGCTGGGAGCTATTGAAGAGAGGAGTGATTGGATCAACAAACTAGCGAAAGACACAGGTTAGTTGCATCCTTCCTCTTCATTTACATTTCATAAAGAAGAATACTCAAGTAGTTTTCCTTGTTTGTTGCTAAGGCACTATCACACCTTAGAGTGGGATAGGGGCCTTCTGAATAGATACTTTTTCCAACAACAAATTGGCGACTCCGCTGGGGATCGTATCTAGTTAGTTTATTTGTGTTTCTATTGTTGTTCTCCTCATAAACTTAGGAGTGGCGAATCGAAATGCATTTGCCATTTACAAATGCAAAGTAGAGATCTGCTACTCTAGTCCATTCACTGGGCCTGTTTATGATTTGAACAAGCTGATCCACAAATGCTCTAACTGCCCTTTGTGATAGCTCTTAGTCCTCCTTTAAATCATCCTTCTAATTGTACCTTATTGATAGCTTTTATCCGGCCAAAAACCTCAGATCAAACTGCAAACCGTGACCCAGAACCCAGAGACAATTCTCGTTTCTGCTTCAGCGCAGGCTCTGTGAAGAGACTCTGCATTTCAACGTAGGTCCCGAGAGGGCTACCTGCGCTGCAATTCAGTTTCTCTGTGCAACAGGTGCGCTGATCAGCCTTTGCCTTGTGCAGCTGTGGTTCTTTGCATCCTTGTGTTCAGTTTTATCTCTGTTTTTTGCAGCCTGTTATCAGTGTGTGTACCTATCTGAAAACCCCTTTTCTCTGCCTTAATTCCGCCTCAGTTGTATAAAAGAAACTGTATTTTTTTTTGTGTATTTGTTACATCATTTGCAGTTTCCCATTACAAAAGTAAACTAGTCATACTGTCGCTCCTAGATCTAGACCTGTCGTAAGTGTCGTTTTGATCTTAGGAGTAAGTTTGTTTGCTGTTGACAGTTGATTGCGCTTTTACTTTTGTCTTTTGGTTTGAATTTGTGAATTTCAAGTGTTGAAACAAGTGTTTACTTCAAAGTCATAAGGTGTCTTTTGATTTCGAAAAGAAGCTTGTTTGTGTTTTTCATTTGAAATCAAATTCAAATTTGTACAACTTTCTTTTTAGGCATCAATATTAAGAAAGTGAAAAGAAATGCATGCATTTGTGCATTTGCATATTGATAGTTTGTATGGTTTGATTTAGGAAAAGTGCATTTACAGTGTGCTCTATGCTCTTTGAGAAAAATTTGTGTCTTTCTTTTCCCCTTGTAGCTAGGATTTTCATTGTTGAAAAGAGATAAAAGCTTGCTTATCATCTTTAGACTGCATTTAGGAATTGTATCTACATCTCGTGGTGATCCAAAAAGGCAAACTTCTAAGAAAGATCAACCTAAAATAAATTGAATGAACTTAACAACGCATTGAAACTTAACGCACAACATAGAGGTCTAGGCTAGAGACGTGTTCCGACGTCGTAAAACCTGGGGACTGTCGCTCTCGCTGATGGTTGGGTGATTCCTCCTGAGAGACGATAAGCGCCAGTACGGATTGTGCTCCCACGTACCGTCGAGTATCTATTGGGAGACCCCTATAGGCATAAAACCTTTATCCATAGGAAACCGTGTCGGCCGCCCTACTGATTGCAATGCACTGAACACAGCATTCTGGAAGATTGACCGCCCGTACCTTAAAAAGTATTCTGCAGTTTTGCGAAAAGTTTGGCACACCCTCTACCTAGAACTCCAGAGCAGTCCCTTTCGTTCCTTTTCAGACTCCTTAATGGAAAAGGTCCATCTGAGCACTTGTCACTTCAGGCTCATTAAAAATAGAAGGAGACTAGAGTCATCTTTTGCTTTTTCTCGACTCTTTAAAATTGAAAAATCAAGCTGTGTCCAAGCGTCGTTAAAATTTATTTTAAACGGAATATTCATACCCTTTTTCCTGCGTTGATCTTTAGGTTGAGAAAATGGAGCCTACCAACCAAGGAATTCCCCTTGGTGGAAATCTTAGTCCTTTCTCCTCTTGGGGAGATGTTGGTGCGCCCCATATGGCCACATTGTCGCTTCCAGGACTGACAATTGGCTTGCCAATCTGGCTCTTCTCAACCAATGTCGTTCAGAACACCACTATTCCTGAACAGTCGAATCAGCAGTTAGACCAGTCCAGAGTTACCCACCAGCCTTCTACCTCCTTTAATTCTTCCTCTCCTCCTTCCTCTTCGCTTGATGGGGTTGGCAAAGCCAAAAGTCAAGTTCCTAAGGAGAAGAAGGAAAAGAAGAAGAAAGAGAAGAAGAAGAAGGAGCCAAAAGCGACTGGGGGCAAACGAGTGTCGTCTAACGAAAATCCACACACAGCACTAGCAGGCCTAAATCGCCATGTGTCATTTGCAAGGGAGACCACTTTCACAGAGATTGTCCTTGCATCCCTCGGATACTAAGGGACTGGTCTCCCCGTTTGCACAATCTGGTGGCGTCAACCTCTGATAGCCATGTTGAAAGCACACAGTCAACTAGCGAAAGTGAAGTCCCAGGACAAAAAGGGAGAGCTAGATCTCCCTGTAGACTGTGCGAAGGCAACCACGCCATCCACCGTTGTCCCTTCTTAGATGAAGCGAAAAGAGTTTTGGATGATCGTCCGGTCTCACCGTTACGACTTCCTCCTGGATATAAAAAACTCTTGCCGAGTCCTTCGTTAGTTGAGAATCCAGCTGGCCCGCTCAAGTGGTCAGCTGAAGCGCCGGTCATTGAAGATGAACCAGTTGAATCCATACCCGACGAAAGTCAAAAGGTCGAGGCGGCAGTTGACCCGGTCTTGCCTTCAAAGGTTTTATCTTCGAATGATACAGTCACTGAGGAGAATAAGGATGACACCGTCCAAATTCTCTTCATCAACACAGACTCCGATGAGCACGGGGGCAATCCACCCATTCCTTTATCGCAGGAAGGAAGTTTGTCAGAGCGATACCTGGCCGTCTACTCAGTCCCACCACCAAGCAACCTAGTTGTCTCCTTCGACTGGAATCAACTAGGCAGACCCCGTTTACCAGCAAGCATACCATTCAGAATTATCATCCAAATATATAGAATGGTCATGGCTGGCACCATCATTGATGAGGGGGCATCTGTGAGTATCCTTTCCTCTATTGCTTGGAAAGCGCTTGGTTCGCCTACCGGGTTTAAGCTCGTTAAAAAATGAACTATCCTCCGGTAAATAACCACCGTGAATGTAACATTATCAGCCATTAAAGCCTTGGTCGTGTTTGCACCGTCACCTCCACTTTTCCATTGGCCGATCATTCACCTCCATTTGATTGTTTACCCATTTTGAGGAATAGCTGCGAAGAGTGATTTCACTAGCCATCCTTGTGACACTGCCGTGATTGGAAAATTCCAACCCTTACCTAGAATCAGCTGCTACCCATTTTATCACTCGTTCCTCAAAAGACGAGTCTTCTTTAAGCTCTTTTCATCTGACTCGTAAAATATGAAAAGATTGCTGAGTTTTGGCCTTCCAGCTCGTTAAAGCGACCGGAAGAGTTATCCATCTCCTAGATTTTAATCTTTTTGGACCTGAGGGATTATTGCACAAAAAGATCGAGCGCTTGTTTTGTTCAGCTCGTTAAAACTATCGAAATTTCATCCCTTCTGTATTGTTTTATACTTTTTCGGACCTAAGGGATTAGATGACGAAAAAGGAATTTCGGAGTTAACTTTACGTACCTTTTCAGACTCTCTAAAAATGAAAAGGACCGAGTTATCTTTGTCGTTATACTCGTTAAAAACATTAATAGCGACAAACTTGTCTTTAGACGAGAACGAGTTTCACTATCGCTAGGCTCGTTAAAACATAGCGATGGGTTTGCCCGAAGGGCAAATTATAGAACAAGCATATGTTATCCTCCTCAAGCTTGACAAAAATAAAGAGGTACTGGTTAGCAATGACTGGGGAAAAATTGGGAAGAAACTCAAAGAACCTTTATTGGTAGCAAGTCGCTCTTGAACATGACACTTCCACTCCGTGCCTGAGTCAGGTTGGGTTGTTTCATTCACCGGTCACATCACCATGGTCTCGCCATACCATCCACTTTTGGGGTAAATGCTACCAATCCATCACACAAGTGTCGCCGATATGTTCAAGAGAAGTCATCCAGAGAAGTCAACCGTGTCCCATCCACTACCATACATTATACTTCATTCTTTCATGACCGCCACCCTGAACCATATATCATCAGATCGTTTTCACCTCCATCGAAATCATTTTTTCCATTCCGTGTCATTGATGTGGGATTCATCAAGGCCCTCCTTTGACGGATCGCTTCTTGTCGGCATCAGCTCATTATCCAAGAAGTTGATCTAGGAACACCCCCCTCAGTACTTTGAAGCTTGCATGCCTCAATGGCAAGTTTCTCACTTCCGGCGACAGGTATACATCAATGACCTTCGACCGAAAGATTTTGCGTGGTGTTCGATGCCAAGTCCTTTATTCACACCACGTGAATTGTACTGCAGTACCTTGAGGGTCATTATCATTATCGGTGATTCCTCTCGCGCTTGTTAACAGTTTACATCATTGACTGGTAATCAAGTGATGTCTTTCCATGTTCGACTTCAAAACATTTCTCACATGGATCGACTTGGACGAGATTGAAGACCCCGGATCTAGTTTCATCCATCCGGGTTGCGATATATATTCAGGAAAAATAAAGACATTGACATGTACAACATTGCAGCACAGACAATCATCCTACCAAAAGGATGTTGATTTCAGCAGGATCATCAGTCTACCATCAGACGATTGTCTGTCCTATGTACATAAAAATGAATTTATAAAGCTGAGCATGGAATGCCCACCTCAGCTAGATCATGAAAACAGTATGAAAATAATGTATTGTATTGTATCTTATTACAGGTCTCCTCCCAGCATTGAATGAACTTCGGATCCTCCTAATAAAGCATTTCACCCGATAAACGGCCTCATACTTTAGGGGGTAACTGTTATAGACATTTTTGTGCCTTACAGCTATAAGCATGAAATGTCCATAATCCAAGGGATCCAAAGTCCCTAAAGATGTTGTTACAGCTCCTAAAGGAACAAGGTCAACTAATGACAGCTTCTCCCAGAAGTTCTCCACCAAAAACCACTCAGAACTAGTCAAATCAGGATCAATTCAGAAGCTCCACTGGCTGCCTGCGTTGCAAAGCACCCAAATACACTGGCTAGGTGCGTTGCAACGCACTTGAATGCACTACCCAGGTGCGTTGAGCGGGAAATGACAAGTGGCAGAGTCATTCAACGAGGTGGAAAGACCATGGAAGCTTCCATAATCTTTTCCAATGACACTTGCCTCACTGAATTCGACCAAGTGATGAGTAAGAGGCTCTCAGCCTCCAAGTGGAAGCAAGAACTGACAGAGAGAAGCCACAAGTAAAAACATAAGCTGACTCATCCTCTTTGCTTACATCTATATATGGATCCCTCATCCCAGAGATCTAGAGGCTGGAATTTTGTACTTTGCAGAGAATTGTTGTTGGTTTGAGATTGAGATTAGTACATTGGGTGATTTATGCTTTGTTGGAGGAGAGGAAGGGATTCCTTTGCTGGGAGGTAGATGCTGGATCGGGACTCACTTGGTTGTATCTCCTCTTTGACTTTCTTATCATATCAATAAAATTATTTGAGTTTCTCCTACATGCTGTGTATCAATGATGTTTTGTTATATTTGCATGTTTAGCTTAATCTGATCCTGAGCTTTTTATGAATGCATATCTATATCTTCGTGTAGTTTCTTTCTCTTGTGATCTTGCAGGAATTCGGTGAAGCTGGGCCGGTAAGGGAACAGGGAGCTGGGAGCTATTGAAGAGAGGAGTGATTGGATCAACAAACTAGCGAAAGACACAAGTTAGTTGCATCCTTCCACTTCATTTACATTTCATAAAGAAGAATACTCAAGTAGTTTTCCTTGTTTGTTGCTAAGGCACTATCACACCTTAGAGTGGGATAGGGGGGTTCTGAATAGATACTTTTCCCAACAACACTCTTCCTCTATTGTGCTATAATCTTTTCTAGTTCTGCTAAGTCTGGGGTGCACCACTCCGGGGACCATGACACCATTACTTCAAAGATTGCATCATCTATGGAAATGAACAGTTGTTTTATCCATTCTCGGGGTGGATCATTGCGCACCCGGATATACAGGTTATGCATATCCGCCTTGAATTCTATTATGCTTTGTAAATTGTTATATACTATCAGGGACAAGCACAACCTGTAGTTGATCCATGTTCATAAGCTCGCCTCTATGAATGCCCAAAACACTTTTATCTCCCGAATCCTCGTCGTGCCTTTCGTTGCCCAGAGCAAGGTGTACCTCACAGCCTCAGGTAAGTTCCTCTCATTGGTGGGAAACAGGCTGTCCGCTGGTAGCTCCTCAATAACTAGCAAGATGGATAAGAGCAACCATGCATAGTGGAAGGTCTTACCCTGCTCCTGGGCTTCCCTAAAATTTGTCAAAAATTCATCGTAGAGAAACTGCGCCCAGTTGAACTAGACCCCTTCTGCACACTGCTCCGCCAACGCAATTACAGATGTTGGCACTTCGTCTGCACGAAATTTCCTCATGAGCTTGCTGGCTAGTAGCTGGGTGGCGATGCACACTCCTCGGTCCTTGATGCTTGCTATTACATACCCTCGCTTCATTTTCTCTAGCTTATATTTGGCCTTCATAGCTTCTGTGAGACCCAAGTCACTGCTCTTTCTTGCAATGTCTACGAGATTGCTTCCTTTAATGGTAAGCCGTGAAATTCGGTCAATTAGGTCGGTTGTGATGGGAATCGGCTCCTCCAGCTAAAGATACCGATCATTTACTAGACACAGTAGCTACCGGATGATAAAAATGGTGATGGGTATGTGGTGGTAGTGGAGTATCCACCGCAGATGGAGTAACCCAACATTCTCCACACCGTGCAACCATTTATGTTGTAGTAATTTCTCCACGGCCAACTATGGGAACTTCTCACTATCTGCGAGGTCTGAGTCTTCAAATTTTATATTCGGTACCTGTCCTAGTGGCAAACCGTCAAATCGTATTTCATCCAGAAGAAGCAGGGTCTGGAGCACACTCTTCGTAGCCTCCAGGTCCTTCGGTATCTTGGCTGCCCCTTTCCACTGGGGAATGTAGGGGGGGTAACTCTATCACTGAAGGTACTTGGGAGACATTCTCCACCTCATCATCCTGTGCCTCAATTTGGGCTGCAAATCTTCCTCCTCCTCCTCTGTTTCAATGGTGACAGATTTACCCTTCTCTGTCATTAATAATTTACTAACTCTTGGGTTCTGTGGTGATACCCGGACTAACCCCATTGGCTTTTTTTTTCTGTGTTCATGGCGTGCGTGGGGAATTCAGTACCTCTGGTGCACCTGCTACCTCTCCAGGCTCCTCCTGGGTCACCCTGGGCTCTGGGGCAACTTTCGTGAATCGCACTCTAGTTCATGACTTTGTGTCTATACTGGATTCACTTGGTCGCGTACTCACGAGTGGCAAGGTAGCTTGGTGCTTGTTGCTCTGTACTAGCTCAAATCTCAAACAACCAAGTGTTACTTCATAGCTACCCCACAAAATTTTATAGTAACTTTTGAATTTGAACTCGGCCATTCCCTCCATATCTGAGTCAGTAGTACCTTCTTGGCGGCAGATCATCCCGAATCTAGCTCTTAATTCCTGTCTTAATGGCTCACCACTTGCTCCTTTCTACCTTAAATTAGACCTCTTGTCATGAACAGTGACATCAATGGTCACCTCCCAGCCTACCTACGCAGCAGCATAACCCCTTATGCGTGACCATGATCCCTGTGACAGACTGGCCCTGGACGGAAGCTCCTTTCCGCGCAAATCTTCTGCAGACTTGTTTAGAGTCCCACACCTTCTTTCAACTGCTTGGAGTGTTGAGACTGTGCTTCCTATAGATAGTCAGGTGGTCGCACCCCTGGTGTGAGGCTTCGATTTCCCTGCTAGTTTGGGTTGCGGGAACCCTTCAAATCCCCTTACATCTGGTAGTGTTTTGCATTCTTCTTTGTGTGGTATGCTCCCTTTTCCAGTAAGGTATGGTTGCAGCCATGATAGCAAGGTCGCAACTCTTTCTAATGAAGTAGTAGTGTTGGATAGACTTGATCCCAACATGCTTAGTTTCTCAAGGCCCGCTTGCGTGACTTCAGTTTTCAGTTCGTTGATTTCTTCGTCCAATGTCACACTTCTCTTCCTCAGTCGTGCCCACTTGTCATCGAGTTCATGAAGTTTCATGCTCCCTCACCGAAGGTCTTCTTGCAACTGCCTAATTCCTTTACCCAGGTCCTCGCATCCTGTCCCTACTGTGGTCTGGGGATTCTTCTCTGTCCTCCTGGTTTCCTCTCTTCTTGACACTGTTGAGGTCATTTCCGTGCTCTAGTTTTTTCTTATGGTCCTATAGGCCCATCAAACTGCTGGTACGCACAGGTCCCAATCTGTTCATCCCACCTAGTAAACTCTATTCATGATTCCATGTAGCTTTGTGAATGCTCTATCACGGGGTATTTGTGGTGTGTGCCACATTTCCTGCTGCCATGTCAGGTTCTGATTTTTTATCCTTAGCTTCTGATGTACTTGCCCAACACTCGTCTACACCCATCGACACAGGTGGGCGCACAAACTGCTTCGCACCAACTTCCCAGCTTGCATTCGATGCTGGGGACTTCCAAACCTTAAGTGCATCTGTCTTTTGCATTCACACCAACTCCTAATATTCTTCTAGTGTGTCTGCCACAATCGTGCGGGTGTCGCGTGCAACGCCCATTCCATCACATCGTACTGCTACTGTTTTGGTACTAACCTTTCGAATTTGTCTAAGAATTCATCTGCACCTATCTCCCCATCATACGTTGGCAGTTCCCTTGCTTCGATCCTCACGCACCGCAGTGATCTAATCATCATGTTTCAATTTAGCATTGTTACTTCATGTAACCGATTTTGCCAGCGTTCTATTTCATCGTCTGAATCCAAAGTACAGGAACTATCACGCTCCCATGATATTCTTCCATATTCAGTCGGGTTCACTCGATCCTGGTCTTGCGTTGTTATCTGATAGATGCAATCCAGCTCATATTTGCTATCATCCTCGTGCACAGGTTCAGTGTGGCGCACCCATTCAGCCAGATCGAGCGGAACTACTACGCGTAGGGACATTTTCTCGAAAATCATTTTCCACTTCTTCAGGTTGATGACTCCATTTGTATCTGTGGCCCAATTGATCCCTAACAAAGCAGGTTAAGGGTTACTGTCATCCATAATCTCTATTACCTCAAATTCCATCTATGTGCTCGTACCTTCGATATCCACTGTTACCCCTTGCAATCTTCCCATGGGCACGCTCTTTTGTTAGTTCGTCATTCGTAACTGGATAGGAGACCACTATAACACGAGCCTAACCATGCATTCCAATGTCTACTTTGGTAACACATTTGCATCTGATCCCAGGTCTAGGATGACCTGATCCATCTCATATTCACCAATTTGCGCTATCAACCACATTTCCCTCCCAGTGCACAATGCATGCTTTCCCAGCTTCCGGACTACGCGCGGTTCCCCTAACCCTGCGCACCTAGTTATCAACTCCTGTAATCCTTTAACCACCTTCTTGTCACATAACAGCTTCATGCACGTCTCTAAAATGGTAGTAAGCATAGAAGGATCCATTCCCAGCTCTAGTTGATCCTTACTACCTAAAGTAGAGGCCTCCATGAAGCTCTTCTTAGCTTCCATAAACATTTCCCTTGCGCACTCCAAGTCAAACTCAGGTTCCTTCGTAGGAGCCTTGCGAACCCATGTATCATCCTTGGGTTGCTTTCCCTTATCTTCCCTTATGGTTGCACCACTTCTGAGCACCATGTTCACATTGGGGTCTTCTTCGCGCAGTTCAGACCTCATCATTTGGATATTCTGAGTTGAGGTAGGTTGTAGTACCCCTTTATCGCACATCTATGTGATCAACGTCGGACACTCTACCGCTTCATGATAAAACTGATAAAAGTACGGACAACATGTTTTGGTCAGGTTCAAACAGTCACGCACGTAGTTCCTAGGTCCTCTGCAATTATAGCAGATTAATTGTTCGCGCCCTCGTCCGAGTCCCATTCCTCCTCGTCCTCATCTGCGTCCTTGGAATCCACCACGCGCTATTGCTGCGGCTGGATCCTGACCTCGTGCCTCAATCTGCATCTTGTAGGCAGGTGTTCAATCCATCAACAACTCATAACTCCGACAGTTTCATTCATCATGGCCCACTAATCTACAAAAATTACAAAATAGCTATGGAGTTTGTGTATACTTCTGCAACATGTGATAGTTGTCCGTAATGTGCTTTCCCCCCACCTAACAGATCATGCACCAGAGCACGGGTGTCGCACTTGGCCCTACCTAAGCCTCTTGTCCCAATGGCATTGGTCCCCCTCTTACCAAATAGTTTGCGAATACTAGAAATTGATCCTTATCGTGGCCCTGGCCTTTACATTTTATGCACCACATTTCTTCGCGCGCTTTTGGCCAGGGTACCCTATCCTATTTCAAACTCTGCATCTTCAAGCATAGGTTTTGTAGCTGCATGTGGATTTGTTGGACTCCCAACCCCAGATCCTGTATTGGTGTTTCATATAACCTCATCTCCATTTCCAAGGCTTCTGCCTGGGTTGAGAGCCTTTGCTACAACAGCGTCGTCCTCAGGTGTGGCGTTAAAGATGCCACAAACCATGCATGGTGTTGTGCATCTGTCAGTGTCATATTAGCCTCGCGAATCATAATTTTAAACCTCTAATCCAGATTCCAGGGGGTTTCGCCTAGAATCATTGCGATCTCCTTAAATCCGATGATCGACTGTGTTTCAGATTTCAGTTGGCTAAATTCTCTATTCAATGCGATCTTGATCTCTGTTATTTGCATTTGGGTGATCATTCGAGTGCTTTATATACCAAGTCAGTGCGCGATCCTGCAGCATGCTTACCAATGTGGCCTTCTTAATGTTGTCATCCATAACCCTGTGTGCTTCCCACACTACTCTTACTGTTATCACTCAAGGAAATTTTTTTAAATTCTGAACATCAATTTTTTTGGTTTGGTGTTAGTCCCTTTGCAGGTTCCTGCGGATGAAAATCACGTTTTTCTTCTCTATCAGGATTAGGCTTTTAGGCTTATCTTTCTCAAGATATGGACAAAATTGATATTGCTGGGTCAAATGGCACTCCTTACATATGACAGCTGACAAATAAAGTTTGAGCAGGTCAAAGCAGATGGGTTTTCTTGCTTACGTGGATCATGGGTGCTTCGCCAAATTCTGTTTCATGAAGCTTTTGACAGCACTCTGTGTGCCATATGTCTTTGCCCATGATTATAACGCAAATTGAATAACAGCAGTTATCCTGACAACACATAGCATGAATGAAGCATAGGCCCTTTGTACATGCATTGGAATTATGGTTGGGGGGCGGCTCTGTTGTCTTGGAAGTCCTCAACATTTGAAAATACGCTTTGGCAATTCTTGCTTGTACAATCCTTGTTCCAGGAATCACAGCTGGCATTGGGCTTTGAGCAAAGGCAACAGCAAAACATGCCTTACACATCTTGGTCATCATCATCTGGTTTAGATACCAGATAGAAAACAGAAATAGTTGCCTCATGTGGTGATTTTCAAAGATGTGATGAGCATGAACGTTTTGAGAAATGTTCCGGCAGTTCAGATTTAGTCTCGGCATATGACAAGCTCCAGAGGCTTGGAAGAACAGTGTATCCTTGTTCCTCTGAGGCCTCATTTGGGTCTCAGAAGGATGGCACAATTCCTACAAAGGATACTGTCTGTTCAGGTTACCTTGATCTAAACACTCCAAACGAATCTTTGTTTGGTGCCAATTCAGGGTTTCTTGATCTGAACACTCCAAACGAATCTTTGTTTGGCACTAATATTTCAAATGATCTTCATGACCAAATGTCGATGTCAGAGAGCAAAGTTGCTGCTGCAGAGACAAGGAGGCAAATGATAGAGCTCGAAAGAGACAAATTTCCTCAGTTAAGGTGGACTGTATTAGTTTGATGTTTTCTTCTATAAACGTTGTAACCGTGCTGGTTACATGCTCTAGCTATTGGCTTAGAGAATGAGGATTGTCATATAATTTCTGGTGCTGACGTAAATGCCACGGTTCCAGAAAATGCCACGGGAGGGACTTTAGTAAACTTAAGAGAAAAGCTGGTCTTTAGTGACATTGACAAACTTTCAATATCAAATGTCTAGAGTGGTTCTCAAAGCTTTTGGGCTCATCTATTAATGGCGTATGTATTTTCAGCATGGACATGTTTTGTGTTTTACACAACAGAAATTGACATTTTGGTTACGAAGATAGCAGAAGAACGAGAACGGGTACTGAAAGATCCTGAGGCTATCACTGCCAAATTAGCATGGTTATCCCGTGAAGAAACAGAGTTTGAGCTCAAGTTATGCCAACCTGGTGAAGCTTCTTGTGTGGCGCATATAAGAGACAGGGTGAATGCTGATGAATCAAGTTCGAATGTTTCCTATGAAGCTCCAGAAATGTTTCAAACATGCCACTTGGAAAATATAGTGAAATCACTTGCACCAGATCGTTGTGTCTTTGGTCCTCGTGATGAAATACTTGATGAAAATGTCCATTTAAGCCAAGACCAACTTCTACACAGGTTTCTTCGCTTTCATGACAATCAGAAAATAGCAGCTCAGGAACAAGAATCAACCAGTAATCCTGAATGGATACAAGGAGAGCATTTTGTGCATCAAGCCCTACAAAATTTCAGGTTGTCATATGCATTAACAAACATAATTCCAGTGAAACGGGAAACTTTCTTTGTAGGTCAGAAGATAGAATAATCCTCTTTGATCTGCAACAGAGGATTGTACTTGGAGACCTCCATACTCCATTTGTGAAATACATTGTCTGGTCAAATGATATGGAAAATGTAGCCTGGCTGAGCAAACATGCTATCATCATTGCAAGCAAGAAACTCATACACAGGAGCACTCTACATGAGACTATTCGTGTTAAGAGTGGTGCTTGGGATGAAAATGGTGTTTTATTTACACAACCTTGAATCAGAGTGGTGCTTGGGATGAAAATGGTGCTTTATTTATACAACCTTGAATCACATTAAGTATTGCCTTCTAAATGGAGATAGTGGCATCATTAGAACACTTGATGTTCCTGTTTATATAACCAAGGTATCACGCAATTCTGTCAGTTGCCTGGATCGGGATGGAAAGAACCGTGTCATACGGATTGATGCCACTAAATATGTATTCAAGATGGCACTAATAAAAAAGAAGTATGACCATGTTATGAGCATGATCAGGAACTCTCAACTTTGTGGACAAGCAATGATTGCTTACCTACAGCAGAAGGGATTCCCGGAAGTGGCTCTTCACTTTGTCAAAGATGAGAAGACACGTTTCAACTTAGCAGTGGAGAGTGGAAATATTGAAATTGTTGTTGCTTCTGCAAAGGAGATAGATGATAAGGATCATTGGTATAGACTTGGAATTGAGGCCCTTCGGCAAGGGAATGTTGGCATTGTTGAATATGCTTACCAGAGAACAAAGAATAATGAAAGACTTTCATTTTTGTATCTTATTACAGGCAATATGGATAAGTTGTATGATTGTTTTCAAGTTAGAAAGAGAAAGACCTGCCTTTGTTGTTTATGAGGGTAACCTATACTACATCAAAGATCGTTTTCTACGGGCTTATGAATTTGCAACTCAAAAAGACACTCAACTTATACCAATAAGAAGGCCTGGATCCACGGGAATGAATCAAGGACCAAGATCATTGTCTTACAGTCCCTTGGAGAATGTTGTCCTGGTATGTTCAGATGTTGATGGTGGATCATATGAACTTTATCTTGTTCCAAAGGATAGTGTTGGCAGAAGTGATACAACACAGGAAGCAAAGAGAGGACTTGGATGATCTGCTGTCTTTGTTGCTCGCAATCGATTTGCAGTCCTTAACAAGATTCATAACCAAGTGATGATAAAAAATCTCAGAAATAAGGTGATTAAGAAGTGTAGTCTTCCAGCAACCGTAGATGCAATCTTTTATGCAGGTGAAAAACTTGTCAAGCAGTGCGAGGATCAGCAAGTCTATTTATGCAAAGTTTAAAGTAGATGAGCCAAAACCATGTCAAGAGCTTGCAGAACTTTGAAGTGGAATATATGGCCCCCATGGTATGGACGTAGCAAATATGCATGTTTTCGTGGGAGAAACTGGTGATACAGATTATGAAGAAATGCTAGCCATGCCAAATGGTTTTTCCCAAATGAGAGAGAGCCTTTTTTATTACAGAAGTAAACTTCGAAGGCAAAGGGTAAGTCCAGATTGGGGAAATGAAATTCTGCGCCCAAAGCAAAGACTTCAAGAAAACAGTCAAACCATGTTCAAAGGTGTTAGAGTTTGAATCACAAATTATGAAAAGACAAATGGCAGATTTGCAGATGCAGCTAAGCCAGCAAGAAAGTCTTCCTTAAGGAAATCATACAACAATTTTGAATAGCTTCAAGACAGTCAGACTTTGATGTTAAACTGTGTTTTCAGCAGTTTCGTAGCGCGCTACAAACTGCTGGAAAAGAAGCATAATGCACAGCAGTTTCGTGGCACGCTACGAAACTGCTGAAGCTGCATAATTAACGTTCAGTCAACCAAATTTTGAAGGACTTTTCAATCAGCATTAAAAGTTTTTGGCAGCACACATGTACATGGGAGAAGCTTACAACGCATCAAGGACGGGGCAGTTTTCCACATCTGGGGTAATTAAAGGCTAAAGAACATGCTTCTGTGCATTCGAGGATTTTGGAAAAAACTGAAGCCGAGAAGCAAGGGTGACCTCCTAATATTTCTGAGCAGTTAAAAAGTTTTAGTATCCAAGGTCAACATGGGGCATTAAATACCCATCTCAGCCATTTCAGCCAAACTGAAAGAGGACCAAGTGTCAAAGAACGAGGAGAAGCCATCATGCATATAATATGGAGTTAGAGTCATAGTAGATTTAGAACTCTTAAAAAGCTCCAGTCAGCACTTTATTGTATTTATTAGTTAGTTAAATAGTTGATAGGTGTCATTAGAGGTAGTTATCGAATTCCCCTCATGCTGTTGGAGGAATCTCGATCAGGCAGAATAAGAATTCTATATATAGCTGAAACAGCAATGGAATGGGGGTTGGAAAACTTTATGACAGAGCATTGTTTTGGCTTATGTAAAGATAGAGTTTCAGTAATATAATTTGGCTGTTTTACTTCTCAGGATTCATGAAGGATTTCTATGTTCAGAATGTGTGATTTTATCCTTTCCTTAATGTCTTTTACAGTTGCATAGATGTATAATCACTCAGAATTCCCTGATTGTGCTTTGATTTCCTGTATGCATTTATGAGCTGTGGTTCCATATGTGTTATGTTCTGAATACTCAAATGCTGAATGCCCTGACTTCTATGTAAAGGCAGTATCATTGTTTACTGAGGTGTTGTTGACTCCATAGGCCCAATGGAACTTGATTAATGTTTTTCCAGCATCCATATTTATCACAGATATGTCACAAAGAGTTAGCCATCTTATCTTAAGTAAAAATCATTAACCCATTTAGAGAGAGCCCTCTCAGGTTGAGGAGGCTAAGCCTCAACCTAAAGTAGGTCTGAAATAGTTACTTGAAGTCTTCCTGGTCAGCAGCCTTCCAGGGCCTGATTTTGAGATAACACTTACTACGAACCAAAACTGATCTGGATCTTCGTTCCCTACTCCCCTGAATACAGGAAACTTGATCACGCTTGCCATGCTAAATTGCTAGTTTGGTGGAGGTGGTGTGTGCAAAGATGGAGGTGAAGGAGGTGATGTGAGTGGTGGCGTAAGTGGGGATGGTAACTGCGGAATGTGTTGCCTTATCAAAATGACCGCGCTCCTCGAAGAAATCCAAGCGCGTTCTTCCTCGCTCACTCGCGGAGGTGAAATTAAAGATCTATTTCCTAACCCTTCGATACCTTTGTAGAGCTTTCCGCTCCATGTCATTCCACTCATTAATGTATTTGCATCACCTGTTTTTCACATAATAGCATCTTAATCCAGGTATTCAAAGATTTCATGTACTTACCTTGTGGTCCCTTGAGAAAATGTCTTTCTGCTTCATTGTAGCTTACAGTCATGTCTATTGCAAAATAAGTGATAAACCCTCCTATTATCCGATCGAGCCAATGTTCTATGACCCACGTGATCTTATCTTCTAATGCCTCTAGCCTGCGCACCAACTCCGAAGTCCACACTATTGGTTTATCGAGCTTATACCTTCGCTGGCTGTCAGCTAACCTCGCAATCCAATCATACAGCTTTGAAGAGGACGCAAAGAATATCTCATGGATTTCCGTATATACGTAGCGATCCAGCCACCTCTTCTCAGATATTTGTGGGGTTTTATTTTCCTGTATCACGAAATCGTGAAGCTTATGATCCAACCAATCTTCAATTTCCTTCTTTGTAGGGTTCCAGTGTTTTGACATCAGACATCCCTTAGGTAGATCCTGGTCCCAACAATGGAACCATTTGTTCGTTTATGGGTCCTGACCCAAGTTCAAAGTGTTTTAGCCAAACAAATCCTGAAACTACTGGCCCTTTCGGCAACAGTGCGTGGGGCGCAGACTGAGGTCTCACCCGAGATAGTATGGGAGGGTGCTAGAACCAGGTTTTCGCACCCTAGGGATGTCTGGATGAAGTGTAGAAAGTTCACGAACCAGTCCTACGTGCTACACTACTCCACACAGCTGCATGTTCAATGCAACTACCTTCGCGCGGCCGGGATGACGAGCGCGACTGTTCTTTACCCTTTACTGTTCTTATTAGTATTATAGATCTTGAATTAAATTGAGTGAGCCCAATGCTTTCCTTTATTATTCAACATAAATAGACATGCACGCAATCATAAATTTTAAACAAATGCATATGTTAGCCTCCTATACCAATAGGTTTTCATCTCTCATGATTGACAGTGGAAGTGCCAAAAATGTTCACCTTCCATGCTGCTAAGGTTCCATTTTTGTGAAAGAAGCAGACAATTAAAAAATGTAAAGAGGGTATGCCTTAAAAGAAAAATCAAAGGGCAAGAAAATCAATTGGTCAAAGAAAAAATAAAAGAAATGAACCCCAAACAAGGACCATGAAAGTGGCTAGTCCAAATGGCCACTACTACTTTGATGGGTGGTCCAACAGCTCAAGCTGGGCCTCACCATGTTTTGAATTGCATGTTGTAGACTAGAGAGGAAGTACCTGTTCAAACAGTTAAAGCTTGACAGATGACTAGGTGGCTAGAGAAAGAAAGGAGCCCAACTGCTTAATCTGGGCCCTTGGAAGTCATAAGGGTAGACTTAGATAGGAGGGCAGCAAAAAGAAAAGAGAATTATCAGGGTTTGCAAGGCCAAGTGCACCCATCCAAAGGAAGAAAAAATGTTAGGCATATTAGGCAGGGTAGGCAGTTGAAGGTTGCAGAAGGCAAGATCTAAGCATATCACATGGGAAAAATCACAATGATATCACCAGCAGGAGAAAGGCAAGAGCAATGGCCTATTTGGCATACTACTAAACCATCACTAACTTCCCTCATCCCCTTCAAAAGTTTCTTACTAACCTCCCCATGAGCACTGCAGGATCTGCCTGATCAGTCCTCCTTAGACTCTTCATTTGTACAAATTTCATGTCAGAAGTGACTTCTCTCTTTGAAAAGAAGCCACATTTCTTGTGTAAAAATTCTTTTCATTTTGATCTACTCCCTAACTAAGTTTATTTCCTAAAAAGCTTAGTATCTTTCACTTTCCATTCACATTTCCCTCCAATACTAACTACTAACTGTATCTACACTAAATCCCCTATGTTCCCCTTTTCCCCTACTATTATAACACCATGGTGTATAAACCCCAAGCAATGTATAAATATCCCCCTTTTAGCATTATAGCTAAATAACACTTCTAAGGGAGACATTAGTCCACCAGGGACTATAGTCAACCCTGCTTTGGGATTACTCTAACCTCTGGTCAGAGTAATAACCTATACTAAACCCTCATTTCCCCTTTTTCCCGATAAATTCATGAAAAACCCCTTCCCCCCGCTTGAACCCAACATTCAAAGGTTTTAACCCCGGCAGATTAGCCCACATTAATCTGTATATTTCCCAAAAAACCACGAAAACCCCCCTTAACCAAAGTTTAAACCCTGAAATATTAAATAAATATTTTATTGACCGGCGGGTCCCCCCCAAACTTGCACGATGGGTTGGGGCGCCCGCCAGCCCTTGATCTCCCGCCCCACTGTGATCCAACGGTGGGCGGTCTTTTTCAGATCTGAACCTGCCGTGCTTTAACGTCCGGGGAGCGGGTGGTTTTGGCCCCCGTACACTGGACGCGTGGCAGCCGGCGAGGGTGTTCGGAGCCCCCTCCCCGATACCGCCTTCTCCCAAAAGCAGTGCGGGGAGACCGCTTACCGCTCTCCCCGATACCGCCTCCCTGTCACATCAGCCCACATCATCATTGCGTCATGTCGCCGGCCCCGCCCCCGCGACTCGTGGCCCTCCACGTAACCTTGCCACCCCGCACCATCCGCCACCGTGTCCTGCCATGCTGGCCTCCAGCTCAGCACCCACGTCACCCTCCGTACCCGGGCCCGCCATGACGTCATGCTGACGTCATTGGCGGAAAAGCGCCAATGACCCATATTTTCCAAATTTGCTGTTAAAAACGCGCAAACAACCCGTTTTATGTCATTTTCATTTGAAAAGAGAAAGAGCCGTTGTCTGCTGTTCGCACTGAAAATTGCCTCCAAGCCGTGAAATTCAAAGCTCTGGACGCGCCATTCACCAATTCAACTAAGTTCTGCACCCGCCATTCAACCCGGAGGCCCTCGGCATCGTTTATCCAGGTATTTGCCAGAGTTCACCTGTTTTACCATATTTATGCCATTTCTCTGCAAATTGTCCATAAAACACCTGCTAATTCCCAAATTAAAGATTGTTTCTTAGTCAATTCTGGACTAGAACACCTGCATTGTCCCCTGCTCCAAAATTTGATGGTAAAACGATAATTCACGGTCGTAATTTGCAAACTCATCCTCAAGCTGCCTGACATTATTCCCTTTTGCCGAGTGAAGGCTTGAAAAGCTGCATTTCACCAATTTTAGTCCTGCTCGCCCTTTGCTTTCATCCTCGTTGTTCACAATCCCTGTGAATTTACCCAAGCAGAGCAGAGGCAAGCCTGCCTAGCCTGCCTATTCCTCTTTGAAGAACATATCTAGCACCTGCATTCAATCTGCCAATTGGCCTCTAGAAAAGCCTTGCAAGCAATTATACTTACCTTGTAACATTCAAAAATTACATAATGGCTGCTCCTGCACCCACATCTCTCAGTGTTGCCCCCATGAATCCACCAAATAAAGAGCTGGAGTCCCTGCCTCTTGCTGACAGGGATTACCTCATCCAAGACTTTGTGGGTGATAGGAACCATTTGCAGACCTTCAGGGAATTGAGAGATGACTATTTGAATGGCAAGGATACATATGGGATATGGGAATCAAATCTGCCATATTACTTTCTCCCATCTGTTAACATTTTTCCAGAGATTATTCGCCTATGTGCTGAGAATTATGATGCAAATCACAGAGCTGTCAAGTCTCCATCTGGGAGCATCCTCTTTCACATTAATGCTGAGTCCATCAACCAGATGCTCAACTTCAAACAAACTCAGCTATTGTTTCCTTTCTCCATGAACTATCTGCTGGATACAGGTGCCAAGATGTCCACTGCTGACATTCAGAAGATCACCCAGACATTTATGAGGCCTGACCGCCAGCCCACAGGGCCACCTCCCTACTTATATGTCCACTTTACTGATATAGGCAAACTTCTACTGGACATAATTTCATATGTGTTGGGCTATAAAACTAGTGAATTTGTTGATGAGACAGTGTTGGTATTACTAGCTGCTTATAGCCCAGGCCAACCTCCTGCCTACAAATATAATTTTGCTAAATTCATAGCCAACAAGATACATGAGCAGCTTTTCAAAGTAGACAGGGAGGGCATTTTCAAATACTCATCATACATCTACCATTTGTTCATGTATTACCAGTCCGAGGCCTTTCAATGCTCCATCAAAAAGCTGGATTCTAAGGGGGAAAGAAGGTCTGTCATCTTCTAGACATCAGTTTATCACCAAGTCCAAGATTCACCATACTCATACTGTGAATTTATCGATGAGTTTGTCTACCCAGTCTCTTGCTTGTTGATGAGGTCCCCTCCTCCCAGAGTGTCATTTGAAATACAAAAAACCCTGCAGCTCTCTAAAAATTATAAAATAGGTGATTGGTACCTATATCAAGATCATACAGTCATCAGAATTTATGGCTGTGAGCTCTGTCCATACAGGCTCCCAAAATATGTGCCAATGAGACTGTTTGCCTTGGAGTACTATAGACAGCTCATTCACTCTGACCTCACCCACTTGCACAGTGCTAAAAAGAAAGCTCATCTCAAGTTTAAGCACCACTTGGGCCCCTTCATCATGAATAAAAAAGAGGGATGGCAAGATGCTGAGCAAATCCTCAAAGACAAGTACAAGCTCTCAAAAAGCTTCCGATGGGTCCCTTATGACCCTGAGGGCTTCATCTGTGCTAGGAGGGTCAAGTACAAGCTGCTAGGCTATGAGCACTATAAATTTCCACATATTGAACAGTATACCAATCAACAAGAATGGCTGCAAGATACTTTAATTGAGAAATTAACTGAAGAAGAAATAATGCAAAAGAATGTCAAGGATTTGGAAAAAACTCTTGACTTGGATTCTGTGCAGCAGGTAATCTTCAAGCAGCCACATCCAGTGGGAGAAGGGACTTCAGCTGCAACAACTGCACCAGCCACCCAGGCGCCCTCTATAGTAGCATTAGGCACAGATAAAGGTAAAGGAATAATGGGTGATGAACAAGAGACAGTAAAAGAACAGCCTGCCTCCTCAATTGGGCAACAACAAGAGCAGACCCCTCCACCGCAAACTGAACAACCAACAGCCCCTATTTTGCAGACTCCAGCACATGAGGAGAGGGGTAAGAAAAGAGACAGAGAAGAGTCCACTCCTGCTAGTGGATCCTCCCAGCAACCTGAGGCCAAGAGGCAAAAGGTTGACTCCCCAGTAATAGAAGAAATAAGTGAAGAAGTCCTTGACAGTCCAAGGAAAGAAGGGGGAGACAGCCAGCAAACGGGTACAAGCTCCTTTCAGCAGGAGCAGGGATTACAGCTTGGCTTGGAGGTGTCCTCCTCCTCTCAGCAGAGCAAGAAGCCTTCAAGCACCAAGGCTTCCTTCAAACAAATAAAGGCACAAAATGATTTGCTAAGAATAGAAGTATACAAACAGTTTCTCAAAGCTACACCAGCCAAGCAAGAAAGGTTGATGTCTGTATATGACATACAAGAGGAGAAAATGATCCTCAGCCACTTCAAACCTAAGGTGCCGCAGCCTAAATCAGCTGCAGATTATGTAAGAACAAGGGTGGAAGTCATGGCAAAGGACATTCACCCTATGGACCAAATAGAACTGCATAAACAAACGGGAGAAATGGTCTATGCCACATTGGTAGACAGGGCCACAATGGCCCATGAATTGAAAGAATCATTAAAGAATACCAACATTCAGTTGGATTTTGAGAGAATGTCCTCCATGGCCAAGGACAACAGAATTAAATCACTAGAGGACATCATCATCGACCTAGGACATGATCCTAAGGACCCAAAGGGCGTGAGGGCCCTCATGAAGAAAAAAGAAGATGACCTTAATGCATTGAAGAAAAGGTTGAAACTGCTGCCCACCGAGCACCCCCAAACAACGGAATTACAGAAGGAAAAGGAGGCTGATGAGAAACTTGATCTAATAATGCAGCTCAATCAAAAGGTGCTCGACTTGGAAAAGGAGCTAGAAGGGGCACTGCAAGACAAGAAGGGAGAATCCACATCCCAAGCTCCTCCAACTACTTCAACCACTGCAACAACTACAAAGGCAGCAGTAGCCCCCGTGACAACTACAACAACAACAGAAGCAGCAGCAACAAAAACAGCCCCAGAGTCTAGTTTAAACATGGAAGATTTGACTAAGGCTATCAAAGAAATGGAGCTCCAGGCTACTGAGATTAAGCAGGCCAAGGAAAAGTTGGCAGAGCTAGAGGCCAAATATGACAAATCAAAGATGACTGTGGCAGAGCAAGGTAGAGAAATAAAGGCCCTCAAAGAGAAAATAAAGGCCTTGGAGAAAGAGCTCAAGCTAGAAAGTGCTATGGCAGAAATAAAAAGAATTTTGTGGGCCCGAATTGACCAATCCATTACTAGACAATGGAAGTCAATTAAGACTGTGCATGAACAAATGGAGTTAATTGGCAAAGCACAGATTGAGATCCAGAAAGCCAGAACAGTACTGGGGAACAGGCCTGAGCAGGCCAATAGAATGATACACTTTTTGAACAATCAGACCCAGGAGGAGCTAGCAGCCATCAACATTGTTAACAGAACAGAGGTTGTCCTTACGGCTAAAAAGGTGCTAACTCTCAGGAATTATGTACAGACTGTAGAGAGAAAATGCCATGAAATACAGGCTGAGGTAGATGAATACAAGCTCAAAATGGGAGCACTGCAAGGAAAGGGATTGCCCAGCCTACTAACTAGCACAGGAAAACTGCTCCCCCGTGAGCAATATGCTACCAGGATGGCAACTTTTATTGAAAATCATATCACTGCATCTGCCAGTACTTCTGAGGAAGCAGGGCCTCCAACAGGGCAGGGCCTTTATGACAAACTTGAAAATCTATTTTTTATTGAAAATGAAATCCACCACCTATTTGAGGTTCCTCCTAATTTTTACAGGTATACAGAGGCAGATGAAACATTGGTGAAGATTCGAAGACACCAGCTGCCCAAAGAGGATTGGTGGCAGGCAATGCTGCAAATTTTGCCTCAGTGATCTCAGTTGATCAATCCTAGTCAGCTTCAGCTCAGCAAAGGGCAAAAAGCAGAATAAAGACAACACTTTAGGCAGCCGAAAGGGTGACTCGGCATATAGACAGCGACAGCAAGCCAAAAGGATAAGAAATACACAAATTTCGGGTAGCACATCTTCAGCCGACTCCAACGGTCACAAAGTCAACATTCTCTGACCATTTTGGACAGCTAAGGCACTGAGGAGTTACTACAGCATTTACTTTCTCAGCTACAATGCTCCAGGACTTGGCACGACATTAATCAAACATTTACTCATCAGCTAGATATTTTCTTATGTAAATTATGTATATATACCTCCCCTGGCAACGTATGAGGGGTTGGTGATTTTCATTCTGAGGCAAATGTATTGTATATTTTCAGATAATCTAATGCAAAGAGGCTGGAAAAACTCAGTGATTTCCTGAATGTTGATGTCTTGGTGATGCTATGCGTGCTGCTGCAGAATTCCTGTGCTGTCTAATGGAACAGTAATTTTTCTCAATCTATGTTTTGTCTTCTTATGTTTGTTTGGATCATACACATGTTTCACTAATCTAACAGTAGAGAAAAGGAATAGTACAGGAAATGTTTGGATACACCTTGTGCTCAATCTCTATTGCTGAAAATGTTTTCTTCAGAATTGATCATGAACATGAATTCTTAATTGCTCATGTTTTCATTAATTCTATAAATATGAATGTTATATAGAAATTCTTCATTGCTTCTAAATAATATTCCCACTGTTCTCCATATCAGTTTGTTGAAAGATCCTTAATTGCCTTTCATGCCCTGATAACATCACCCCATCACAGATTTAAAGAATTGTTTCTTAGACACTTATCTGGCTCTGCAGCATCACTATTGTATCAGCATAGACATATCAAGCAAGTTAAGCATCATTGACTCCATGCCCAATGGCCTAGAACACCTTGGTAATCATATATATATCTTGACTGAAGTCATCATCCAGCAAACTTCAAAACAAAACCTTGAGCATCATAACTAGCCTAAAATATCATACCAACAAAGTTAAATCATAAAGAGAGAGCCCTCTCTGGTCATATGTAGGCTAGAACTCGTGACCCAAAGATTGGTTAGTGGTTACCTCGGCCGTATTCCCTTGGGAGTCAAAGGGAACAACCTGAGTGATAACAGCATAAACAGAAATAGAGTAGTAGATATGTGATATTTCAAAACCAACTTATCTTTATTAATTCTTTTTCCAATTACAATCCACTTCCTACCCTGCGCACATAGCTGCAGGGGTCTGCGCACACAGCTGCGGACTTTACCAGGCCTTTGCACACACAGCTGCAGAGCCTCTGTATGGGTTATTGAATGTGATAGTTACAGACTCAGATTAACTATTACATTCAACAACCCATACACCTCAAATATGATCCAAATCTGCCCAAAAAACTAACTTCTACACTTAAAGCCTTGCTCTATTTATACATTCCCATGGTTCGTGGACCATGGGTAGGCTGACTCACTTTCTATTATCTTACATTATTTCTAGGCAGACAACCCTTTGACTTGACTCATTACAACTCACACTCCATGCACTTCGCAGAGCCTTTATAATACCATTACCCAAAATTGTGGGCTTTAAGCCCCAAAACCATTACGCGGGGGATCCGCTACCCAACTCTAGCCTAGCACCAAAAGCATACATCCTTTGACAAAATTGGTCATCATAAGATTAATAGAAGTAGGAATTGGTCTACCACTTAAATCATACATCTTTCGACAAAACTAGTCATCGTACCACCAATGGAAGTAAGAGTCATTTTACCACAAAAAACATACATCCTTCGAAAAAAACGATTAGCGTAACACTCACAAAAGAAGGAGTCATTCTACCAATAACCTTGGTCATTTATGTCAAAATACTGATGGAATATTAGCATCATTAGACTAACAACCACATACATCTTCTAACGAACTTTTTATATTGACCATTCTTCTCCTACAACAATTATATGTTACCTATCATCGTATGATCAACACTTGTATGAGTCATATGTCATCACAAGATCAATTAGGAATAGTATTTTAAAAAAAATATCCAAAAATATATTTGATTTGCAACACCACAAGATTTCATGCCATGACTGGTCCACTGTGTTTTTGTTGCGGGGCTTTTTCCTAACCTTGCAAAACCACAGTATTGTTCACCACAATTTTTCTCAACCGAATCTTTTTCCAAGATGAAACTTCTCCTTATTAATATTTCATTCTTACACAAACTCATGAAATTTAACTTAAATCAATCTATTTTTTTATTCCTCAAACAACTTATCAACATTTGTAATTTTCTTGCCAATATTTATTCATGAACTCGAATATAAACACAATAAACAACTATACGATGCTCAATTATTTTACCATCACTATAATCTATAGAAATTTTGCTTACTCTCCAATAAATGCAAGTTGAACAGGAAGATTACATTAATATATCAACCAATAATATTCAAATTCAAATTTTAAATTTCATTCCAGAACACCCAATATTTAAAATAAGGCAAATACAACTCCTTCATTCCAAAAGTTCAACCTTCATCACGTGTTTCAATAGTGATTCCCTAACAAAATAATAAGAAATATAGTGATGCCCTAATGTGACTATAGATTCAAAGAAAATAACCTAATTTGATAAGAATAGTATGACCAAAACATGCTCATAAATCATCCATCCAATAATGCAAGCCTAGTTACTCCAATTTTCCTATAATAGTGTTGTCAAGCAACAATACTTCCGTTGATTTTTAGAATAATATTTTGAATTCATCATACTTCAGAAATGGTGTGGTATCAATATTTTGTCTACACATATAAATTGTCTCACCATAGTGAGGTTTCTTTATGCATTAATAACTTTATTGTCATCAATTGTGAATTATTGTATTTCACATAAGGAAATAATTTTCCTCAACCAATCATCAAGTCACAAAGCATCCTTCTTACTATCTTATGGTGAAATCTTCTCTTTGGTTTCCACTCTACAAATGGACCCCATATTTGATGGCAATCTTCCTTTATGACTAATGGGCTTCTTGCTTGAATTGCACCTTTAGGGTTAACATCAAGTAGTTTAATGTGGCTCTACATTTTTTCCATTGGTTTATTTGTCTTAGAGAGAGTATTTACATTGTGTAGCATATTATGATAACATGTGAAATGAATGTTGAGATACCAATTTTATCTAGGATAATGAACCTTGTACATAATTGTAGCCATAAACATTAGCACGTTTCATTTATCCTACATAATGTATTGGTTATGCAAGACAATTTAATAAAGTAATAGAAAATAATAGAAACAAATTCATGCAACATACATAATTTTCCAAAATCAATTGGATAAAAATCAACTGTATATTTTCATTACAAAAATAATTTTGTACAATGGTAATATGAACGACATAATGTTAATACCAACAATGATCTATCCACTACTCTATGTGAACCCCTATAGTAGAAACCCAATTGCAATTGGAGAAGGTTTATAACTAATAATACATGCTAATGGAATACAAAGTATTTCACTTAGTGTTTCTTCATATCATACAATATAGTAATTTAGTGGCTCTGCCCACCCAATTTCAATCATCAATTCCCCAATTGTATTGTTCATGCCTCCCCCCTCCAAAGAAGAATGGTTCCTTGAAAATAGTGGATTCCAAATGAAATTATATGATATTAGATGCCTCCTCCACATCATCTACTCAACTCAAGGAAGGGGTTGTTATCATTGGGTCATATGGCATGTCTTATTGTGAGTGGCTCATCACATATGACTAAGCCCTTACTTGGTTTGGTTTGAAAGACAATACCTTATCTTCTAGTTGTATCGTTGACGTGATCATTAATAGAATGAGAAGAGATAGAGAAAAAAGATTCAAAGCTCTATTATGATAGTTGATATTTCCTATAAAAGTGCATGTTCTGTTGTCTACCCACATTAATATTGTGCACTTCAACATCAAACATGTCCTACTTCAAGTTGTGCATTATGCCCTAGAATTATGCTTTATTGATTTACACCTAATATTGTAAACACTTGGCACAAGCATCACACTTACTAAATTCATCAAGAATTTCACTAAAATTTGCTTCCATAATTAGACAATCCTTCAAATGAACTTTGTTATGCACAACACCTCCTAGACATATATTTAGTCAATCTTTTACTCCTTTTTTCGATATAGATCAACAAGGATACAACAGACATATTTTTTTATACATCACTTCATATAACAAGTAATTGGACTCTCTGATAATGACTAGTTGATTGGCAAGAACTATCAAAATAAACATCAATTTACATGCATTATAGAGTCAACAAAACATACAAGTTCATATCTTCATTCATTAAAGAAAGGTAAGATAAATTTCCTTCCAATATTGATATATTTGAGTAAGCCTTTGCATCTTTCTCCTTTTAAAACCAAGCAAATACTTGCATTCATGTACTTTCAATATTTCTAACACTAACTAAAATCAGAGTGCTCTCCACCATATGTGCTTGGTCTTTTCAATTTATATCAACTTTGAAGTTAAAACCAATGTCTATTAAATTGCATTAGGATGACTTTTATAATCCAAAAAAATTATCTAACACAAAAGACATTCACCAACTTATAAACACAATTCAACCAACTTCACCACAAACACTAATTGTGGGCATAAGTAACAATGAGAAAGGACTACTTATAAACACTATTCTCACATATAGATGTGGGAAAATACCCCAAACATTATATAAGGTGAAGTTTTGATGACAAAACAAAATATATTTAGGACCTTCTTACATTACACAGTACATGATATTGTTGTCATTTAACCATCTCATAGTGGTTATTCTTAGATGTTATATATGTTTGAGTGGTTGCATGTGTTTCAGATTCAAACCTTTAAGCATGGATGAGAAGTCAAAAATTTTACCTTACAACAAATGTGGTTGATTTGGCAGCAACCTAGAATGGTTGTTGCCATTGCACTCATTTCGAGAAGACACTTCTAATGATATTGATTTTTTTTCCAATTTGGACTCCTTGATCACAAATTACACTTTTTCAAGTTTTATTAGTTTTAATGTGTCATTCTCTCTCTTCTACCATGTGGCACCCATATGCTACCACGTGAAATATTACTGCTCCTCCACATCACCTTACAATGAGGTGTGATAGATTTCATGCCCTCATATTATCCTCCCACAACATGGGCATAGTCATTGTGATAATATAATATAAATAAATAAATGGTAGCTATTTTTTATTTAACATGTAACATGGTGCACACCCATCAATAGCTGATCAATGGCCCATGATGCACCATGCAAATCAATGGTCATTGGAGTTTCAGCTTAAAGTTTTGAGCACATGATCCATGGCTCCCTTCCATTATACCAATCCAACAACATGCAGGGGATCGAATCCACTTCACTAAAGTCACAGGGGAGAAATCCCCATAAAAATATCCATCTTTCAATCCCTACAATGGATCTGACAATCTAGGTTGTGGCGGGACCTTCCCCCTTCTTTGCTGATGTGATAGGGGGAAATCCCTGTGGAATTTACATCTGCTGATTCCTTCAAATAATCCCCATTTTCCATTATGTTTAGCCTCCATATACAAAGATATATCTTTCTCAATGATAGCTCCTTCTCATAGAAAACCCTTCGCGGAAGAAATGCCTTTCTCATCAAAAAGTATGACTTGTTGGAAATCCATTCTCAGTGAGAACTCCTTCTCATAGATAACCCTTCTTAGCGATAACTCTTCTCAGAAGAAAATAGATTTTTGGTAAAATTAAAACTTGATATAAATTCATTCTCAACAAGAACTCCTTCTCGAAGATAAAGCTTCTTAGCAAGAACCTTTCTCAGAATAAAATCCCCTCTCAACAAATACAATGACTCAACATAAATCCATTCTTGGTGAAAAATCCTTTTCGGAAGAAAACTACAAGAGACCATGCACTAAAATGCCCAGAGAAATATTTTTCCAGCAATTAATAGCCGAAAATATTTGTTAAGAGATGAAAATTTCCCACCATCCTAATTTTGTTGGAAATGTATTCACTACTTTTTTTTTGTTGGGGGGGGCGGGAGGTGTTGAATCAATAGTGATTGTGTTTATTAACTTTTAAAATCCTTTTCAATTACTGCAACACAATATTCATTAACCCATTAGTATATTAAATCATATAGAAAAACATATGAGAACCATGAGAAATAACCAAAGAAACATGCACAAGAGGACACAATATTTTTCTAGTGGAAAACCCCCTCCGAGTCAAAAACCACCCTTGTTGTTGTTGCACTACTCAAATAATTATATTAATCGTCAAGCAATTCAATTACATAGAATATATAAATGGATACTATCAGAGAGAACTATGATCCTCATCTACGACTCTACAAACACCCATTTGATCAACAAGCCTTGCCCAACACCCATTGGACTTATGAAGAAATTTATCCTCTTTACTAAATTTTCCAGAGCACCCACTCCACTCTTTTATCTCACCCTCATTTCACAATATTTCTGATGGGATTAAATTCGAATCACTTAACTGTAACAACACAACAACCTCTAGCAATATAGGCTCAATACAATATAGCAAACCCACTGAAAACCAATCTGCACAACTCACTCAATCACTACAACAATCCAATAAAAAATACATGCAACATACATAAAAAATAATTTGTTGAAAACATGATAAGAAATTATGAAGGAAATGATCTGCAATCCTTCCTACTCCTTTACCACACTACTGCATAAGATCTTGGCTAAAACAAAGTTTTGCAGCCATCTTCTATCATTGTGATCTACTGAAGATATTCTACATAAATTCCTGCACAGTTTGCACACACCCCTCTTCACTTTGTTAGCACTCTATAATATTCGAGGTTGTGAAATAAAACACAGAGGTAACCAAAAACCACTTTGGAAGTTGGGATCTAGCCCTACCAGCTTCAGAGAGGGCTCTCTCTGTGAGATTTAACTTTGTTTTATTTGTATATTAGGCTAGTTGTGAAAGTTCAAGGTTTGGTTTATGAATTGGTTTGGTTGGGATAGCAAGGGAAGATCCATTGGGCAATGGAGTCTACAAACTTAACAGGGATCTGTCTCAAATTTTCAAAGGAGTTTCATAAGGAAAGGTAGCTGAACTAACTGGATCCTTTAGATTTAAATGAAATGTAATAGAAGAAAAGATATAGGTTCAATTGAATCTAAAGAGCAGTTAAGAATTATTTAACTTGGCATAAGAATAAAACATTTAAATTATCCATAGCCAGAATCAGAGAGTATCTTTCAACAAATTATGTTCATCAACTTTCTGTAAAATAATTCATATTTAAGAACGCATAAGTATGGAAACAAAGAAATAAACACATAGACAATGAGAGAATTACTTCACCAAATAGTCCAACACATGAATCCTATGAAGAATGTCCTTTTTATTACTGATCAACCCACTCAGGCTTGAAAAATATACAATAGCTTTCTTCTGTACAAAAACCAACCCTTCATACTTCAAAAAGAGAAGTATTTATACAAATTCTAAACTAAAATATCTTGAAAAAATATCAAGATTTATTACAAATATCTATACAAATATCTTGAAACAGAATTCAAGATTTTATTACAAAAAGTATAAAAATAGACTAAATTGTTTAAAAAATATCAGTCGCCTGAGTGCTGGTGCTGTTTCTGGGCCTTTAAATGAGCAATGTTGTTTTTCCTACTAGCAGATGTGTTGTGTTGTCCCACTTTTCACTATGTTCTATTTTGATTACTGTTGTGATGAATGTGCAATGATGTCCTTTGTTATTTTGCTGCTTGCTGCTTAAAATGTGTTGGAAGGTCCTCGTTGTCTTCTTTTCCTTTGCTACTTCTATTGTTATTTCAGTTTCATCATTTTCCCCTTTTTTTACATTAATTTAATTCCATTGATATACTATTGGGAAATTTGGGGAAATAATTTTTAATCATAATATATTCGGAGCAAAGGGGTGATTCTTTTGGAAATCTCATTGTGATCCATTTTAACGATGAAAGCCAGGGGGACTGATTCTTTTGAATTGTGAATGGATGCATGTGGAGGGGCCACGTGGCAGCTGGGGACTGGAGGAAATGAACATACTATCGGGACAGTGGAGGCGAGAGGTGACATGGAGGTGGGAGATGATGGTGGGAGGGTGTGAGGATGAGTGGTTTTCAAAGGGGGTTATGAGTGGTAAGTAGTAAGTGAGGGGCGGGGGGTGCTAAATAAGGTAAGATGGAGAAGTAGGAGCTGGATCCACACAGAAAACTACTTTTTCGAACCACCCCGCCGATAAAGGTAGGATTGCAAGGGGGGACTGAAAAACACTATCAGTCGTTGATCTAGGCAGAGTCAATCTAGGTCATTCAAAGATGAAGAGATTTTAATTAATACATGGAATTTGAAAAAGGGATGGACCTAACAGCCCTTTAAATCCACCCTATAACATATTGCATCCACTGGGGGCTTTTACCTGATCACAATCACATTGGAGGGGAGCACATAGGACTTTAATGCAGATGCGGACCCGAAAGCCTCTCAAATCCACCCTATAACATATCGCATCTAGATTGGGACTTAACCACAAACCCAGACCCGAAATCTTTCAAAATACAATTTATAATCCCATCAGGTCTGGAAGGGGGCCGTGTATTACATGGGGGGCATAAGATAGGCGGACTCAAAAACTTTAAAATATAGCGTAAAATCCTTTCAGATCCATCACAATCGCAATATGGAGGGGGCTGGTAGAGTTTGTTGACATATGGGAATTGTGATTGTGATCGCAATTGGTGGAATGAGCAGGAGTAATAGGGGCTATGACATAGAACTTTGTGATATGTGATAGTGGGATTGCACTCGCAAAAGAGAAGGGGAGACAGGTGATTTTTATATGAGCCTTTGTGAAATGCGATATGGTGACACATGGCCTGCGGGCCCGATTTATTGCATCGAGAGTGGTGCGGGGTTTATGTTATAATATATGGTTGGGTATTTTAATAAACATGCGATATATAATGCAATGCAATATAATAAAAGGGATTTTGGCATGGTTTGTGATATATGGTGGGAAATGGGGAACACAACTAGAGTTATACGAATAGAATGGAAATGTGACCATGGTTAGAATGATATAATATGGAAATGCAGCTAGAGTTGGATATACAAAGGGAAGATGGATTAAGGCTAGAGTTTGGGAATTAATATGATAACAGAGGAAAAATGGATCACGGTTGGAGTCATACGGAGGAAATAGGAATCTGTGAAAATGGGGTGGTACTTTGTGGGTCCTGGCTAGAGTTAAAAATCATAATTGCATATTCATAATGGGGGAAAATATTTTTATACAAAGGATAAATGTAAATACAATTTAAAATTGTAGCAGAAATAGTTCTCAGGCCTTTATCTTCTTTTGAAGTTCAAACTTCGTCCTGGCCTATCTTTCAATCCAAGAATTGGATTTGAGTGCAAGATATACCGTTGGAAAGATGATTTTGAGAATTTTTTGATGAAAACACCTATAGTCTGATCTGATCCAAACATTGGCATGCAAAAATATCCTTAAATCCTAATACTTGGTGTCTCTTTGGAAATAATTTGCAGGATGAAATATTATTTACAACATCTCAAACATAATAGGTAAAACAATAACTCATCCTATAAAATTTATAGGACCCTAATAGTGGCTCCAACTGGGGATGGCACTCTCCTTGTGAGGTGTCAAGAACACCGTAGACTAGTAGTCTGATCCATTGGGATGATCCCAAATCTGCAACCTATTTTGCCATAAAATCTTTGTGACTGAAACTCTTAAACTGAAATCAAAACCATTCTGCAAACTAAAATCTGAAATACCTACTGAACTGAAAGTTGTACTGCTATCTGAAACTGAAACTGACCATAATGCTTGAAAAATATGCTCAGAGTGTTGAGCTTATTTGCACACACCTACTCACTCTAATATGATGAAATGACTGTAATATCAGGTAATAACAAATTTCCAATGCAACCAGTCATGCAGATGACTACTAATTTGAAGCTTGCATTCCATTTCTCCAAATAGAAAAATAAACACAAAAAATGGAAACTCAAAATTCTGACTGGAGCCTTCTTCATAATCCATAACCAACACAGAATTCAGTTTTGTTAAAGGTTCCAATAGGTTTTCCAAAGGATCCTCAACATCATGGAGAATTTCTCTTGGTTGTACTATGCCTGAAAATAACTTCTCATATACTTCCTCAAAAATGTATCTATCCCTTTTTGAATTTTCTAGCATTGTGTTTTCAAGGGATGTAAGATTATAAATACTGTGTTTATCATCTATAGGATGTAAAATAGCTTTTTGTTCTTCAACATCTCCTTGAAACTCAATGATACAATTATTTTGTATTGAAAAGATGATTGGCAGAATTTGTTGGCAATTATGTTCATCTTCATGTGACTTTGTTTGAAAACTGGCTTGTGCAGGTTCACTATATACATTGTCCACACATACAACTTCATAAATATAAAGTTGACAATCTTCTCTTTGAAATAAAATTTTAGAAAGTGAAAATTCAGAAGAAAAAATTGCAATACAGCCCTCATTCATATCATAATTAGATAAATTTTTGCAAGGCTGATGTAAAGTATTAAGTATTGGTTCCCAAGAGACTATATGATCTTCAATCTCATGGTTACTTAATAACAGTGATTTTTGAATAAAGGTGTTGGGCGTGGGATCCTCCAAGGCAAGTTTTGGGGCTTAAAGCCCAGATTTTGACCAAATCCAATGTAAAGACTCTGCAATTTGTGGGCGTGGAGCATGAATATTGTAAATGAGTCATAGGGTTATCTACCCTCATTTTTGTAATGTAATGTCAGATTTAGAAATCTACCCATGGTCTGTGGACCATGGGATTGTATAAATATAGCGAGGCTCTAAGTTGTAAATGAAAAAAGAAAGATAAGTGAAAGTAATAGATGGATAATTGAGTCGTATCTAAGTGTAGAGTCAAGTCTTTGGGTCATAGAGTAGGAGAAGGCTCTATAGCTGAGTGCACAGAGGCCTAGTAGTTCGCAGCTGAGTTCACGGACCTCTGCAGCTGAGTGCGCAGGGTGAGTCGAGTCTGTAACCTCTGGAGAAGTAATAGAGAAAAGTTTTACATCATTTCTGTGTATCTTTTTCTTGTTTTTTGTATTGAATGTATTAGATATAAATTTAATTTCTATTGTTTATATGATGCGCAAACTTATATGAATGTGTTGATAAAGTGAATATAAGATTAAGTATCTATTTATGTGAATATAACTAATTGCTATAAGAATATAAGTAAGATCTGTGGTATAACTTGGAGAAGTAGCGCAGATGGCTACTAGGGCAACGCAAAATCACGTCAGCCCCTGGTTAAGGTTGCGCGAAGGCGATTATAACATATCATGAAGGTCTCATAGGTCAAGACAGCATGTGAAGTGACCTACATGAAGGTATTCATAGTTTGACTAAACTGACCCGTCAGACATCTTAAGGGTGCGGAAACTTGGTTCCATCATCCCCCCATACTGTTTCGGGTGACACTTTAGTCCGTGCTCCGCGGGCTGTTGCCGAAAGGGCTAGTAGTACAGGGATTTGTTTGGCTAATTAACTCTGAACCTGGGTTAGGCCCCCTCAAGCCGACAACTGGTTTCGTTGCTAAGACAGGAATCTGCATAGATATGTCTGATATCGTATCATTGGAATCCAACCAAGGAAATTGAAGGTTGGTTCGACAAAAGAATTCAAAAGTTCACAGCGCAAGAGAATAGGAATCTGAGACTGACAAAAGAAGAGTGGTTAGACTGCTACCTGTACACAGAGATCCATGTACTCTTTTTCGCATCTTTCCTTCGTAAGCTATATGAGTGGATCACGAAGCTAGAAGATAGCCAAGGAAGGTGGAAACTTGACAATCCTATTATGTGGACCCCAAACGTGGTGCACAGATTTGACACATCAGAGGATAAGATCGTGTGCATTGTTGATCACTGGATTGATCAAATTATAGGAGGATTCATTACTGAGTTCGTGGTAGATACTTCAGTTAGCTATAGCGAAGCGGAGCAACGCTTTCTTAAAGGACCGAAAGGTAAGTATGTAAAGTCTCTGAATATTTGGGTTAACATGTTATTGTGTGAAAATAGAATTATGCAATTACCTTGATGTTCAGAGCTATGTGAAGTGGAAAAACCTACGGAAAAAAGGAAGTAAGGGACTAGAGACTAGCCCTTTGATTTCACCTCCATGAGGGGACGAGGAAGAGCTCGCGAAGGTCTCACCGTGAAGTGCAATCCATTTGATAAGGAAAATAATTATGTGCATACCGCCCCCACCCACACCACCACTAGTTTCACCGCCTTCACCTCCATCTTCGCCCATAACACCTCTGCCACCACCACGAGTCAATATGGAAAGCACGATAAATTTAACTATGTTCAAGGGAGTAGGAAATGAACATTCGGACCAGTTTTGGTTCATTAAGGGTCATATGGGAAGTGCAGGGAGTTACAGATGATAATATAAAGAAAGAAATGATGGTCAGTGCTCTACAGGATCATGCGCTGACCTAGTATATTAAGCATTCTAATGACAATCCGAATGTGGGAATCACGGATATCCAAATTGTGCTAAACAGAGAATTTAGTAGGCCGAAGTCAGAAGTGCAGTCAATCGTTGGATTCAAAGAGATCACAATGCTACCAGGAGAGATTCCTTGGGAGATAGATTAGAGACTGTAGTGTACAATTCGCAAAGCTAATATGACTTTGACGGATGGACAACACCGTGAATGGTTTGTAGCATCGCTAAAGCTGCATTTGAGGAACGCGTTGTCGCAACAGAGGTTAAAGACTGAGGCAGAGGTCTTGGAGATCACGATGAGGCTTCATGAAACCCTGATATAGGATCCTAACTTGGGAGTTCATCAGATCGATGCGCGGTTGAAAAACTTATTCCTTGAGATGCAGAGTCTGAAACAAGATAGGAAAGCCCGACTAGAAGTGTGCAAAGAGGTGTGGTGCATAAAATGAAAGTGTCAAGGTCATGATAAGGACCACTGCCTTGTGTTCACAAATTACCTCACGGGAGGAGGATTGATGCTGTTAAGGCCAGAAGTGCAAGCAGGACCTGCGTAACACCTGCTTTGTGGTGTGCGATTTTTCAAATAGGAGGAAAGCATGCTACGAACAATTTCCATTTGTTACTGAAGCACACGTAGAATTCACAATAATTGTTCTGTAATTTTTGTAGATTGGCTAGACACGATGAGCGCACTTGTAGAAGTTATGAACTGATGATGGATAGAACTCCGACCTGTAGAGTTTAGGCCAAAATGTGACCCCTAGACCTGAATGCAAGAGTGGCATGAACCAGATTTTAGGGGCACAGACGAGGCCAAGGTGGAGAAGGACCTGGACGAGGTCACAGATAGCTGATATGCTACAATTATTGAAGGCTAGGACATTATGCTCATGATTGTACAAATCCAATGCAACCATCATGTCTATATTGTACCTTTTTTGATCATGCAACGGATGATTGTCCTACATTGATAGGTAGGATACGCGACAAGGGAGCACTACCACCTCCCCTGCCTCAGAACCTATAGATGATGAGGTCTGAGCCACTCGAGGAAGATCCAAATGTGATCATTGTTCTCTGAAGTAGAATCGCAACGGGAGATGATAAAGGCAAACAACCCGAAGATAGTACTTGGGTTCGCAAGGCTCTGACAAAAGAAGTAGAGTTTGATTTGGAGCGCACTAAGAAACCTTCATGGAATCTAAGAAGAGCTTCACTGATGCCTCCACTTCAGAAAGCAAAGACAGAACAGAGTTGGAAATGGACCCATCTATGCTTATGACATTCTTGGAAACATGCATGAAGCTACTGCATGACAGTAAGGCTGTAAAAGGATTGTGGGAACTCATTAACAGATGCGCTGGGACCACGCCAGTAGAACTACGCATAGTCCAGAAGATTGGAAAACACAAGACTAGGATAGGGAGAGAAATGAGGCTAACCGCGCAGATTAGAGAATATGAGATGGACCAAGTAATTCTAGATTTAGGATCGGAAGTGAACGTTTTGCCGAAGCAGACATGGGAGCGCATGAGGAAGCCTACACTGCAATGGTCTCCTATCCAGCTATGAATGGCAAACCAGAAAAAGATAATACCTATGGGGACATTGTAGGGAATCACTGCGAATATTGAGGGAGCAAGCACGCTAGCAGACTTTGAAGTGATAGAGATTGTTGATGACAACAATCCCTACCCCGCGCTCTTAGGAATTGATTGGGCCACTAACATGAACGGGGTGATTAATCTGAAGGAGCGCAAGATGATTTTTGAGAAGAAGTCTCTATGCGTAGTTATATCCTTGTGACTATTAAAGTGATGATGATTTGGACTGCATCTACAAAATAACTGCACGAGAGCAAGATTGGGTAAATCCCACCGCACATAGAGTGTCTCCCGAGGGAGTGCAGCCATGTTGATCCCTACTCCCTTCAACGCACTAACCGTAGGTCTATCGGCCTCATTATTTGTAACCAGTGACCCCTCTGGTAGCACTATGGTGTTGGTCAAGTGGCTGCACATCATTTCCTCAGCCGCAGCCATTCCTATTCCAAGGCCAGTCAAGAGAGTACCAGCCTAAGGAGTGTGCACCTGCAACTCCTGTATTTGTGCTAGGATGGCCCCCAACACAATCTAATTCTCCTTCACGAGATGTTAGAGGGCCTCTGTGGTGACATCGCGCACTGTCTCCCCTATATCATGGAGATCTCCTTTGGTGAGGGTGATCAAGTCAAAAGAAGTCTTAGAAGCTTTGGAATTCTTCCATGGCCCCACCTGCTCTCTCTGGCGCTGGCGCTTCAACTATGTGGATGATGTTTCTAGGTCCACGCCACCTTCCTTTATCTCAGGCTCTTCCTCAGGCGACAGTGACTTGTGGCCCTCGCACTCCTTCTCTATTGCCTATTGCTTTTCTTTGGCTACCTTATGCTATTCTGTTGCTGCCTTCGCAGCGTCTCACACCTCTTATGCCTTCACTGCTGCTGCCTCTTTTCTCCTCTTCTCTGCCAACTACACCATCCGCAGTTTTTCCTCCTCCTTCTTTTGTTGTGCAGTAGGCGTTGTTAGCTACCTATACCAATAGGTTTCATATTTCATGATTGGCTATGAAAAGGTCCAAATATGCTCTGCTTTGATGATGCAAAGATCACATATTTCCATAAGAATACAATCTGCGCTTATAGCTTGATAGGAACTCAAATTTTGATGGATGGTCCAATAGACTAATCTGGACCATGTCATGTTTTAAATTTTCAGTTGTAGAATAGAGAAAGGAGTCTATCCAAACTGTTTAATCTTGGCAGACAAGTAGTTTAGGTAGAGAAAAAGGGCTCCCAACAGCTTAATCTAGGACCTTGGAAGAAATAAGGGTAGAAGTAGATAGAAAAACAAAAGAAAAGCCAAAGAAAAGAAAAGGCAAGTAAGGGTCTGCAAGTCCAAGTGCACCCTCCAAGAAGAAATAAAAAATGCTAGGCAAATAGATGGGTAGGTAGTTGGGGTTGCAGAAAGGTCATTTCTTATAAGTTGCATGTGTGCTAACTCTGTTCACCAAAGCAAAATCAATGAATTGAGAAGGTGTCATTCTTCATCAAGTTGCAGCAAGCAAGAAGCATGTCTAACCTCCCTTCTTCCCCTTTCCATTTCATTTACTAACACTCCCTCATCAGCTGAGATTCATGGAAGAGATTTTGGTTTCATGGTGGTCCTTAATCTTTTTAGAAGCCACATTTCTTGTCTAAACTCTTTTCATTTTGATCTACTCCCTAAACTAAGTAAGTTTCAAATAAACTTAGTGACTTCCCCCTCATTCACCTTCCCCCCATATTAACTCTAACTCTACTATGTAAATCCCCTATATTACCTTTCCTTTACTAGTATTAACACCATGGTGTATAAACCCCAAATTTTGTATAAATATCCCTCCCCTTGGCATTATAGCCATATGTTCTCTAAAAAGGAATCAAAATGACATATGGTCACTTTGATGAACCTATACCTCATCTCTCTCCCTTGTTTCAAGTCATTCCACTCATTAAACCGTCATTTGCAAAGAAAAACCTTATAAAAACCCCTTCCTACCCATAACCCCTTTGAAATTATGAAAAAACCCAAAAAACCCACTTTTTCCGCTTAACCAAAGTTGGCGCATATGTTTGATTTTTCAAAATATATTGAAAAACATTGAAAAATAACATATCTGAATCTTTCCCGCTGAGCACGTGTCCCAAAAGAAATATTTGTTTATTCCTCCGCCCGCGTCCTTATCCATCGATCACATCGCCCTTCCGTCAACCGTCGGATCGGACCCATGTGATCCGACGGCTCTCGTTGATATCGGAGCGGCCCCCACGCCTGACGGTTAGCGCCCGAGAAAATGACGAAGGGTTACGTCAGTCCTCGGCCACGCGTCACCCGTTCAAGGCTCTCGGAGCGGCCTCTGACAAAACCAGGGCCGTATCGTAAGCGCTCCGAGAAACCGTAACCGCTATGGCACTTACCGCCCGGTTTGCTGGTCCCACGTCAGACCCACGTCATCGCCACCCTGCCATCGCATCAGTACTTTTGTCCGCCCCTGTGCCAACGTGTCTGCCACCGCATCATCCCCGTGGACCAATAGCAGCTCGCCACCTCACCCGATGATGTCATGCTGACGTCATCCAAGCTTGACCCACCCTATGACGTCATGCTGACGTCATTCGAGAAAAAGCGCCAAATTGCCAAAAGGTCCATATTTTGGCCAAAAATCACGTTTTGCATACTTTTTCGCTCATTCGCTATTGTTTCCGCTGCATGGTCTTTTACGTCCAAAACTGCGCCACCCCGCTGGAATCGACCTGGAGACCTCCAGAGCACCAATTCTGCCCACATTTACGACCACTGCTTGCTGTTTACCAGGTATTTCTCATCATTTATCCTCCATACGCCTAAGTTGTCTGTAAATTACTTAGAAGGCTCAAAGGACACTAAAACTCATCATTTTACCGGCAAATTCCCTCTGCAAAGCCTCTATTTCCAACTGCAAGCTTGAAAACCACCAGCTGAGCCTTGATTTCCCGAGTTCTTATCAAAAAACTGTAAACTGCTCGCGCAATCGTGAGACAGTTGGTCAATCCATTAAAAAACCTGCCACAAAAGACAGAGTGAGACCAGACATTGGTCTTATTCGTAATTCAAACAGTATTTCAATTGCTGTATGCTCATTTCACCCTCTGGTCCCTGAAATTCACACTTTCATTGCAAGTAATCACCTCTGTGTTGTGCTATTTACTTCA
Source organism: Pinus tabuliformis (assembly GCA_031772625.1). Taxonomy (NCBI): domain Eukaryota; kingdom Viridiplantae; phylum Streptophyta; class Pinopsida; order Pinales; family Pinaceae; genus Pinus; species Pinus tabuliformis. Next base: position 1,027,691,955 of record CM062815.1, read on the forward strand.
ACCAGTTCACCTGCAAGTCAGAAGCTCAATAGACCATGGAAACTCCAATTGCACTGAACATCAAGCCTCTGAATGCCCCTCACAGGGAGTTAGAATGGAAAGCTCTGGGAGATATGGATTATCAAATGTTAGACTGGTTTCCATTAGGATCTAAATATAATATTCAGTTGCTAAATGAGTTGAAAGCCCAGCACCTTAGTGGGGCTGACATCCTAGGGATTTGGGACTCAAACTTGCCCATCTACAACCTCCCCCAGGTAAATCCTATGCCTGAATTGATCCACAGATGCCAGGAGTGCTATGATCCATGCCAAAGAGCTGTCCTCAGCCCTACAGGCTCAATTCTGTTCCATATCACCCCAGAGAGCATAAATGAGATGCTGCATTTCCACACTGCAAAACCATTGACCCCCCTCTACATGCAGAACTTGATAAAGAAGGGGAATAAGTTGTCAAATGACCAGATCATCAAAATAAACCAGCTGTTTGTACAATCAGGCTCTGAAACCATCAGAACTCCTCCTATTGGATATGCTTATTTAAATGAATTGGGCAGAATGCTAGTGGATTTGATCAGCTATGTCCTAGGGTTCAAGGGAATGGAGGATGTGGATGAAATTATAATGGCAATGCTGTCTATATTCTCTCCTGGAAAGCCTCCAGCTGTACATTATGACTATGCCACATATATTGCAGATGGGATCCATGACCAGCTGATGAATCTGTAAAGGGAAAGACTGTTCAGATATACTTCCTACATTTACCATCTATTCTTGTTTAATCAACTAGGCAGCTTCCTCATTCCCCTGAAACAAGTTAATGCCCAGGGGAATCCAAGGTCAGTTGTGTTTTGGACCTCTGTTTTTCATTGCACCTCTGTGTCACCATACACATACTGTGAGTTCATAGACTTATTCATACATCCAGCTATGACATTATTGTATGGTGTTCCTCCTCCAAGGTTAACTGATGACATGAGGAGAATTCTCCATCTAAACAAAACCTACAGCATTGGTAATTGGTACCTTTACCAAGACCACACAGTCATCAGAGTATATGGCTGTGAGTTGAAGCCTTTTAGGCTGCCAAGGTATGTCCCCATGAGGCTTTTTGCCCTAGAATACTTCAGGCAATTTGGGAATGCCGACTACCTCCACTTCCAAAGTAAGAACAAGAAGGCACAGTTGAAGGTAAGGAGCCAGCTGGGCCCCTTCCTATATAACAAAAAAGAAGAGGGATGGAAAGAGGAAAATAGTATCCTAGAGGATCTCAAACTGCAAACTAGTTTTGAGTGGATACCCTATGACCCTAATCATTTTGTTTCCCTCAGGAGGATAAGATACAAATTGGGTACCTATTCACATGTGAGGCAGCCTGAGATTGAGCAGTATGCCAATGCATTGAGCTGGGAAGAGGGCACCCTAGAAGAGGAAATTACTAGTGAAGAGCTGCTAGAAAGAGAGGCCAGAAATATTCAAAAGGAAACTGACTTAGAAACTTGTGGACAGGTCCCCCTCTCATACAAAAGACAACTTGGAGCAGCTACCTCAGCCTCAACAACACATCATCAAGCTGCCATGAATACTCCACAGACAGCTAACAAAAGCAAAGAAAAACAGGTGGAACAGCCACCTCCTATGACAGAAGAGCAAATGGAAACCCTAGTGCAGCAACAAGAAGAGATGGAGCAGCAGGGAGAAGTGCAGCAACAAGAAGAAGAACAACAACAAAAAGAACAAAGGCAGGAACAGCCTGTCCAGCAAGAGCAAACAGTGGAAGCCCCTAAATCCACTGAACAAACTGTGCCTCCAAGGCAAGAAACTTCCGCTGAGGCATCAATCCTCCAAACTCCACAAAAGGAGGATACAAGCAGGAAAAGGGACAAAGAGACTCCCCTTACAACATCAGCAAGTCATGGGGAGAAAAGACAGAGAATCAATCCCTTCTCAGAGGAAGAAATGCCGATAGGACAGTCTTTTGGTATGGTCCCACCCAGCAGGGAAGCATCAGCAAGTTCCTTTCAACAGGAACAGGATAGAGCAATGGGAGGAGAAGTAAGTTCCTCAAATCAGCAAAGAGAAGGTGGACCCAGCATTAAACAGCAGTTCATCGACATTAAGAGGAGAAATGAGCCCATCAAGATACAGCTGTTTAACCATCTGTTAAACATGGCTCCCACCAATCAACAAAGACTCATGTCTGCATATGATGTGCAGGAAGGCAAAATGATCATGAGTCATTTTATGCCAACAGCAATGCAGCCCCAATCTGCCTCTGACTACTTGAGGACTAACCTGGAAGTCCTTGCCAAGGATATCCACCCAATGGACAAGATAGAACTGCATAAGCAAACGGGTGAGATGGTCTATGCTTCCTTGGCAGACCAAACATTGGATAACTACAGGCTACAAAATAGCCTTAACAATACAGCCTCTCAGCTAGAGTTGGAGAGAGCATCGTCCCAGGCAAAGGACAACAGAATAAGGTCCTTAGAGGACATCATCATAGAGATTGGGCATGATCCCACAGACATCAAGGGCATACAAGAGATACTAAAATTGAGGGATGCAGACATGGCAGCCTTGAGGAGAAAGATCAAACTCCCAGCCACAATTCACCCTCAAACAGATGATGTTGCCCAGCAAAGACATGATCAAGAGGCCACAACCTTGTTGATATCTCTGTACAAGCAGCTAATCCAAACTCAGGAAAAGCTGGGAGAATCTGAGGCTGCAAAAGCAGCACTACAGGCAGCCTTGAAACAAAGAGAAGAAGGGCAAACCTCCAAGCCTCCTCCTGAAGTGATCAACCTTGAGGAAGCTGCTCCAACTACTGCCCCTCCTCCTCAGCAAACAGAACCTACAGCACCAACTACATCAACAGCTGCACCAACAACAGAGCAGACTCATAGTCTGGATATGCAGAAGCTTCAAAATGAAATTCAAGTCCTGGAAGCTCAAATGTTAGAGCTTAATCAAGCCAAAGAATCTTTGGCTAAAGTAAATGAAAGATATGATAAGAGAAAACAGAATGTGGCTGAGAAAGAAAGAGATATAAAAGCTCTCAAAAAGAGAATAGCTGAGCTTGAGAAAGAGCTCACACTAGACAAGGTGACAGCAGAGCTCAAAACAGTCCTTTGGGCTAACATTGGCCAGTCCATTACTGATCAGTGGCAGTACATTGAGACCATAGATGAGCAGTCAGTGCTCATTACAAAGGCAAATAGGGAAATACACAGAGCAAGAGCAAGCCTTGGCAACATGCCTGATGCTGCCAGTAGAATGATCAACATATTGAATAACAGGACAAGCTCTCAACTGGCCACCATGGGAATTGCTCACAGGACTGAGACAATCTCAATGGTTAAAAGGGTCCTGACATTAAGAAACCTGGTTGGAACATTAGAAAGGAGAACCCAAGATATGCAGACCGAAATCAACAAGTTCATGGACAGGTTTCAAGTATTGCAAAACAGAGGCCTCCCCAGTCTACTAAGCAGTGTGGGAAGACTGCTTACCCATGAAAACTATGCTAAAAGGGTCAATGCCTTTGCTGCAAGTCAAATTGCAGGACAGCCCAGCACTTCAGCAGAATCAGGGCCAGCATCAGGGCAAACTCTATATAATAGGGTGGAAAACCTATTTTTTATCATGAACGAGATCAATCATGTGTTCGATGTGCCTCCAAATTTTTACAAATATACAGAAGCAGATGAAACCATAGAGGCAATTGTCAAGCACCAATTGCCCACACAGGAAGTCTGGAATAAATTGACACAGATAATATTATCAAGCCAGAACCTGTAATTTATGTTTTCTCCGATTTATAAGTGATCATACACAGGGAAAATTTTGGTAGATAAGCATACAGAGGAAAGATGAAAGGCTGAGCCAACTCAGCAGGGCTATTCGGTCACCACAGCAGCAAGCACAGTCACAGGTGGTAGAGTCGAGAAAATACAGCGCAGCAAACGTAAAGACACATTTTCCAGCATTAAAGCAAAGCGGTTCAACCGACTCACTGACCTCCAAAGGTCAAAATATCCTCTGACAGAATTAAAGAGCAGTTATGCTGCATTCAAAGCTGTAATAACTTCTTTTCTACTTTTCTGTACGAAGTAATGAAGATATTTTCTCTCTCAGATGACTCAATGCCTGAGATATTTTGTATAAACATTTCTATAAAGTCCCCTTCGCATGAGTTTGCAAGGGTTGTTGTTGATTTCATTTCGATACTTCTGTTGCTGTATAACTCTCAGAGAAATAATACAAAAGGTGGATGGAATTTCCAAAGCTCTGTGTTCCTTGATGCACTGTGGTGGCTGGCTGATTGTTACAGGATTCCTGCATGTTTCATAGCACAATAAGTCTTCTTTTAACCTCTGTGTTATATGTTTTCTAGTTTTCATGTTCTTTCATGTTTCTGATGTTTTACACTTAATGGCAAAGTAAAAGGATAGTTCCAGGATTTAATCACAGATTACCCTGAACTCAATCTAAGCTGTTATAAATGTTTTCTTCCAGATAGAGTAAATAGGGTGTAATTCTTAATTGCTACACTTTCAAGCTATATCTCTCACTGTGATAAATATTCTCAGGAATTCAAGTTTGCTCCTGAGGAATCTATCTCTTCCCCACACCCCAGCTTTAGTGAAAAATTCTTAAATGCTTTTCACTGGTTGTTCACATGTCCCCATCATAATCTAATTTTGTCATATGAAATATTTAAATGGCCCTGTAATTTCAGTAAATCATCTCAAGGTTTCTAAACACTTGTAGCCACAGACTCCATTGCCCAATGAAATAAACTCATCTGCAGATTGCACACTTCAAGTACAGAAAGATATCCCTCAACCAAAGCATAAAACTAAACACCCTCATTTCATAACTAGCCTAAAATCTCCACAGAACAGAGACAAATTATAAAGAGAGAGCCCTCTCTGATTACATTGTGGCTAGGCACTGTAATCCAAAGATTGGTTAGTGGTTACCCCGGCCGTATTCCCTTGGGAGTCAAAGGGAACAACCTGGGTGTTAACATAATTGGCGACTCCACTGGGGAGTGCTTGAGATTTTTCAAATACTATCTATCTTCCATAGCTACTATCAAGCCTGAAATCAGTCAAGAGGCCTTTAAACTGTTTCTGTATCACATTGACAGCTTTAGGGAGGAGCTTTTTTAGGGAATCTTCATCTTAGCTTTGAAATATATATAGTCATTCCAAAATCTTTATCCGGTCCTTACAGATATAAAAACTTCCTATAAAATCCCAAAAAATAGTTAGAAACTGGCTCCCAAGAAAATTTCACGGCATACTAGGGCAAATCCTGACCCTAACCCACCCATCATTGTTGATAATCCAAATACCATCCCTAGAAACATTAGGAGGCAGCAAAGGCAGGAGCAGCCTGCTGATCTAACTTCAGATTTAGATCATCCCAGCCTTATCTCTACCCCATGCAAGGTCCTCTTCCGGTCTACCCCTAATTCCCCTAGTTCACCATCCACATCTCAAAGTCCTCCTCTCACATCTTCATCCACTGCACATATCCCCTTGACCAACACGCTAGGTTCTCCCCTACTTGTCACCCCTGTGGTACCCACTGTTCCTATTATCCCAGCTGCCCCTGTTAATCCTCTAAATCCTGTAAATATGGCTAACAGATATGCACCTTTGCAGATACCAGCTAATGCTGCAGCTCTACCCCAAGATTACCAAACCAAAATTTCATATTTTGACTCCAATGGCCCTCTGACAGCTGCCCAGCATGCTAAGAGGATGCAAGACCATTTTGAGACCTATGAAATAGATGATGACAGTGTCAGAATGAGGATGTTTGTTCAAAGCCTAACTGGGGATGTAAGAACTTGGTTTAGATCCCTGAATGCAAACTCCATTACAACTCCTGATGAACTGTATCAAGCCTTTACTAGTAGATGGGAGAAGAAGAAAGATCCTCTGCATATACTTGGGGAATATGACACTATCAAAAGAGGTCCCCAAGAGACTGTTTTGGAGTATTGTGCAAGATTTAACAATGTATATAACGCAATTCCGCAAAACTTAAGACCTCCTCCTGATTTAGCCTTGTACAAATTCCCTGATGGTTTTGACCCTGACATGGCCTATCAGTTGAAGGAAAGAGACCCTCAATCCCTTGCAGAGGCCCAAAGGGTTGCTGTCACAGTGGAAGCCAACCTAATTGCCAAAAGAAACAGGGCAAGGTTGGAAAAGAGGACTGCTTTCAAAGAGGAACCCTCTGCCTTTGATCAAAAGCTAGATGCAATTCTCAATGGCATGAAAAGATTGGGTGATAGAGTGGAATCGGTTGAAAGAAAATCATCATGGGAACCACCACAAAACAACCCTCCTAGGAATCCAAACTTTAGGAGAACCCAAAACCCAGGCATTGGCAAATCCAGTGCTGATCAAGACATAAGACCCCCTTTCCAAGAAAATTATGCAGAAACTTCCACATCAATAGAGCCCAATGAAGACCCTGAGATCAATTTAATGGGTCTAGATGGTGAAAGTCAAGTTTTCTTAACACAAGAAGATCATGAGGATGATGAAATCAAACTGTTCCAAACTAAATCAGGCGAATCCTTTGACTTTAAACAAGGCTATGACACTGTTGTTTATGAAGTCCATAAACAATACAAGCTGAGGAGCAGAACTGTGAATGTAAACCAGCCTGAAAAGATAAAGGATAATCAGCAGCCCAAAAGAGTCATAGTCACAGAACCTAGTGACAAAATAAATTCACCTACAGAAGAAGTGATTGTTGAGGAGATCACTGAACCACTGTCTTTAAAACAGCAGCCTGTGGCCACTTCACCTTCTCAGCCTAATTTAAATGTTACTCCCCAAGAGATGAGTAAAAGAGGCAAGTCCCAAAGTCAAGATAAAAATCAAGAAGAAGATTTAATGAACAAGGAAAGGACTGTTATCCATAGCCCCAAAACCCAATTTGAAAAACCTTTTGACCTAGAAACTGAAATTGGCAAACTAAAGATAGCTATTCCTCTTTTAGAACTAGCCAAACATGACATATATAAACTACAGATCAAGAAGTCCCTTCAACTCACTAGCAACAAAGATGATGTCAATGTGCTGGATGACACCCTAGAACTCCTATTTGGCCCAGAAGTGGATGGAAAAACGGTAGTCACAGGGGTATTACCTTTCTATGTCAGTTTACATATTCATGATAAAATATTACATAATGCAATGTTTGACTCAGGTGCCTCTCACAATCTCATGCCAAAAGCAGTCATGGAAAGATTGAATTTAGACATAACAAGACCATACAAGGACCTGTTTTCCTTTGACTCCAGCCAAGTCAAGTGTCTAGGTCTCATAAAAGATTTATGTGTGTCCCTGGTTCAATACCCAAACAAGACAATCCTAATGGATGTGGTAGTTGCTGATATTCCACCTAAGTATGGGATGTTGTTATCAAGATCTTGGGGAGCTAAACTCCAAGGTTCCCTGCAATTAGACATGTCATATGCCACCATCTCTGTTTTTGGGCAACCAAAAAGACTGTACAGAGAAACACTCATGAAATACATGGTCAGCAGTGAAGAAAAGCCTCAAAACTTTCCCATATATGCTATCCATTCAGACATAGACTCATACATTCTCTTCAATGACACCACTACTCCCTCAAGAAGTGAGGTTGAAACCAAGATACTCATACAGGAGGAAGACTCAAATGAAAGAATTATCACCCATGAGACAACAGTCAATCAAACACTAGATACTGCTGCTGTTCAAATTATCGATCATGCCCAATCAAATGATAAAACTGTCCTAGAAGACAAGCTAGAGGAAAAACCACAACTGCTACTCACATTGCCAGCCCATGAACAGATCATTAAGTCTCCTTCCCAACAGGATATTCTATGGTTCCTTGAATTTGATGGCTTAGTCAACAAATTAGGGGCAGGAGCTGGATTTTGGGTACACAATAAAGAAAATAGTCATGCAGAAGGCAGAGCCTATAGATTGAATTTCAGATGTACTAATAACATGGCAGAATATGAAACTCTTTTACTAGGCCTCAAGTTAGTAAGGTTCTTACAAGCTGCCAGGGTTTCAGTCATGGGTGATTCAGATCTAGTTATTCAACAAGTGAAGGGAAACTTTGTCACCAATGACAAAAGACTAAGGACTTATAGGTCTGCTGTGGCTGAGATACTAAAATTTTTCTCTGAATTCCAAATCACTAAAATTCCTAGAACCCACAATCTGCACGCTCATAGCTTGGCCGCCTTTGCAAGTACCTGCAAGTTGCCTTTTGAGCCCCATAATTGTTTTACAGCTGAGGTAAAACACAGACCCTCCATTCCAAACAATGTTAATGATTGGCAAGTATTTGAGGATGACAAGCAAATAAACCGGTTTTTAACCCTGCAACAAGAATTTGCAGGATTAAATATTGACATTGAGACAGCAAGTCAATCACAAATACTTGAGACAGCAAGTCAATCACAAATACTTGAACAACAAGTCAATCACAAATACTTGATGGAGCAAGTCCATCACAAATACAGTTTCAACAGATTACTCACCCAATATCACCCAGAACAGCAAAACAAATACTAAATCCAACTATTTTCAACATAGACAACATTCAGCAAATTCAATCAATCAATTGTGAGGAAGTGTCCAATGCTGAAACTGAAATCATAGAGCTGAAAGACAATTTTCTACCAACAGGCCTAACTCCCCTAGAAGACATCTTTGACTCAAATGATATTCCCAGAAAACCAAAAATGCAGCCCTTAAATGCAGCCATAGAAGAATGCAACATAGGTACAATTGACAAACCCAAAATAATTAAATTGTCTGCTTCTTTACCTCCTGACCAAAAGCCTAAATACATTGACCTCTTTAAAGAGTTCCAGGATGTCTTTGCATGGAGTTATGAGGACCTAAAGTCCTATGACACCTCTGTTATCGAGCATACAATCCCTCTCAAACCTGATCAAAAGCCCTTTAAACAAAAATTGAGGAGAATCAATCCTATGCTTCTCCCAGCAATGGAACAAGAAGTACAGAAAATGTTCAAGGCGGGCATCATAGCACCAATCAGATTCTCTGAATGGATCTCCAACTTAGTCCCTACAAGAAAGAAGACTGGTGAAATTAGGTTGTGTGTGGACTTAAGGAATCTGAACCAAGTATCCCTCAAAGACAACTATCCCTTACCCAAGATGGATCACATTCTCCAAAGAGTGGTAGGGGCCTCAAGGATCTCATTACTGGATGGATTTTCAGGCTTCAATCAAATTCTGGTGCACCCTGATGATCAAGATAAAACAGCATTCACTACCCCATGGGGAACTTTCAAATATGTAAAGATGCCTTTTGGATTGAAAAATGCAGGGGCAACATTTCAAAGAGCAATGGATATTGCTTTTGCCAAGGAGATTCATGACTTTTTAGTCATTTACCTAGATGACCTTACACCTTTCTCAAAATCAGACCAAGAACATATAAAACATTTGAGACAGATCTTCCTAAAATGTAGAAAATATGGAATTTCCTTGAATCCCAAGAAATCCCTGTTTGGTTTAGAGGAAGGTAAGTTATTGGGCCACATCATTTCTAAAGATGGCATTAGAATTGACCCAGATAGGATACAGGCTATCCTACAAATGCCCCACCCAAGAAATGTCAAAGAGTTGCAAGGATTCTTGGGAAAAATCAATTTCTTAAGAAGGTTTATTCCAAACTTAGCAGAACTAATCAGATTATTAAATAACATGCTAAAAAAGGATTCAAAAGTCAAGTGGACTGTTGAAGCCAATCAAGCCTTTGAAGGTATAAAACTGGCCCTTACCCAAACCCCAGTCTTAACCAATCCTCAATTCGACAGGGACTTTATCATTTTCTCTTTTGCCTCCCAGCATACTATTGCTGCGGTCTTATTGCAAAAGGATGACCAAGGAAATGAGAAGCCAATTGCTTTCTTTAGCAAAGCTCTTAGAGATGCACTTTTAAAGTATCAAATCATGGAAAAGCAAGCTTATGCTTTGGTCAAAGCCATTAAAGACTTTAGGATTTATATCCTTTATTCCCATGTTACAGCATATGTGCCAAGTCCTATTGTCAAAGACATTCTCACCCAAGAAAATTTAGAGGGTAGAAGAGGAAAGTGGATTGCCAACATCTTGGAATTTGACATTGAGATAAAACCTACAAAACTAATAAAAGGGCAAGGCTTGGCCAAATTACTGACAGAAGCAAATTTCCAAGCCCTAGACATTAACCAGCTGGACAGTGAACCGGAGCTGGCGACTCCAAAGATCAATGTAGCCTTTGAACAATCCCCTTGGTACTCTGATATATGTTATATATTGCAAAACCTGTGTGCTCCCCCAGGATTGTCCAGAACTAAATGTAGGTTTTTAAAAATGAAAGCTTCTAAATTTTGTGTTATGGATGGAAATTTATTATGGAAAAACCATGAAGGAATATTGCTAAACTGCCTAATTGAGAATGAAACTGACAATATCATAAAGGAATTTCATGCAGGTGACTGTGGTGGACACTTGTACTGGAAGTCCACTGTGGATAAAATACTAAGGGTTGGGTACTACTGGCCTACCATGTTCTCTGATGTCAAGAAATTCACCACCTCATGTCACAAATGTCAAGTGTTTGAGGGAAAGAGACAGTTGCTGCCACTTCCCTTAAGGCCTATTGCAACAGAGAGACCTTTTCAACAATGGGGCTTGGATTTCATTGGGGAAATTCATCCCTCATCTTCAGGCCAACACAGATGGATATTAATAGCCACAGACTACTTCACTAAGTGGATTGAAGCTGTTCCATGCAGACAAGCAAATGATTCCACTATCATTCAGTTCTTGGAGAACAACATATTGGCTAGATTTGGCTGTCCTGACAAAATAATAACAGACAATGCTGCTGCTTTCAGATCCAAGAAAATGGTGAAATTCTGCCATAAATTTCACATCACCTTGGGCCATTCTACTGCATACTATCCCCAAGGTAATGGCCTTGCTGAGTCATCAAATAAAAGTCTGGTAAACATCATAAAGAAAGTGCTAGAAGAGAACAAAAAGAATTGGCATAAGAAGCTTGTGAATGCCCTATGGGCAGATAGACTAACAACCAAAAGATCAATTGGGACCAGCCCATATGAGTTGGTTTATGGATTAGAGGCCAAATTTCCTTCATCACTAGGGGTGCCTGTTATGAAACTTCTTCAAGAAAGCCAAGCTGAACCAAATGATATGCAAAGAAGAATCAATCAAATCATATGTTTACAGCAAACTAGAGACCAAGTTTTCAGCAGAGTTCAAGTTCTACAAGAAAAATTAAAGAAGACCTTTGATAGAAGAACTAAGGCAGAAGATTTCAACATTGGTGACAAAGTCCTCAAGTGGGATTCAAGAAGAGAGGATAAGGGAAAACATGGAAAATTTGACTCCCTCTGGAGAGGACCATTTGCTGTCCAAGCAGTACAAGGAAACAACACTTATTTCCTTAAGAGTCTCAATGAAACTGACTTGGATGAGGGTCCTATGAATGGCAGGATGCTGAAACACTACTTTGAATATCACCCATGAGTGCAGCTCAAGTTTTCCCTTGCACATATCCAGATGTATATATTATTTTCTATCAACATGTAGAAATGCAATTTCTCAAAGTTTTCCTAAACTGCTAGCGAAAGGTGAATACAATCAGAGGTCTACCAAGAAGAGAAGCACACAATTTTGGCATTTCAAAGCAGCAAACTTCAAGATTGGCAAGAGCAGTCAAGGAGCAAGGCAATCTGACCTGCTGTTCTTGGTCTTTCAAATAAAACACCATCCCCATGTGGAGCCACTGTTAGCTACCTATACCAATAGGTTTCATATTTCATGATTGGCTATGAAAAGGTCCAAATATGCTCTGCTTTGATGATGCAAAGATCACATATTTCCATAAGAATACAATCTGCGCTTATAGCTTGATAGGAACTCAAATTTTGATGGATGGTCCAACAGTCTAATCTGGACCATGTCATGTTTTAAATTTTCAGTTGTAGAATAGAGAAAGGAGTCTGTCCAAACTGTTTAATCTTGGCAGACAAGTAGTTTAGGTAGAGAAAAAGGGCTCCCAACAGCTTAATCTGGGACCTTGGAAGAAATAAGGGTAGAAGTAGATAGAAAAACAAAAGAAAAGCCAAAGAAAAGAAAAGGCAAGTAAGGGTCTTCAAGTCCAAGTGCACCCTCCAAGAAGAAATAAAAAATGCTAGGCAAATAGATGGGTAGGCAGTTGGGTTTGCAGAAAGGTCATTTCTTATAAGTTGCATGTGTGCTAACTCTGTTCACCAAAGCAAAATCAATGAATTGAGAAGGTGTCATTCTTCATCATGTTGCGGCAAGCAAGAAGCATGTCTAACCTCCCTTCTTCCCCTTTCCATTTCATTTACTAACACTCCCTCATCAGCTAAGATTCATGGAAGAGATTTTGGTTTCATGGTGATTCTTAATCTTTTTAGAAGCCACATTTCTTGTCTAAACTCTTTTCATTTTGATCTACTCCCTAAACTAAGTAAGTTTCAAATAAACTTAGTGACTTCCCCCTCATTCACCTTCCCCCCATATTAACTCTAACTCTACTATGTAAATCCCCTATATTACCTTTCCTTTACTAGTATTAACACCATGGTGTATAAACCCCAAATTTTGTATAAATATCCCTCCCCTTGGCATTATAGCCATATGTTCTCTAAAAAGGAATCAAAATGACATCTGGTCACTTTGATGAACCTATACCTCATCTCTCTCCCTTGTTTCAAGTCATTCCACTCATTAAACCGTCATTTGCAAAGAAAAACCCTATAAAAACCCCTTCCTACCCATAACCCCTTTGAAATTATGAAAAAACCCAAAAAACCCACTTTTTCCGCTTAACCAAAGTTGGCGCATATGTTTGATTTTTCGAAATATATTGAAAAACATTGAAAAATACCATATCTGAATCTTTCCCGCTGAGCACGTGTCCCAAAAGAAATATTTGTTTATTCCTCCGCCCGCGTCCTTATCCATCGATCACATCGCCCTTCCGTCAACCGTCGGATCGGACCCATGTGATCCGACGGCTCTCGTTGATATCGGAGCGGCCCCCACGCCTGATGGTTAGCGCCCGAGAAAATGACGAAGGGTTACGTCAGTCCTCGGCCACGCGTCACCCGTTCAAGGCTCTCGGAGCGGCCTCTGACAAAACCAGGGCCGTATCGTAAGCGCTCCGAGAAACCGTAACCACTATGGCACTTAACCGTAACTGCTATGGCACTTACCGCCCGGTTTGCTGGTCCCACGTCAGACCCACGTCATCGCCACCCTGCCATTGCATCAGTACTTTTGTCCGCCCCTGTGCCAATGTGTCTGCCACCGCATCATCCTCGTGGACCAATAGCAGCTCGCCACCTCACCCGCTGACGTCATGCTGACGTCATCCAAGCTTGACCCACCCTATGACGTCATGCTGACGTCATTCTAGAAAAAGCGCCAAATTGCCAAAAGGTCCATATTTTGGCCAAAAATCACGTTTTGCATACTTTTTCGCTCATTCCCTATTGTTTCCGCTGCATGGTCTTTTACGTCCAAAACTGCGCCACCCCGCTGGAATCGACCTGGAGACCTCCAGAGCACCAATTCTGCCCACATTTACGACCACTGCTCGCTGTTTACCAGGTATTTCTCATCATTTATCCTCCATACGCCTAAATTGTCTGTAAATTACTCAGAAGGCTCAAAGGACACTAAAACTCATCATTTTACCGGCAAATTCCCTCTGCAAAGCCTCTATTTCCAACTGCAAGCTCGAAAACCACCAGCTGAGCCTTGATTTCCCGAGTTCTTATCAAAAAACTGTAAACAACTCGCGCAATCGTGAGACAGTTGGTCAATCCATTAAAAAACCTGCCACAAAAGACAGAGTGAGACCAGACATTGGTCTTATTCGTAATTCAAATAGTATTTCAATTGCTGTATGCTCATTTCACCCTCTGGTCCCTGAAATTCACACTTTCATTGCAAGTAATCACCTCTGTGTTGTGCTGTTTACTTCAACCAGTTCACCTGCAAGTCAGAAGCTCAATAGACCATGGAAACTCCAATTGCACTGAACATCAAGCCTCTGAATGCCCCTCACAGGGAGTTAGAATGGAAAGCTCTGGGAGATATGGATTATCAAATGTTAGACTGGTTTCCATTAGGATCTAAATATAATATTCAGTTGCTAAATGAGTTGAAAGCCCAGCACCTTAGTGGGGCTGACATCCTAGGGATTTGGGACTCAAACTTGCCCATCTACAACCTCCCCCAGGTAAATCCTATGCCTGAATTGATCCACAGATGCCAGGAGTGCTATGATCCATGCCAAAGAGCTGTCCTTAGCCCTACAGGCTCAATTCTATTCCATATCACCCCAGAGAGCATAAATGAGATTCTGCATTTCCACACTGCAAAACCATTGACCCCCCTCTACATGCAGAACTTGATAAAGAAGGGGAATAAGTTGTCAAATGACCAGATCATCAAAATCAACCAGTTGTTTGTACAATCAGGCTCTGAAACCATCAGAACTCCTCCTATTGGATATGCTTATTTAAATGAATTGGGCAGAATGCTAGTGGATTTGATCAGCTATGTCCTAGGGTTCAAGGGAATGGAGGATGTGGATGAAATTATAATGGCAATGCTGTCTATATTCTCTCCTGGAAAGCCTCCAGCTGTACATTATGACTATGCCACATATATTGCAGATAGGATCCATGACCAGCTGATGAATCTGTAAAGGGAAAGACTGTTCAGATATACTTCCTACATTTACCATCTATTCTTGTTTAATCAACCAGGCAGCTTCCTCATTCCCCTGAAACAAGTTAATGCCCAGGGGAATCCAAGGTCAGTTGTGTTTTGGACCTCTGTTTTTCATTGCACCTCTGTGTCACCATACACATACTGTGAGTTCATAGACTTATTCATACATCCAGCTATGACATTATTGTATGGTGTTCCTCCTCCAAGGTTAACTGATGACATGAGGAGAATTCTCCATCTAAACAAAACCTACAGCATTGGTAATTGGTACCTTTACCAAGACCACACAGTCATCAGAGTATATGGCTGTGAGTTGAAGCCTTTTAGGCTGCCAAGGTATGTCCCCATGAGGCTTTTTGCCCTAGAATACTTCAGGCAATTTGGGAATGCCGACTACCTCCACTTCCAAAGTAAGAACAAGAAGGCACAGTTGAAGGTAAGGAGCCAGCTGGGCCCCTTCCTATATAACAAAAAAGAAGAGGGATGGAAAGAGGCAAATAGTATCCTAGAGGCTCTCAAACTGCAAACTAGTTTTGAGTGGATACCCTATGACCCTAATCATTTTGTTTCCCTCAGGAGGATAAGATACAAATTGGGTACCTATTCACATGTGAGGCAGCCTGAGATTGAGCAGTATGCCAATGCATTGATCTGGGAAGAGGGCACCCTAGAAGAGGAAATTACTAGTGAAGAGCTCCTAGAAAGAGAGGCCAGAAATATTCAAAAGGAAACTGACTTAGAAACTTGTGGACAGGTCCCCCTCTCATACAAAAGACAACTTGGAGCAGCTGCCTCAGCCTCAACAACACATCAGCAAGCTGCCATGAATACTCCACAGACAGCTAACAAAAGCAAATAAAAACAGGTGGAACATCCACCTCCTATGACAGAAGAGCAAATGGAAACCCTAGTGCAGCAACAAGAAGAGATGGAGCAGCAGGGAGAAGTGCAGCAGCAAGAAGAATAGCAACAACAAAAAGAACAAAGGCAGGAACAGCCTGTCCAGCAAGAGCAAACAGTGGAAGCCCCTAAATCCACTGAACAAACTGTGCCTCCAAGGCAAGAAACTTCCGCTGAGGCATCAATCCTCCAAACTCCACAAAAGGAGGATACAAGCAGGAAAAGGGACAGAGAGACTCCCCTTACAACATCAGCAAGTCATGGGGAGAAAAGACAGAGAATCAATCCCTTCTCAGAGGAAGAAATGCCAATAGGACAGTCTTTTGGTATGGTCCCACCCAGCAGGGAAGCATCAGCAAGTTCCTTTCAACAGGAACAGGATAGAGCAATGGGAGGAGAAGTAAGTTCCTCAAATCAGCAAAGAGAAGGTGGACCCAGCATTAAACAACAGTTCATCGACATTAAGAGGAGAAATGAGCCCATCAAGATACAGCTGTATAACTATCTGTTAAACATGGCTCCCACCAATCAACAAAGACTCATGTCTGCATATGATGTGTAGGAAGGCAAAATGATCATGAGTCATTTTATGCCAACAGCAGTGCAACCCCAATCTGCCTCTGACTACTTGAGGACTAACCTGGAAGTCCTTGCCAAGGATATCCACCCAATGGACAAGATAGAACTGCATAAGCAAACGGGTGAGATGGTCTATGCTTCCTTGGCAGACCAAACATTGGATAACTACAGGCTACAAAATAGTCTTAACAATACAGCCTCTCAGCTAGAGTTGGAGAGAGCATCCTCCCAGGCAAAGGACAACAGAATAAGGTCCTTAGAGGACATCATCATAGAGATTGGGCATGATCCCACAGACATCAAGGGCATACAAGAGATACTAAAATTAAGGGATGCAGACATGGTAGCCTTGAGGAGAAAGATCAAACTCCCAGCCACAATTCACCCTCAAACAGATGATGTTGCCCAGCAAAGACATGATCAAGAGGCCACAACCTTGTTGATATCTCTGTACAAGCAGCTAATCCAAACTCAGGAAAAGCTGGGAGAATCTGAGGCTGCAAAAGCAGCACTACAGGCAGCCTTGAAACAAAGAGAAGAAGGGCAAACCTCCAAGCCTCCTCCTGAAGTGATCAACCTTGAGGAAGCTGCTCCAACTACTGCCCCTCCTCCTCAGCAAACAGAACCTACAGCACCAACTACATCAACAGCTGCACCAACAACAGAGCAGACTCATAGTCTGGATATGCAGAAGCTTCAAAATGAAATTCAAGTCCTGGAAGCTCAAATGTTAGAGCTTAATCAAGCCAAAGAATCTTTGGCTAAATTAAATGAAAGATATGATAAGAGCAAACAGAATGTGGCTAAGAAAGAAAGAGATATAAAAGCTCTCAAAAAGAGAATAGCTGAGCTTGAGAAAGAGCTCACACTAGACAAGGTGACAGCAGAGCTCAAAACAGTCCTTTGGGCTAACATTGGCCAATCCATTACTGATCAGTGGCAGTACATTGAGACCATAGATGAGCAGTCAGTGCTCATTACAAAGGCAAATAGGGAAATACACAGAGCAAGAGCAAGCCTTGGCAAGATGCCTGATGCTTCCAGTAGAATGATCAACATATTGAATAACAGGACAAGCTCTCAACTGGCCACCATGGGAATTGCTCACAGGATTGAGACAATCTCAATGGTTAAAAGGGTCCTGACATTAAGAAACCTGGTTGGAACATTAGAAAGGAGAACCCAAGATATGCAGACCGAAATCAACAAGTTCATGGACAGGTATCAAGTATTGCAAAACAGAGGCCTCCCCAGTCTACTAAGCAGTGTGGGAAGACTGCTTACCCATGAAAACTATGCTAAAAGGGTCAATGCCTTTGCTGCAAGTCAAATTGCAGGACAGCCCAGCACTTTAGCAGAATCAGGGCCAGCATCAGGGCAAACTCTATATAATAGGGTGGAAAACCTATTTTTTATCATGAACGAGATCAATCATCTGTTCGATGTGCCTCCAAATTTTTACAAATATACAGAAGCAGATGAAACCATAGAGGCAATTGTCAAGCACCAATTGCCCACACAGGAAGTCTGGAATAAATTGACACAGATAATATTATCAAGCCAGAACCTGTAATTCATGTTTTCTCCGATTTATAAGTGATCATACACAGGGAAAATTTTGGTAGATAAGCATACAGAGGAAAGATGAAAGGCTGAGCCAACTCAGCAGGGCTATTCGGTGACCACAGCAGCAAGCATAGTCACAGCTAGCAGAGCCGAGAAAATACAGTGCAGCAAACGTAAAGACACATTTTCCAGCATTAAAGCAAAGCGGTTCAACCGACTCACTGACCTCCAAAGGTCAAAATATCCTCTGACAGAATTAAAGAGCAGTTATGCTGCATTCAAAGCTGTAATAACTTCTTTTCTACTTTTCTGTATGAAGTAATGAAGATATTTTCTCTCTCAGATGACTCAATGCCTGAGATATTTTGTATAAACATTTCTATAAAGTCCCCTTCGCATGAGTTTGCAAGGGTTGTTGTTGATTTCATTTCTATACTTCTGTTGATGTATAACTCTCAAAGAAATAATACAAAAGGTGGATGGAATTTCCAAAGCTCTGTGTTCCTTGATGCACTGTGGTGGCTGGCTGATTGTTACAGGATTCCTGCATGTTTCATAGCACAATAAGTCTTCTTTTAACCTCTGTGTTATATGTTTTCTAGTTTTCATGTTCTTTCATGTTTCTGATGTTTTACACTTAATGGCAAAGTAAAAGGATAGTTCCAGGATTTAATCACAGATTACCCTGAACTCAATCTAAGCTGTTATAAATGTTTTCTTCCAGATAGAGTAAATAGGGTGTAATTCTTAATTGCTACACTTTCAAGCTATATCTCTCACTGTGATAAATATTCTCAGGAATTCAAGTTTGCTCCTGAGGCATCTATTTTTTCCCCACACCCCAGCTTTAGTGAAAAATTCTTAAATGCTTTTCACTGGTTGTTCACATGTCCCCATCATAATCTATTTTTGTCATATGAAATATTTAAATGGCCCTGTAATTTCTTTAAATCATCTCAAGGTTTCTAAACACTTGTAGCCACAGACTCCATTGCCCAATGAAATAAACTCACCTGCAGATTGCACACTTCAAGTACAGAAAGATATCCCTCAACCAAAGCATAAAAATAAACACCCTCATTTCATAACTAGCCTAAAATCTCCACAGAACAGAGACAAATTATAAAGAGAGAGCCCTCTCTGATTACATTGTGGCTAGGCACTGTAATCCAAAGATTGATTAGTGGTTACCCTGGCCGTATTCCCTTGGGAGTCAAAGGGAACAACCTGGGTGTTAACAGGCGTTTCTATTTCTATCGTGGATATGGCTAGAGTTCACCACTCTAGCAGTCATGAATCAAGCACAACAAGTATAACATCATCTGTGGTTAAGTACAACAGTTCATTCCACTTCTTCATGGGGTCCTTGCGTGCCCTAATGTACACATGATGGAAGTCCACTTTGAACTCTGTGAATATTTGTAGGCTATTGTAGATAGTGGGTGATAATCGTGGCTTGCGGTTAATCCCCATCCTCATGTTCATCACCATGAACACCCAGAATATGTTACTGTCTCTGATCCTTTGTGCATCTTTAGTGGCCCACAGCGAAGCATACTTCGCTACCTCTGAAAGATCCTATGCAATTGTGGGGAATTGGCTATCCTTGGGCAACTCCCAAGCTACCAGCACTATGGACAAGAGAAGCCATGCATAGTGGAAGGTCTTCCCCTATTCCTGTGCCTCGCGGTAATTCTCCAGGAACTCCTTGCACAGGTACTCTGACCAGTTAAACTAGATGCCCTAGCTACCACTGGCATGGTCACCTCATCCACGTGGCACTTCCACATAACCTTGCCAACCAATATCTGGGTTGCAACTTTGACCACCTTATTGTTGATACTAGAGATCACATACCCTCTCTTCTTCTTCTCCAGCTTGAATTTTTTCTTCATGGCCTCCATGATGGCCAAGTCGGTGCTCTTACCCTCTAAAATATCCACTGGGTCCTCCCCCTTGCATGGGAGTCAAGTAATTATATGAATCAAGTGGTCCGTGATGGGGATGGGATCCTCCAGCCAATGCACCAGGAAGAGTAGATGCCTGATGATGAAGATAGTTAATGGGGTGTGATGGTAATGAGGCACCCAGAGCAAGTTCAACAACCCTACTTTCCCTACTCTGTGCAACCACTTGTGCAGCTTCACCTCTACGACTCTTGTCACAGTGTTTTTCTTTGGCTTCATGAGCTACTCGATTGCCAAGTGTGGGAAATTTTCATGGTCCACGAGATCCCAGTCTTCAAACTTTAGACTCGGCACCCGTCCCATGTTCTCTCCTTCAAAAATGATACCGTCAAATAGTACCAGAGTCTACAGAGAGCTCTTGCTCTCATCTAGGTCCTTGGGCACCCTTTCCTTTCCCTTCTGCGAAGGAACATATGCAGGCAGCCTAGTTGGAGGGTTCGTGCCCTCAGTTTCCACCTCCATGTCTTCTTCCTCCTCCTCTGTGACAAGGATTTCCTCAAGGTCTTCCTCCTCTTCATCAGTTTCCAAATTAATCGCTTTCCCCTTTTCTTCAATGGTCAATTTAGTTCGCAGCAGGTTTCTAGGGTACACGCGGACCGGGACAATGGGTTGCTTATCTTTCTTGGATCTCGATGTTAGGGTCAACACCCTATTTACTAGCAAGATGGTATTAGTCCTGTTCTCGATACCTATTACTGCCAGTTGCTCTTTAGTATGAGTATTAAGAAATTGAATCATCCTATTGGCTTGCTTAGGCATATTCCCTAATGATGCTCTAGCCTTTTGATTTTCGAACTGAGACAAGCCTATCAAATCCATTTGCTCATGATGGTCTCAATTGATTGCCACTGGTCTGTAATGTATTGGCCAATCTTGGCCCACAAAATTTTCTTGACCTCAGCTAGGGTCCTATCAAGAGTGAGCTCTTTCTCCAGCTCCTTTATTCTTTTTTCCAGGGTTTTCACTTCCCTTATCTTCTCAGCTACATCCTGCTTTGACTTGCCATATCTTTCCTCAATCTTGGCCAACTTTTCTTTTTCCTCTCTCAATTCTACTATTTGCACTTCCAGGGCCTTTATTTCTTTCATCATATTGTCCATACTCAGGCTAGTCTCTTGCTCTGCAGGTGCTGTAGTAGTTGCCGAAACGGGTGCTGAACTTGAGGTACCTGCTTCTGATGTTGGAGCAGTGGGAGGGACTATTGTGGTGGCCATAGGAGGAGCATCTGTAAGAACCTGAGCTGTTTGAATTGGCTGAGAGGCCAACTCTCCCTGTCTTCCCTGTAATGATGCCTCCAAGGCACCCTCTGTTTCTATCAATCTTTTGTGCAAGCTCATAAGCAAAGTTACCACATCCTGTTCTTCTTTTTGTTGTGCTATCTCTGTGGTTTGAGGATGTAGTGTAGCTGGCAGCTTGAGTTGTCTTTTGAGGGCTGCTATGTCTTCCTCTTTCTTCTTGATCAAGGCCTGAATGCCTTTTAGATCCTGGGGATCATGTCCCAACTCTATAATAATTTCCTCCAAGGACTTGATTCTATTGTCCTTGGCCTGTGATGAAGCTTTCTCCAATTCTAGTTGGGCAGAAGTATTGTGCAGAGAGTTTTGCAATCTATGGGCCAACAATGTTTTATCTGCCAAGGTGGAATACACCATTTCACCAGTCTGCTTGTGCAATTCAATCTGGTCCATTGGATGGATGTCTTTGGAGAGCACTTCCAGATTGGTTCTGATATAGTCAGCAACTGATTGTGGTTGCTGCATTATAGGTCTAAAATGACTGAGAGTCATTTTCCCTTCCTGGATGTCATAGGCTGCCATTAGCCTTTGCTAATTAGTGGGTGCCATCCTTAGCAACTGGTTGTAAAGCTGGTATCTCACTGGCTCATTTCTAGCCTTAATATCAGTGAATGCTTTTTAATATCAGAGCCCTGTCTACTCTGTTGCCTGGTGGATGTAACCTCCACCCCTTGTTGTCTTTCTTGCTTAGGCTGGAAGGAGTTGGCTGATGTCTCCATGCTTGGGGGAACTTGCTGTTCAGTTGGCCCTTCTGGTATTTCTTCCTCTGAAAAAGGATTTAATCTCTGTCTTTTTTCTCCTTGCTGCTCTGTGGATGTCCCTAGAGGGGTCTCTTCCTGTCTATCTCTTTTCTTAGCCCTTTCCTCATTAAGAGGAGTCTGTAACATTGGGATTTCAGTTGCCTTTGCTTGAGTAAAAGGGTCTAGCCCTTGACTTTGTTCATCTGTAGAAGCCGGTCGGTCTGCCATTGTCTCTTGCTATTCCAAATTGTGCACTTGCTATTCTGAATCCTGCACCTCCTTACCTTTAAATGTTCCTGCTAGTGGAAAACTTTCTCGGGCAGGCTGTTGGGAAGCCGTGGCAGATGAGGTTCCTTCTCCAAGGTGCCGAGGAGCTGTGAAAAACACCTGTTCAAAAGATTCCAAGTCAACTGATTTTTCAAGATTCTTTATTTCTTTTTCTGTTATCTCTTCTTCAGTAAGCTCTTCCACAAGTGTGCCCTCTACCCATTCTTGTTGATTAGCATATTGTTCAATTTGAGGGATATTGCAATGTACATATCCTACAAGCTTGTGTTTGACTCTTCTAAAGCTTATGAAGTGATTGGGGTCATATGGTGCCCAATAAAAGCTTGGTTTTAGCAACAGAAAATTTTTCAAAATCTTGTCTGCCTCTTCCCAAGCTTCCTCTCTCTTATTGAAAATAAATGGGCCTAATTGATGTCTTATCTTGAGCTGTTCCTTCTTCCTAGTGCCATAGAAATGAATCATATCTGAATTACCAAATTTCCAGAAGTATTCCAAGGCAAAGAGTCTCATAGGGACATATTTTGGCAGTCTGTAGGGGGCTAGTTCGTAGCCATAAATCCTAATTACTGTGTGGTTTTGGTAAAAATACCTGTCACCAATGTTGTAGCTTTTGGAAAGCTGTAGAATCTTTTGCATCTCATAAGTGAGTCTAGGAAGAGGAGTGCTCACTAGTAAAGAAGAAGCTAGATATATAAATAGGTCAATAAAATCGCAGTAGGTGTATGGAGAGTAATAAACATGGTGGCAGAGTGATGACCAAAATATTAGAGACCTTTGCTTCCCCTTAACATCCAATTTTTTAAGGAAAACTGGGAAACTATCAGGCTGATAGTACAGTAGTAAATGATATATGTAGGAGGTGTAATTGAACACTCTTTCTCTCTCCAGGTTCATGAATTGCTCATGAATCTTGTTAGCTAAGAAGCTGGCATAATCATACTGGACAGCAGGGGGCTGTCCTGGAGCAAACATGGACATCATTACCAAGATTGTCTCATCAAAAAAATCACTGGTGTTGAATCCTAAGATGCAGGATATCATGTCTACCAGCAGTCTCCCTGTTTCATTGAACCAAACATGTAGATAAGGAGGAGGTTGTTGGGGCTGAAAATCTGGTTGCATGAACAGCTGGGAAATTCTTGTGATCTCTGAGCTGGGCAGTTTGGCACCTTGGTCAAGCAGAAGTTTCATGGAGAGAGGAGCTAGAGGCTTGGTTGGCTCAAATTTTAGCATCTCATTTATGGCTTGAGGGGTGATGTGGAACAAGACAGTCCCAGATGGAGCCAAAACTGCTCTTTGAGTGGGCTCATAATTTTCACAACATTGATGGATAAGGTCAGGGAATACATTTACTTGTGGGAGATAATATATTCGTATGTTGGACTCCCAGATACCCAGGACATTAGCATTGCTTCTGCATATTTTCCTTATCTCACAAAAAGTTTCAATGTGATATTTGTTGCTCAGTTCAACTATTTCCTTTATTTGGTAATCCCTGTCAGCAAGGGGTAGCCACTCCAAGTTCTTATGTGGTGCATTCAAGGGGGCAATATTTAAGGCCACTGGAGCATCCATGATCCACAATGTTTACAACTGGATTTTGAGTTGGTATGTCAACAGGAAACAAGGTGCTAGCAGTAGGCTTTTTAGCAAAATTGCTACAACTTGAATTCTGTATAAAAGTGGTCTTAGTGAGTGACACTCTCAGGGACAACAGAGTCTGCGAAGTCTTTCGATGAGGAAACTAAAAAGACAGTGGAAAAGTGTTATAGACATTTTTGTGCCTTACATCATGGAGCATGAAATGTCAATAATCTGAGGGATCCAAAGTCCCTAAAACATGTTGTTCCTACCCCTAGAGGAACAAGGTCAGCAAACCACAACACTACAGATCAGTTCTCCACTGAAAAACACTCAAAAACAAGTCAATTTTGGATCAAAGCAGCTGCTCCACTAAGCATCTGCGCTGAATGTCAAAAGCTCTATGGTGTACCTGCGCTGCATAGCAAGTGCAACAAAGGCTACCTGCGCTGGGCGTACTTTGACATGTGGAGGAATCTTTTCTCAATGTGCCAGTGCCCAGGAAGCTTCCAAAATGACACTTGGATCAGAAGATTCGCCTAATGATGAGTAAAGAGGTTCTAAAACTCCAAGTGGAAGGTAGAAACTCCGAGTGGACTCAAGGACTGAAGAACAACTGGAGTTGAAGAGGACAACAAGTCACACATCAAGCTGACTTATCTTCACTCCAAAACTCTATATAAGGATCTCATCCCATGGGATCTAGAGGCCGGAATTTTGTGCAAAGAATTGTTGTTGGTTTACAGTTGTGAGTATTGGGTGATTGCTTGAGGGAGGTGAAGAGGAGATTTCTTTCCGTCGGGAAGGTGATGCTGGATTGGACCTCTCACGGTTGTATCACCACCTGAACCTTACTTCCTTATATTAATAAAGCATTTGAGGTTCTTCTATTCGCATGTGTTTCAATGGTGTATTGTCTTACTTGCGTATTTGATTTATGCTAATCCTTGAATCAATTATGAATGCATGCTTCTTGTAGTTTCCTTTTCTTGTCTTGTTCGCAGGATCTCGTGTAGCTGGGCCCGTGAGAAGACTTGGAGCTGGGAGCAAGCGGCAAATAGAGGAGATTGGATCGACCATTTGCGCAAGACATCGGTAAGTGGATCTCTTCCTTTCATCTCTTGCATGTCATAAAGAAGTAACTTTAGATAGCTTTGCTTCAACTGTTGCTAAGGAACTATCACCCTTAGAGTGGGATAGGGTCATTCCGTGTTGGATACTTTTCCCCACAACAGACTGGCGACTCCGCTGGGGAGCGTGTCTTGTTGGTAGCTTGTGTTTCTTGCTATTCATTTCCTAAACAAAGGGAGTACCGAATCGAACTGCATTCGAATCCTTCGAATGCAAAGTAGAGGGCAGCTACTCTAGCTCAGTGTTGGGCATGTTTATGATTTGAAGAGCTGATCCACAAGGACTCTTTTTAGCTCTTTGTGATAGTGTTCATCTTCCTTAATCATCCTCTAGTGTATACTTGGCTGATAGCCTCTGATTTGGCCAAAAACCATTGATTTTTGAGCAAACTGTGACCCGGAATCTGAGAGAGACGAGAGTTGTCTCTTCAGTGCAGCTGCAACAAAGGCTACCTGCGTTGCAACGCAGGTCCCGAAGGGGCTACCTGCGCTGCATGTCAGATTGACAGTGCAGTACCTGCGCTGATCCAGTTTTGCCTTGTGCAACTGGGGTTCCCTACTGTCTGTTGCCCAGTTTTCAATATTGTTTTTGCAGCCTGTTGTCAACCTGTATACCCAGCTGAAACTACCTTTCTTTGCCTTCATTCCGCCTCAGTTGTATGAAGAAACCGTGATTGTTCTTATTGTATTTCTTGCTTTCATTCACAATTTCCCGTAGCGAAAGTGAACTAGTCTTGCTGTGACCTCTTGAATCTAGACCTGTGATAAAGTGTCGTTGTGATTCTAAGAGCTAGTTTATTGTTGTTCATAGCTGCTTGAGCATTTGCTTTCGTTATATGGTTCGAATTTCAGTATTTCTTGTGTTGAAACGAGTGAATCTTAAGGTGTTCTTTTGATTATTGGACAAAACTTGTTTTCTTTCACTTCAAATTGAATTCGAAATTGTACAACAGCTTTCTTTTTGTAATACATCAACATTAAGGAAGAAGAAAAGAAATACTTGCATTGTGCATGTGCATTTTGATAGTTTGCATGTCGATTTAGGAAAAGTGCATCAGTGTGTGCTCTATGATCTGTTTGAAAAGATGATGTCTTTCTTTTCCCTCAGTAGTTAAGATTTTCATAAGTTGAAAGAATTGAAAAAGCTTGCTTATCATTCTTAGACTGCATTTAGGAGTTGTATCATACATCACGTGGTGATCCATAAAGGCAAACTGCTAAGCAAGATCAACCTAAAAAGAACTGAATTTATCTAACAACGCTTTGAAACATAATGAAACATAGTAGAGGTCTAGGTAGAGACGTGTTCCGGCATCGTTAAACATAGTGACTGTCGATCTCTACGAAGGTGGGTGATTCCTCCTGAGGGACGATAGCACTAATACGGACTTGTGCCCCCGCGTACCGTCGCGTATATTGGGGGACCCCTATAGGAACAAAGCCTTTATCCATAGGAAGCCGTGTCGACCGCCCTACTGATCGCGATGCAGTGAACACAGCATTCACGAAGATTGACCACTCGTACCGTAAAACGTATTCTGTGGTTTCGCGAAAGGTTTGGCACACCCTCTGCCTAGAACTCCAGAGTAGTTTCTTTTGGCCTTTTTCAAAATCTATAACTGAAAAAGTCCATCCGAGCATTTGTCACTTCGGGCTCGTTAATACATCGAAGGAGACTAGAGTCATCTTTAGCTTTTTCTCGACTCTTAAAAATTGAAAAAGCAAGTTGTGTCTAAAGCGTCGTCATATAAAATTCATTCTAAACGGAACATAATCACCCCTTATTCCTGCGTTGATCTTGAGGTTGAGAACATGGAACACGCCAACCAAGGGATTCCACATGATGGGAACCCTAGCCCTTTCTCCTCTTGGGGAGAAGTTGGTGCGCCCCACATGGCCATGTTGTCGCTTCCAGGACTGAAAATTGGCCTGCCAGTTTGGCTATTCTCAACCACTGTAGTTCAGAACACCACGGTTCCTGAACAGTCGAATCAATAGTTAGACCAGTCTAGAGCTGCCCTCCAACCTTCCACTTCTTTTAAGTCTTCCTCTGATCCTTCCCCTTCGAAAGGTAGAGCCGCTGAGAGCAGAGCTCCCACAGAGAAGAAGGAGACCGATCTTCCCTCTTCGAAAGGTAGAGCCGCCAAAAGCAGAGCTCCCACGGAGAAGAAGGAGACCGATCTTCCCTCTTCGAAAGGTAGAGCCGCCGAAAGCAGAGCTCCCATGGAGAAGAAGAAGGAGAAGAAGAAGAAGGAAAAGAAGCAGAAGGAGCCAAAAGTGGCTGGGGGCAAGCAAAAGACATCTAACCAAAATCCACACACAGCACAGACCGGGCCTAGGTCGCCATGTGTCATATGTGAAGGAGACCACTTCCACCGTGATTATCCCGGTATTCCCCGGATACTAAGGGACTGGTCCACTCGTTTGCACAGCTCGGAAGCGTCAACCTCTGACAACCAGGTGGAATGCTTACCGTCGACCAACGAAAGTGAAGGTTCTAGACAACGAAGGGGAATGAGATTCCCCTGCGAACTGTGTGAAGGCAATCACACCCTCCGCCGTTGTCCCTTTTTAGACGAAGCAAAGAGAGTTTTGGAAGATCAACCGGTTGCACCGTTGCTACTTCCTCCTGGATACCAAAAACTCGCGCCAAGTTCTTCGTTGGTCGAAAATATGGCTGCCCCGCTCATAGGGCCAGCTGAAGTGTCAGTCACTGAAAATGAACCTACTGAATCCGGACCGAACGAAAGTCCAAAGGTCGAGACGGCAGTTGACCCGGTTCTCCCTTCAGAAGTTTCATCTTCAAATACCATAGTCACTGAGGATTCATCTTCAGCTGACACCCCTACCGAAGAGAGTAAGGATGACACCGTCCAGATTCTTTTCATCAACACCGATTCTGATGAACATCAGGGCAATGTGCCCACTCCTTTATCGCAGGAAGGAGCATCGTCAGGATCATACCCGGCCGTGTATTCGGTCCCACCACCAAGCAACCTGGTTGTGTCCTTTGATTGGAACCAACTAGGCAGACCTCGGTTACCAGCCAGTATACCATTTAGAATTATAGTCCAAATATACAAAATGGTGATGGCTGGGACTATCATTGATGAAGGGGCATCTGTGAGTATCCCGTCCTCTATTGCTTGGAAAGCACTGGGTTGCCCAGCGCTTTTGCCTGAGATAAGGAATCTCTCGGGTTTTGACAAAGGAACCAGTCGACCATTAGGGATTCTACCTAATGTGCCTATTACATTGAAGGGAAGGCTGCCAACATGAATTTGATGGTCGTCCAAGGACCCTTGGATTATAACCTACTCCTTGGATGAGACTACATATATTGCATGGAAGCAATAGTCTCCTCACTCTTTCGAATAATGTGTTTTCCATACGAAGGAAGAATGGTCAAGCTCGTAGACCAACTTTCATTTCCGGGATCACGCATCGCAAATAGTCACATACCTATCCTGAATGGTCTTTTCGATCAAGAAAGGTCTCTACCTCCGGTTCTTCTTCCTGACGAGTGCGAGTGATTCGGGAAAGTAGGGCCGGAACCCAGGGGGCATGCATCCTGGTCTGCTGGGGTCAGAAAAAACCTTGGGTGTAAAGTAGAATTTCCGCGGGAGAATATGACTAGTCCGTACCCCGTCCCCTCCTTCATCTTCGTAAAACAGAAGAGCCGGCAAGAGCTCTCATGCAGAAGAAGGGGCAGTTAGGAATGGGGTTGTTCTGGAAAAGGATTCTTTTGTCAAGGTTACTTGTTTGACAAAGGTCATTCACCTTTGTCTAAAAAAGTAGGCTCTGCCAAAGAAGGGGATCCGTTTGCGGCAGCAAGTAGTAACCATCTTTGGATAAAAGGCAAACCTCACCCATTAAAACAAATGATTTAAAGGATAAGTAGGGGCAGCCTCCAAAGAAAGAGATTCTATTGCTACAACAAATTGTAACCATCTTTGTGTAACCTAATGATAGACATCGCCGAAGAAAGAGTTTCATTTGCGGCAGCAAACAAAACCATTCTTTGGGTAACCAGAAAGAGGTAAGCCTCACCCGTTGAAAACAAGGGTTTTTGACGGACAAGTAGGGGCGACCTTGAAATTAGACTTACACCTGGGGGCATGCAAACCTCTTGGAATGCAAGCACGGGCGGCTATTTTGTTTTTTAGTTTTTTAGGTCCCCCCTTTAAACCTGTAGGTCTAACCCGTTAAACTCGTAGGATTAGCCGATACCCAGCTTGCATAAAGAGAGGATATGGAGCAAAGCATAGCGAGATGAAGCTCCTTAAAAAATAGCGAGCAGCCTACCAGGAGACCTTCCTACTTTATGACTGGTAAAAACGAGCAGTTTTGGCAAAGTTCATGCTCGTTAAAAAATAAACGCAAGATACGAGCAGTTTTGGCAAAGTTCATGCTCGTTAAAAAATAAATGCAAAATCGAGCAGTTTTAGCAAGAGTTCATGCTCATTAAAAAATAAATGCACATGTGAGCAAGCTTCCCCCAGAGTTCAAGCTCATCAAGAAAAAATGAACCGGTAAATAACCATTTGAGACCGTAAATTCATCAGCCATAAAAGCCTTGGTCGTGTTTGTGCACCGTCACCTCCACTTTTCATTTGGCCGATCATTCACATCCACTTGATTGTTTACCTATTTTGAGGAACAGCTGCGAAGAGTGATTTCACCTAGCCATCCTTGTGACACTGCCATGATTGGAAAATCCCAACCTGTACCTGGAATCTGCTGCTATCCCTGTTTATCACTCGTTCCTCAAAATACGAGTCTTCTTTGAGCTCTTTTCATTGACTCGTAAAATATGAAAAGTTTGCCGAGTTTTGGCCTTCCAGCTCGTTAAAAGGACCGGAAGAGCTATCCCTCCTCTAGATTTTAATCTTTTTGGACCTGAGGGATTATTGCACAAAAAGATCGAGCGCTTGTCTAGTTCAGATCGATAAAGATATCGAACATTCATCCCTTCTGTATTGTTTTATACTTTTTCGGACTTAAGGGATTAGATGACGAAAAAGGACCCCTGGAGTCCACTTTATGTACCCTTTTCAGACTCTCTAAAGATGAAAAGGACCGAGTTGTCTTTGTCGTTGGGCTCGTTAAAAATATTAGATAGTGACAAACTTGTCTTTAGACGAGAACGAGTTTCCCTATCGTTAAGCTCGTTAAAACATAGCGATGGGCTTGCCCGAAGGGCAGGTTATAGAACAAGCATATGTTATCCTCCTCAAGCTTGACAAAAATAAAGAGGTGCTGGTCAGAAATGACTGGGGAAAAATTGGGAAGAACCTCAAAGCTTAATGGTAGCAAGTCGCTCTTGAACATGACACTTTTGCCTCCGTAAATATCGTGTTGGGTTATTATCATTCACCGGTCCCTTCACCATGGTCTCGCCATACCATCCATACATGGGGTAATGCTACCGATCCATCACATCAGTGTCGTTATATGTTCAAGAGATGCCATTCAGAAAGTGTCAACCGGGTCCCATCCACTACCATACATCATCTTTCATCCTTCCATGACCGCCACCCTGAATCATATTTCACAGATCGTTTTCACCATCATCACTAGCTCCGTTCCGTGTCACTGATGTGGGATTCATTAAGGCCCTCCTTTGACGGATCACTTCTTGTCGACATCAGCTCACTATCCAAGAAGTTGATCTAGGAACACCCCCTCAGTACTTTGAAGCTTGCATGCCTCAATGGCAAGTTTCTCACTTCCGGCGATAGGTATACATTAATGACCTTCGACCGGGATACTTTGCGTGGTGTTCGACGTCAGATCCTATATTCACGCCACGTGAATTGTGCTGCAGTACCTTGAGGGTCATCATCATTATCGGTGATTCCTCTCGCGCTTGTTAACAGTTTACATTATTGATTGGTAATCAAGCGATGTCTTTCCATGTTCGACTTCAAGAAATTCTCACATGGATCGACTTGTACTAGAGTGAAGATCAGACAAGTTTGAAGACCCCGGATCTAGTTTCATCCATCCGGGCTGCGATATATATTCAGGAGATAAAAACATAGACATGTGCATCAGATGATCATCCTACTAAAAGGATGATAATTAAAAGCAGAGAATTATCAGTCTATTATGAGACGATCGTCTGTTTATGTACAGCAAATGTATTTATAAAGCTGAGCATGGGAAATGCCCGCATTAGCTAGATCATGAAAAGAAAGTATGAAAAGATAATGTATTGTATTGTATTTTGTTACAGGTCACCTCCCGACGATTGAATGAACTTCGGATCCTCCTAATAAAGCATTTCACCCGATAAACGACCTCATACTTTAGGGGGCAACTGTTATAGACATTTTTGTGCCTTACATCATGGAGCATGAAATGTCAATAATCTGAGGGATCCAAAGTCCCTAAAACATGTTGTTCCTACCCCTAGAGGAACAAGGTCAGCAAACCACAGCACTACAGATCAGTTCTCCACTGAAAAACACTCAAAAACAGGTCAATTTTGGATCAAAGCAGCTGCTCCACTAAGCATCTGCGCTGAATGTCAAAAGCTCTATGGTGTACCTGCGCTGCATAGCAAGTGCAACAAAGGCTACCTGCGCTGGGCGTACTTTGACATGTGGAGGAATCTTTTCTCAATGTGCCAGTGCCCAGGAAGCTTCCAAAATGACACTTGGATCAGAAGATTCGCCTAATGATGAGTAAAGAGGTTCTAAAACTCCAAGTGGAAGGTAGAAACTCCGAGTGGACTCAAGGACTGAAGAACAACTAGAAGTGAAGAGGACAACAAGTCACACATCAAGCTGACTTATCTTCACTCCAAAACTCTATATAAGGATCTCATCCCATGGGATCTAGAGGCCGGAATTTTGTGCAAAGAATTGCTGTTGGTTTACAGTTGTGAGTATTGGGTGATTGCTTGAGGGAGGTGAAGAGGAGATTTCTTTCCGTCGGGAAGGTGATGCTGGATTGGACCTCTCACGGTTGTATCACCGCCTGAACCTTACTTCCTTATATTAATAAAGCATTTGAGGTTCTTCTATTCGCATGTGTTTCAATGGTGTATTGTCTTACTTGCGTATTTGATTTATGCTAATCCTTGAATCAATTATGAATGCATGCTTCTTGTAGTTTCCTTTTCTTGTCTTGTTCGCAGGATCTCGTGTAGCTGGGCCCGTGAGAAGACTTGGAGCTGGGAGCGAGCGGCAAATAGAGGAGATTGGATCGACCATTTGCGCAAGACATCGGTAAGTGGATCTCTTCCTTTCATCTCTTGCATGTCATAAAGAAGTAACTTTAGATAGCTTTGCTTCAGTTGTTGCTAAGGAACTATCACCCTTAGAGTGGGATAGGGTCATTCCGTGTTGGATACTTTTCCCCACAACAAAAAGGGGTGGCTTCTGCAGGTGCTTTCGGTGGTTTTGCAGAAGGGGGAGAGATCGATTTCAGGTTTTAATGGATAGTTTATCAGAGGGCCATAGAATTACCAAGTTTTGCCCGGAAAACACGGTCAAATAGTAAGTTGGAGCACAGAGGTTTGGCACAACAATGCATTCTAGTTAAATTCAACTCTCTCGGTGATTTTTAACAGAGAAACCATGTAGGAAAAACAGGGTTTATGGGTGACTGACGGATAAATACCTGTTTCCCGAGAGTTTGGCGCGGAATGCAGTTGCAGGTAGAGCTGAGGAGGTCGGGTTTGCAGGTTGATCTCCTCTGGGTGGCGGATTGGAGCTATGGTGATCAAATCGTCGTGAATCGCATGTAAAGTTTTCGCGGACAAATGAATAAAAATAAATGAAAAACCATCACTTTCGTGACTTTTGAACAAATTTGGGTTTTTTGGACTTTTTGGCACTTTTTATGTTGACGTCATCATGACGTGGTTTTTGTCGCGTAGCGGGTACGGAGGGTGATGTGGCAGCTGACGTAGGCGCTGACATGGATGGATGATGAAGTAGACACGTCGAATGGAATAGTGACATGGGGGCTGATGCAGGTGCCGCCGTGGTGTATGACGTGGGCAGCAGGGACAGAAGGCGGTAACCAGTTTCCATCGAACCGCTTTTGGTACGGGGGCAGTTTCCGTCAGAGTGGGCCCGATGTAATCAAAAGAGGGCACGCGTCCTTTGTATTATGGGAAAACCACCATTCTATCGGGCGCTAACCCTCGTATGTCGGGGCGGCTCTGATATGAACGAGTGCTGTCGGATGGGGAGGGCCTGATCCGAAGGTTGACGAAACTGTGAGTTGTTGTGTGTGGAGCATGATTGTTCAGAGGTCTTTGTTTCAGCCGGATGTATACCCCAGGAAGTTTGTACACCCCTCCACGCGGGGGGGACTTGTCCCCCCCGCGGGGGTCCGTGGGGGGCCGATCCCCCTCGGCTAGGGGGTCCGGGGGCCACCAAAGCTAAAAACAAATGTAAATTTGCCTTGTAAAAGTATAGTAATTTCTAGTCAATCTGGGTCGTTCATTAGGCAGATGATCTGACGATAGAACTTATGTTTATTTTAGGGTTTTTTGCCCTAGAAGGCAACCCCTCTCTTTGTATGAGGGTATTGTATTTGAGGCTATGAAATAGATGTGTATTCTGTGAGCGAGAAACAGAGAGGTGAGACTGTGAGAGAAAACAGAGGATATTACAACGGATTTGCTGTAGGTTGTGTCTCTTCATTTTGCTGGATAATAGAAAGGAAGGACTGGCTGTTCGGGGTGGACGTAGCCCAAACTGGGTGAACCACGCATATCTGTGTCTCTCTTGTTTTATGCATTTTCTGTGTTTATATTTCTGCAATATTTTATGTGTTCCATTGCTCCGTAATATATATAATTTTCTAACATGAGCGGGCAGCATGTTAATGTACGGGACCCGCTGCCATTTTTTAGCAATTAAATATTGTTTGGCGAGGTTTAAACTTTGGGTTATGGGTTATATGGAATGTGGTTATGTGATTAATCAAACATTAATCAAATCCTGATGTTTATGCGCAGCGACTATGGTTATTCGCTGAACCGGAGGTTAGCGAATCCTAGGGCGACAAGTGGTGGGTTGTTATTGGTCCCAGGTGGACCAATGACTCCCGAGAAAGAGTTTATAGCCATATTAGGCCGGGGTGGGGTATTTACAATATTTTTGGGTTTTTTGTAGATTTTTATACATAATAGGGGAGGGGAGATATAAAGGGGATTTATATATTAAAGTTAGAATATTAATATCACCTAGGCTTTAGGGTGTTTAGGAGAAATAAAACTTTTTACACAAGAAATGTGGCTTCTTCCACTAAGTAAACCGAGAGTTTAACTTAGAATTTCTCATAGAATGAAGTGAAATAGGACTATTGGGCAGATCCCAAGGTCCTTGAGGGGATGTTAGTCAAATATTTATGGGGAAATGGAGGGGAATTAGTCATGCTTCCATTGTTTTTCAGTCCAACAACTGCCTTAGTGCTTATGTCACTGATGATATGAGTCTTCTTTGACAAGACAATAAATGATCATAACCTTGCTTCTGCAACCTCAAACTACCTACCCAGCCTAATACACCTAACATTTTTTCTTCCTTTGGATTGGGTGCACTTGAACTAGCAAACCCTGAAGTTCCTCTTTTCTTTTGACTGCCCTCCTATCTAAGTCTACCCTTATCTCTTCCAAGGGCCCAGATTAAGCAGTTGGGCTCCTTAATTTCTCTACCTATCTACTCATCTGCCAAGCTTAAACTATTTGGATAGATACTCTTTCTCTATTCTACAACAGCAAATTTAAACATGGCATGGTCTAGATTGAACAGTTGGGCCATCCATACAATGTGATAATCAGCAGTATTTGCACATTGTGTACCTGCAAAAGCAGATAGGAGTGGCATTCTGACTGGCCACTTTCTTGGTCTTTTGGTTTGGGGTTTATTTCTATCATTTTTTCCAACCAATTTACTCTTTTTTCCCTTTGATTATTCTTTTAGGGCATACCCTCTTTACATTTTTTAATTCTCTCTATCTGTATACAAAATATGGAATCTTTGCAGCATGAAAAGATGAACATATTTGGCACTTCCACAGTTAATCATGAAAAATGAAACCTATTGGTATAGGAACCTAAAAGTGGCTCCACATGGGGATGGCTTTTCATGGTGAAAAGCCAAGAACAGCAGGTCAGATTGCCTTATTTTTCAACTCTTGTTGTTGTAATTTCGAAATTTCCTTTTCCTGGGAACCAATGATCTAAACCTTGGTAGCCTGTATGCAGTCCTTATGAGCTGATATGTGCAAAATTACAGCTCTATCTTTGCTGGTTTTTCTGAGTATTTACCATCATCTTTGTACTTTCCAAGTCTTCCTTTTTGATTCCTTGTGGTAAATTCAAAATACACACCAATGCTTGGTGCAATTCCTTGATTTGTTCCTCAAAATCTGCTGCATGTTGTTCCTTATTTAATTGTTGTAAATAAAAACTATTGGAAATACAAATATTTATGTACAATATATAGTGGTGTTGTGTTGATCAAGGTGAATCAAACTAGTTCTTGAGCATCTGCCCATTGGCCGGGCCTTCCTTAGTATCTATGCCATCCAAACTCTTCAAAAAATAGGTGTTGTTACCTTGTACTGCCTGAATAACATATGGTCCTTTCCATAGGAAATCAAATTTTCCATGTTTCCCTTTATCTTCCCTCCTAGAATCCCATCTCAGCACTTTGTTTCCTATGAAGAAATCTTCAGCTTTTGTTCTTTTATCAAAGATCTTCTTGAGTTTATCTTGTAGTACCTGGGTTCTCTGATATACTTCCTCTCTTGTTTGCTGCAAGTGAATAGTTTGATTGATCCTTCTTTGAATATCATTAGGCTCTGCTTGTATTTCTTGCAACAACTTGATCACAGGGATTCCCAAAGATGAAGGGAATCTTGCCTCCATTCCATAAACCAATTCATATGGACTTGTACCAATAGATCTTTTGGTGGTCAACCTATCTGCCCATAGTGCATTCACAAGCTTCTTATGCCAATTCTTTTTGTTCTCCTCCAAGACTTTTTTAATGATGTTGATGAGGCTTTTGTTGGAAGACTCGGCTAATCCATTACCTTGAGGATAATAGGTTGCGGAGTGGCCTAAGGTAATGTGGCATTTGTGGCAAAAACTGATCATTCTTTTGGATTTGAAAGCAACAGCATTGTCTGTAATAATTTTTTCTGGACAGCCAAATCTGGCCAAGATGTTGGTTTCTAGGAATTGCATGATGATTGACTCATTAGCTTGCCTACAAGGGATGGCTTCTATCCATTTGGTAAAATAGTCTGTGGCAATCAAAATCTACCTATGTTGGCCAGAAGAGGAGGGGTGAATTTCACCAATGAAGTCTAGACCCCATTGTTGAAATGGTATTTCAGTTGAAATAGGTTTGAGGGGTAAAGGTAATAGCTTTCTCTTGCCTTCAAAGATATGACATTTATGGCAAGACATTACAATTTTTTTCACATCAGCAAACAGGGAAGGCCAATAAAATCTAGCCCTTAGGATTTTATCAGCTGTTGATTTCCAGTATAACTGTCCTCCACAGTCTCCTGCATGAATTTCCTTGAGTACTTTGTCAGTTTCATTCAATGTTAGGAAATTAAGCAAAATACCTTCATGATTTTTCCAAAACAATACATTGTCTATAATACAAAATTTGATTCTTTCATTTTCACCAATCTCTTTTTAGTCCTAGAAAACCCTGAAGGAGCTTGCAGGTTTAACAATACAAAACATAAACCAGCATACTGTAGAAATTTTGAATAACTTAACACATATTCAATGGAGATTATCCTGATCATGTACTATTGCGGAAAACATACACAATACATAAGCTCCTCTACGTTGATCATCAATATAGCAGCATCAATAACAATAAAACATCAAGAGAATTCACACATTAACACAGTATGTATCCCGGGGAAAGCATCTCGCTAAAAACCCCAACTATCTGTATATTAATGATTGAGTCATGTAACATTACACAGCATAATACTTCTCACAAGTATCTCCACCTCTGTTACACACAATACAGCTCAGATCTGATCTCCAAATCTCTTCCACTGCTTGCCTACCTCCACTACTCAATACCTGCTCTAGAACTGATGAGAATGGCTCACCAAACTCGTTTTTCACCTGCAAAATAGTCACTCACTTTTTTTTGGACGTGAGAACAAGCTATAATGTGGGAAAATACATGAGAAAACTCATTGGCATACTCAATCCCTTGATTGTGCAAGATCTGGTGCACAACTATAGTCACAACTGATAGTAATCTGATTCTCTACCACCTGTCCCTGTTGAACTGAACATGCACTGACATGCAACTGAGTTAACTGATGTATTCATTAGTTGTATTATGAGTTAATAACTTGTGAATTAATTAATAACTAATTCACCCAACTCATCTCTAGTCTATTTGCCAATTAGACTAAATACAACCAGTTTAACAAAGCTAAACTGAACACAACTCCA
Organism: Pinus tabuliformis; assembly: GCA_031772625.1. NCBI lineage: Eukaryota > Viridiplantae > Streptophyta > Pinopsida > Pinales > Pinaceae > Pinus > Pinus tabuliformis. Next base: position 1,027,729,323 of record CM062815.1, read on the forward strand.
TCAACTCCACAATCAACTCCACCAAACTCAACTAATTGAGTTCTAACTGAAGTCATGCATGCAACAACTCAACTGACTCATAAGAAAAGCGTATTTCCTTCTGACAGCTGCATGTGCCACCTTTGTAGCTCAAACTGAAGTGCTCCAAGAGAATAAGATTAAGTTTATAGTCCAAATATTATTGTGAGATAATAATATTTTACTTTTCCATTTTTGACAGCCAGTCTAAAAATAGACTTTGATCACTCACACTTTCATCAAAAATGGAAGTCCATCTATTTTTTCCCAACTTGATCAATCATCCATAAAGAACAACCTGCAATCCATAGACATGATCCATATGTCTAAAAATAGACATAGTCTAAAAATAGACTTGCGCCAAAAATAGCCTGCGGGCCCACTTAGTGAAGGCGACTCTTTTCACTAAGCTCCATCATCTTGTTGCAATCTCAACACTCCCTCTCAACAAGATATGGATTATCAGCAACCCCTATCCTACCTCGGTGGTACTTGAATTTGCTCCTAGTGAGAGCCTCCGTTGGAATGTATGAAAGCAACATGATCCTCCGCTGCACACAATCTCTGATATGATGGTACCTGATGTCAATATGCTTAGATCTATCATGAAATACATGATTATCCGAGAGTTTAATGCAACTTTGGTTATCACAGTAAATCACAGTAGGATCCAAATGAGAATCGAACAAACCAACTAGGATCTTCCTCATCCATATAGCCTCGCATGTAGCCAAACTTGCTACCATATACTCGGCCTCCACTGAACTGAGTGCCACGGATCTTTGTTTTTTGCTGTACCAAGAAACTGTTGTCGATCCAATATTGAAGACCCCTCCCGATGTGCTCTTTCTGTCTGTTGGGCTCCCTGCGCAATCTACATCCGTGAAGCCACATAGCTTCACCTCATCCTCCTATGTGTACCACAAACCATATCCCGATGTGCCTCTCAAGTAGCGCAATACATGCTTGCCCACCTTCCAGAAGAGCTTGGTAGGCTTAACCATAGCTTGTGAAAGCTGGTTAACTGCATAGCATATATCAGGTCATGTATTAACCAAATACATCAGCGACCCCACCAACTGTCGATAAACAGTGGCATCCACTTCTTCTTTCGAAGTGGCATCCTCCTTCCTCCAACCTCCAAGAAGAGGAGTATCAACAGGCTTGCAGCCATGCATGTTGAACTTCTCCAGTATCTCCCGAGCATACTTGCCCTGAGAAACAAACAGTCCACCATTGCGCTGCCATATTTCCAATCCCAGGAAATAGTGAAGGAGGCCGAAATCCTTCATCTCAATCTCTATAGCAAGATCCTTCTTGCATGACAGTATCAACAGCTCATCACCCGTTAGAATCAAATCATCAACATACAGTACAATGATAAGCAACTTACCCTCCACCACAATCTGGTATAGGTTCGGATCTACCTCGCTCTTGGAGAATCCAAGTCCTGTGAAATAGTTGTCTATCCGTGTGTACCAAGCACGTGGTGCTTGCTTCAACCCATACAGCGCTCTCTTGAGCCTGCACACATGTGACTCGCTACCGAAGACTTCAAAGCCTTCGGGTTGCTCAATGTACACCTCCTCCTCAATGACTCCGTTGAGGAACGCAGTCTTCACATCCATCTGATGAATGTGCCATCCCATCTGCGCTGAGAGAGAAAGAATCATCCGTATGGAAGAATACCTTACGACAGGTGCAAAGGTCTCCTCATAATCGATCCCCTCTATCTGTGAAAAGCCTCGGGAAACAAATCTTGCCTTGTACTTCTCCACACTCCCGTCAGCTGCCTGCTTAACTTTGTAGATCCATCTCGAACCCACCACTGATTTCCCTTCCGGTCTAGGAACAATCTCCCATGCACTGTTTCTGACAATAGAACCATACTCTTCCACCATGGCGTCTACCCATGCGGGATCCTCCACAGCTTCCTCGAAAGAGGATGGCTCAGTCACAACACACTTGCTCATAAGAGCCATGTATCCAGTGTACCGATCATATGACTGTCTCTGCCTGCGTTGGGCTGTAGGTGGTCCTACAAATTTCTCTGCATCTTGAGCCAGTCGCTCAGCTTCTGTCAAGCGCTTTCGCCCTCTGATTGTTGGCACTGCATGAGTGGTCTCTTCCACTCCATGATCCTCGTCCTGTGGCTAATCCACGTCCTGAAGCTCATCCTTAGGAACTAATAGCTCCTCATCTGCATGCAAGTGTAGCTCCCTCTCAAGCGAACACTTCATGGCTTTCTCCTCCTGAAATTTTATATCCCGTCGCACAACAGTTTTACCACTATCTGGAAAATACACACGATAGTTGTGGGGCATATCAGTGTACCCCACAAATATCCCAACCTCTGCGGTCGGCTCCAACTTCTTCCTGGCATCCTTCGTCACATGCATGTAAACGTTAGCACCAAAAATCCTCAGCTGAGAAAGATCAGGCTTCTTACCAAAATAAGTCTCCTCAGGTGTACTCATGCCAAGTATCCTATGAGGACAACGGTTCTGCACATAAACTGTTGTATTGAATGCTTCCTCCCACAAGTGAAGGGGTAGGCCCTGTTCATGCAACATTGCCCGTGCAACACCCACAATCATTCTGTTCTTCCACTCAGCTACCCCATTTTGCTGTGGGTTATGGGGAGCTATGAGCTCTCTACGAATCCCTTCTGTCTTGCAGAAATCCTTGAACTCGTCCGAGATGTATTCACCACCATTATCGCTCCTAAGAGCCTTCATCTTCTTCCCTGACTCCTTCTCGACCAGTGCTTTGAATTCACAGAACTTTGAATATGTCTCGCTCTTCTTCTGCATGAAGAATATCCAACACTTACGAGAGAAATCATCAACAAAAATAACATAATACCTGTGTTTTGCTGTCGAAGCAACTGAGAAAGGTCCACACACGTCTGTGTGAATTCTCTCAAGGATCGTCGTGGCGCGACTATCCTTCTCGTGAAAGGTGGCTTTCACAAACTTCCCCAAAGTACACCCCTTGCACTGATCTGACTGCGCAAGTGTACCTTTAGGAAGCCCTGTAGTGATCTGCTGCAGTATCTTCAAGGCTCCATGGTGAAGGTGACCCAATCTCCTGTGCCACAACTCGCCATCATCCCAGCTCACCAATCCTTCTGCCTTGCCCGCCATTGTTGCGCATCCATCTACATGCAACTAATAAAGGTTCCTCACTTGAACCCCTATCTTCCGGGTCTCACCAGTTGTCTTGCTGCGCAGGAAGGCCTTTCCCTCGCTGAAAACAACATCATACCCCTTGTCTTCTAACATCGCCACTGAGATGATATTCTTCTTCAATCCTGGAACATGCATGACCTCCTTCAATACAAAGGGTTTACCAGACTCCCTCTCAAAGGAAATGGTACCTATACCGGTCGCACTGTATCTACCATCATCGCCCATCTCGATGTGCACTCCAAGATATTTGTCCTCCAGATCAGAGAACAAATCTCTATCTCCCGTCATGTGAAAAGACGCACCACTGTCCAAGAACCACACTGATCCCATCACACTTGAAACCAAGCATGCGATCAATGAAAAATCAAGCTCAAACTAAGAAGCTAAGGCCTCTCCCCCTGTAGATACAGCAGCTTGCTTGTTCTTCTTCTTCTGCGGATAATTTGTGGCATAGTGCCCGTGCTGGTGACAGTGAAAACACTTCACCTTGGACATATCCTGCTTCTTGCCTTTCGCACGAGACTGAGAAGCTTTCTTTCTCTTCCCTTTCTTTGCTTTGGCAGCCAAAGCACAATTCTCTTCATCAGCTCCCTTTGATGAAGATCCGTCCCTGGTACTCCACCTGATCTCCTCCTGCACAAGATCTGACCATAGTCTTTCCCATCCTGGCAACTTCTCCCGACCATTGACAGAGTCCTGATAGGAATGCAACCTCTTCGGAAAACCAAGGAGAGCCAAGCTCACCAAGTCCTCATCATCGACAGTAACCCCCACACTTCCCAGCTCATCTCGACACTCAGTGAACTTCGTGAGATACTTGGGAATACTGTCACCCTTCTCGCATTTCATGTTTCTGAGTTTATCTTTGAGTGCCAGCTTCCTCTGATCGCTCTTACTTTGGAATAATTTTTTTAATGATTTCCACATCAAATATGGAGTAGCCTTTCCATGGAGGCTCGACACAATGTGATCCTTCACGCCCTCCAACAGAATCCTTCGACATTTTTTGGTCTTCTTTTGCCAAACTTCCGCCTCAACAGAATCAGTAGGCTTTGGGATATCCGTATCTATGAACTCCTTCAGCCCGTTATCATCCAATACTGCCTCCATCCTGTCCTTCCATGCAATATAGTTTGAGCTGCCCTCAAGAGCATACTCCAATCGCAATCCATTGAAAGACATTGCTGCGTTGTCACCAAGAAAACACTGCTGTAAATTCGAATTCCACCAGCAACCAACTCAACTACTTCCGATCTAGACTTCGTGAGAACAAAATATTTCTTGTACAGAGATTGACTATATGGGCTTTTACCAGATATTTCACCTTCCAAAGGAAGGATGAATCCAGAGGCTACCTAGCCCGATTACAGGCTTTGCCTAGAGAAATAGAATGTAAACACTTCCTCAATAGTAGATCTGATGATCAACAGCTCCGATACCATGTAGAAATTTTGAATAATTTAACACATATTCAATGGAGATTATCTTGATCATGTACTATTGCGGAAAACATACACAATACATAAGCTCCTCTACGTTGATCATCAATATAGCAGCATCAATAACAATAAAACATCAAGAGCATTCACACATTAACACAGTATGTATCCCGGGGAAAGCATCTCGCTAAAAACCCAAACTATCTGTATATTAATGATTGAGTCATGTAACATTACATAGCATAATACTTCTCACAAGTATCTCCACCTCTGTTACACACAATACAGCTCAGATCTGATCTCCAAATCTCTTCCACTGCTTGCCTGCCTCCACTGCTCAAGAACTGATGAGAATGGCTCACCAAACTCGTTTTTCACCTGCAAAATAGTCACTCACTCTTTGTTGGACGTGAGCACAAGCTATAATGTGGGAAAATACGTGAGCAAACTCATTGGCATACTCAATCCCTTGATTGTGCAAGATCTGGTGCACAACTATAGTCACAACTGATAGCAATCTGATTCTCTACCACCTGTCCCTGTTGAACTGAACATGCACTGACATGCAACTGAGTTAACTGATGTATTCATTAGTTGTATTATGAGTTAATAACTTGTGAATTAATTAATAACTAATTCACCCAACTCATCTCTAGTCTATTTGCCAGTTAGACTAAATACAACCAGTTTAACAAAGCTAAACTGAACACAACTCCATCAACTCCACAATCAACTCCACCAAACTCAACTGATTGAGTTCTAACTGAATTCATGCATGCACCAACTCAACTGACTCATAAGGAAAGCATATTTCCTTCTGACAGCTACATGTTCCACCTCTGTAGCTCAAACTGAAGTGCTCCAAGAGAATAAGATTAAGTTTATAGTCCAAATATTATTGTGAGATAATAATATTTGACTTTTCTGTTTTTGACAGCCAGTCTAAAAATAGACTTTGATCACTCACACTGTGATCACTCACACTTTCATCAAAAATAGAAGTCCATCTATTTTTTCCCAACTTGATCAATCATCCATAAACAACAACCTGCAATCCATAGACATGATCCATATGTCTAAAAATAGACATAGTCTAAAAATAGACTTGCGCCAAAAATAGCCTGCGGGCCCACTTAGTGAAGGCGACTCTTTTCACTAAGCTCCATCATCTTGTTGCAATCTCAACACATACCAAGGGGATCGTAAAAAGGCTTGATTGATCTGTGGAGTCGCCATCTCCTATTCGTTGTCCAGTTCATTGATTTCAGGGGTTTGAAAATTAGTTTCAGTCATCAGTTTTGCTACTCCTTGCCCTTTTATCAGTTTTGTAGGCTTGATTTCAATGTCATACTCTAAAATATTGGCTATCCATTTGCCCCTCCTACCTTCAATTCCTTCTTGAGTTAAAATGTCCTTGACCACAACATTTGGAACATAGGCTACCACATGTGAGTACAAGATATAAACTCTGAAATCCTTGATGGCTTTTACAAGGGCATAAGCTTGCTTTTCCATGATCATATATTTTAAGGGAGCGTCTCTAAGGGCTTTACTAAAGAAAGAAATGGGCTCCTCACATCCTTGGTCACCATTTTGCAATAAGACAACAGTAATAGTGTGCTGAGATGCAAAGGAAAAGATGATGAAATCCCTTTCAAACTTGGGGCTTGTGAGGACTGGTGTTTTTGTTAGGGCTGTTTTTATGTCCTCAAAGGCTTGTTTAGCTTCCATGGTCCTCAAAGGCTTGTTTAGCTTGTTTAGCTGCCAAACTGCCCAGCTCAGAGATCACAAGAATTGCCCAGCTATTCATGCAACCAGATTTTCAGCCCCGGCAACCTCCTCCTTATCTACATGTTTGGTTCAATGAAACAGGGAGACTGCTGGTAGACATGATATCCTGCATCTTAGGATTCAATACCAGTGAGTTTGTTGATGAGACAATCTTGGTAATGCTGTCCATGTTTGCTCCAAGACAGCCCCCTACTGTCCAGTATGATTATGCCACCTTCATAGCTGACAAGATTCATGAGCAATTCATGAACCTGGAGAGAGAAAGAGTGTTCAAATACACCTCCTACATATATCATTTACTGTTGTACTATTAACCTGATAGTTTCCCAGTTTTCCTCAAAAAATTGGATGCTAAGGGGAAGTGAAGGTCTGTAATATTTTGGTCATCAGTCTGCCACCATGTTTATTACTCTCCATACACCTACTGCGAGTTTATTGACCTATTTATATATCCAACTTCTTCTTTACTGGTGAGCACTCATCTTCCTAGACTCATTGATGAGATGCAAAAGATTCTACAGCTTTCCAAAAGCTACAGCATTGGTCACTAGTATTTTTACCAAAACCACACAGTAATCAGGATTTATGGCTGCGAACTAGCCCCCTACAGACTGCCAAAATATGTCCCTATGAGACTCTTTGCCTTAGAATAATTCTAGAAATTTGGTAATTCAGATATGATTCATTTCTATGGCACTAGGAAGAAGGCACAGCTCAAGATAAGACATCAATTGGGCCCATTTATTTTCAATAAGAGAGAGGAAACCTGGGAAGAGGCAGACAAGATTTTGAAAAATTTTCTGATGCTAAAACCAAGCTTTTATTGGGCACCATATGACCCCAATCAATTCATAAGCTTTAGAAGAGTCAAACACAAGCTTGTAGGATATGTACACTGCAATATCCCTCAAATTGAGCAATATGCTAATCAACAAGAATGGGTAGAGGGTGATGAGCCCCAATTTTGGTACAATTTGGGCTCATTTTGGCCTATTCTACTTGCTCAAACCATTCATTTTTTACTGCTTATGCATGCATTTCTTAGTTTATTCATGTTGTTTGTAGGAAGAAGGGTAGGCACTCTATCTACGTGACTAATGCATTATGATTCCAGGTTTTGGCATTAAAAGGGAGCAAAAGACAACGAAAAAGGAGACAAGGAGACAATGAGGTGGCACTGCTGGTTTTAGGAGAGGATGTCCACGGTCTTAGGGACATTCCTCGTGATTCCCACCAAGAACTCCGAGCTCCAATCCATCTCCCCTCCGAGCTTAGAAGCAGCCAGTTGTTCTAAGGAACAGCAGCTATAAACTGCTCTACAGGAACAGCAGTTATGACCGTCCTACAGGATCAGCAGTTAAACTCTAGTTGGACAGCCGAGCTCCTAAAATAAAGGACACTTGTTGGATCATCGTTTTTGTATAAGTATAGAGGCCTTAGCCTTGGATAGGTTGTTGAAACTCTCGTATTGCTATTGTAATTTTCGAGCACAGCTCAGTTTTTGTTCCTTTTTGTAAGCCAATTTGGCATGATATCAGATTATGAATAAAGAAGGCAGATTCTGATCTAGTTCTGAGTTTTTTTAAGGAGACTATAGCTCTCAGGTTAGGGCCCAACCTGAGAGCCATAGATCCCCTCTGCTGTAGTGTTGTTTACATTTCGTTTCAGCACTTTGAGTTTTCCTTTTCACATGCAATTCGAATTACAGGTTGCTAATTTAGTTGTTTTCGTGAGTTTAGATAGGATTTTCATATGGTGAATTGGTTTACAGTTGATTAGGTTAGAAGAGGATAGATACAATCCATTGGAGCTCCAACAAAAAGGTTGTTAAGGCTCACTGCCATCTCATCTGGGATTGGAGTGCAGTCCATGACTAACCACCAAAAATACGCATTTCTTTATTCCATGATTGCTGCAAACATAGTCACGTTATGTTAGATGCTTCCACATGATTCACACCTGCACCACACTCCCTTACCACAGCTTCATGCACATTCTCCTTCACGTTTAGATTGCTGTTCATTGAATTTATAAGCACAGGTAGTCTAAGTTAATGCATTTTCGGTTTGGTGATAGTCACAAGCATTTGTTCCATTTACACTGCTTTCTCTCGTTCCATTACTTCGTCCTCCATCTTGATCATGCATGCAAACACATCTTTGACCTCTGCTCCGCTCTGTTATCTCCCAAAGTCTTTCACTCCTCACGTACTTCCATTCTCTAGCCCTTTCGTTGACCTAGCCCTCTATCTTCCAACCTACTCCCTACATTCACTCCCTATCCTATTCCTCCACTTCTACAGCCATCACCAGCCTCATTCCTACCTTACACATCTCCCCCTACCATTTCATCACTCCTCCATCACGCCAAACACTCATGGTAGGTCATCCTGTAGCCATTTGTAGACATCCTGTAGAAACCAAAGTATCATGTAGGATCCCCTGCAGACTTCCTGTAGGAGGCCACTCACTCGGTTTCCGAGCTTCTGAATGTGAGGAACCTCTCCTAGCCTCCCCAACCTGTCCCACGCTTTCCTTCCTTCTCCATCCCATCTGCACAACCAAACCCTAGTTAGCACAAGATCACAATCATTCCACACACTTAAAGGAAAAATACAAAAACATATCTTTCATGATGCAAGTAGTTTAGATCCATGCATTTGCACTTATTAGAGGTAACAGCAGCATTGGTAGAAGTTTCATTCCCATTTTTTGCATTGTAGAGGTTAGACTAGTTAGATTAGGGTTTCCTAGGTTTACATGCTTTGATTTGCTTTCAGTCCATTTGGTCAAGTAGAGTAGTTTTCCTTTGAGAATAGCTTTCGTCCATCAATTAGCAAGCTTCTTCTGAGAGCCTATAGAAGTTGGCTTGAGCCCTAGCGGACTTGTGCCAGCTGACCAAGTGACAGCTGCGACAAGAGCTAGTACTTGTGCATATAGCACCGTCGCTTCCAAGTTTGTACGAACTACCGGGTTGATAAAATGAGAGACAGGAAGCCCCAGGAGTTGTAGCATTATTGCTACAATACTGGAGCTCACCATCTTTTTGGCGCCGTTGCCGGGGAAGCGTCAGAGTATTAGTAATTGTTGCTTTTCTTCTACTTTCGTACTCTTACTTCTGCTCAGTAGTTTATTTCATTTCCATTCTGCAAAAGTAGCTTAGCATTTCCTGCTTTCCTAGATTAACATTTCCTGCTTTCATAGATTAGCATTTCCTGCTTTCATAGATTAGCATTTCCTGCTTTCCTAGATTAATATTTCTTGCTTTCCTAGAGTAATTTTTCTTGCTTTCCTAGATTAGCTTTCCAATTCTGCAATTTCATTTGAGCAATATAGTTAGTTGTAGATCACGTTGTTTCAGTTTTGCAGGTACCAAAGAAAAAGCAAAAGCACTCAAAAAAGAAAAGTCCTTTCCATTTCATGCCTCGTAGGAACCGAGATAGATCAGGCAAATTCCTACCAAACACCCCCACCACATCACTGAGTCACCCTTCTCTCTTCTTTGGTGACAGTGACCCAGAGGAACCTATAGGTGAACATCCTGAGATATACCAAGACCCTATAGAAGAAGAAGAGTTAGAAACCACTCCATCTGAAGCCATGGCTGATAATAGGAGAGAAGATGAGAGAATAGAAGGAGCTTTCCCCATCCGAGAGACCAATGGAGATATGAAAATGAAAAACATTAGCCCCTCCGCCTTGCCTCACTTCCATGGACTGACCACTGAGGATCCTGATACCTTCTTGTTTGAGTTTGTTGTCCTTTGTAGAACCTATGACTATACTGAAGATGAGCAAAAGCTGAAGCTTTTCCCTTCCACTCTTAAGGATGCAGCACTACGCTGGTTCATGGGATTACCTGGGAATAGCATCGCTACTTGGGCTCAGATGCAGCAAGCCTTCAATACCAAGTATAGGGATTATTGTAGGTCCAAGGAAACCAAGGGAGAGATCTTTCGAATGACCATGGGGAATGATGAGTCTTTAGAGGATTATGAGGAGAGGTTCCAACTTAGCTATAAACGGGCCAGGTGCACACTTGACCTTGAATCCCTCAAGTTGGTTCTACTCTGAGGAGTCCCTGAAGATCTCTTAGACACCCTTCACATGTTAGCTGGGGGGGACATTTACCAACTGCCTTATGAGGACATCAAGACTGTGTTTCGAAATCATTCCAGGGTAGCTAGAAAACGAGGTAGAGGAAATCTCCTCTCCACTGGTGTCCCTTTCTCCAAACATGAGTTTACAAACCAATTAGAAGATCTTAAGAGTGAGGTGAGACAGACCATTGCCATGCAGCTGGACACATTCAGGATCCAGCAGAAGAAAGAAGAAGCTGAGAGAGCCTTGGCTGTCTTCTGTCCTAGGTGCACCAGAAGACACCCTAAGAACGAATGTCCATTGCATTCGGTTGAAGTGTGTTTCGTTTGTGAGGAGGACCACCCAACAAATCAGTGTCCAACCTTACCTGGGTTTAAAGCCATGTACCAAGGAACCGAAGCCCCCACTGAACCTCTCTACTTCATCAACCAAAGGAGGCCTCAAGGATCTAGACCTTATCAGCAGGGGATGCAAGGGGCATCTCAAGCTTATTACAACCCCAACCACTCGACTCCCATGCCTTCCTGGGGTCCCCCTGCTCATCCTTCTCGGTCCATGCCTCCTCCATGGTCTTATCCACCTCAGTACCCTACTCAACCTACTTCTCATCCATATCACTCACATACCCAGTTGCAGCCTCAATGGAGTGCTCCTCAGTCGGGGTGGAGGCCCCAATACAACACTCCTCCTGCCATTTTGCCTCCACCACCAGTTCAACCTCAGCCTTTACCTCCTGCTCCTCCGAGGCAACCTCAGATGCCTGCTCAACCGAACCCGAACCCCAACAATAGACAGGCTCAGCAGGTATACACTGGGGAGACCTCATGCCCTACCTATGCTGTGGAGATCCAGGAGATCAATCTTAGATCTGGAAAGACTCTTCCAGATCGCCAACCTCCTCCCCCAGAGGATGAGGAAAACCATCAGGAGAGTGAACCAAAGCCTATTCCACCCTTTCCTGAGAGACTAACAGCCACCACACAACCTAACCCAGAAGAAGATGAGCTTTTGGGTGAGCTCAAGCAGTTGTGTGTAAAAATCCCACTTCTCCAAGCCATCAAGGATGTGCCAATATATAACAAGCTGGTTAAGGAGAAGTGTTTCAAACACCCAGGCCGACGGAAGAAAGATGCCTCAACTATCAATGTCATAGGATAGCTGTCTGACCTTATGCTAGGACAAGTCATCTGCCCAAAGTACCTAGATCCTGGAAGCCCTGTAGTAGATGTTCACATCAATGGCACCATTATCCCCCACACCTTGATTGATCTGGGGGCGGCCATCAATGTGATGACCAGGGATACCATGCTTAAACTCAATCTTCAGGGTTCCTTGAGGAAGACCTCGACAGTACTGCAATTAGCAGATCGCTCCACCGTGACTCCCGAAGGGATTGTGGAGGATGTCTTGGTCTTTATCGATTCTTGGGAATACCCTGCAGACTTCCTGGTTCTGCAACCAAAGGCCAAGCTTACTGGATATCCTCTCATCTTGGGAAGGCCTTGGTTAGCTACTGCAGATGCTTACATAAGTTGTCGGGCAGGAAACATGACCATAAAAAATGGTCCCATGTCCAAGCAACTAGTCCTATACCCTCCTGCCCAACCTTCTTTAGAGCATGATTTACCACTCTGGTTGGAGGAAGGAGAAGAAGACGAGGTGTATTCAGCACCTCTGTGTACCCTAGATACCACTAGAAGAAATTCTCCTACCGAGGATGATTTGATTGAGACCCTGATCCAGAATCCACCTTCCAGTGCACTATCTTTAGAGAAGTTGGTGGAGGATGCCCAAGCTAGCACCTTAGTGGACCTTTGTACAACCAGCCCTATCACTCCCAGAGTCAAAAGTGTGGAGTTCGTCCCTGAGAGAGCATTAAAGATCAGCTCCTCCCTATCTCCTTCCCAGGAGAAGGAGTTGTGTAGCCTATTGGCCAGCCACTTAGATGCTTTTGCTTGGAGCTATAAGGAGATGAAAGGAGTCCATCCCTCGGTCTGTACCCATCATATATACATCAAAGAGGATTGTAAACCAGTTAGGCAACCCCAGAGGAGAATGAATCCAGCCCTTAAGGACATTGTCAAGGAAGAATTGCAGAAACTGTTGGATGTTGGATTCATCTACCCCATCTCAGATAGTGAATGGGTGTCCCCTCTGGTCTTGGTTCCCAAGAAAAATGGGAAATGGAGAATCTGTGTAGACTACCGAGAGCTGAACAAAGCTACCAAGAAAGACCATTTCCCTCTGCCTTTCATAGATCAAGTGTTGGATGGACTGGCAGGAAAGAAGTTCTTCTCTTTCCTGGATGGGTTTAGCGGGTACAATCAAATCCAAATCAGCCCGGAAGACCAAGATAAGACCACCTTCACTTGTCCTTGGGGTACCTTTGCCTACCGAGTCCTTCCCTTTGGGCTATGCAATGCTCCTGCTACTTTTCAGAGAGCTGTCTTGAGCATCTTCTCGGAGTTGGTCCATGATGCAGTGGAAATATACATGGATGACTTTACTCCTTATGGGGCCAACTTCCAGGAAGCATTGTCCAACCTAGGGAAAGTCCTAACCAAATGCACCGAGATGAACTTGTCCCTCAGCCCTGAAAAATGTGAATTCCTAATGATTGAAGGGACCGTGCTAGGCCATACCATTTCTTCCCAAGGATTGCAGGTGGATCCTAACAAAATTGCTCTCATCAAGAGGGTTCCACCTCCTCAAAATGTAAGGGATATCTGGAGTTTCTTGGGATTAGCAGGATACTACCGGAGATTCATTAAGGACTTTAGCAAGTTAGCCTCACCATTGTTTGGTCTGTTGGCAAAAGATGTGGAGTTTAAGTGGACTGACGATTGTCAGAGGAGTTTGAATGAGTTAAAGGACAAGTTGGTGTCAGCACCAATCTTGAGAGGTCCAAACTGGGCCCTACCTTTCCACATCCACACTGATGCCTCGAACAAAGCCATAGGTGCAGCCTTAGGACAAGTTGAGCAAAAACTTCCATATGCCATTTACTTCGTTAGCAAAAACTTGTCCAAAGCAGAGCTGAATTACACTGTAACCGAGAAGGAATTCTTAGCCGTGGTCCATGCACTGAACAAGTTCCGACATTATATTACTGGTTACCAGACTTTTGTACATACTGATCATGCTGCTATTAGATATTTGATGAATAAACCAGATGTGAATGCTCGTATTATTAGATGGTTACTTTTATTGCAGCAGTTTGATCTAACCATTGTTGATAAACCAGGGAGAGAAAATGTTGTTGCTGACTTCTTGTCTAGATTGGATTTGTCTGCAGATGAAGATGGGACGGTGGATGACCAGATGCCTGATGAGCATCTGTTTGCTATCTCAGTACTCTCTCCATGGTTTGCTGATATAACAAACTACCTTGTTTCAGCTCAGTTTCCTCCACACCTCTCTTCAAAAGAGAAGAGCAGAATCATCAAAAAGAGTGCCTCATTTACATGGATTGGGGGCAATCTGTTCAAGCTTGGCCCCGATCAGATCTTAAGGCATTGTGTAAGGGAAGAGGAAGTCTTTGACATCCTCCTCACCTGTCATGATGGGCCTTGTGGAGGACATTTTGCAGCAAAGAGAACTGCCTTCAAGATCCTGCAGGCATGCTACTATTGGCCCACACTTCACCAAGATGTCAGAAGATATGTCAGCCAGTGTGACCAATGCCAAAGAATGGGGAAACCGACCCAAAGGGATGAGATGCCTCTCCAACCTCAAGTGACTCTTGAGCCATTTGAGAAGTGGGGCATGGACTTTGTGGGTCCAATCAATCCCTCTTCGAGGCAGAGATCCTACATCATTGTGTGTACTGACTACTTGACAAAGTGGGCAGAGACTAAAGCAATCAAAGCAGCAACAGAAGAGAAGGTGGTCGAGTTCTTAAGAGAGAACATCTTCTACAAGTTTGGCTACCCAAGAGAGCTGGTGACCGATCAAGGGAGCCAGTTCACATCCAACTTGGTTGAAGATCTACTAGCTCATCACAAGATCAAGCATAGGACTTCCACCCCCTATCATCCTCAAGCAAATGGGCAGGTGGAAGTCACCAATAGAGCATTAGAAGGGATCTTGACTAAAGTGGTGAGCAGCAGCAGAAAGGACTGGGCAGATCGCCTGGTTGAAGCCACATGGGCTTACAACACCACTTGGAAGACCACCACCGGCTTCACACCTTATGAGCTGGTCTATGGGAAGAAAGCTTTGCTGTCCATTGAGTTTGAGTATAACACTTTGAGGATGGCAGCTCAGCTGGATCTAGATCTCAGCCATGCACAACAAGAAAGGCTATTGCAGCTTAATGGACTGGATGAGCACCGCATGCAGGCCCTCCTTCACTCAGAAGTGGTTCAACTTCAGAGGAAGGTGTGGCATGACCAGCATCTCCATGACAAGCAATTTCAGCTGGGAGATTGGGCTTTGTTGTATGATTCCAGATACAAAGATTTCAAGGGGAAGTTGAGAACCAGATGGCTAGGGCCATATTCAGTGGAAAAATGTCATGACAATGGATCCGTCCTCATTCGAACCATTGATGAGGAAGCCATTCCCATGCTTGTCAATGGGCATCGATTGAAGATCTACAGGAAGCCTCCCTCAAGACAAGAGTTCATCAAAACAATGGAGAAGGCAGTATTGGTCATAGAGAAGGGTCATGCCCCTGCTTTGGGCACACCCTGAAGCATCTAAAAAAAAATAAAAATAAAAAAATAAAAAAATAATAAAGATCCTTGGGTGAAAACCTTCCTGAGGCGCCCAAGGCAGGTGGTAGGGGTGAAAACCTCATCTGAGGCGCCCCTGCTATCTTTCAAAAAAAAAGAGAGAAAAAAGAAATAAAGATCCTTGAGTGAAAACCTCTCTGAGGCGCTTAAGGCAGGTGGTAAGGGTGAAAACCTCATTGAGGCGCCCCTGCTATCTTTCAAAAAAAAAAAAAGAAGAGAAAAAACAAGATCAATAAGCTATTATGTGAAATTTGCATGCAGATTGCAGGTGTTCTATGGAGGAGAGGAAGCCTCTCAAGTCAAAGTCAAAGGTCCTTCTCATGCAGCCAGGACACCTCACAAGCTCCTCCTCCAAGAATGCTTATGTTTTTCAAGGTATGTGCAATTTTATCATGGTTTGAATCTTCTACAGGAAACTGCTGTCTTTCTACAGGAAGACACAGATTTTCTACAGGAAGGTGCGATTTTCTACAGGAAGGTGCAAATTTCTACAGGAAGAGCTGCCTGTCTACAGGAAGCTCTGTACTTCTACAGGAAACTTCCTGTAGAAGCTCAGAACGAGCCAGAATGCATTTCATGAGCAGATCTGATGACTACAGGTTGGTGTGGACGCATGCAAGCCTCTTTTGGGCCCATGCACGACGCTGATACCTTGCTCCACCATCCTCGTCACCATGCAACCAAGATCCCTGCACCAACAAACCAGATCAATGATTTCTCATGGAAAAATCAGTTGTCAGAGAAAAATGAACACCGAGAGCTCATACCACGTCCATGTCGAGCATCAGAAGCTTTGGGAGCGCGATTAGCAGGTCATCTCCATTGTCAAGTAGCATGCACCCAAGGAGGTGAGACTGTTACAAGGCACCCCACGGGAATCCTGTAGCAGTCAAACCTGCAGGAGTGGATACCATTCATCGCCCAGCCATCTGCAAGCAACACGCGGGCGCATGCAACCAGAGCGTCCACTATAGCGCCAACATCCTGTAACCATGAGCCTCCGGGACTGTGTAAGCCACATGCAGCAGGTAGATCCGTCGTCTAAAAAACTGAAAATCATGTGCAGACGCACGCAGGTAAGTGTTCTAATCCTTCCTTCCATCAAATCGCATGAGTATTACTTTTATTTGTTTGCATGGCGTAGAAATGAATGGTTGAGCGGCCGTAAGGCCAGTTGACTGGCCACGTTGGCTAGTGAAGGGATAGTCAGATGATGGGGTGGCAGCCACGACAAAGGGAACACGCAGCACGCACGTGAAGATCAGTCCCGTCAACCGAGAAACGAGTTTAACCGAAAAGGGCGGCAGCAGATCTGTGGGAATGAATGCGGCAGCAAGTGAATGTGCAGGCGGATGATGGGTGACGTCACCCAACGGTCCGGCGGGGACAGCTCACCCTCCGCGCCACGAGCTGCGCCGATTCAAAATCTAATTGGCTAGATTGTGCGCGTATATCCATCCACCTCCACTTCAAAACTTGAGTAACTCTTCTGAATACCTCTGCATGTTGATACGCCAAGCTTTCGGCTGACTGAACGCCGGTGAAGCACCTCTCGACTGCTGGCCAACTACCGTTCTCCCCGAAGCCTGCGCGCTGCTCCTACAGGAACAGTTTCTACAGGAACGCAGTCCTACAGGAAGCAGTTTCTATAGGGACGCAGCTCTACAGGAAGGTGAAGTCTTCACGTAAGAAAAGGTGGCAGAAAAGAGGTAACCCTGAAACTCCTTCCGCAATTGGCTTTCAAAGGTGGCAAGGTCATTATTCACAGTCTGGTCATAAAAAAATATTGGATTGCCGTGCCTATACTATCGCTTCTACAGGATAGCAGTATAATTAGACTGTGGTCTGTGAATTCATTGCATGCTCTGTCTATAAGACCGAATTTCCTTTGTATCTACCGCCTTTGGTCAAAACCACTCTGTTCATCATGCCTGGTGGGTTTATCAGGCGAGAGCCCACTGATTCAAATACACTAAGAAGAAATCCGGCAGTGGTTGAGCTCTTCACTAGAGCACAATGGATGCCTTTTTGTGATAAGCTACAGGGCTACGATGATGAAGTAGCTGAGGAATTCTTGCAGGCTCTGCAGCCTAAGTCCCAGACACTGGCCACAGTAACCTTCAGAGGTCTAAGCCTCAAACTCACCCCAGAGCATATCAGTCGGATCACAGAACTTCCTATGGGCCTGCCGTGGGATAAAGAAGAGCGGAAGCAGAGCCAGCAAGCAAAGAAGGAGTTCTTCCCACCTGAAGAATCATTCACAGAGGACAAAATTGGGGTGAAAAGGACAAGCCTGTTGCCACCATGGAACGAAGTCAGTTTGCAAATTATGAAATATATCACCTGTGAGGGTCGTTACAGCATCGTATATGCGTATCACTTCAGGCTGCTCAATGAACTAAGACACCAGATTGACCTCCCTGCAGCACAGAGGCTGAGCATTCCTTACTTTTTACTGCAGTCCTTGATGGAGTGCTCTACAAAGCTCAAGGACGGAATTCCGGATCAGGTAGCCCACCATGGGTTAGTCAAGCTTCTTGTGGAGGATGCACTGCACTCATATAAAGTTCCCCTCTCCTGGGAGTCATTAAGGAATCTAACATGAGATGGGGACATTAAAATGTTGATCGAAGATAGTGGCTCCTCCAGCACTGAAGACAAGGAAGCGGTGGCTGAGGAAAAGAAGGCTGAAGAAAAAGCTGACTCCCCCATCCTGTCAGCAAGAGAAATAAGGTCAAAAAGCAGAAGAGACAAAGTTGGGGCAGGCCATGTCAGCCCAATTACCTCTTCAGCACTCACAAGCAAACAAAAGGATCAAACCCCTGCAGCAAAGCAAGTAAAAGTAAAGAGACCTACCACTACAAGAAAGGAGAAGCGAGCTTCTACAGGAAGCCCGAAGATCAGTGAGAAGCAGGCTTCTACAGGAAGCCCAAAAGCAAAGACCAAGGCTTCTACAGGAAGCCCGATAACAGCTTCTACAGGAAGCACAAAAGTGCAAAAATAGGCTTCTACAGGAAGCCATGCAAAACCAAAATCTGAGAAGCAGAAGGTGGATGTTTTAGCCAGAGAGGCAGCGGCTGTATTAGCTGGCCTCAGTACACCACCTAAGCCAAAAGGAAAGAGGAAGAGGGACCCTCCTCTCTACTTCAAAGCACGGAGAAGTGTTCGGATAAAAACAGGGAAACCACAGCAACAGTCCAGCAGCCCAATTGTCATTGAGGACACCCCTGCTTCTCCCAAAGAAAAATCCCCCTCAAAGGTCACAGTTACCTACGAAAAGGGAAGCCCGAAGAAGAGCACATGGCAAGATCGAGTGGACCTATTGGACGAGAAAACCAAGCTACAGGAAGCTGAAAACGTCCTATAGGATACCTTGGCTCGACTACAGGAAACCGAACAAAGAGAAGAAGGAGGACCCTCATCACCAAGGGCGGATGAGGCAGAACTACCTGAAGAAACAGCAAGAGAACATATACCTGAACCTAGCCCTTCGCCCAATCTGAATTCATATTATACCTTCTTGGAGGCGGGCAAGGTCATCCCACAAAAATTTACTGTACCCCTATTCTTTGAATTAGAGAAAGAAAGAGTCCGCTCCCATACATGGATGCAAATTGCCAAATCAAAGGGGGTGGGGGACATAGGCCCTCTACAAGATCAGCTCAGGGAGGTCAGGAGCGAGTTCACCATGGCCAAACATGTGGCTAGTTGCCAGCAGGCACTTCTACAGGAAGAAAACCAGAAGTTAAGGTTGCAGCTACAAGAACTCAAGGCAGGGGCAGAAACATCCTCCAAGGGCATCACAAATGAACAAGAAGGCAAGAAGGAGCTGACCACCAATCTTGAAGGGCCAAAGACACTTCTACAGGAAGAAGAACAACAGATAAGAATTGAAGTGCAAGCCTTAAAGGAACAGCTGCAACAAAAGGAAACACAATTGGCTTGCATGGCCAGTTGGGCCATGGAGGCCCTGCAGTGCAGACATCCTGCAAAGTCTTATGGGTTGTACTTAAAGGATCAGTGGTTGTAGTTCCAGATAAACACACTAGCACAAAGAGGTATTGAGCAAATCCATAACCCACAGCAATTTGCTGAAATATGCAATACTAGCTCAGCAGAGGACAAAGCCAAGCTAGCAGAATTCTACATCCACAATCTGGTTTTGCCCAATGAAGTCTCTTGGGATCCCAATATCACCTTGGGCGATCTGCAGTTGATGGCTTTTGCTTCATGGCTGAATCATGAGGATCAGAGAGCCACTGAAGAAAAATCGGTCATGAGCCGAGAGGTGAGTGAGCCACTGTACATTCGGGCAGAACCAGAGGATCCGGTTGCCCTCATCTCAGCCCGCCAACAGTTATCCAATGATCCCACAGCTTCCTTGAGATTTATGGACCAGCAAGCCCAAGCAATAGCCCACTTTGAAGACATGGACAGATTATTGGGAGAAACTGCTGCCCAAGCTTGTGCACGTAGGTGGCATGCCTTGGCACATAGTTTGAAGATCCGGGAATACCATACCCTGACCAGAATGAGGGAAGCATTGGCAAGAGTGGACCTTTACAAGAAATCCGTGCAAAGACTTCAGGCTAGCTGGATTGGCCTTAAACTCAGCCCTCCATTGCTGCTAGGATTGGCTGAAGGAAGTACAAGAAAGGATGACCAGGCACAATGGGAAAAAGTGGAAAACACAGCAGGGTTTCATATCGACCAAGAAGACATCACCACAGAAGCTTGGGATGTAAGGGGAGCAGTGAAAGCCATGAAGGATGAGGATCTTGACTAAGTTGCTCAAGGATGAGCAAATGGTTCAGCTGGGGGGTGATGATGAGCCCCAATTTTGGTACAATTTGGGCTCATTTTGGCCTATTCTACTTGCTCAAACCATTCATTTTTTACTACTTATGCATGCATTTCTTAGTTTATTCATGTTGTTTGTAGGAAGAAGGGTAGGCACTCTATCTACGTGACTAATGCATTATGATTCCAGGTTTTGGCATTAAAAGGGAGCAAAAGACAACGAAAAAGGAGACAAGGAGACAATGAGGTGGCACTGCTGGTTTTAGGAGAGGATGTCCACGGTCTTAGGGACATTCCTCGTGATTCCCACCAAGAACTCCGAGCTCCAATCCATCTCCCCTCCGAGCTTAGAAGCAGCCAAATGTTCTACAGGAACAGCAATTATAAACTGCTCTACAGGAACAGCAGTTATGACCGTCCTACAGGATCAGCAGTTAAACTCTAGTTGGACAGCCGAGCTCCTAAAATCAAGGACACTTGTTGGATCATCATTTTTGTATAAGTATAGAGGCATTAGCCTTGGATAGGTTGTTGAAACTCTCGTATTGCCATTGTAATTTTCGAGCACAGCTCAGTTTTTGTTCCTTTTTGTAAGCCAATTTGGCATGATATCAGATTATGAATAAAGAAGGCAGATTCTGATCTAGTTCTGAGTTTTTTTAAGGAGACTATAGCTCTCAGGTTAGGGCCCAACCTGAGAGCCATAGATCCCCTCTGCTGTAGTGTTGTTTACATTTCGTTTCAGCACTTTGAGTTTTCCTTTTCACATGCAATTCGAATTACAGGTTGCTAATTTAGTTGTTTTCGTGAGTTTAGATAGGATTTGCTTATGGTGAATTGGTTTACAGTTGCTTAGGTTAGAAGAGGATAGATACAATCTATTGGAGCTCCAACAAAAAGGTTGTTAAGGCTCACTGCCATCTCATCTGGGATTGGAGTGCAGTCCATGACTAACCACCAAAAATACGCATTTCTTTATTCCATGATTGTTGCAAACACAGTCACGTTATGTTAGATGCTTCCACATGATTCACACCTGCACCACACTCCCTTACCACAGCTTCATGCACATTCACCTTCGCGTTTAGATTGCTGTTCATTGAATTTATAAGCACAGGTAGTCTAAGTTAAGGCATTTTCGGTTTGGTGATAGTCACAAGCATTTGTTCCATTTACACTGCTTTCTCTCGTTCCATTACTTCGTCCTCCATCTTGATCACGCATGCAAACACATCTTTGACCTCTGCTCCACTCTGTTATCTCCCAAATTCTTTCACTCCTCACGTACTTCCATTCTCTAGCCCTTTCGTTGACCTAGCCCTCTATCTTCCAACCTACTCCCTACATTCACTCCCTATCCTATTCCTCCACTTCTACAGCCATCACCAGCCTCATTCCTACCTTACACATCTCCCCCTACCATTTCATCACTCCTCCATCATGCCAAACACTCACGGTAGGTCATCCTGTAGCCGTTTGTAGACATCCTGTAGAAACCAGAGTATCCTGTAGGATCCCCTGCAGACTTCCTGTAGGAGGCCACTCACTCGGTTGCCGAGCTTCTGAATGTGAGGAACCTCTGTGGATGGATGCTAAGGATCCCTAGGAACCTCTCCTAGCCTCCCCAACCTGTCCCACGCTTTCCTTCCTTCTCCATCCCATCTGCACAACCAAACCCTAGTTAGCACAAGATCACAATCATTCCACACACTTAAAGGAAAAATACAAAAACATATCTTTCATGATGCAAGTAGTTTAGATCCATGCATTTGCACTTATTAGAGGTAACAGCAGCATTGGTAGAAGTTTCATTCCCATTTTTTGCATTGTAGAGGTTAGACTAGTTAGATTAGGGTTTCCTAGGTTTACATGCTTTGATTTGCTTTCAGTCCATTTGGTCAAGTAGAGTAGTTTTCCTTTGAGAATAGCTTTCATCCATCAATTAGAAAGCTTCTTCTGAGAGCCTATAGAAGTTGGCTTGAGCCCTAGCGGACTTGTGCCAGCTGACCAAGTGACAGCTGCGACAAGAGCTAGTACTTGTGCATATAGCACCGTCGCTTCCAAGTTTGTACGAACTACCGGGTTGATAAAATGAGAGACAGGAAGCCCCAGGAGTTGTAGCATTATTGCTACAATACTGGAGCTCACCAGAGGGCACACTTGTGGAAGAGCTTACTGAAGAAGAGATAACAGAAAAAGCAATAAAGAATCTTGAAAAATCACTTGACTTGGAATCTTTTGAACAGGTGTTTTTCACAGCTCCTCAGCACCTCCGAGAAGGCACCTCATCTACCACAGCTTCCCAACAGCCTGCCCAAGAAAGTGCTCCACTAGCAGGAACATCTAAAGGTAAGGAGGTGCAGGATTTAGAACAACAAGTGCACAATTTGGAACAGTAAGAGACAATGGCAGACCGGCCGGCTTCTACAGATGAACAAAGTCAAGGGCTAGACCCTTCTACTCAAGCAAAGGCAATTGAAATCCCAGTGTTACAGACTCCTCTTAATGAGGAAAGGGCTAAGAAAAGAGATAGACAGGAAGAGACCCCTCCAGGGACATCCACAGAGCAACAAGGAGAAAAAAGACAGAGATTAAATCCTTTTTTAGAGGAAGAAATACCAGAAGGGCCAACAGAACAGCAAGTTCCCCCAAGCATGGAGACATCAGCTAGCTCCTTCCAGCCTGAGCAAGAAAGACAACAAGAGGTGGAGGTTACATCCACTAGGCAACACAGTAGACAGGGGTCTGATATTAAAAAAGCATTCACTGATATTAAGGCTAGAAATGATCCAGTGAGATACCAGCTTTACAACCAGTTGCTAAGGATGGCACCCACTAATCAGCAAAGGCTAATGGCAGCCTATGACATCCAGGAAGGGAAAATGAATCTCAGTCATTTAAGACCTATAATGCAGCAACCACAATTAGTTGCTGACTATATCAGAACCAATCTGGAAGTGCTCTCCAAAGACATCCATCCGATGGACCAGATTGAATTGCACAAGGAGACCAGCAAAATGGTGTATTCCACCTTGGCAGATGAAACATTGTTGGCCCATAGATTGCAAAACTCTCTGCACAATACTTCTGCCCAACTAGAATTGGAGAAAGCTTCATCACAGGCCAAGGACAATAGAATCAAGTCCTTGGAGGAAATTATTATAGAGTTGGGACATGATCCCTAGGATCCGAAAGGCATTCAGGCCTTGATCAATAAGAAAGAGGAAGATATAACAGCCCTCAAAAGAAAACTCAAGCTGCCAGCTACACTACATCCTCAAACCACAGAGATAGCACAACAAAAAGAAGAACAAGATGTGGTAACTTTGCTTATGAGCTTGCACAAAAGATTGATAGAAACAGAGGGTGCCTTGGAGGCATCATTACAAGGAAGACAGGGAGAGTTAGCCTCTTAGCCAATTCAAACAACTCAGATTCTTACAGATGCTCCTCCTACGGCCACCACAATAGTCCCTCCCACTGCTCCAACATTAGAAGCAGGTACCTCAAGTTCAGCACCAGTTTCAACAACTACTACAGCACTTGCAGAGCAAGAGACCAGCCTGAGTATGGACAATATGATGAAAGAAATAAAGGCCCTGGAAGTGAAAATGGTAGAATTGAGAGAGGTCAAAGAAAAGCTGGCCAAGATTGAGGAAAGATATGACAAGTCAAAGCAGGATGTAGCTGAGAAGACAAGGGAAGTGAAAACCCTGGAAAAAAGAATAAAGGAGCCGGAGAAAGAGCTCACTCTTGATAGGACCCTAGCTGAGGTCAAGAAAATTTTGTGTGCCAGGATTGGCCAATCCATTACAGACCAGTGGCAATCAATTGAGACCATTCATGAGCAAATGGATTTGATAGGCTTGGCTCAGTTCGAAAATCAAAAGGCTAGAGCATCATTAGGGAATATGCCTGAGCAAGCCAACAGGATGATTCAATTTCTTAATACTCATAATAAAGAGCAACCAGCAGCAATAGGTATCGAGAACAAGACTGATACTATCTTGCTAGTAAAGAGGGTGCTGAACCTAAGGAATTTTGTGCAAACTTTAGAAAGAAAATGCCAAGAGATGCAGGAAGAGGTGAATGAGTTCATAATAAAGTTTGCAGCACTACAAAGTAGAGGGCTACCAAGTTTAGTAACTAGCACTAGAAGATTGTTGTCACATGAGCATTATTCCAACAGGGTAAAAAATTATGCCTCCAATCAAATCACAGCTTCATCAAGCACATAAGAAGAAACAGGGCCTCCATCTGGATAGAGTCTCTATGATAAATTAGAAAACATGTTTTACATTGAGCACGAGATAAACCATCTCTTTGAAGTCCAGCCAAACTTTTACAGATACACTGAAGCTAATGAAAAATTGATAAAGATACAAAGACATCAGCTACCTACAGAGGATTGGTGCAAAGGAATGATGGAGACATTTCTCAGGTAAATTTTATTGATTGATTCCTTTTGATCAGCAGAAATGGAATGGTCATTATAGCTCATTTAATGTAAAGAAACCGAGCACTGATGATGAAGACCAAGACAGCAAAAAACAACGTACCATCATCAGGACAGTAAACACAGAATGAATGCACAGCAAGCAGCCGACTCACACAGCCCAAAAAAGTCAAATTATTCCTCACTAATTGGACAGCTAGCACATTCATATTTATTTCAGCATTTATTCCCTCACTTACTACTTCTTAAGAGTTGGTAAAGAAAGTTATGAGTTCAAAGACTTATCTTCATGATATTTTGTATCTCCCTTTTGTATAAATACCTCCCCATAATATGTATTTGGGGTTGGTGATTTTCTCTCTTAGCTACGCTGTAATTTTTGAGACTCTCTAATACAAATGGCTGTTGGAGTTCATGGTTTCTGCGCTGTCTGAATGTGCTAATGATGTTCTGGGACTTGCTACAGAATTCCTGTGTCACTTTATGGAACAATAAGTTATTCTAAACCCTGTTTTATGTTTTCTGTGTTTGCAAAATGTCATGTATGTTCCATAATCTTAGTAACAGAGAAGAAGAATAGCCCAGGATTTGTTTAAATGCACCCTGTGCTCAATCTCTGCTATTAATAATGTTTTCTTCAGGATTAGTCATAAATATGAATTCTTAACTGCTCATGTTTGCACTAAGTCCTTTCATTTTGAATATTGTTTAGGAATTCTTAATTGCTCCTGAATAACATTCATACACTTTCCCTCTGCCAGCATAATGAAATATTCTTGATTGCCTTTCATTCCCTGACTTCATTCCATCATTTCTAGATTTGAAAATTGTTCCAGAACTGCCTATCTCGCTCTGTAGTATTACCTTTGCCCAGGAAATGCTTTCAGCTGTACACCATCATCGACTCCATAGCCCAATGGAACAGACTGTCTTGGACTTGCACCCCAGCTCTGCCTGAAATCACCACCCAACAAACTTAAAACAAAACTTGTGCATAATAACTAGCCTAAAATACTCCAAAAAACAAAGCTAAATTACAAAGAGAGAGCCCTCTCTGGTTGCAGGTTGGTTAGTGGTTGCCTCGGCTGTATTCCCTACAGGAGGCAGGGAACAACCTGAGTGATAACACCATTCACACATTCCCCCCCCAACATAGGCTTATTGACCATATTTCCCAATGCAAAGCTCATGTGCATCCATGCAAGTTGTTTACCATATGCCTATACCCACTTGGATAGATGCGTGTGCAGACCATCCTGTCCATTGTTTTTATCTTCCCATCATGCTATATGTTTCCCAAACCATGAGGACATCATTTTCCTTGCGGGTGTAGTGTGAAATACCCAATTCAAGGCCTACAAACTTTGCTTTTCCAGCACCTCCCTTTCAATCGTATCTAGGAAAGTATCTACCTCACTTAACCCATCATAAGTAGGCAGATCCCTCACTTTTGTTAATACGCAGCGCAACGATCTTTTCATCATATTACAGTTCAACATTGTTACCTCGTGTAACTGTTCTACCATCATTCTATCTCCTCATCTAAATCTCAAGTACAGGAGCTTTCACACTCCCATGAAATCTGTCCATTTGCAGTGGGTGTTGGCTTATTGGGGCTTGACCCAAGTTCAGAAGTGTTTTAGCCAAACAAATCTCAAAACTATCGGCCCTTTCAGCAACATTCCGTGGAGCGCGGACTGAGGTCTCACCTGAGGTAGTATGGGGGGGTGCCGGAACTAGGTTTCTGCACCCTAGGGATGTCTTAATGAGGTCTGGAAAGTTCGCTAACCGATCCTACTCACTGCGATACTTCCGTGCAGCCATACGTTCAGAGTAACTACCTTCGTGTGGCTTGGAATATGAGTACGAATGCAATTTACCTTTTCTGTGCTTAATATTATTATAGATCTTGAATTAAATTAAGAAGGCACAATACTTTTAGTTACCATTTAACATAAACAAACCTGCGCGCCATCATAAACCGTAAACAGATGCATAAACTATAATATAGAATAGATACCCAATATTCCAAAACCAACTTATCTTTATTAATGCCTTTTCTAGTTAAAATCCACTTCCTACCCTATGCACATAGCTGCAGGGATCTGTGCACTCAGTTGCGGACTCGACTACGCCTCCACGCACTCAGCTGCGGAGCCTCTATCTCCTACTACAACCAAAAACTCAGAATTATAGACTCAGATTGAATACCGCTTCCAGAAAACCATATCACTTCCAATCATATCTAAAGACTACCTTCTACACCTAGAGCCTTACTCTATTTATACCTTCCCCATGGTCCGCGGACCATGGGTAAGCTGACACATTCTATATTAGATTACATTATTTTAAAGCGGACTACTCTTTGACTTGGCTCATTACAACTCACGCTTCGCACACTTCGCGGAGCCTTTATAATACCAATACCAAAAATTGTGGGCTTTGAACCCCAAAACCATTACGTGGGGGATCCACTGCCCAATAGGCCCCCAACACAAACATTGTAACACATCCTAAGTCACCTGGCTAGTGTAGTAATCTTCGTGCAAAGTTTATTCAACAATCTTTGCACTTTGCTTATGTCCACAGCACATTATTCCACTATCTATTGTATTTATTTTACACGTATCTCTGATGTTTCATTGTCAGATGCAAGTCCTTGCCTGAGTGCATATACAGCCTGCATGCGTGCCAGCTTTCCCTCGATCTTGGCGGTCACCATGAATTCTTCCTCGAGCCAAGGCTGGATGTGTTTACTACTTCTTTATGACGTGCGACATCCACCTGAGCCTCCTTCATCTTAGCCAACCGATGAGTAAGGGCGACTATCTACGCGGTTCCCCATACATTTTTGTAAGCCTGCTGCAACTCCCGCGCTTCTGTCTCTAGCCGTTGGAGCATTGGGTCTTCCTGCAGTGAAGTGAGGGTGACAAGTGACTGATCTAGCAAGCTAGTGCTTTCTTGCATGGCGCACTCTATTGCTTCCAACCTCGCTTGAATGGTATGGTGTCACTCCTCTCTGACCTCTGGCGGTGTAGAGGGTTGCACCTTCAGCCTCAGCTCTGTGATCTGCAAGTTGAGGTCCAACTGGATCCTCGTGGCTTCCTCCTTTGCCTCACGGAATCCACTGGCCAATTTGTGGATCTGTATGCCTACTGGTAAGTTTACTGCAATCTCAAGCTCGAGGGTGTGGTGACATGCTTCCTCGATGATTTGTTCCAACTACTGAGTTTGTGCTACTGCTTCATCGTGTTGGAGGCTCAGTTGCTCGATGTTGATTCGCTGTTCACTGAGCATATGTACTACACATCCTTCCCTAGCGCGGAGCTCTGTCATCACTCCATCCTATAGCTAGTATAATATTTCTCGTGGGAGGGCAGCCAAGTTTAATCCAAGTCCCTTGAGCTGGCCTACTGCAGCTCTGTCCTCTACATTATCTATTGTCAATGCTCCTATCGGTAGCGTGATAGTGTTAGCCATTTTGTCCCGCAACAACTGCTCGGTCGCTGATGTACCCATAGCCCCATAGGCGGCTATCATTCCCTGTTGTGGGGGTCACACCTGAAGTTTCGTCTTGAGTGCCCCCAACATAGTTTGTTGCTCTGTCATTGCCTCCTAGAGCACCTCCCTGGTGACTTCGTGAACTATATCACCGATGTCACATAGGTCACCCTCGGTCAGTGTGATAGGCTCCCCATCCAACTTGGACGCCTTGGTCTTCTTTCTGGGCCCTGTTTGTTCTGTCGTGCATGGTCATTTTAAGGGGGTAGAGGTGGTGCTTGGGTCTGCGCCTTCTTTCATATCATCTACCCCATGCCCTATGGTCAAGCTTGGGCCTCTTTCTTCCTGTGTTTAGGTGGCCCCTATTGCTGATGTCTTTTCCATGGCGGCCTTTGCTACCTCCCAGGACGTCTGTACTTCTTCAACAAGCTATTTGTTCCACTTCTGTTGTGCTAGAAACTTGGCGACCATCTTCTGTCTTTGAATCTCTGTCTCATCACACACCACCAAGTCTGGTGTGCACTATTCCAGTGACCATGTGTCGAGCACTACGAAAACAACATCATTTATTGTGATGAAGGGGAGTGTGATCCACTTCTATTTTAGATCCTTCCATGCCTTGATATACAGATGGTGCATATCCACTTTAAATTTTGCAAAACTATTCACGATGTCGTATACCGAAGCAGATAGGTAGGGCCGTTTGTTGATCCATACTTGTATTCTTGCTTCCATTAGTACCCAGAAGATCTTAGCTTCCTAGATTTGCGTGGCATCCTTCATTGCCCATAGCGATGCATATTTTTCTGCCTCTGGCCAGTCCTGAACAAGGGGAGGAAATTGACTATCCTCAGGAAATTTACCTGTAACCAACAGTATGGATAAGAGAAACCACACATAGTGGAAGGTCTTACCTTATTCTTGGGCCTCCCTACAGTTTGTCAGGAACTCATCGCAGAGGAACTACACCCAGTTGAATTGTACCCCTTCTGCGCATTGCTCGGCTAGCACGATGACCATTGCTGGTACCTCATTGCCTCAACATTTTCTCATCACCTTTCCTGCCAACAACTAGGTAGTGACGCGGACCCCTTTGTCTTGAATACTAGTAATAACGTACCCCCTCTACTTTTTCTCCAACTTATATTTCTTTTTCATGGCCTCTGCAAGTGTCAAGTCTCCACTTGTGCCAACTATTTCCATGGGGTCCCTTCCCGCACAGGGAAGCCGAGAAATCCTATGAATGAGCTCCGCCGTGATGGGAATGGGTTCTTCCAGCCACAAGTACCCATCATGCACCAGGAAAAGCAGTTTCCTGATGACAAATATTGTGATTGGGGCCCAATGAAAGTGTGGAATCGATAGGAGGTGGAGTAGCTCGGCCTCCTCCACCCCACGCAGCCATGTCCGTGGTTGTAGTGTTGTGGCAGCTCCCTCCATGCTTTGTTCCATAAGCTTGCTAGTTTCCAAATTAGGGAAACTTCTCGTTGTCCACGAGGTCCCAGTCTTCAAACTTCATAGTGGGAATGTGGCCCACAGTCGTTCCTTTGAACAGAACCCCTTCGGGGATGGATGGGGTGTTAAGTGTGCTTTTAACGGCATCCAAATCTTTAGGTACCTTTACCCTCCCTTTCTGCGGAGGGACATACTTGGGCAGTTTTGTTGTGGCACGTACTAGTTGGATGTCTTCATCTGTCTCTTCTTCTAGTTCCATCTCTTCGACAAAGGTCGGAGGATCCTCTTCCTCATCATCGCTCTCAATATTAAGTATTTTTCCCTTTTCTTCCAAGAACAACTTGCCCAATCACGGATTTTGCGGAGACATACGAACTGGTCCTACTACCTGCAGATCCTTCTTGGGCCTCAGCGTCTGTGGTGATTTAGGGATTTATAGTGCATCCCCTACCGATGGCGTAGAACTCTATGGGGCT
Source organism: Pinus tabuliformis (assembly GCA_031772625.1). NCBI lineage: Eukaryota > Viridiplantae > Streptophyta > Pinopsida > Pinales > Pinaceae > Pinus > Pinus tabuliformis. The sequence goes on from CM062815.1 coordinate 1,027,759,286, forward strand.
CCCTTGGTTGTTGACATGATTCTGATCAAGGACTCCTGTGTATCCTTCGACAAGGCTTCAAACCACAGACTTGCTCTTACAACCTCCTCATTCATCAGGTTCATGCCTGCTTGATAACGCGATAACTTTATTTGCAAAATGCCAAGGGTTTTTTGATAGAGGGCCATCTGTGATTTATAGGCCCGTTGTAATTCCAACTCGACCATCCCCCCATTTTCTGGCTCATTAATGCTATACTAGCAGTAGATCATTTCAAATCGAGTTCTGACTTCGTGTCTTAAATGCCCACCGCCCACTTCTTTTTGCCTTAATTCGGACGTCTTGTCATGAACAGTGACACCAACGGTCACTTCCTTGTTTATCTGCGTAGTAGTGTAGCCCATTCTGCTCGACTGCAACCATTGGGATGTACCAACCTTGCACACACCCTTGTTGTCGTGCAACTCCCTAATAGACTGTTTTATAGTCCCACACTCTCTTTCAACTATCTAGAGTGCTGAGACTGTCTCCTCTTCAGCTAGTCAGGTGGTTGCACCCCCTTGGTGCACTGCTAGCATGTCCTGGTGAACATCCTGTGACACGGTTTCTGTTGTCACCGCTATGCGCATTGTTGGATGTGACGCACTCTCCTGATTTCCCTTGAGAGTGAGGCGCGACCTTAACCACGATATTCAACCAATTACCTTGTGGTCATACTCCTCCAATTCATCCTTAGGTTTGCATGTATCCGGCTGCAACTTTCTAGGTTTTTCGTTCAAAAAGTCCTCCTTTAGTTCCTTTTCCAGCTGTTTAATCTCCACATCCAGCATCATATTCTGCATTTTTTGTAGTACCCTGTTCTTTTCCAATTCATGAAGTTACACATTCCTTTGCCGAATGGCTTCCTGAATCTCTTCATACTCTTCTTCCCATAGTTTTATGAGTCCGGACTTCGCGCTCTATTCTCTTCTCTGATATTACTACATCCACGGCCTTCTGCAGAGGTGCTTCAGGGACCTCAGTTCTTGTACCATTCTGCAGCCTCGACTTCACGGCCATGTTTTTGCATAGCGCCGTATATGCCCATCTGACCTGTGGGATGCATAGATCCCATTTTTTACATTGTATCCACCGACCCTTATTCGTGACTTCGCGTACCTCGGCAAATGCTCCCCCCTTCGCACTTGGTAGTGTGATCTACCGTTGCATCCTATTAGGGCATGCGCTTGTAATACTGTCACGTGCCAAAATAGTTCATTCTATATACATCTATATCCATCGGCAAAGGCGTGTTTGCCAACTGTTCTACCTTTCTCCACCAATCTGCCCTAGCTGGGGTCTTTCAAATTGCAATCGCATCCGTCGTCTACCTTCGCACCAATTTCCAATATTATTTTGACATATATGCCTCCATCGTGTAGGTGTCATGCGTAACACCCATTCGAGCAAACAACACTGCTTCCGTTTTGGTACAGTACTTTCGACTTTGTCTAAGGATTCATCCAATCTTGTTACCCCCTCATCTATTAGCATTTCCCTTGCTTCAGTCATCATGCATCGTAGTGATCGAATCATCAGGTTGCAATTCAGCGTGGTTACTTCATGCAACCAGTTCTGCCAGCATTCTATTTCTTCATCTGAATCTGAAGTACAAGAACTATCACGCTCCCATGATATTCTCCCATATTCAGTCGGGTTCACTTGATCCTAGTCTTGCACCGTTATCTGGTAAATGCAATCTAGCTCATCATCGCTGTCATCCTCATTCACAGGCTTAGTGTATCATGCTCCTTCAGTTGGATCCAGCGGAACTACTATGCGTAGGGACTTTTTCTTAAAAATCATTTTCTTCTTCTTCAAATTGATGACTCCATTCATATTCGTGGCCCTGTCTATTCCTAGCAACGTAGCGTAAGGGTTACTGTCATTTACAATCTCTATTACCTCAAAGTTCGTCTATGTGCTCGCACCTTCGATATCCACTATCACCCCTTTCAATCTTCCCATGGGAAAGATCTTTTGTTGGTTCACCATCCATAATTGAATAGAAGACCACTATAATGTGGGCCTGCACATGTGTTCCCATGTCTATTTCAATAACACATTTGCATCCGAACCCAAGTCTAAGATTACCTGATCCATTTCAAACTCGCCAATCTACACCGTCAATCTCATTTCACTCCCGGTGCAGAGTGCATGCCTTCTCAATTTCTGGACTATGCATGGTTCACCTGATCCAACGCATTTAGCGATCAGTGCTTGTAGTCCTTTAACCGCCTTATTATCATGCAGCAGTTTCATGCATGTCTCTAAAAAGGTAGTTAGCATAGAAGGATCTAGGCCCGTCTCTGATTGATCCTTATTACCTAAAGTAGAGGCCTCTGCGAAGCTCTTCTTAGCTTCCATAAACATTTCCTTTGTGTGTTCCAAGTCAAACTCCGGTTCCTTTGTAGGAGCCTTGCGAACCCAGGTATCTTCCTCGGGCTGCTTCCCTTTATCTTCCCCTGTGGTCGTGCCACTTCTGAGCATCATGTTTACATTGGGGTCTTCTTCGTGTGGTTCAAACCTCATCATTTGGATATTTTTAGTTGGAGTAGGTTGTAGTACCCCCTTCTTGCGCATTTGTGTGATCAGCGTCGGACAATCTACCATTTCATGATCAAACTACTCATAGTATGGACAAGATATTCTCGTTGGGTTGGTACAATCACAAGCGTAGTGCCCAAGTCCTCCATAATTGTAACAGATTAGCTGTCTGTGGCCCCTTCCGGGCCCCATTCCTCCTCATCCTCGACCTCGCCCTTGAAATCCACCCCACGTGGTTTCTATCTACATTCAATAAGCTGGGGTCCTATCCATCATTAGCTCATAGCTCTGACATGTCCGCTCATCGTGGCCCACTGATCTATAGAAATTACAATACAGTTTCTACGAAGCCTATGTGTACTTCTGCAACAAGTGACAGTTGTCCGTCGTGTGCTTTCCTCCCACTTGACAGATCACACACCAAAGTGTAGGTTCCACACTTGGGCCCACCTATGCCTCTAGTCTTAATGGCATTGGTCCCCCTCCCACCAAATAGTTTGTGAATACTGGATATTGAACCTTATCGTGGCCCTAGCCTTTACATTTTATGCACCACACTTCTTCATGTGCTTTTGGCTGGGGTGCCCTATCTTGCTTCAAACACTGCATCTCCAGGCATAGGTTTTTTAGTTGCGCATGGATTTGTTGGAATCCTAACCTTGGATCCTGTATCGATGTTTCATGCAACCTCATCACCATTTCCAATGCTTCTACCTGGGTTGAGAGCTTCTGTTGTGACAGTGCCATCCTCAGGTGTGGTGTCAAAGATGCCACAAAGCACGCATGGTGTTTCACATTCATCAGTGTCATATTAGCCTCACGAATCATACTTTTGAGCCTCTGATCTAGATCCCAGGGGGTTTCACCTAGAGGCATCACAATTTCCTTAAATCCAATGATTGACTATGTCTCTGATTTCAACCAGCTAAATTCTTTGTTCAACACAATCTGGATCTCCATTATTTTGGCATTCAGGTGATCATTCGAGTGCTTGATATACCATGTCAATGCATGATCCTGCAAAGCACTTATGAATGTGGCCTTCATAATGTTATCATCCATAACCCTGTGTGCTTCCCACATTGCTCTTACTACAAACCAAAATTGATATGGATCTTTTTTCCCTACTCCTTTGAATATAGGCAGCTTGATCATGCTCACCATCCTAAACTGCTAGTTTGGTGGAGGCGGTGTGGGCGAAGATGGAGGTGAAGGAGGTGATGCGAGTGGTGGCATTAGCGGGGATGATAACTGCAGAATGCACTACCTTATCAAATTGACCGCAATCCTTGGAAAAACCCAAGCGTGCTCTTCCACGCCCACTCGCGGAGTTGAAATTAAAGGACTATTTCCTAACCCTTTGATACCTTTGAAGACCTTTCCGCTCCATGTCATTCCACACATTAATGTATTCGCATCACCCGTTTTTCACATAACAACATCTTAATATAGGTATTCAAAGATTTGATGTACTTACCTCATGGTCCCTTGAGAAAATGACTTTCTGCTTTACTATAGTTGACAGTCGTGTCTATTGCAAATTTAGTGATAAATCCTCCTATTCCAGCCAATGGTCTATAGCCCACGCGATCTTATCTTCAAATGCCTCTAGCCTACACACCAACTCTAGAGTCCACAATATCGATTGATCGAACTTGCACCTTCCCTGGTTATTTGCTAGCCTCTCGATCCAATCATACAATTCTGAAGAGAAGGTCGCGAAGAAGATCTCATGGATTTCCGTATATATGAAGTGATCCAACCACCTCTTCTTGGATATTTGCGGGGTTTTGTTTTCCTATATTACAAACTCGTGAAGCTTCTGATCCAACCAATCTTCAATTTCCTTCTTTGTAGGGTTCGAGTGTTCTGACATCAAACATCCCTTAGGCAGATCCCATTCCTAGCAATAAAACCATTTGTTGGCTTATTAGGGCCTAACCCAGGTTCAGAAGTGTTTTAGCCAAACAAATCTCGAAACTACCAGCCCTTTTGGCAATAGTCCACAGAGCGCAGACTGAGGTCTCACCTGAGGTAGTATGGGAGGGTGCTGGAACTAGGTTTCCACACCCTAGGGATGTCTTGATGAGGTCTGGAAAGTTCGCAAATCGATCCTACACACTGCGCTACTTCCGTGTAGCCGTTTGTTCAACGTAACTACCTTCACATGGCTTGGAAGACGAGCACGAATGCAATTTCCCTTTTCTATGCTTAATATTATTATAGATCTTGAATTAAATTAAGAAGGCACAATACTTTCAGTTACCATTTAACATAAACAGACATGCACGCAATCATAAACCATAAATAGATGCATAAAACAAAATATAGAACAAATACACAATATTCCAAAACCAACTTATATTTATTAATGCCTTTTCTAGTTACATTCCACTTCCTACCCTGCACACACAGCTTCAGGGATCCGCGTACTCAGCTACAGACTCTACTAGACATCCGCGCACTCAGCTGCAGAGCCTCTATCTCCTACTACAACCCAAAACTCAGATTTACAGACTCAGATCGAATACTGCTTCCATAAAACCATATCACTTCTGATTAGATCTAAAGGCTACCTTCTACACCTAGAGCCTTACTCTATTTATACCTTCCCCATGGTCTGTGGACCATGGGTAAGCCGAAACCTTCTATATTAGATTACAATATTTTAGAGCAGACTACTCTTTGACTTAGCTCATTACAACTCACGCTCCGTGCACTTCACGATGCCTTTATAATACCAATACCCAAAATTATGGGCTTTGAGCCCCAAAACAATTATGCGGGGGATCCACTGCCCAACAGTGAGATTTACCCAATCTTGCTGTCGTGCGGTTATTTTGTAGATGCAATCCAAATCATCATCACTTTCATAGTCATGCACCAGCTCTGTATAGCATGGTCCTTCCACAGGGTCCAAGGCTATAACTATGCGTAGAGACTTCTTCTCAAAAATCATCTTGCACTTTTTCATATTAATATCCCTGTTCATGTCAGTAACCCAATCAATTCCTAGGAGTGCAGGGTAGGAATTGTTGTCATCAACAATCTCTATCACTTCAAATTCTACTAGCGTGCTCACTCCCTAATTACTCACAGTGATTCCTTGCAATCTCCCAATAGGTATTATCTTTTGTTGGTTCGCCATTCACAGTTAGATAGGAGACCATTGTAGCATAGGCCTCCCCATTCGCTCCCATGTCTGCTTCAGAAGAATGTTCACATTTGATCCTAAATACAGAATTACTTAGTCCATCTCATATTCTCCAATCTGCGCAGTTAGCCTTATTTCTCTCCCTATCCTAGTCTTGTGTTTTCCAATCTTCTGGACCATGTGTAGTTCTCCTAGCATGGTCCCAGCGCATCTGTTAATGAGTTTGTGCAATCCTTTTATAGCCTTACTATCACGCAGTAGCTTCATGCATGTTTCCAGGAATGTCATAAGCATAGATGGGTCCATTTCTGGCTCTGGTCTATCTTTGCTTTCTGAAGTGGAGGCATTAGCGAAGCTCTTCTTAGCTTCCATGAAGGTTTCCTTAGCACGGTCCAAATCAAACTCTACTTCTTTCATCAGAGCCTTGTAAACCCATGTACTATCTTCAGGTTATTTGCCTTTATCATCTCCTGTTGTGATTCCACTTCGGAGCATAATGCTCATATTTGGATCTTCCTCATGCGGCTCAGACCTTATATCTACAAGTTCTGAGGAGGGGAAGGTGGTAGCACTCCCTTGTCGTGTACCCTATCTATCAGCGTAGGACAATCCTCCATCTCATGATCAAATAAGGTACAATACAGGCATGATGGGTGCGTTGGATTTGCACAATCGTGAGGATAATGTCCTAGCCCTCAGCAATTGTAGCATATCAGCTATTTGTGACCTCATCCAAATCCTCCTCCACCTTGGGCTCATTCGCACCCCTGAAATCTGGTTTGTGCCACTCCTGCATTTGGGTCTAGGGGTTATGTTTTAGCCTAAACTCTACAGGTGGGAGTTCTATCCATCATTAGCTCATAGCTTCTACAAGTGCACTCATCATGTCCAACCGATCTACAAAAATTACAAAACAACTGTTTCAAATTTTGCATGTACTTCTGTAACAAATGGCAGTTGCCCATAGCATGCTTTCCTCCTATTTGACAAATCGTGCACCACAAAGCAAGTGTTGCGCTAGGTTCTGCTTGCGCTTCCGACCTTAACAACATCAGTCCTCCCACAAGGCAATTCGCGAACATAGGGCAGTGGTCCTTATCATGACCCTAACCCTTGCATTTTATGCACCACACCTCTTTGCACACTTCTGGTTGGGTTGTCCTATCCTGTTTCAAACTCTGCATCTCAAGGCATAAGTTTTTCAACTACGCATGGATCTACTGAACTCCCAAGTTAGGATCCTGCATTGGGGTTTCATGCAGTCTCATCACAATCTCCAAATCCTCTGCCTGAGTCGTTAACCTCTGTTGTGACAGCGCATTCTTCAAATGCAGCGTTAACGATGCTACAAACCATTCATGGTGTTTTCCATCTGTCAAAGTCATATTAGCTTTGCGAATCATACACTTCAGTCTCTAATCCATCTCCCAAGGACCTGGTAGCATTGTGATCTCTTTGAATCCAATGATCGACTGCACTTCTGATTTCGGCTTGCTAAATTTTTTGTTTAGTGCAATTTGGATATCCGCGATTCCCGCATTCAGATTTTCATTAGAATGCTTAATATATGAGGTTAGTGCGCGATCCTGCAAAGCACTGACCAGTGTCACTTTCTTTATATTGCCATTTGTAACTCCCTGCGCTTCCCGTACATCTTATCATGAACCAAAACTAGTCCAGATCTTCATTTCCTACTCCTTTGAACACAGGAAACTTTATTGTGCTTGCCATATTGACTCACGGTAGTGGTAGAGGTCGTACGAGCAAAGATGGAGGTGAAGGTAGTGAAACTGGTGGTATTTTTGGTGGGGGTGGTATACACAGAATCCTTTGCCTTATCAAATGTATCGCACTTTGCGGTGAGACCTTCAGGATCTCTTCCTCGTCCCCTCGTGGAAGTGAAATCAAAGGGTTATTCTCTAGTCCCTTACTTCCTTCGTTTCTGTAGGTTTTCCACTTCGCGTAGCTCTGGACATCAAGGTAATTACATAACCCTGTTTTCACATAATAGCATTTTAATCCAATTATTCAGAGACTTTATGTACTTACCTCGTAGTCCTTTTAGAAAAAGTCACTCCACTTCGTTATAGCTGACTGAAGTATCTATCACAAACTCAGTAATGAATCCTCCTATAATTCGATCAAGCCAGTTATCAACAACACACATGATCGTAAGCTCTGATGCTTCCAATCTGCGCACCAACTCTGGGATCCACACAATAGGATTGTTGAGTTTCCACCTTCCTTGGCTATCTGCTATCTTCGTGATCCACTCGTACAATTTAGTAAGGAAAGATGTGAAAAATATTTCATGGATCTCTGTGTACAGGTAGCAGTCTAATCGCTCTTCTTTTGTCATTCTCAGATTCCTGTTCTCCTACACCGTGAACTCATGAATTCTTCTATCCAACCAACCTTTAATTTCTTTCTTAGTTGGATTCCAGTGATACGACATCAAACATCTCTATGCAAATTCTGGTCCCGGCAACGGAACCATTTGTTGGCTTGAGGGGGGTTCAGACTTAATTAGCCAAACAAATCCCTGTAGGATTGGCCCTTTCAGCAATAGCTCATGGAGTGTGGATTGAGGTCTCACCCAAAGCAATATGGGGGGATGCTGGAACCAAGTTTATGCACCCTTGAGATGTCTGAGGGGTCGGTTTAGTCCAACTTTGAATACCTTCGCGTAGGTTAGTTCACGCAATAGCTTGACCTATGAAACCTTTGCAATCTATTATAATCGCCTTTGCGTAGCCCTAACCAAGGGTTGAGGTGATTTTGCACTACCCTAGCAGCGATCTATGCTACTTCCCCAAGTTATACCATAGATCTTACTTATCTTCTTATAACAGTTAGTTATCATCACATAAACAGATACTTAATCTTATATTCACTTTATCAACACATTCATATAAGTCAGCGCATCATGTAAACAATAGAAATGCAATTTATATCTGATATATTCAATGCAAAAAACAGGAAAAAGATACACATAAATGATGTAAAACTTCTCTTTATTACTTCTCCAAAGGTTACAGACTTGACTCGCCCTGTGCACTCAGCTGCAAGGGTCCATGCACTCAGCTACGAACTACTAGGCCTCTGTACACTTAGCTATAGAGCCTTCTCCTATTCTACGACCCAAAGACTTGACTCTACACTTAAATAAGACTCAATTCTCCATTTATTACTTTCACTTCTCTTTCTTTTTTCATTTACAACTTAGAGCCTTGCTCTATTTATATAATCCCATGGTCTGCAGACCATGGGTAGATTTATAAAGCCAACATTACATTACAAAAATGTGGGCAGACAACCCTATGACTCATTTACAATATTCGTTCTCCACGCCCACAAAACGCGGAGTCTTTACATCGAATTTGGTCAAAATCTGGGCTTTAAGCCACAAAATGTGCCTTGGGTGATCCCACTCCCAACAAAAGGAGTCTCCAATGTAACAAAAAATAGGTTCGTATTCTATATAAGAAGGTTGTTGCCCCGTTATGCTCGTTTCATCTTGCTTTCCTGCTTCATCATTGATCTTATCATTTTCATTAAACTCTTCAAATTTAGCATAACAAAAAAGGTAAAGACTTATTATTACTTTCTTTCAATGCCTAAAATGTGGCATAACATAGGTGCTATACAGCAAAATGACCCCCTCATCAACTCAGAGGGGAAAGACACGATAGCTGAAGCAAAGACCAAGATCACATGCCTTGTTTCCACACTAACGCTGGCTATACACTGACAACTTGCTTTATAAAGCTTCTCTGTAAGCCTAAGGGAGCGTTAGTGACCCTACTAACTCTAGTTGTTAGTTCGGGAATAGTGTTAGTGGATCCTAATGAAGTTCTAAAGGTCAAAGGAGTGAATTGACTCATAAATATCTAGATATTTGCTCCTAAATCTGCTCAAGAAAAGCAAGGAAACATCTCAAGTTCAACCTATTTATGGGATTTCTAATCCTAATGAAGGAGGCAAATGGGAAAGAGCTTAAAAGCATGGCAACTTCATTGCTTTTACCTTAAGGAACTGATGGAGGAACTTGGAAACCCTAACTCATTTGCTACATAAGCAAAACTAGGGCTATGGTGATAATGGTCAGTTCATTTGAAAGGATAGCTTACTTGATTGTTGAGCATAGTCTCAAATATAAGCATAAGAATCTAGTAAGAAGGGGGAGAGAGAGAGGAGCTAGAGGGGTAAGGGAAGGTTGATGCAACAGATGGTTTTAGTCACTCTTCCGACATTAATATAGAACTACAGTTGTACTGTCTACTCCATGGTGTTGGTACTATCATTCATTTACTTGTTTGTCAAATACCTTTTAGCATGAGTAGCTTAGTTATGTGTAACTAGATGTATTTTATGTATTCATATATTAGTTATCAAGGTTGTATGCCATGATTATGCTTGTCTCTTCTATGCATAGGACTTGACATCTAGTTCCCGGCTCACTCAGACAATTCTCAGTTTCCTCCTCCTTCTAAGACCTCCCTATACTTCTGCATTCCCTTTCTGACCCACCAAAACCTTGTTGTAGTCTGCCTTCATATAGTCAGCCTTGAAGATGATCCTAAAAGCCCTATTTTGAGCTCTTTTCCCACGCTAACACAAGTTAGCATACTAAATAGTGCTTTATAAAGCTCTGTGTCTGCACAAACAGAGCATTAGTGGACCCAGTAACTCTTTGTGGCCATTGCTACAGAGCATTAGTCCCCCAAATCTTGACATACAACTGTGTCTGTAAACTCAAAAGGATGGGAAGCCTGCTCATGGAATGAATGGGATCTGCAATTGCATTTTGTTAGCAATATCGGTGTCCTAAAAGATTGTTTTTTTTAGGAAGTAAGGTTTTTTCCTTTCTTGAAAAAGTTTTTATAAAAGAAAAATGCACATTTTTTATTCATTCTTCTGCTTAGCAGGTTAAAATCTGCTTTATTTTGGTTTCAAATAGTTGTTAGGAAAGCATTGGAAATATTTTCATTGGTTATGCATGTGTTATAATGACTAGGATGCATGGAATGAATATGAATATGTGAAAGACTCTTACCTGTAGAATACAGCTTGTTTTCATCGAATTGAATATTTTTTAAGCATTGTCTTTTGCATGATTTTTGAGTCAGAGTCCCGTCACATTTCATACGTAAACTCCCCTACTGAAGACACTAAAAAAGTACACATAAAATTTACCTAAAATCAATCAGTAACTCTTTATTGAGAAAACAAACATCAGTTCAGGCTAGGATCTTGGGATAGGCAGTGTGAGTAAACTGCCCAAGATCAGAAACCAAAACTAGTGTCATTGAAAGAGATAAAATTCCTTCTGTACTCATACTACTGGGAATACTCCAGTTAAAGCAGAGCTAAATACGAGACAACATCAGACTCTAAGTGAAGGTAGCCCGCCTTCACTTGCAACTCTTTTGGGTATTCTATGTATTGGGGATCCCTTCATGGATTTCAGAGCTGAGTCAGGGATTCAGGTATCCTGCCCACACAACGTACTATCTATGACTATGTTCCCCCCAGTAGTGTATATGATCTAAGGTATCCTTAGTGGCCATGCTTTTAGGGACTTACACAAGGTGATTGGGGCGGGCTTCCCTGGTACATAACACAGACAGACCTACTCTGTCTTCAGTTTTTGGGAGGGTGCTCATCTTCATGAGAGTACATGGCCCCTCAATCTGAGGTTTGGGTGAAGCTCTAGAGTAACCGTAATTTTACAATTTGGCCAGCCCTCTCTGTTATTCATTGTGATACTGGGTTTCATCTCCAGTGATCGGTGCTTATCAGACAAGGTCATTTCCCTTTGTTTGTTGATTGATCAACTTAGTGTATTTTTTATATTTTTTAGGTACCCGAGTGTTATCATTGAGAATTTAACAAATATCACGATAAAATTTATTGATAAAAATTAAAGATCACCGTGGCTACATCTGGCCCTCGTCGTCAATCTAGACAAATGTTAGGACTTCCTCTACTCATCGTGGAATATCCGTCGAGCTCCAATGAACCAGATTCCCCATATTTGGGAAATCAGTCTCCTAGATCTCACATGGAATCTATTTGGACAACCGACGATTCAAGTTTGCCGAAGGATTTCTTTCTCCCTTTAACCCTCTGCTCATGAATCTGTTAGACCCACTCTTGGTTCCTGTTATCACCAAAATAGGACCCTAATAGGCTGCTGATCAGACTATCTCGGTGTAACTATTTCAAACCAATCTTTTAGCTAAGGCTTAGCCTCCTCAGCCTGAGAGGGCTCTCTCAAAGGGTTAATGATTTAGATTAAAGATATGAATAGATGGCTAACTCTATGGTTTGTAATTGTATATGTTTATAGGTTGAAAGATGAAGGCTGGCTACCATTGGGCTATGGAGTCAAAGTATGTTTCAGTACCACAACAAGATCAGCTTAACATGAAGTCAGGGCATTCAGCATTTGAATATTCAGAACACAACATACATATGGAACCACAGCTCATAAGTGCACACAGGAAGTCAGAGCACAATCAGTGAATTCTGAGTGATTGTACACCTATGCAACTGTAAACAAAACTAAGTAAAGGACAACCCACATTCTGAATATAAGAAATCCTTCATGAATCCTGAGTAGTGAAGCCAAAGCATTCTACCTAGCATGGAAGTCAAGGCATTATAGAGTTCGAGTGTAGAAATGACAATACAAAACAGTGAAACATAGTAAGTTTATCTATGAAGGAAGTCAGAGAATCAGTGATGAATTCTGAGTATCATAAGTAAACACCACTGCAATGTAAGTATTGGAAGATACCATCATAACAAGTACATACAAGAACTCTTCATGAATCTTGAGTTGTCTAAGTAGAAATCTGCATTAGGTTAAAAATATACACAGTCTGCACATAGAGCAGCAGTTGAGCCAAAAAGTCTCCAACCCTTTGCTAATTCGACCTCTTGCTCTATATAAAGCATTTACAATTAGGATTCCATCATCCCTCATCAAGAGAATTCGAATTTGCCATCAGTGACACCTATTTTAACCATAAAACCAACCATTAATTAGAACTAGCTGTTAACTAGGAGTGCTAGTGACCTAATACAACTAGGAGTGTAACTCCTTATTATGATTACAACATCCTTATCTAAACATTTAAAGCATTATTTGACACCTAACACTCCATGAAGTTGAATTTGATGAAGTCTCCCACGTGGTCATCTGACTGCTGAAGACAAACCCTAGAAATTAGGGAACATGTTTCCTTGTTTTTAGGTTTAGAATCCCTGAAAATGGCATGTGGGACAGAGCCTTTATCTCCTCATCCATGACACATTTTACGAAACTGAAGGAGGTTTTTGTAGCCCATGTTGTCTAGAACAAAAACCTCTTTTGGGTTTTTGAAACATTCCTCCAGCTATTCAGAATCTGTCCTTGAAAAACACGTGTCAAACAGGAAACTGTCCCTTGCTCCGTTCTGGCTGAAAAATAGGTCTTGGGACAGAGGTCATAACTTCTCGTACAAAATGTATTTGGAAAAACTGAAGGATTTTTTTGTGAAACAATCCATGCTGAACAAAAACCTCTTTTGGTTTTTTGAAACACTACTCCAGCTGCCCAGAATAAGTCTTTGAAAAACAGTTGTCAAACATGAGATGAAAAACTGCACCTACAGCAGTTTCGTAGCGCAACTTTGGTCACCCTTTTCTCCCAGCTCATAATCAATTTGAAGAAAGTGGAAGAGGTTTTTTCACTTTAGTATCTTAGGAATGAAAACCTCTTTCACTTTTCAGAGATAAGTTTTCAACTGCTCAGAAACTCTTCTAGACGTTGACTGGTAAAAACAAGAAGACAGTTTGACTGATAAAGTTTGGAGTTCAAAAATGTCTCTCCTTTTTTGCTTTTGGTCTCCACAAGGATCTTCTTTGATTACAAAAAAATGTATTGAAGTGCCATGTTCTTCATGTGCTGTAGACCTTGTTCATGCACCACTGTGAAAATAAAACCTCTTCAACGCTGCCTGAAGTATGATGAACAATAGTAGCTGTGATCACTTTTATAACAAATGGCTTATGGTTCATATATGCTTTTCCTTTGCCCGTTTTTCCCTTGCTAGATGCTTGCATTGTGCAAATGATCATTCTTCAGAAACTCTCTTTCAAAAAAGGTTTCCCTTTTGTCCCTCAAAATTGGTTAACTACATCAAAATAGGCAGCTACAGCAAAATAGGCAGCTACAGCAGTTTCGTAGCGCAAGTTTAACCACACATTTCTCCCACCTCAAAATGGAATTGAAGAAACTGAAAGAGTTTTTTGTAATTCAACATGTTAGGAAGAAAATCCTCTTTCAGTTTGCAAAATTGAGTTCTCAGCTGCTCTGGAAAGCTTCTGGAAGTTACCTAGTAAAACAGTTTTTTCTGCTGAAACAGGCTGCTACGCTGCGAAAACACTGATTTCGTAGCGCAAAACAGGATTTTTACACTGTCTGCGCTACGAAAACGTGGATTTGTAGCTAGTTTCAAAATTTCTCTAAAATTATGTGAGATATGTCTTCTAAACACATGGTGAGGCTTCTAGGACATGGAATGAGGCTATCAAACTTTATTTGAAGATGGACATGAGACTCTAACCCTATGACTTAGACTTTAAAACATAAAAATGACTTGACCATGACTGATACAAGAATTACGAAACCATGTAAGTTGTCCAAACTTTTTAAGGAAGTTTTACAGTGATAATAGTGGCTCCACTAGGGATAGTGTGCCCTTGTGGTACATTAAGAACCTGTAGCTCCAGTGCTGCTATCCATCCTTTAGAAGAAAACTTTGAACTTCTGCCCAATTTGTTCCTCAAGCCTTTAATTATTTCTGAATGAAGAATTCCAACTGCACCTACTGAAACAGATGCTCAGTCAACCTACCCTGAGCTTATTTGCACATTCCTACCTACCCTATCAGCTGCAAGCTCCACTTGTAGCTCAAGCAACATGATATTTCCAATAAAGCCAATCAATTGTCCTTTCTGATATGGGAGGCTCTTGATTGCATTCAACCTCAAAATAACCATGATAGTGAGATGACCAAATCAACTTATAATGTATATGATCTTCATAATGCAAATGAAAATGAAATATTGATGTGCAAAATTTTGCCATGTATTCATTTATAGGGTCAAAGAAAACATGGTTATTTTGATAATCATCATAACATTCTATCTCTTCAGACAACTGATCCTCAGCCACACAAAATTCCTTTGATGTGCTATCCAACTGCCTTTCTGCATGATTCTCATAGACAATGTAATTTTCCTCACTATTGTGATCATTATTTGAAGTAAGCTGCTGCAAGGAATTACAAAATTGAACAACCTTTTCCTCTGCCTGAGGGCTATAAAAGCTATTTTCCAGTACTTCTTCTTGCTGTTTGCAATCAATTTCATACTCATAATGATCTGAAGCCTGACAAATCTGCTGCATCTCTACATCAATCTCAGAGGATGTAATATGATTTTCATAAGTAAACCCCTGCTGATCTTCATGCTGCATTTCATGAGATGTTATACTTTCTTCTTGGTGTTGAAATGCATTGTTTTGAATAGCCTCTAAAATTTCTTCATCCATAAATTCATCATCATCATAACAATCCTCCAAGTACTGAATAAGACTTAAAGAATGTCTACAGCAATCTTTGAGCAACAATAAGGAAGGATGACATTCTTTATACATGTCATAGAACACATCATGGAAATCAGCAAGAGAATATAATGAACCATTTTCCAAACTTTTATACCAAGACCATGCTTTTCCTTCTAAAGTGGTCATAAACATCCTCATGAGACAATCCTCAGGAAAGTGAACCTTAAGACTGCGTACATGCATATGAAACCTAACCAAATGAAGAGCAGCATTGTCTTTCTTTTCATCTTTGAATATCAGAAGATCCTCTAACCAATCAACCTTTGGCATAGGATTTGGAAAACCAGGGATATGAGACCGATTCATAGGAGCATACCTGGCATTCATTCTTGCAGTGGAATTCATCTTGAAACTTCATCAAGCTACTGATCTTCTAGCAGTGGAGTCACCTTCCAATTTCTTATTCGATGTGTGGAGTCGCCAAGGTAGTTTTGCAGCCTCAAAAAGATGTCTGAGCTCCTGCTACCTTCAGAAGTTCAGCCATTGATTTCGGGAATGAATAATCTTCAGGCTCCCGGCAGACGCACCAAAATGTTATCACCAAAATAGGACCCTGATAGGCTGCTGATCAGACTATCTCGGTGTAACTATTTCAAACCAATCTTCTAGCTAAGGCTTAGCCTCCTCAGCCTGAGAGGGTTCTCTCAAAGGGTTAATGATTTAGATTAAAGATATGAATAGATGGCTAACTCTATGGTTTCTAATTGTATATGTTTATAGGTTGAAAGATGAAGGCTGGCTACCATTGGGCTATGGAGTCAAAGTATGTTTCAGTACCACAACAAGATCAGCTTAACATGAAGTCAGGGCATTCAGCATTTGAATATTCAGAACACAACACACATATGGAACCACAGCTCATAAGTGCACACAGGAAGTCAGAGCACAATCAGTGAATTCTGAGTGATTGTACACCTATGCAACTGTAAACAAAACTATGGAAAGGACAACCCACATTCTGAATATAAGAAATCCTTCATGAATCCTGAGTAGTGAAGCCAAAGCATTCTACCTAGCATGGAAGTCAAGGCATTATAGAGTTCGAGTGTAGAAATGACAATACAAAACAGTGAAACATAGTAAGTTTATCTATGGAGGAAGTCAGAGCATCAGTGATGAATTCTGAGTATCATAAGTAAACACCACTGCAATGTAAGTATTGGAAGATACCATCATAACAAGTACATACAAGAACTCTTCATGAATCTTGAGTTGTCTAAGTAGAAATCTGCATTAGGTTAAAAATATACACAGTCTGCACATAGAGCAGCAGCTGAGCCAAAAGTCTCCAACCCTTTGCTAATTCGACCTCTTGCTCTATATAAAGCATTTACAATTAGGATGCCATCATCCCTCATCAAGAGAATTCGAATTTGCCATCAGTGACACCTATTTTAACCATAAAACCAACCATTAATTAGAACTAGCTGTTAACTAGGAGTGCTAGTGACCTAATACAACTAGGAGTGTAACTCCTTATTATGATTACAACATCCTTATCTAAACATTTAAAGCATTCTTTGACACCTAACACTCCATGAAGTCGAATTTGATGAAGCCTCCCACGTGGTCATCTGACTGCTGAAGACAAACCCTAGAAATTAGGGAACATGTTTCCTTGTTTTTAGGTTTAGAATCCCTGAAAATGGCACGTGGGACAGAGCCTTTATCTCCTCATCCATGACACATTTTACGAAACTGAAGGAGGTTTTTGTATCCCATGTTGTCTAGAACAAAAACCTCTTTTTTGTTTTTGAAACATTCCTCCAGCTGTTCAGAATCTGTCCTTGAAAAACACGTGTCAAACAGGAAACTGTCCCTTGCTCTGTTCTGGCTGAAAAATAGGTCTTGGGACAGAGGTCATAACTTCTCGTAAAAAATGTATTTGGAAAAACTGAAGGAGGTTTTTTTGAAAAAATCCATTCTGAACAAAAACCTCTTTTTTTTTTTTGAAACACTACTCCAGCTGCCCAGAATAAGTCTTTGAAAAACAGTTGTCAAACAGGAGATGAAAAACTGCACCTACAGCAGTTTCGTAGCGCAACTTTGGTCACCCTTTTCTCCCAGCTCATAATCAATTTTAAGAAAGTGGAAGAGGTGTTTTCACTTTAGTATCTTAGGAATGAAAACCTCTTTCAATTTTCAGAGATAATTTTTTAACTGCTCAGAAACTCTTCTAGACGTTGACTGGTAAAAACAAGAAGACAGTTTGACTGATAAGTTGACTGATAAAGTTTGGAGTTCAAAAATGTCTCTCCTTTTTTGCTTTTGGTCTCCACAAGGATCTTCTTTGATTACAAAAAAATGTATTGAAGTGCCATGTTCTTCATGTGCTATAGACCTTGTTCATGCACCCCTGTGAAAATAAAACCTCTTCAACGCTGCCTGAAGTATGATGAACAATAGTAGCTGTGATCACTTTTATAACAAATGGCTTATGGTTCATATATGCTTTTCCTTTGCCCGTTTTTCCCTTGCTGGATGCTTGCATTGTGCAAATAATCATTCTTCAGAAACTCCCTTTCAAAAAAGGTTTCCCTTTTGTCCCTCAAAATTGGTTAACTACATCAAAATAGGCAGCTACAGCAAAATAGGCAGCTACAGCAGTTTCGTGGCGCAATTTTAACCACACATTTC
Organism: Pinus tabuliformis; assembly: GCA_031772625.1. Classification (NCBI taxonomy): domain Eukaryota; kingdom Viridiplantae; phylum Streptophyta; class Pinopsida; order Pinales; family Pinaceae; genus Pinus; species Pinus tabuliformis. The sequence continues at coordinate 1,027,777,321 of CM062815.1, forward strand.
TCCCACCTCAGAATGGAATTGAAGAAACTGAAAGAGGTTTTTATAATTCAACATGTTAGGAAGAAACGCCTCTTTCAGTTTGCAAAATTGAGTTCTCAGCTGCTCTGGAAAGCTTCTGGAAGTTACCTAGTGAAACAGTTTTTTCTGCTGAAACAGGATGCTATAGGGGTTTCGCAGCGCGCTGCGAAAACACTGATTTCGTAGCGCAAAACATGATTTTTACACTGTCTGCGCTACGAAAACGTGGATTCGTAGCTAGTTTCAAAATTTCTCCGAAATTATGTGAGATATGTCTTCTAAACACATGGTGAGGCTTCTAGGACATGGAATGAGGCTATCAAACTTTATTTGAAGATGGACATGAGACTCTAACCCTATGACTTAGACTTTAAAACATAAAAATGACTTGACCATGACTGATACAAGAATTGAGAATCCATGTAAGTTGTCCAAACTTTTTAAGGAAGTTTTACAGTGATAACAGTTCCCATGGCACTTGTACTCCCTATTTCTTTAGTTGTAACATTTCCATCCATCCCGTCAATGACTAACGGGTGATAGAACTTTGTGGACACTTTTGGTTCCCCCACCATTTCCCCAGTCGATAGTCACCACCACACCGTTGATGGCGAACCTTGTTATCCTGTTTGTCCCAGGTACAAACCCTCACATGACACCCTCCACGAGTGGCACCCAGCCTACGTTGGGTTCCACCCCTTTAGTGTCAAACTCTATACCTTTGACAAGTGCTACATACAACGCTCCATATAACACTCAATATAGCTTGGTTAACGCAGGTTCCCTCAACCAAAAATATGGTTGGCATCCATTATACAGTTCAACCCCCTAGATTCAAGTATCTGGGAGCACTCCCAATATGCATATACCGGTTGGGAACATAACAGTTCCCCCTCCATTTTCAAGCATGCATGGTCAGTCACTGATTGTCATGAGCGCTCCTTATGTCAATCAAGGACATATGGTTGGTTCTATGGCAGGTGGGACTCCTCAAGGTGGTCCCAACCAATCCATGGGGGCACCCTACTTACAAATTCAAATGATTCAAGGGGGCACTGCTTATCCTGGGGGAAATTCTATACCCCAACATCACATTCCCCATGGAAATCCACATTACAATGCCATACCCCAAAGCAACTACTATACCACATAGCCTATGTATAATATTGGGACTCAAACGATGGGAGGACCATAAGGATCCTCAAGTCATATATCATCGCCTTGGTTCGAGTCAGGGGCACTACACACTCTGCCTTTCTTGGCAACGTTGGATATCCCCAACTTGTACAAACTTACAAATGACCCCATTTATCATAACTTACTTTGGCCGCCAATCCCACATAAAATACCAACAGACATCCCCAATTTCGAGTCGAAACAAGGGGAGGATCTAGGCACCCATATCACCACCTATCATCTTTGGTGTGTTTCCAACTCTATGGTGGACGATAGTGTCCGATTACATCTTTTTCCCCGCACCCTCACTGGCAACGTCGCTAAGTGGTACATTGATTTACCACGTGCGTCAGTAAATACCTTCGATACCCTGGCAATTCTTAAAACACTTCCAGCTACCCATCCGCTATGAGACTGGGACAAAGCTCCTCACTTCATTACGTCAGGATATCACCACCCACATCTCTGATCATATACATGAATGGAGACATAGGCGGAGGTTAGTCAAGTTCCCCTCCCAGACTATCCCTTAGCGGACTGGTTCTGCAAGTCCCTACTCCCGCAAATCTCTAGAGATGTCACCTTAGGTGGTGTGGTCATAGAAGACCAATCCATATGTCGTGCCTGACACTTAGATCTGATATATTCACAGTCTGGAACTCTTTACAACGTAATCCCCAATGCCCCTCACAACTCCAATGTTTCGCTACTCAGCACCCCAGAGCGCACACTGATGGTATTATCGGTGCAACCTTTGGGGCTGCTATAAAACAACTTAGTAGTCACATTGCCCAGATGTCAGTGGACCCCTCTACCAAATTGACTGCTCTTCCTACCACCATGATAAAATTTGTGTAGTCCATGCAAAAAATCGGTGGTAAGAACAAGAAGAATAAGAAAATGACCGCTCATTTTGAGGAGCAGTCAACGAAGCTGCAAAATCCAAAGTAGAAGGTTGTTGCACCTCCTGAAAATGGAAAGGATAAATCCACCAGATTCCCTTGCAAAATCTGTGCTGAAGACCACATGACCTATCACTGCCCGTGTCTTTAGGAATGCATAGAATACATTGCTCAAAAGGATACTGGTAGGACCCCTCAATAATCCTTTCCCTGCTCAGCGACAACAAAACCTTATTGCAAACCAACCCTAACCCCTGCAAGGGGGCAATGGTGGTTTGCAACATCCTTCAGCTAGTGAATGATCTTCTACCGTTTACACCTTTGAAATGATAGATCTACAAACAAGAGCCAAATCCTATGGATCTCCTATCGCTCATGCAGAGGAACCTTCCTCAAGTCAAAACCCACCACTGCCCAATGATTTTCATATCGAAAGGTCAGTTGCTGACCTTGTAATTCACCCCCCCTAAAGGGGCACTTCGATGCACAACACACAATACATCTGCACGTGCTGCCCAAAACTATAGCATTGTAGAAGACTTGGTGCAAATGCCATCGGCTATGTCAGCGCTCAAAGTATTACAAACATGTATAGCACAAAGGAAAGCTTTGCTTTCGGCTATTGGTGGTATCGACCCACAAGATTCCATGCTTGCAATTTTTGACATGGAAAAATGTAAACCTCCCCTTTCCCACCAGCTTGCATTTCAAGTGAAATTTTTTTCGAAAGGTAAAAGTATACATAGAACTGTCATCGACGAAGGTGCTTCTACCTACATCATGTCGGCTTCATGTTGGCTCACTCTGGGTTCTCCAAACCTATCCCTACCATCTAATGCCCTTAAAGCTTTCAACGACCACACTTGCATCCCAAAAGGTTACCTAGCTAGCTACCCCATCACTTTGTATGGGAAAACGGTAACGGTGGACATAGAAGTCATATATTAAAAACTTGACTATAATCTCTTGATGGGGTCGCAGTTGGACGTATGCCATGACGGCCATTGTATCTATTGTCTTTCGCATCAACCTATTTCCATTGGATGGAAAGGTAGTTACAGTGGACCAGTTGTCCTTTTGCACCCATGATTATTCCCTATTACCAAGCGTCTTTTTACCCCTAGTAGGTGGTGTACCTAACTCTTACATCAGTATCGGTACTGGTCTACTAAAGGCTTCTTCCCTCATGGGTTGTTTCCCTCTTCAGCGGCCCAAGGTTTCACAGATGGTTAATATGCTTTCATCTATTCCTCATGAATAGCCCGATCCATGGATCCTACCAGCTCCTTCAGACATTGACACTTACGGAGAACAATGTCATTGTCACCAACTAAATTGGCCTACCAATCCATTCAATCTGCATCCACATCTTCGGTCACTTTGGTTATAGCCAATGGTACCACTGCCCCTCCGATAACCACTCCTTTTAATCCACTCAATCAAGTCCTACCTACGAACGATGCTATTAGAGAAATAATGAGTTTAGAAGAGAGACCTTGGGAGGACTCGCACCATCATGTTTTGATATCTGATTTGAACACGATGCCTCTTCAAATCCAGTCCCCTGACATACCAGAAATTGTTTCCTCACCATACACGACTATCCAAACATTGGAGGCGGAAGGAAACATGGGAAATATTTCAAAGACATTGCTAATTGATATTTCTGTCAAGATAGGCATCATGGAAAACATTCAAATTGGAGCTGATTGCAATCTTGAGGAAATTGCAAGCTTCACCTGACTTTTTAAGTAATTCCGCGATGTATTCTCCTGGTCTTACGAGGAAATGACTGACATAGATCTGTCTATTGTTGAGCATGAGATCAAGCTTTACGACAATGCTAAACCTGTCTGACAAAGACTTCGATCGGTCCATCCCTACAAAACAACAACCATAAAAAATGAAGTAGAAAAGTTGTTACCTACTGGTTTTGTCTATCATGTTCTTTTAATAGAATGGGTTTCCAATCTTGTTCCTATTGATAAAAAACAAGGAACCATCTGCATATGTGTCAACTATCGAGACTTTAACGCTGTGTGTCCCAAGGATAATTATCTGACATCATTCATTGATCAAATCATCGACGACTACGCTGGTTGTGAATCATTTTCTTTCATGGATGGATTTTAAGGTTACAACTATATTGCTATAAAACCCAAAGACTAGCACAAAACCGCCTTCGTCTGCCCATGGGGCATCTTTTCCTATCAAAAACTCCCATTCGGTTTAAAGAATGTTGGAGAAAATTTTCAAAGAGCCATGGACTACGCATTTCATGATATTAGGCATATCATTCAAGCTTACTTGGATGACCTTCTAGCCCATTCCAAGCAACGAACGCAACACCTAAACCATTTAAGAGCCATCTTTCTTAGGTGTCGGTTTTACAACATCTGCCTGAATCTGCATAAATGCATTTTCTTTGTCGAGTCTGGATGCTTACTTGGATTCATTGTCTCCAATTATGATATTAATGCTGATTCCGATAAGGTAAAGGAAATTACTCAATTGCATGAGCCACAATCAGGATTGGGAAGGAGTCAACTCGCTAAGCCCAGAAATGGGCTCTATCTGAAAAAGTATTATGCCTAGTATTGCACTGGGCATGTGATTTGTAATTTTATGTATTTATAAGTTTTGCTTCCTTTTTTGTGTGATTGGATTGTTATGATATTTATTGGAGTATTTTTCTCATACATCCTTCTCGCAATGTAGATGTCTTCATTACCCTTAGCATACATAGGATACGCGGATGGTGCTAGTCATCACACACAGCACATTTCATCAGCTGCTTGGGTCATCTGCACACCTGAGTCCGAACTATTTTGTTCCAAAGGTGTCTCTCTTGGTATCGCCACCAACAACATTGCCGAGTACATGTCCGTAATTTCACTTCTCAGAGAAGCATCATCAAGGGACATCTCCAATTTGGTGGTCAAGTTAGACTCCCAACTAGTTGTTATGCAATTGACAAATCATTATCACATTCATAATCTAACCTTGTTACGTCGTTATTTAAGGGTAAGACTCCTGGAAAGTCAATTTGAAATAATCACATATAAACAAATTCCTAGAGAATTTAATTCGGTTGTTGATTCATTAGCTAAATATGTATTAGATTTGCATTTATCTCATTCACTATAGAAGCATGCATGAAAAGTAAAAATTTACTGAGTTAGTGTGCAAATATTGCTTTAGGGCACCTCAGATCTACAAAATTCCACCCCAGAAACTGATAAGAAAGGTTAATCAATACATAGAGCAGGGTTTTAGCCTCTACCTAGGACTGAAGACACATCGAATGGTTTCCCAGATCTCCTGCAATGGTCCACGGAAAATCTGCTCCTCTTTGGCTCCAAAACGCTCTCACAATTCTCAAATAGTGAAAATAATGCATGTGAAAGCTCAAAAAACTTCCTTATATTTATTTTTTGAGACATGATTTTTTGAAATCATCAAAGAGGCAGTAGTCCATTCCCCATGATTTTTTATCATGCATGAACCCATATGGATAGGAACCGCTGCATTTTATACTTTTTCCTCTTTTGATGAAAGTACCTTCAGGAATGAAAAGCAGTAAAAGCTACATGCAATTCTCAAAAGAACACTTTTATTTTATGGGATATTTTCTCGCTCTCAAAAATTGAAAAATCCCTGAGTTTGTCATCATTGGGCTTGTTAAACACATACGACGACGGTCCAAGCAACTTTTTTTCACTCTTTTTCTAGCTCATTAAACTAAAAATTATCATTAGAGCATTCTTTTTAGGCGCTTTTTTATCTCTCATAAAACTTAAAAAATCCCGAGTTTTTTCTTTATGTTGATTAAATATTTATAAAGATAGCCCAACATTATTTTAGGTACTTTTCTCGCTCATTAAACTGAAAAATCCCGAGTTTTTTGTCACCGGGCTCGTTAAAAATATATGGCAGCAACAAGAGCACTTGCTTTTTTGTGACCCTTTCTCGCTCTTAAAATCGAAAAATCCCTGAGTTTTTCCCCTTCTTCGGGCTTGTTAAAACTATGAAGAAGGAATGAGCAGTTATTTTACCTATTTTCCTTGCTCAATAAACTCAAAAAGATACCTTGATTTTTCTTCATTTGACTTGTTAAAATTTGATGAAGGTATTGAGTTTGTCGTCGCATTACTCATTAAAAATTCAGGACGAAAAATGAGTTTAGTCTGTCTCCTCGTACTCGTAATAAAATGAGGTCAACATCTATTGAACATAGTTTTCTCTTTATCCAGATTCAATAGATTAACTCATGGAAAAGTAATTGATCCAGGTATACTATTAACCTTTTGGCGCACCCGGTTAACAACTATGACAAAGGGACCACCATGGAGTCGTTCTTTACAATCTTTCCAGACTCTCTAAATATGAGAAGACCACGGAGTTGTCTAGTCTAGACTCATTAAATTATACAGATGAGATATAAATTCGCTCTTTTTATGATCCTTTTCATACTCTCAAAACATGAAAAGATCGAAGAGTTTGCCTGTCTGGACTTATTAAACTAATCACATAGGGAACAGAGTCACTCTTTTTGTGACCCTTTTCAGACTCTTAAAACATGAAAAGATCAACGATTTTACCTGTCTGGACTCAATAAACTAATCAGACGGGGAAAGTAGACAATACAACTGCATTCAGTATTAGAAAGCATGGTTTGGTAGCAGTCGTTCCCTTGAACATGGAACTCCCTCAGATAAACCTTCCTTGTGAAGTCCTCTCAATATGAATCCTACCATCCTATGTGTTTAGCCTAAATACCCCGATGTTCTTGCATCTCTATATCCTAACACATTTTCGTGTTCATGAGACTAGTGCTACATGGTTAAAATCGTTGTCCTACCTTCTATTATTCCAGGGTTAACCTTTTGTTTCCTCCATCAACCCATCAATCATATCCTTTCATCATGCCCTCTGTTGTTTAGACCCAATGCTCAAAGATTCCTCAAAAAACAAATCATTCTTGTCCTGTTTTTTGTCGATTAATGTAGGACATATTATTTCCTACCTTTTGACAGGTATCTTCCTATCGACTTCAACACTCTATCTAGGAAGACAACCCAAAAACACATTCAATGCCTTGGTACTTGCAGAAATTAGTGGTAGGTCACCTTGTGTTTGATTAGGGGTTCTCATTATGGGCTCTTGGTTAAGTAATTCTACGATTGTTCGATGACAAAAACATCTTTCACACTCGTTAGATTATACTGTGAACCTTGGGGACCATCACCATTATTGGTGACCTTCCTCGCGTCTGTTAATGGTATCCATTATTGACTAGTAATCAGATGATTTCATGCATGTTTGAAATCAACGCATATATTCACATGTATCGATCTATAATGTTCGGTGAAGCAAAAATCAAGACCTTGGGTAGAAGCTTGCATCAATCAGCCTTGCTTCCTCTCCCAAGTTGTGTATATTGTTTTTTGGAGACAGCTCATTAGAATGATCCTACTATGACACTGGATCCGCATTATGCTTATCGATGGCCAACATCGTCATATCTCTTTTATGAGAAAATCACTCTAACATAGCTACTGAGCATGGGAATGCCCAACTCAGGACATGATTTTAGTAGTTATATATATATGTGTTGTATCAGGTTTCCCGTACCACCCGAAGCTCCAATCCTCTCTCACTTTTTTTCGAAGAAGGAAAATTATAGTTAAGTAAAGTATTTTGGCCATTGTTGCATCCTCTGATCTCACACTTTAAGGGGCATATGTTATATAGCAAAATGACCCCCTCATCATCTTAGAGGGGAAAGACATGATAGATGAAGCAAAGACCAAGATCACATGCCTTGTTTCCACACTAACGCTGGCTATACATTAACAACCTGCTTTATAAAGCTTCTTTGTAAGCCTAAGGGAGCATTAGTGACCCTACTAACTCCAGTTTTTATTTTGGGAACAACGTTAGTGGATCCTAATGAAGTTCTAAAGGTCAAAGGAGTGAATTGACTCATAAATATCTAGATATTTGCTCCTAAATATACTCAAGTAAAGCAATGAAACATCTCAAGTTCGACCAATTTGTGGGATTTCTAATCCTAATGAAGGAGGCAAATGGGAAAGAGATGAAAATCATGGCAACTTCATTGTTTTTACCTGAAGGAACTCATGGAGGAACTTGGCAACCCTAACTCAATTGCTATGTAAGCAAAGCTAGGGCTATGGTGATAATGGTCAATTCATTTGAAAGGATAGCTTACTTGATTGTTGAGCATAGTTTCAAATATAAGCATAAGAAGTTGGTAAGAAGGGAGAGAGAGAGAGAAGCTAGAGGGGTAAGGGAAGGTTGATGCAACAGATGGTTGTAATCACTCTTCCGACATTAATATAGAACTGCAGTTGTAGTGTCTACTCCGTGGTGTTGATACTATCATTCATTTACTTGTTTGTCCAATACCTTTTAGCATGAGTAGCTTAGTTATGTGTAACTATATGTATTTTATGTATTCATATATTAGTTATCAAGGTTTTATGCTATGATTATGCTTGTCTCTTGTATGTGCAGGACTTGATCTGGAGCCGGCTCAGGGGACTTCCACCTAGCTGCATTGTGCTCTCCAGCAAATCTACACGGAGGCTTGAGGTAATCCATCTGTTTTGCTTTGATAGTTAGTTAATGTTTATGGGCATACATGTAACTTTTTGATGGTTTACAGTCTGCCAAAGGTCCTGGGAAGACCTTTGAGGGTATCTCCATTCTCCATACACTGTGCATTTTATCCTACAACAATAGGGGTAAAGAGTTACCATCAACATAATGTGCATTGATTTCTTGATGTTCAATGTCTAAAATATATGCATGCTCATCTGTTTCAATATTTTCATCCTATTTTTCATCATTGTCATAAGTAACACATACATGGTGAATATTTTCATTAACTGGATGAAACTTAACATGCTCTTTCTCATAACCTTCCGCTAGTTGTTGGTCTAAACTACTTTCAAATGAATACACAAAATAGCTAGTTTCTAACTTCTGGTGTTGTGACCTAACAACCTCTCCTTCTTCTTCCATATCTACTTGTAAAGGAGGTTTCTTTTGTTGTCCCCTAACAACAAGTTTATCTCACAAAATAAATGTGTTCATAAACCTTTCCATGGTTTTCATTAATGTCTAACTTAAGGTATAATAAAGGAGGACACTCCTCTTTAATTACTTTCCTTCTTTCAGCTTCCATTCTGGATATTTTAATCAATAGGTTTATTTCCACATCAATAACACTTTTTTGCATGTCCTCCAAAGTGGAAGGGCTTATTTCTCTCAGATAATAGGCAATCTCAGCATCAAAACCATCTAGATAATGAAGCATATCCAATCCTAGCGGAGGATTTACATCAATAGGTATGGAATCATAAACACTATTGAATCTGGTTAAGAAATCTTGGAGTGTTTCATCGGGCTACCTTTTTAGATTCCAATACTCATCCATAATCTAAAAAGGGTTATTTTTAACCTCCCATCTATTAAGGAAAATTCTTTGAAACTATTGGAAATTAGGAATACTTCTAGTTGTCAAACATATGTACCATTTCCTAGCTTTTCCTGAAATGATTTGAGAAAACAACCTCAATTTGACATCTTCATGATCGACTTCCTCCAAGTCAATGAATTCAATGATTTTGTCTACATGTTTCCTTGTTGTGATATTAGTTGTACCATCAAATTGAGGTAGCCTTTGATCATAGTTCTTCGGTAGCTCATGCAAAGGGAATGACAAATTTAATGATGCATACTAGACAGTGGTCATAACTGAGGTCTGAGATGAATTTGTACTTGATGGACTATGTCTGTTATTTGGATCTTGTTTGAGACAACCAATATTAAGATGAGATGCATTTGTAGCTTCAAGGGAAGGATATACATTCGCAGAAAGGGGCTCATGTGCAGATTCATAATCTTGATTTGGATTTAATAGACCAAAGAAAATCCTTAAGATACTTTCAGGGAAAGACAGAAGGTGATTGAAAAAACATAATACTATATCCTGAAGTAAATTCAGGTCTAAATACCTGACTTTCACATGTTGTCTTCCCATCCTTGTGTTGACAAGGCCTGTCCTTCTTTGAATCTGATTTGAAGTTTCTTGGAACTTGGTCTGTGAAGCCATCGATTCTGGATTCTTTGACAGTGGAGTCACCATGAAAGCTTTGAGCTCTGGATACTTTGAACATGGAGTCACCGGGTGAATGATACAACCTTCTTGTGTTTGATCATTGTCCACCATCATTGTCATCAGAATGTTAACACCCTGTAATTTCTGAGGTTTTGAAAGAAAACACAGAGGTAACTAGAAACCACTTTGGAAGTTGGGATATAGCCCTACCAACTTCAGAGAGGGATCTCTCTGTGAGATTTAACTTTTTTGTATTTGTATATTAGGCTAGTTGTGAAAGTTCAAGGTTTGGTTTATGAATTGGTTTGGTTGGAATAGAAAGGGAAGAGCCATTAGGAAATGAAATCTGCAAACTTAACAGGGATCTATCTCAGATTTTCAAAGGAGTTTCACAAGGAAAGGTAGCCAAACTAACTGGACCCTTTAGATTTAAATGAAACATAATAGAATAAAAGATATAGGTTCAATTGAAGCTAAAGAGAAGTTAAGAATTATTTAACTTGATATCGGAAGAAAACATTTAAATTATACACAGCCAGAATTAGAGTGTATCTTTCAACAAATTATGTTCATCAATTTTATGTAAAATAATTCACAAAATCCTTCATGTCAGTTATTTCTGGCCTTCGATATTTAAATATTGCATTTTAGGAGTCCAAAAATTGTCATACCTGCCAGATTTACAAATGTAAACAACATGCCCCACCCGCACCCCTACACCCATTTGTTACCGTCGGCCCCTTTGCTAAGTGGGGTAATGATTTCATGACATTTAACCCTTGCTCAGCCAGGGGGCATGGTTATATCATCGTCACCATTGATTATTTCACTAAATGGGACGAGGTGATGCTTACACGTGACGCTGATTGTAAAATTATTTTTCAATTTCTTTTCAACCATCTCATAGCTCGATTTGGTGTCCCTCAAGCCATCATTACCGATCATGGATCTCATTTCTAAAATTACATTATGGCACAGCTCACTGCTCGGTTGGGTTCATGTCACAACAACTCAACTCCTTATTATCCACAAACTAATGGCAAGGTTGAGGTAGTCAACAAAGTCTTGCTTACTATGCTTCAATGCACCATTGGGATGCTTAAATCAAATTGGAATCTTATGTTATTTTCATCTCTTTGGGCTTACCAAACCGCAACTAAGACTGCCACTAGATTTACACCCTTTCAGCTGGTGTATGGTCTAGAGGCAACTCTTCCAATTGAGTGTGAAATTCCTTCACTGAAACTAGCTATCAAATTACTCCTTGATACCTCACCTGAAGAGGAACGTTTACTTTACCTCGAAAGGCTCGATGAAACTTGCTGCTTTGCAGCATTAGTAACTGAAGCCTAGAAGAAATGAGTTAAGGCTCATATGATAGAACTGTTTATCCCCACATATTTGCTGAGGGTGACATGCTCTTACTTTACGATCAAGCTAATGAAAAATTGGGAGCTAGAAAATTCGAACCAATATGGCATGGGCTTTACGTTTTCTACCGTGTTTTACAAAAAGGTACCTATGAGTTAGTAGACTATGAAGGAAATTCTTTGGCTGAGTCCTGAAACGGGCTTTACCTAAAGAAGTATTATGTGTGATTTTCTGTATGTACATTACTGTGTTTCCATTAGTATGCAATGTTGTTTTGGTATGTCATTTTTCTTTTGTAAACATTTTCCTCTGCTTACCTCATTCTCTACTTAGTTTGTAGATGTCATCCAACCATTACGTCGGTTTTAACGATGGTGCTTGTTGTAGTACACATAATATATCTTTCGCTACATGGGAAATCTATGATCGTAATGGTGAGTTAGTGAATTTGCAAGGTATATGTTTAGGTCGTACAACTAATAACATTTCCTAATATAGTGCGGTCATCGAGCTTTTGTCAGAAGCTATCGCTCTTGGCATTAGAGAGTTAATCATAAAACTTGATTCAAAACTCATTTTATTAAAACTTAATGGAAAATATTTAGTTGCAAACCCTCAAATTTTGAGAATGTATTTGTGGGTTCATCTATTGGAATGAGACTTTGATTTTATTACTTATCATTGCATTCCAAGACACATGAACACATTAACATATGCATTTGCTAACTATGTGTTAGATATACATTTGTGAAACTTGTAAAGCATCACATATCACACATGGTAAATAGAAAAACATGAATATATCTATATCTATATCTATATATATATATATATATATATATATATAGATATATATATATATATATATATATATATATATATAGATATATATATATATATATATATATATATATATAGATATATAGATATATATATTGAGTGTTTGCAAAAGAGTTTGCTACATCAAAATGACAAAATATTTTTTGAGACACATGATAAGCCTACAACAGTGCAAAAAGTAAACTAGAGTTGGCTATTTTCCCTCATGGTGCTCATGATAGTACCAAATAGCCCTAATGACTCAGCCCAACAGCCGACGCAGTCTGGCAGGAAACCCTACAATGTGCCTCTAGTAGCATAATTGCATGTAATCATACTCTGGAATGCCCCTGGTTAAAACATCCAGGTTACACTCTACCTCGACAATAGGATCTAATTCCTCCTCATAAGGAGCCTCCTCAATCTAGCGTGCCACTCATCTGGTTATTGGAGAAACCCCTGGAGGTATCTCTAGTCCCACATCTCCAAAACATCATAAGTCAAATCTCAGTACACACATAATTTTTTTTATTGAAAACTGCAAAAACTTCAAAAAATAGTTTTTACCTGAATCAGTTCATTGTGCCCCTCGAGAAAGTGAAAGATCTAAATCTCCTCGGAAATTCATGCCTACATATGCCCAATCATCAACCATGATTAGCTGCTGATGCAGTCCTCCAAAAAATGTCAGAGGGAATCACATTTGTTGGCCACCTCCCCATTTGAGTAATCGTGGATCATTGGGTGTTGGTGGATCCACTTCCAACCATTGATAACAAAACAATGGCACACGTTCCAGGATGAACGTCACCAAAATGGATCTAAAACCAAATTGTTTTAGATTCCTTGACTTGCACTTGGTAAGTTGATGCTTCACGCACACAATCAAACCCTCACTCTAATTGAAAACCATGGGATTCAAACATTTGATTGTGTACTAGAAATGAGTCTTTGTTGCCTCATGCAAATCTTGAGCCCTAGCTACTCGAGACATGGTGTGTAGGATTGTTCATAATGGGAGATTTGTAATGGTCTTTATGTCAATTTTCCAACTTTGGGTCTTTTTGGTCCCTGGACAATGCCTCGCAATGAGCATATATGTGCTCTCTCCTCCACTGTGTGATCCAAAAAATTGCACCCATTATCCTTTTTTAGGCAACCCAGTATTGAAATAAATGTCAACAACCTCTATTTCGAGTTCTTGATCCCCGGTCATGAATAGTTGGTGATATACATCCCACAAACTAATTACATGTTTCAATAACTCAGGCTATGATCTAATCCTAGGAATCATGAATAACTTGAGCAATCCACATGCTCATAGGGCATCAACACAATCTTGATCCTGAACATCCTAATGGTCTTTAGCTTCATGTTCCCTTTCTTTCCATTCAATCACCATTTTGGACTGATTATCCTATGGAAAATCAATAAAAAAACATTTCATGAGCTTAGATCGAGACAAAAACCAAGATAAACTATTTTACATGGAGGATTTCACCCAAAACAAATTACCTCGACGCCAGTGCTATTATTTATGAATTTTCTCATGCTGCCAGCACGAGGGCCTAATTGATCATAGGGTGAGCAGTGCACGTCCAATGGGTAAAACCCACGATGATCACCCATGATATAAAAAAATTTCAAGTCCTCCTTGCATCCTATTCTATGGATGAAAATGCATGAAATGAGTTCCAAAATGAAGGGAAGCAACATATCTCTTACCTGCAACAAGCGGCCTGGCGAATGGTGTCTGGGATTGATCATGCTCCTTGCCTAAAAATTGAGGTAAAATGAGGTAAAAATTCTCTCCCAATTATAAATTGGTGAAATGGTAAAAAATACTTACTTTTTTCCCCATTTATAAGGCTTAAATAATATTTTTACCAAATTAGGGCATATTTCCCTCATTTTTTAATATTTTTCCTCGAAATCAGTAATGTGTGTTTCCTTGTGTAGCAATAGGTCATTTATTCCTGGTGATGGTGATTTATATTGACTAATTCAATGATTTTTTATCACTTTTTTGGACTCTTCAAAACTAAACAAAAAAACAAACCCTTGGATTCATCTTTAAGCTCTTTTTTGACTCTCGAAAAATGGAAAGTTTGCCGAGTACTTTTAATTTCAAACTCGTTGAAGTGAATGAAATGATTTCTACTCAGTATAAGTTTAACCCTTTTCCAGACTGAGATAGACTATGGTACAAAAAAGGAATACCTTGGTCGAACATAGCTAAGAGATTCTCTTTGATATTCTTTTCTACCTTTTTGAGTTCAAGAGACAATTTATGAAAAGGGACCTTTGGAGTTTTATTTTTTGCTTCTTTTTCAAACTTTATAAACATGAAAAATATGTCAAGTTTCACTTTCGTCGGACTTGTAAAACATAAATTACATAAGACTTATCACCATGACGAGGTCGAGTTTCTACTTCTTAGGGCTCGTAAAACTTACCAAGATGGATTCATTCGAATGATGAACTTATATGGAAAGCATATGCTATCCCCTTCAAGCTTTTAATAAAAAATATATGGGCTACTCACCAGAAATGGTGGGGGAAAAGTGAAATTGATCATCTCTTGTATTTTGTAAAGGCAACATGTCTCTCTTGAACATAACACTCATCTATTGCTCGTGTCACATTTGGGACATCCTCAATTGGTCACTTGCCTTCCTGGGTTTGGGAAATCTATTTTTCCTCTCATCTGGTATACCACTTCATCATCATGACCTCTGATCCTATTTTGAGTCAAATGTTGCCAAACTCTAGACTCATGTCACTGATATGCTCAAGAGAAGCCTATATGCAGTTCTTTACCCTTCATACACTATTTCTCGTTTTTCCATAGTCTTGGATCGCACTTATCTACTCTACTACATTGTTTCATGTCAATGATGTGGGATTCATTATGGCCATCCTTCAATGAATCAATTGCTGTCAAATTGATCTCATTATATGGGAAGATGATCTAGAAACTCTCTTCCAATACCTTAGAGTTTGCATGCCTCAATGGAAAGTTCTTCATGTCCGATGACATGTTTATGTCATTGACCTTCGATCAAATGATTCCATGGGTGTTTGACTTCAGCTTCATTGTTACATTCGTGGATTGTGTTGATTATACCTTGAGAACCATTATCATTATTGGTGGTTTCTCTCATTCCTGTTGTTAGTGTCGGTATCTTCATTCCTCCATCAGTGATCAAAATTCTCTTGTTTCATTGCATTTTAGGTGTCTCATCTGATCAGCTGCATTCCATTAGGGTCATGGTTCATCTAATGGCAGTGGCATATTATCAATTTTCCCTCACGGTATTTACCTGTTAGCTTATTTTCACACATTCAGATCATTTACAGTCATTTTCTATCTTTATAATTGCAAAAGCCATTTTAGGGTTTTAGGTCTCATTAGGTCTAGGGTTTTTTCATCTAAGACTTGTAAAAGCTCAATAATGGTTAGCAGGCACATGAGGAGGTCAAATAAAGTCTCGGCAACAAAATTTTTAATAATCACATGCTCAGTGATTGATTTTTCCTCAAAACCCTATTTTGAGGAAAAACAGAGTTTTATTGTTTTATGTATAAAAAATTTTCCTGAGAATTATGATCATTAAAAAATTCATGATATAATGAATAATGGGAGAAAGATAAATAAAATTAAATACATCTTGTGAATCATTAACCTTCATGTCTGATTTAATTTTTTCTTCTCTAATAGTTAACTTATCAACATCCATTATATGCTCTTCTAATACATTTGAAGAAGAGACATTATTTAAAACAACATCATGTTCATAATCAAAAAAGGAAGGAAAAATAATATCATTAGATATATTAAGATGAGAAAATTCAAGAGATTTTTTCTGGTGGAATGTTTAGTATGGAGCCTGATTATCTTCTTCACTGTTTAGAGGTTTTTGTTCCAATTGTGTTCAATCCTTGTTCCTAACAAGGCAGAAATTTCGCTCGTATAATCACCATCAGAGGGGTCTGGGGGGGCAATGACGGCTTTTATGAGACACCCCCCCCCCCCCCACACCACCTACGGCTTTTATGAGACCACCCCCCCCCCCCCACCTTTTGTAGTGCTTTTGGAGAAAAAGTGTACCAAAAAACACCCCCTTAGTAGTGGATTGTTACCCACAAAGGATCACGGTCAAAATTGGTGTTGTTAGTGGACAGATTTAAATAAACACAACAATATAAATAATGGATACAATGCATACATAAACATAAACTTAAACAAAGAGGTGCATGAACATAACAATGCTAAAATGGAGCAAACACATCAATAATATATGGAAAAATCTCTCTTTATTGATTGTTGGTGGTAGAGGTTGAATACAATCAGAATACTAAAACACCTGAAGAGAATTCCTTGAGCTAGGGACTCAAAATTCCTCGGCAAGGATGTTTCTTTTCTCAATCTCTTCGCAAGTTTCTCCTCTCTCTCAAATAAATGTGAATACTCTTCAAAGGGTGGTTTACCCTTCACTCACTAAGATGTTGGGTTGCTTAGAAGAAATTTTTCCAACTTGCTAGTGCTATTCACTTCCTTGGTTTCAACAATGAAATGGTGGTTTTCTTACAAGCAATTTGGCCAGCATAACAATGTCTCTTCTTTTGGCTCTCCCATGGCCTGTTTATATAGATTTTTTTGAATCCCTCTTCCCTCTCTTGGTACATGTATGATAAAGAAACATGAGTAGGCCAAGGGGATTCCATTGAGGGTTGCACTTCTCCAAGGTGACTCTAATTCAGTTGTATTAAGCTGATCTCATATCAAGAAATCGACTCCAAGTGTGTAGAGTGGTCCTAGACTACTGAGTCACCTTTTCTACAATCATGTGGCTTCTTGAGGATATGTTGTGTATGTGCGTTTATTGAATAAATCTATGTGTGGACTTAATTGATTTCCTTTATAAAATTTGGACCTTAGCATAACCTTTGATTTTTGAATTTTTATAATGTATTTGGTTGGAAAAATGTCCACCTATGCATTCTGCTGTACAATTTTAATGTCTTCTAGAAGCAGGTGTACAATTTTCCGGTGTTAACAGTTTCCCCTTGATGTATGAGGGTAGGAGCAAATGTATAGCCAAAATACATCATTTTTCAATTCCTTTAGAGAGTCTGATTAACTTTTCAAGAGAGAGGATAGCTTGTTTCAGAGACGAGTAGAGAAAAATCCCTTGACTGATTATGAATGATACCCATGCTCTGGTGGAAAAAAATGCAATAATGGTGTGTTTATATGAGGCGAGAATGTCACATGCTTATTATGATGGCTAATTGGAACTGCTTACAATTGGACAATAACTAATTTGTGTCCTGTCAACGTTTTGGTTTTTGACATGCTGATAGTTGATGATGAACATTGTTGATGCCCTCAGGGGTGCTTTCTAGTCAAATATGTGAAATTTTATTTTCTAATGCATATCTTGGTGAAGCACTTTGTTGATGGGTGTTGTGGCATGCACGGATATTTGGTGGCAGGTACCTTCCCCACCTCATAATATAAGCACTTCTAAATGAGGTGCTTAGTGAAGCGGGGGTCTTCGACTATGTGAATGAGCTGCAACAATAACTAAGTACGACACCACCTTGACGTGAATGATTTGAGTTGATGTCAAATTTCAAGGAGACCGATGAAATCACTAGGAAATAATGGCTCCCAATGTTCCACCTGAGGATATCCCTATTAAGGGGTGTCATCCGCCCGAAATGGTGAGTCGGGAAATCAATGTGAGATATGAACAGATTGTAATAACTTAGGTCAAATAATCATGATAGTGAGGGCTATATATATTGGAGGATACAAATAGTCATTCTGAGGTCAGAGCTTGAGATGGAAACGACAGCGGTCAAAACATGCTTTCTAATGATCTTGGAGTTGGTAGGATTTCCAAGATGGGTGTAAGTGATTTTTTATGGACAGGGCAAATGGGGGTGATTTGTTGATGAGCTATGACCAAAGGTGATCAGAGACTGTAGCCGAGTGAGGGCCATGGATTGTAAAAATCAAATGTGGATGGGATATTTTTTTTTTTTTGAAAAAAAAAATTACAATTTCCAAAAGAATAGGGGTTGGTTTGGATGTATAGCCACAGAGACGGGTGCCCCATAATGATAGTAACCTGTGTGAAGGTGTAATGTATCTACTGAGGGTGGGGGCCCCATTGGTTGGTCTCTGTGTCAGGTGGGTGGGTGAAGTGGTACAAATGGGCTATGTGATGTGGATGAACGATAGGCCAAATGTAGGATGCGGAGGTGCATACGTTAACATTTGTGAGGGGGGCCAAGAAAAATGGGGTGAATGCATAAATGAATGTAGCATAATGAGGATAAAATTTTAGATATGTGTGTGAGATGGTTTCTGGGCCTAAGTGAGTGATCATGGCTCCTTTGTGTGAAGGAGGATCTACAATCATGACGAGAGCCATGGGGGGGGGGGCGGCTTTTCTATCGACCAACGTGAATCTTTATCATGTACAAGTTTGAGATGGTGATAAAGAGTTTTAGTGGGGATCCTACCATGTTGACTAGAGCATGATACCTGCTTTCTTTTTCCTTGTCAAGGTGTTGGTTGAAGCTAACCATGTGTGATATTCCTATAATGGATACAACCAAAACCCAGAGTGAAAGCATCATTCAAGACATATGTATGTAATTAATGTTATGGACTTAGAGATGGAAAACTACCTGACATGTGAGGTAGGCCTTTAAAATCAATATCCAGAATGGATGGTTTCATGATGAAAACGTTGTGGGACTAATCTTCACGTCTCCTTCGGTTTTCTCAATGGAGATCCTAGGCTTCTACAATGTTCCCCAAGATATGGAAAATAGGGTGATATATAGGGTTGTGGGGTCCAAATATCAATCATTTTCATTGTTGATATGTGGACATCAGAGAGCTTTCCTAGAGCATTTCTTGTTGTTGTAGTTAGCTTGTGCACCGGGGATTTGCACCATCAAAGACAAGTAAGAGCTTGAGCTAAAACCTTTGTGATTTTCAGCCTGCTAGATTAGGTAGGCCATACAGGGGTTCCTTGCATGGATTTTAGGGTCAATTTTGAGGACCACCCGAGCGAATCTGCTTGAACGCATGTTCTTTGCACATAACTAGAGTTATGCGTGAAGACCCCGCATGAAAAGGATACTCAGATGCACGTTGCGCGTGTCTGAGTAATGGATTTGTGTGATAAGCCCTTTCAGGGTTCATCAAAACTTTCCCAAGAGTTTTTGCATTGGACGCACACCTATATGGGATATAGGCATGTGTGCCATGTTTTGTTCTAAAGAAAAGGAGTGTGCACTATGCACCTGTTTAGGAAACAAGCATGCAGTTGGGGGGAAATCGGTCTTTTGCCCCCATTTCGATTTTTTTTTTAGGACATGAGGGGTTCTCCTTTCTGACTTGTGGCATCCATGGTGGAAGGATGATTTAGAGAGAGTGAGAATGGACTCCTCTCCAAAATGGTGCGATGCAAGATGTTGGTGTGAATAAGAAGCTAGTGCAGTGGGGGTTGCTAAAGTTTCTTCAGAACTCGTTGATGAGGTCGCAGGACAGATTTATGCGATATCTAGTTAGTTGTTGGGATGTGGATCGTTAGGTGATGGTTATTCTTCATACTGTTAAGTTATGGTATGTTCTATGCTTATAAAAATTTACTTCTTTTTCTTATTATATTCCACCGATTAGCAATCACATGTACATAAAGTAAAGTGCAGATAGAACATTAAACGATCGACAGAAAACAAGCCAAGACAAGAGACACAAGATGTGGTGGCTAGCTAGGGACAAACCCCACAATGTGTGGGGAAACCCTTTGATCAAATATTTTTTTATCTTCAATAATTTAGCATAGAGAAATAGTACAATAAATCTGATTCATATCAGCAGTAGCAAACCCTAGATCAGTAGCATCAGCATTAGCGGCTTCATTATCAAACTAGGGCAGACCATATCTCACAAACCGACAGTCGGATTGACTTCATTCCACCACCAAAAGTTTTGGCTTCCAGAGTAGGTTTAGATGAACCTACAGCGCAGTTCATATGAGGAGATATTCTAGGCCACGCAAATCAATCTTTACTTCTACAGTTGCAGCTTCAGTTTCAACAGTTTCCGACTTCAAACTAAGGAAGTCGATATCTTGCAAACCGTTCGTCGGATTGACTTCATTCCACCACCAAAAGTTTCGGCTTTCAAAGGAGGTTCAGATGAACCTACAGCGCAGTTCCAAAGAGGAGATCTTCTAGGCCAGATAAGTCAATCTTTACTTCTGCAGTTGCAGCTTCAGTTTCAGCAGTTTTCGGCTTCAAACTAAGGCAGTCGATATCTTGCAAACCGTTCGTCGGATTGACTTCATTCCACCACCAAAAGTTACGGCTTTCAAAGGAGGTTCAGATGAACCTACAGCGCAGTTCCAAAGAGGATATCTTCTAGGCCACGCAATTCAATCTTTACTTCTGCAGTTGCAGCTTCAAATTCAACAACTTCCGGCTTCACATGTGTGAGAGAGAGAGACCCATTTTAGCGCAGTAGAGAAGAGACTCATATCTGCGCAGTAGAGAGAGAGAGATGTGATGAGATGAGTGAGTCCAAATGAGTAAAATTCCTCTTATATTTATACACAATGTTGGTGGGTGAATAGATCCGACTGTTGGGCTTCTGAGCCTACATGAGTTGTAGGTCGGCTTGATAATAATTCCATAATCAAAATAAATTCATATCTCCATGAATACTTATCGGAATTGGATGATCTTTATATCAATCCTACACTGCTCGATGAGAGGAATCTAATAAAAATATTATTAGCCATGAATAAGATGACCCACATGAAGTTTTGCCCTGGTTGCCTATTTTAACACTCCCTCTCAACCATGGAGAACTTCATCTGCAATCTGTCTATCGGTCGTTACCATTCATCCATCAAATGCACTGCCTTGTACAGCCTGACCCTTGCCCTGCTCTGCTCTATTTTTCCAGTTCTGCTTTGTCTTGTTCTACCCTGCACTGATCTGTACTGTTTTGTTTTGTTCTGCTCTGCTCTTGCATTGTTCTGTTCTACTCTGCTTTTGTCTGAATTATGAAGAAGAAGAAATGATCGAGGATGTATCATACTGACTCAAAGTCAGTCTCAGAGTATGTACCACTGGTCCCAGACCAGTCTCAACCAACCCAAAGTCAGCGTCATAGTGAGTACAACTCCGATGGTCCCAGACCAATATCATCCTCCACTGACTCAAAGTCAGTCTCAGAGTATGTACCACTGATCCCAAACCAGTCTCAACCGACCCGAAGTCAGCGTCATAGTATGATACAACTCCTACCACTAGTCCCAGACCAGTATCATTGATCCCAGATCAATGGAGGTCATCCTAGCGTAGGGAGTATGGTAGTTACAACGATGCGTCCATCGGTACTACTATGGTCCCTAACTTCATTTCCCTGCTCATTGATCAGATGATAGGTACTTCCCATGAGTCCTAGACTGCATGGGTAGGATGCCTCGATAGGAGAACTAATCAATCCTATCCTCACAGGAGAACACATCAATCCTGCTACAATTTCCATGGAGAACACATCAATCCAGGCCTCATAGGAGAACACATCAATCCTGCTACAATTGCCATGGAGAACACATCAATCCAGGCCGCCATGGAGAACACATCAATCCAGGCCTCACAGGAGAACTAATCATCCTGCTACACAGGAGAGCGAATCATCCTGTTCCACAAGAGAGCGAATCATCTTGTCCCACAAGAGAGCGAATCATCTTGTTCCAGTGTGCACCACCAGGGGAGGGTGAGTCACCCTGTGGTCGTATGTTGCTCCAGTAATAACCGCAAGCCCTCAGAGCTCCCAGAGCTCAATGTATGCAACATGCAGGACCCTTGTACAAGGGTTTCTTACCGACTCCAAGTCGTTTGGGAAAATCACAGATTAGATCTTTCCTTGGGGCTTTGACAAGGTGTATCAACCTGTACATCATCTTAATGCGATGGAGCCTCCTTGCTCATCAACTTACCATATCCAAGATGATGTCTATCTGCTAGAGCAATCGACGAATACAGGATTCCTCAATAATCGAATCCCACCTCTGGTTGTTATAGAGAATCACAGTGGTATCCAATGTAAATCCAAACAGCTCTCTGAAGAGCTTTCGCAACCAAACTACCTCACACGAGGTTATGCTAGCAACAATATATCCTGCTTCGGCGGTGCTCAAAGCCACTGACTTATGCTTCCTGCTCATCCAGGATATCGAAGCAGATCCCAAGGTGAAACAGCACCCGGAAGTGCTCTTACGGTCCACCACACTGCCTGCCCAATCAACATCAGTATATCCAAGTAGTCTCACATCTCCGGCAGTGTATCTTAATCCATGAGGGATTGTGTCCTGAAGACATCTCAGAAGATTCCTGGCATCAATCCAGTGAGGCTCAACCAAATATGAACTCACAATGCTAACTGCAAAAAATATGTTCGGACGGAGGTTCACCAAGAACATCAATGCGAATGAGTTTATGAAACTCAGAGGCATTTCCCAAATTTGGTCCGACATCACTACCATATAACTTCTAAAATTTAAGATCCTCGAGGTAGTCACAGGCTTGCAGTCCATCATACCAAATCTTTCCAATATCTCGACCACATATTTCCCTTTAGATAGGAAAATTTCCCTTGGCTTCTGCCATATTTCAAGTCCTAGGAAGTAGTGCATCAGTCCTAGGTCTTTCATTTCAAATTTAGAGGCCAACTCCCTCTTACATTTGTGAATGAGAGGGTCTGCACCTGTTAGAAAGAGGTCATCCACATACAACACTAGTATGAGAGGCTTGTCATCTTCAACCTTAAAGTAAAGGTTAGGATCGGCTTCACTCCTAGTGAATCCCAGCTTCATCAAGTAGCTATCGATCCTCTCATACCATGCTCGAGGTGCTTGCTTCAGCCCATAGAGAGCTTTCTTAAACCTGCATACATGAGATTTTCGATCATAAATATAAAATCCTTTGGGTTGCTCCATGTAGACCTCTTCTTTGATCGAGCCATGCAAGAACAAAGTCTTGACATCCATCTGATGTAGGTTCCATCCTTGTGAAGCGGCAAGGGCTATGATCGAGCGGATGGTCGTATATCTGGCAACAGGTGCAAATATCTCATCATAGTCTATACCTTCCTTTTGGGAGAAACCTCGAGCAACAAAACGAGCCTTATACTTTTCCATGCTTCCATCTGCTGCATGCTTTATCTTGTAAAGCCATTTGGAAGTAACAACAGTCTTGTCCTGGGGTCTGGGAATTACTTCTCAAACATCATTCTTTATGATAGACTCATATTCTTCGGTCATAGCATCCTTCCATACTTGATGCTTGACGGCATCTGAGAATGACGAAGGCTCATTTTGTATGATCGTGCTCATGATGGTCAGGTATCCTTGATACCTATTAAGTTTCTTATTTTGACAGAAGGTTCCTCAGGGTGCAGCATGTCCTTCAGCATCATCAAGTAACCCCTTAAGCCATGAAGGCCTCTTCCTAGAAGAGGAAGGCTCATATGGAGGAGGATCAATCAGATCCATGGGTTCTTCTACATCAGGCATTGATTCATCATCCTTTTCTTTCGGTTCCCTGGTGTCGGCTTCTTGAGAGCTCCTCAAAGTCAGAAGATTGATCACCTTGCTGGGAGCCATATCTTTGTCAAAGGTGACATCATGACTAATTATGACTTCCCTTTGACCAGCTACATATATTCTATAGCCTTTAGTATTTTCACCATAGCCCACGAAAATTCCCTTCTTTCCAGATGCCCCCAATTTATTTCTTTTCTCTTTCGGCACATGAAAGTATACAGGGCTTCCAAAAATTTTAAAATGAGAAACATCAGGTTTCTTACCGGTGAATTTTTCTTCAGGAGTCTTGGAACCCAATGCTTGATGAGGGCATCAATTTTGTACATATATGACGGTGATTGTAGTTTCAGCCCATAGAAACATCAGAAGTCTTTGATCATGTAGCATGGCCCAGACAGCTTCCATCATCGTGCGGTTCTTCCTTCCCACCACACCATTCTGCTCAGGAGTATGTGGTGTATTAGTCTCCCTCTTAATGCCAACCTCAGGTATGCCTGAGTGAACCAATTGTAATATATCAGAGGTCTTGCTTTGGCTTGAGGCGAATGGTCCCCTTTTGAGCTTTCCTTCAGCACATCCTGGACATACACCTTCATTCTCTATTCAGAATTCGGGCATCCCTATCACCATTTGTCTTACACCGAGTATAGCTTTATAATGAAGGTGGGCAAACCTTCGATGCCAAAGTTCGGACTGAAGAGATGTGTCATAAGACATGACACCTAGGCAGACTTCCATCGACCTGATATAATGAATCAACACTAAATCCAAGAGTAAAGGCATCTTTAACATTATTTTTCCATCTACATACCTTGCCATCGCTGAAGGTTACCTTGTAGCCTTTGTCTTGCGTTCCCGAGATGGACACTAGGTTCTTTTTGAGGTCAGGTGCATTTAATACATCCTGGAATTTCTGGCCTTCTTGAATGCTTGTCCTCTTCCTTGATTCCCAGCTCTCCTCTTACCTTTGTTGTTGAATTTGTCATTCCTTTGATTGCCATCAGAGGGATTTTTATCATCGTCCTAGAGTGATTCCTTTCTATCAGGGCACTCCCTTGCATAGTGACTTGCTTTATCGCAAATGTAACATCGTCATTTTCTTCTAGCCTTAGGTCCAGCCTTTCCTTTTGATTTAGTCCCGGAATTATTTCTTCTCTTTGCATGAAAAGAAAAGGCAGCAGGATGACCTTTAGGCATGGGCATTTCTTACACTTCTTCCCTTGTTTCTTCTTGAATGCATGTAGCCATTAATTCCTCGAAACCAGGAATTACATTATAGTTCAGAAGAGTAGTCCTGAACACATACCATTCAGATGGTAATCCTTCAAGAGTTGTGAGTGCCATTTCTCTGTCAGTAATAGTTTCCCCAATAGATAGGAGATCGTTCTTGATCTCAGTGATTCTTAAGAAGTATGCTTGCATACTTTCATCTTTACCCTTCTTGATTTCCCTCAGCTTATTTCTAAAAAACAAAACTTGATTTGCATCATTAACTTTAAATAAACTCACCAGTCTGTCGTAGATTTCCTTGGAGGTGTCTAGATCAGAGATGTAGGCCACCAAGTGCTTGTCGATAGAGTCCCAGATGATCTTCTTTGTTTTGACTTCTCCATTTTTCCATGTGTTCCAGGCAGCAGCAGATGCATTTGATGAAGGCTCAACAATATTGCCTCTTACATGGTCCAACACTCCTTGATCCTCAAGGGTTAGATCGATAGACATCTTTCATCCATGATAGTCAGCTTTCTCACGGAGCTTGTCTTCGGCAGGAAAGAGTGTTGAGGACCCCATAGTTCTTTTAGGATAGCCTTGCCAATCTTCTCTTCAATGATTGCTCTTGCTCTTGCTCGGGCTTTGTCTTCACCTCAGCTCTGATACCATATTAAGTTATGGTATGTTATATGCTTATAACAGTTTACTTATTTTTCTTATTATATTCCACCGATTAGCAATCACATGTACATAAAGTAAAGTGCAGATAGAACATTAAACGATTGACAGAAAACAAGCCAAGACAAGAGACACAAGATGTGGCGGCTAGCCAGGGACAAACCCCACAATGTGTGGGGAAACCCTTTGATCAAATCTTCTTTTATCTTCAATAATTCAGCAGAGAGAAATAGTACAATAAATCTAATTCATATCAGTAGTAGCAAACCCTAGATCAGTAGCATCAGCATTAGCAGCTTCATTATCAAACTAGGGCAGACCATATCTCACAAACCGACAGTCGGATTGACTTCATTCCAACACCAAAAGTTTTGGCTTCCAGAGGAGGTTCAGATGAACCTACAACGCATTTTAGATGAGGAGATCTTCTAGGCCACGCAAGTCAATCTTTACTTCTGCAGTTGCAGCTTCAGTTTCAGCAGTTTCCAGCTTCAAACTAGGGAAGTCGATATCTTGCAAACCGTTTGTCGGATTGACTTCATTCCACCACCAAAAGTTGCGGCTTTCAAAGGAGGTTCAGATGAACCTACAGCACAGTTCCAAAGAGGAGATCTTCTAGGCCACGCAAGTCAATCTTTACTTCTGCAGTTGTAGCTTCAATTTCAACAGTTTCCGGCTTCAAACTAGGGCAGTCGATATCTTGCAAACTGTTCGTCGGATTGACTTCATTCCACCACCAAAAGTTGCGGCTTTCAAAGGAGGTTCAGATGAACCTATAGCGCAGTTCCAAAGAGGAGATATTCTAGGCCACGCAAGTCAATCTTTACTTCTGCAGTTGCAGCTTCAAATTCAACAGCTTCCGGCTTCACATGTGTGAGAGAGAGAGACCCATTTCAGCGCAGTAGAGAAGAGACTCATATCTGCGGAGTAGAGAGAGAGAGATGTGATGAGATGAGTGACTCCAAATGAGGAAAAGTTCTCTTATATTTATACACAACGTTGGTGGGTGAATAGATACAAATGTTGGGCTTCTGAGCCTACATGAGTTGTAGGTCGGCTTGATAATAATTCCATAATCAAAATAAATTCATATCTCCATGAATACTTATCGGAATTGGATGATATTTATATCAATCCTACACCTCTCAACGAGAGGAATCTAATAAAAATATTATTAGCCATGAATAAGATTACCCACATGAATTTTTGCCCTGGTTTCCAATTTTAACACATACATACCTCCCTATCCTGGTGGAGGTTGACATTTACTTTGTTACCCATGGGGGGATACTAGCATGAGAGTTTGGGCTGATGGGAATTGTGTTCCAGACCCTATTTCATATGGCTGTGTGAGGATCGCAGCAGTGGAGGATCTAGCCGAATGAGAAGCACTGGCTATGATTGTTAGACTTGTGGGGTTGACATCCCCCAACCAGTGCTCGAGGTTGCATATTTCATTTTTGCAGCGACTTTAGGTGGGGGCATTCTTTAACTAGGCCCGACTAGTGCAGAAAGGGATGGTGTTGCAACTTACCTAGGTTCATCCATTTTTGCTGAAGAGTTTTGGTTATGGGAGTGTGCTTTGCAACATATTTGATGACAGGGTGGTTATGCTACACCCTGTTCTTGTAGTACCAGCAAGGCCTCCTCGGGAGCCTCACATGCGTCGTTGGGGGCGGGCAGTGCCGCAGGAGGGAAGAGGAGAGGTGGGTTAGTAGTAGACCAATGTGGTACACCATTGGTTCAAGTCCAATCCCCTGCTAATATTGGACTACCCGTTGTTGTTGGGAAAAGTATCCAATACGGAATGACCCTATCCCACTCTAAGGGTGATAGTACCTCAGCAACAATCAAAGCAAAGCTATTCGAGATTACTTCTTTATGAGATGTAAGAGAGGGGAGAAAGAGATCCACTAACCGATGTCTTCCGCTAATGATTGATCCAATCTTCTCTCTTTGCCGCTTGCTCCCAGTTCCTTGCTCTTTCACTGGCCCAGCTACACCAAGATCCTGCAAAATGGCAAGAGAGGGAAACTACAAGAAGCATACATTCATAATTGATTCAAGGATTAGAATAAATCAAATACACAAGTATAACAACACATCATTGAGACACATGTATATAGAAGAACCTCAAATGCTTTATTAATGGAAGAAGTAAAGTTCAGGAAGTGATACAACCATAAGAGGCCCAATCCCGCATCACCTCCCAGCAGAAAGAAATCTCCTCTTCACCTCCTTCAAAGAAAATCACCCAATAGTTCTATACTCAAAACAACAGCACTTCCTTACATTCACAAGATTCCAGCCTCCCTAGACCTCATGAGAGAGCTCTATATATAGGAGTTTTGGAGAAAGGATGAGTCAGCTTGAGCTTGGCATGAAGCTGACTAGTGTCCTCTCCCACTTCAGTTATTCTTCAGTTCTTGAGTCCACTTGGAGGTTCTTGCTTCCACTTGGAGATCTAGACCCTCTTACTCATCACCAGTCGAGTTCCCTGATCCAAGTGTCATTTTGGAAGCTTCTTGGGCATTGACACCTTGAGGAATGACTGTGCCACTTGTCCAAACTCGCCCAGCACAGGTAGCCTTCTTTTCAGTTGACATTCAGCGCAGGTACACAGTGGAGCAGTTGACATTCAGCGCAGATGCTCAGTGGAGCAGTTGACATGATCCAGAATTAGCTTGTTTTTGAGTGTTTTCAGGTGGAGAACTGATATTCAGTGCTGTGGTTTGCTGACCTTGTTCCTCTAGGGGTAGGAACAACATGTTTAGGGGCTTTGGATCAGTCAGATTATTGACATTTCATGCTTCATGCTGTAAGGCACAAAAATGTCTATAACAGTTGCCCCCTAAAGTATGAGGTCATTTATCGGGTGAAATGCTTTATCAGGAGGATCCGAAGTTCATTCAATCGCCGAGAGGTGACCTGTAATAAAATAAAATACAATACATTATTTTTCATTCTGCTTTCATGATCTAGCTGAGGCGGGCATTCCCATGCTCAGCTTTATAAATTCATTTTGGTACATAGAACAGACGATCGTCTGATGGTAGACTGATAATTCTCTGCTGAAATTATCATCCTTTGAGTAGGATGATCATCTTCCGCAATGATGTACATGTCAAATGTCTTTATATTTCCTGAATATATATCGCAGCCCGGATGGATGAAACTAGATCCGGGGTCTTCAAACTCGTTTGATCTTCACTCTAAGTACAAGTCGATCCATGCGAGAATTGCGCTGAAGTAGAACATGGAAAGACATCGCTTGATTACCGGTCAATAATGTAAACCGTTAACAAGCGCGAGAGGAATCACCGATAATGATAATGACCCTCAAGGTACTGCAGTACAATTCACGTGGTGTGAATAAAGGACTTGGCGTCGAACACCACGCAAAATCTTCTGGTCGAAGGTCATTGATGTATACCCGTCGCCGGAAGTGAGAAACTTTCCATTGAGGTATGCAAGCTTCAAAGTACTGAGGGGGGTGTTCCTAGATTAACTTCTTGGATAATGAGCTGAAGTCGACAAGAAGCGATCCGTCATAGGAGGGCCTTAATGAATCCCACATCAGTGACACGGAACGGAGCTAATGATTTTAGTGGAGGTGAAAACAATCTGTGACATATGATTCAGGGTGGCGATCATGGGTGGATGAAGGACAATGTATGGCAGTGGATGGGACACGGTTGACTCTTTCTGAACAACATCTCTTGAACATATAACGACACTGATGCGATGGATCGGTAGCATTACCCCAAATACGGATGGTTTGGCGAGACCATGGTGATGAGACCGGTGAATGAAACAACCCAACCCGATGTGACACGGAGGAAAAGTGTCATGTTCAAGAGCGACTTGCTACCATTAAAGCTTTGAGGTTCTCCCAATTTTTCCCCAGTCATTTCTGACCAGTACCTCTTTATTTTTGTCAAGCTTGAGGAGGATAACATATGCTTGTTCTATAACCTGCCCTTCGGGCAAGCCCATCGCTATGTTTTAACGAGCCTAGCGATAGGGAAACTCGTTCTCGTCTAAAGACAAGTTTGTCGCTATTTAATCATTTTAACGAGTCTAACGACAAGGAAAACTCGGTCCTTTTCATTTTTAGAGAGTCTGAAAAGGTACAGAAAGTTAACTCCAAAATTCCCTTTTCATCATCTAATCCCTTAAGTCCGAAAAAGTATAAAACAATACAGAAGGGATGAGTTTTCGATAACTTTAACGAGCCGAATAAAACAAGCGCTCGATCTTTTTGTGCAATAATCCCTCGGGTCCAAAAAGATTAAAATCTAGAGGAGGGATAGCTCTTCCGGTCCTTTTAACGAGCTGGAAGGCCAAAACTCGGCAAACTTTTCATATTTTATGAGTCAGATGAAAAGAGCTCAAAGAAGACTCGTCTTTTGAGGAACGAGTGATAAACTGGGATAGCAACTGATTCCAGGTACAGGTTGGAATTTTCAATCACGACAGTGTCACAAGGATGGCTAGGTGAAATCACTCTTCGCAGTTGTTCCTCAAAATGGGTAAACAATCATATGGAGGTGAACGATCGGCCAAATGGAATGGAGATGGCAGGTGAAAAACACGACCAAGGCTTTTTATGGCTAATAAATTTACGATCACAATGGTTATTTACCGGGATAGGTTCATTTTTTATTTAATGAGCTTGAATGCGCCAAAACACTGCTCAATCTTATGTTTATTTTTTAACGAGCATGAACTATGTACTAAAATTGCTCAGATCTCGCTTTTCTATTTTTTAATGAGCATAAATTCCGCGGTAAAACTGCTCGAATATACCAGTCATAAGATAAGAATGTCTCCTGTAAGATCCCATTTTTTACAGAGCTCGCGCCTTACATAAGCTATGCTCCCTCTCATCCTTTCTTTATGCAAGTTCAGAAATGGCTAATCCCAAAAACAGATAAATAACCGCTCTTAGCTTGCACTCCAAAAGGTTTGCATGCCCCTAGGTATAAAGTACAATTTCAAGACTGCCCCTACTTATCCGTTAAAACATTTGTTTTAAAGGGTGAGGCTTGCCTCTTTCTGGTTACCCAAATATTGTTTTGTTAACTTCTTCAAATGAAAACATTTCCTCGGCACTGTCTACCGAAGTAGACAATGGTGAATGAACTTTGTCAAACAAGTAACCTTGACAAAAGAATCCTATTCTAGAACAACCCCTCTTCCATCCACGGACGGGGTACGGACTAGTCATATTCTCTCACGGAAATTCTACCTTATACCCAGGGTTTCCTCTGCCCGAAGCAGATCAAGATGCATGCCCCCTGGGTTCCAGTCCCATCTTTCCAAATCACTCGCACTCATCAGGAAGGAGGACTGGGGGTGGAGACATTTCTTGATTGAATAGACCATTGAGGGTTGGTATATGACTATTTGCAATGCGTGATCCCGGAAATGAAAGTTGGTCTACGAGCTTGACCATTCTTCCTTCATGTGGAAAACACATTACTCTAAAGAGTGAGGAGACTATAGCTCCCATGCAATATATATAGTCTCGTCCAAGGAGTAGGTTATAATCCAAGGGTCCTTGAACGACCATCACGTTCATTTGAACGGTCTTCCCTTTCAATGTAACAGGTACATTGGGGAGGATCCCTAATGGTCGACTGGTTCCTTTATCAAAACCCGAGAGATTTCTTATCTCAGGCAAAAGCGCCGGGGAACCTAGTGCTTTCCAAGCAATAGAGGAAAGGATACTTACAGATGCCCCCTCATCAATGATAGTTCCAGCCATTACCATTCTGTAGATTTGGACTATGATTCTGAATGGTATACTGGCTGGCAACCGGGGTCTACCTAGTTGATTCCAATCAAAGGATACAACCAGGTTGCTTGGTGGTGGGACCGAATACACGGCCGGATATGACCCTAACGATGTTCCTTCCTGCGATAAAGGAATGGGCGCATTGCCCTGACGCTCATCAGAGTCTGTGTTGATGAAAAGAATCTGGATGGTGTCATCCTTATTCTCTTCAGTGAGGGTGTCATTTGAGGATGAAACCTCTGAAGGAAGAACCGGGTCAACTCCCGTTTCGACCTTTGGACTTTCGTTCGGTCTGGATTCAGTAGGTTCATTTTCAATGACTGACGCTTCAGCTGACCACTTGAGTGGGCCAGCCGTATTCTCAACCAACGAAGGACTTGGCACGAGTTTTTTGTATCCAGGAGGAAGTCTCAACGGTGAAACCGGACGATCTTCCAAAACTCTCTTCGCTTCGTCTAAGAAGGGACAATGGTGGATGGCGTGATCGCCTTCACACAGTCTGCAGGGGGATCTTGCTCCCCCTCTTTGTCTTGAACCTTCACTTTCGCTGGTTGACGGTAAGCATTCAACATGACTATCAGAGGTTGATGCTCCCGAATTGTGCAACCGAGGGGACCAGTCCCTTAGTATCCGGGGAATACAGGGACAATCTCTATGGAAGTGGTCTCCTCTACATATGACACATGGCGATTTAGGCCCGGTCTGTGCTGTGTGTGGATTTTTGTCAGATGTCTTTTGCTTGCCCCCAGTCGCCTTAGGCTCCTTCTTCTTCTTCTCTTTCTTCTTCTTCTCCTTCTTCTCCATGGGAGCTTGGATTTTGCTGGCTCTACCTTGCGAAGATGAAGGATTGGAGGAAGAGTTATAGGAAGTAGAAGGCTGGTGGGCAGCTCTAGACTGATCTGACTGTTGACTCGACTGTTCAGGAACCATGGTGTTCTGAACTACATTGGTTGAGAATAGCCAAATAGGCAGGCCAATTGTCAGTTCTGGAAGCGACAATGTGGCCATGTGGGGCGCACCAACTTCTCCCCAAGAGGAGAAAGGACTAGGATTTTCATCATGTGGAATTCCTTGGTTGGGGCGTTCCATGTTCTCGACCTACAGATCAACGCAGGAATAGGAGGTGATTATGTTCCATTTAAAATAAATTTTATAACGACGCTTTAGACACAACTTGCTTTTTCACTTTTTAAGAGTCGAGAAAAAGCTAAAGATGACTCTAGTCTCCTTCGATGTTTTAACGAGCCTGAAGTGACAAATGCTCGGATGGACTTTTTCAGTTATAGAGTTTGAAAAAGGCCAAAAGAAACTACTCTGGAGTTCTAGGCAGAGGGTGTGCCAAACTTTTCGCAAAACCACAGAATACGTTTTACGGTACGAGTGGTCGATCTTCGTGAATGCTGTGTTCACTGCATTGTGATCAGTAGGGCGGCCGACACGGTTTCCTATGGATAAAGGCTTTGTTCCTATAGGGGTCTCCCAATATATACGCGACGGTACGTGGGATCACAAGTCCGTATTGATACTTATCGCTTCACCGTGGAGGAATCACCCAACCACTCGACGTTAAGATATCACGTTTAACGATGCCGGAACACGTCTCTAGCTTAGACCTCTATGTGTTTGCGTTATGTTTCAATGCGTTGTTATGTAAATTCAATTTATTTTAAGGTTGATCTTGTTTAGCAGTTTGCCTTTATGGATCACCACGAGATGTATAGTAACACTCCTAAATGCAGTCTAAGATGATAAGCAAGCTTTTCAATCTTTCAACTTTGAAAATGTTAACTACTGAGGGAAAAGAAAGACATCATCTTTTCACACAGATCATAGAGCACACACTAATGCGCTTTTTCCTAAATCAACATGCAAACTGTCAAAATGCACATGCACAATGCAGGTATTTATTTTCTCTTTCTTAATGTTGATGTAATACAAAAAGAAAGCTGTTGTATAATTTCGAATTCAATTTCAAGTGAAAGCAAACAAGCTTGTCCAAAACCAAAAGACACCTTAATATTTACTTGTTTCGACACTAGAAATATATAAATTCAAACCATATGACGAAAGCAAAAGCTCAATCAGCTATGAACAACAAACAAACTAACTCTTAAGATCAAAGCGACACTTATCACAGGTCTAGATTTAAGAGGTCACAGCAAGACTAGTTCACTTTTCGTTATGGGAAACTGCAAATGATATAAGAAATACACAAAGAACAAATACAGTTTCTTTATACAACCGAGGCGGAATAGTGGCAAGGAAAGTTGGTTTCAGATAGGTACATTGACTGATAACAGGCTGCAAAAACAAGGGTGAAAATAGGGCAATAAACAGGAGGGAACCCCAGTAGCACTAGGCAAAACTGGTTCAGCGCAGGTAGTACACTGGCAGTTTGACCTTCAGCGCAGGTAGCCCCTTCGGGAACTGCGCTGAAATGCAGACTGCCTTCACAGTGCCTGCAATGAAGAGATAAACTTTCGTTTTTCTCAGTTTCCGGGTCACAGATTGCTCAAAAATTCACAGTTTTTGGCCAAATCAGAAGCTATCAATCAAGTACACACTAAGGGATGAAAAGGAGGATGAAAATCTATCACTAAGAGCTGTTCAGAGTCCTTGTGGATCAGCTCTTCAAATCATAAACTTGCCCAGAAACTAAGCTAGAGTAGCTGCCTTCTACTTTGCATTTGAAAGATTCAAATGCAGTTCGATTCGGTATTCCCTGTGTTTATGAAACGAATAGCAAAAAACACAAACAACCAACAAGATACGATCCCCAGTGGAGTCGCCAATTTGTTGTTGGGAAAAGTATCCAATACGGAATGACCCTATCCCACTCTAAGGGTGATAGTACCTCAGCAACAATCAAAGCAAAGCTATTCGAGATTACTTCTTTATGAGATGTAAGAGAGGGGAGAAAGAGATCCACTAACCGATGTCTTCCACTAATGATTGATCCAATCTTCTCTCTTTGCCGCTTGCTCCTAGTTCCTTGCTCTTTCACTGGCCCAGCTACACCAAGATCCTGCAAAATGGCAAGAGAGGGAAACTACAAGAAGCATACATTCATAATTGATTCAGGGATTAGAATAAATCAAATACACAAGTATAACAGCACATCATTGAGACACATGTATATAGAAGAACCTCAAATGCTTTATTAATGGAAGAAGTAAAGTTCAGGAAGTGATACAACCATAAGAGGCCCAATCCAGCATCACCTCCCAGCAGAAAGAAATCTCCTCTTCACCTCCTTCAAAGCAAATCACCCAATAGTTATATACTCAAACCAACAGCACTTCCTTACATTCACAAGATTCCAGCCTCCCTAGACCTCATGAGAGAGCTCTATATATAGGAGTTTTGGAGAAAGGATGAGTCAGCTTGAGCTTGGCATGAAGCTGACTAGTGTCCTCTCCCACTTCAGTTATTCTTCAGTTCTTGAGTCCACTTGGAGGTTCTTGCTTCCACTTGGAGATCTAGACCCTCTTACTCATCACCAGTCGAATTCCCTGATCCAAGTGTCATTTTGGAAGCTTCCTGGGCATTGACACCTTGAGGAATGACTGTGCCACTTGTCCAAACTCGCCCAGCGCAGGTAGCCTTCTTTGCAGTTGACATTCAGTGCAGGTACACAGTGGAGCAGTTGACATTCAACGCAGATGCTCAGTGGAGCAGTTGACATGATCCAGAATTAGCTTGTTTTTGAGTGTTTTCAGGTGGAGAACTGATATTCAGTGCTGTGGTTTGCTGACCTTGTTCCTCTAGGGGTAGGAACAACATGTTTAGGGACTTTGGATCCCTCAGATTATTGACATTTCATGCTTCATGCTGTAAGGCACAAAAATGTCTATAACACCCGTATCATGGGGTTGACTTCCTGGGAGATTCGGAGATGGGGATCCTTCTAGGTGTTGCCTGGGGGCAATCAAGTATATGTTTGCTAATTTTGAATTTGTATACATATGTGTTTTTTAATTTATTTATGATTTATGATGATATTGAGACTATGCTTTGTTTACTTGTAGATGCAGGGTCGCGAATATGCCCACTTTCCTTTTTGGTTGGCCATGACCCAAGGAATATGGGAGTTTCAGGGGACGTGCCTATTCCTGAGAGACCCTGGTTACCGAGGCCACCATTTCTCCTCAGGATGGTTTTGAGTGACTGGCACAACAGCCTTGGCTGTAGATTGGTGGGCCCTCTAGAGAGGGGACTATGGTTACAGAGAGACTAGTCGCATAAGCTGAGGAGGCTAAGGTGTGACGAGATGCTATAGATGTGGAGTTACAGTGGTACCATGACTCGTGGAGACAAGTGGAGACCTTGATCGAAGGCCTGCCATTTGAGGGATGGGCTCACCTTCCAGACGTTGTGGTTGAGAATACGATGTCCCAAGAGTGAGAGAATCGGACAACTTTGCGCCATATTACTATGGAGGCAGCTATAGTTGGTCCCATCTTGGCTCTTGATGCACAAATGGTGCCACCAGGTGCTTAGTGAGACTATTTATGTACCTTTGTTTTGGGTCGAGATGATGTATGCACCAGGGCAAGCACCCATTTATGAAGATGCTCCCCTGTATTTTTTAATGACTTATCCTTCCTGGTCGTGGACCAGATATTTTTGTACTCATATATATGTTTTGACGTATATACGAGGCTATTTTGGCTCTCATGATGTGATATATGCATCCATACTTCTTGGTGTATTTTTGTGTTTGTGTTTCTAGATGCATCTTGTGTTGATGTTTTTATATATCTTAATGGTTATTTATGTGTGATAAATGCCAGTCTAGGATTTGATTAGCAATGCAATCATCTATATGATTTGTATCTCTAGGTATATGTGTAAATGTGATTTGATCAAAATTTCTAGCTAACCTTTGTGCATTAAAATACTTGTGAAAAAAACATGGATCGCGGACTTGGAACGTCTTATTTAATTGGGATACTATGAGCTGGGAATCAAGGAATACATGTAGGTGATGGATACCTAGGTGGTGGGCATTGGCCAAGAGGCCTATGACGGAATCATATTCTTCTTGATTATTGGTGGATGTCCCAATACATAACCCATTGAAGAGACGAGGTGCTCGATCAGGAGAGTATATGGCCCATGCTGCAACAACGAGATTTTGCGACCATCGAGATGTACCATTAGTAAATCTGTGGTGATGAGTTGGCGATAGATCTGTCTGTTTACATGAGATGATAGAGATATTTTTAGAATACCTTTATGATGAGGTGATCATCATAAACAATAAGTCATTGTACATACATGCTTACTCTAACATTTTATGGGTGAAATTTTTTGAGGTAGAGACCGTTGACGGGTTTCTTTAGGAAAGTCTTGTTGGGCTCTAATAATATGTATGCCCCCTTATGGAGACAATTTTTGATGATGTATGGGCCCTTCGAAGGGGTTTCAAACTTCCGTTTTTCCATGCAGATGGTTTCTCTGAACTAGTTCGGCAATAACCGCATAGATTGTATGAGAGGGAGTGATACTCACAGCATGGGATGATAATGCCTCTTTGTCATTGTGTGACAAGATATCTTGTGGAGGTATCCATCTCTAGAGCAAGGTCTGGTTATTGTGAGATAGGATATCTTGTGGAGGTATCCATCTCTGGGACGAGGTCTTGTTATGGCGAGATAGGATATCTGGTGGAGATATCCATCTTTGGGTTGCGGTTTCATTATGACATGGTTTGTTTGTGTGTGTTGGTTTTAGTGTTTCTCTTGCTACACAGAACCATGTAAGGTATTGATAGTTCCTTATGTGATTGAATTGAGATCATATGTGACAATAACACCAAGTAATTTTTTCTTGGTTTCAGAGGTGGTTATAGGGGATGTGGGCTGCTAAGTGGAATATATCATTGAATCTACTTAGTTCGTGACATTTATTGATCAAATGATTGGGTTTGTCACATAATGTGCATGTAATGGGAAAATTGCTTTGCTAGGTGGTTTTTATTGCTTTTGGCCTGGTCTATCCTCGTGATGGCAATGGGAGGTGAAATGGCGGGGGCCTAGCCATATTTTCTCCGCGAACACACATAGGACATCTAGGGGTCCTTCTTCGTTAGGTGGGGGGATGGGTTCTGTGGATTCCATATATGAGTCTAGTAGATATGGATTTGCCTTTACGAAGTTATGTATGGAATTTGTTGTTTTTTGGAATTGAGGAAGGTGAGGACACCTCCTTTTGTGATGGTTCTCTTCGCATATAGTGCATACATGGTATTGATGCCTAGACCTCTTTCTTTGGTCCTCTAGGGTGTTGGGGCAGACTTGGTAGCGTGTCCATAATTCTGGGCACCAGTCTACTGAATGGGTAGGGTCATCACATATAGCATATGGAAAATTAGAGGGGTGAAAATATGGCTTGTTTCGCCTTTGTGTGTTGTAGGCAAGTGCGGAGCTGGATGATGCCTCTTCTTGTATGTAGAAGATGTTTTGGCATTTATCGTTCTTTGGGGGCACGGTTGGTGCTATGGGATCATTTTTGTTGGTTTGGGTGAGACCTTTTAGTTTCTTTTGGAGTTCAAGGATATTCAGACAGTGATGAATGTAGTGTCCATATTTATCACATATGGTGCATGCATGGTTGGTGCATACTTCCTTGTTACGTAAGGGTACGACTTTTGCTCATTTTGGTGGAGTTGGGGTTACCGATGTGTTGGAGGAATTCATGATAATTTTTAATTCATCTATTTTGTGGCATATATGAGTTGGATGTCTGAATTCCTCACATAACTCACAAGGTTGCACGAGTTTGGAGGAGTTGGAATTTTCTCTTTTTTACCATTTTGTTTCACTTTTTAGGTGGCTCCAATTGTGGTAGGTGCCAGATGGTTTTGAGTAGGGGTGTTCCTCTGAAGTGGAGGTATAGGGAAGCTCCCTTCCTGCATGTGTCATGAATCAGATGACATAGTCATGGGGATTAGGTACCAAACTGGTATTGCGAGAGTCATATTTGGTAATGTGAGGGTTGCAGTAGGGGTATTCCTCTGAAGTGGAGGCACAGGGAAGCTCCCTTAATGCATGTGTCATGAATCAGATGACAT
This sequence comes from Pinus tabuliformis, assembly GCA_031772625.1. Taxonomy (NCBI): domain Eukaryota; kingdom Viridiplantae; phylum Streptophyta; class Pinopsida; order Pinales; family Pinaceae; genus Pinus; species Pinus tabuliformis. Next base: position 1,027,816,166 of record CM062815.1, read on the forward strand.
AGTCATGGGGATTAGGTACCAAACTGGTATTGCGAGAGTCATATTTGGTAATGTGAGGGTTGCCATGGTTTGGTGTGAGATGAACCCAGGTGGGGGGCATAAGAAAGGGGTTTGCATAATTACAGGATGTAAGGACCTGACTTCTTTAGTTGGAGGTGTTTAGGTTTCTCGAACTGATTCCAGTGTTTAGGCGGTGTTTGATGAAGTCATCATGCAAACTGGTGCTCTGGTATTTGGGACAAGCTCTTGGGAATGTTCGTAGGAGGTTTGATGGCTTAAATTGTGTTGGGTCCCTATAATACTAGTGATTACCCCATTACTATTGTAGTTGTACCCCTTATTCATATTTTTGTGCCCCTATTGTCCCCATATTGTTATTACTGTGCCCCATAGAATCCCTCTATTGTTATTTTTGTGGCTTTATATTATTATTGTTAGGTCGGTTGGGTTATATTGTGACTCCTTAGACTCCTATATATATAGAAAGGAAGTTTTGTCGTTTGAATCATCCAAAATTTTTCATTTATGTAATGTAAAGGAGGTTGCCCCCTCGAAGAGGCTGAATTTAAGGCGTTGATCTATCTTTTCTATCTTTTTCTTGAGCTGGTTTCATAACATTTGGTATCAGAGCTTTGGATTCCAGGGTTTCGCTGCTCCACACAGGTCATCGTGGCATTTTCACCATAACGTTTTTTCTACGATGTTTCAGAAGCTAAAACAAAAACCCATTTGATAAGACACCGCTCTAAAGCTCGGGTCTGAATTTCAGAGTTTGTGGTGCTATATTTACAGAGATATGATCTAAGGAAGTTTGTCTTTTTGCAGACTCCTGAATTACATTCCAAACAGGTGACCTGGGGAAAATCATCATAACTTTCTCTCTGAGCATCAGATTGAAATTTTGTAAGAAGGTATAGAAAGAGGATGGACTTTCATTTCTTGTATATATGTTTTAGAGCCAAAGGTCAAAACAGGGACATGTGGTACGTCGTACAAGTTCACTCTATTGAATTAGTCTATAATCAAGTCACTGTGGGAGATTTGGCATAACTCTTCATTGGAGAATCCAATTGGGGTCAGACTAGTGGCATTGGAAAGAGGACATAGAGATCTACCACAGGTCGCAATTTTAGAATTGGATGATCAGAAATTGTAGAGATACATCAGAGGCAATATCGAGCTCCTACAAAGTGAAAATGTGTGTAGATTTTTTAAATTTTTGCTTAAGCTTGGTTTGAAAAATTATTTTTAAGGAATTCAAAGGGCATAGTAGAGCATTAGTATCAATAACGGATGCCCCGAGGAAAGAAAATACAAACACCTAGTAAGAAATCTGAAAGCTCTAGCATGACTCATGAAGAAGAGGAAGAAATGCTACATGATATATCAAAATTACAAGACCAAGTGCAACAAATTTCACTCTCACAAAAGATAACAAAAGCTAAGATAAATGTAGTGGAATCTAAGATAAAGGGCGTGGAAGCCAAGATTGACAATTTGAATATAGATTTGAAGGCAGATTTGACGAATTTTCTACAAGAAATACTTACTAATGGTGAAAGGGGAGGAAAGGAAACTCATGATGCAAACAACGGAAATGTTAATCATGATTTCATAGACTCTAATGTTGGATCGAAGACCCACCATATTCCAAAAATCGATATGAGGAATTTTGATGGCAAGGATCCCGCGACATGGATATTATAGATGGAGCAATTTTTCGATCTCAATAATGTGCAAAACACACAAAAGGTATGTATTACAACTTTATATTTGGAACCAAATCAGCTTGTATGGTATCAATGGCTTTGCTCTCATAAACAATTTATCACTTGGGCAATTTTTACAGAATAATTGATAGCACATTATGAGGATACAAAAAGAAATACTTTTTTTATCCAATTGATAAGTCTCGAACAAAAGGGTTCAATAGTGGAGCACATTGAGGAGTTCCAAAAATTGAACATAAGGGTAAAAAATATTCCAGAGCATAGGATTGATGTGTTCATAGGGTCTTTAAAGGATAATATCCAACATGATGTTTGCCTTTGGGAACCTTATTCATTAGAGAAGGCATTCAGGTTAGCAAGAAAAATGGAAAGCAAAATTATGGCAACCAGGAAGCATACCACTCACAATTATAAAGACGGAATTGTTGTTGCCGCTAGTCTTCCACAACCTATAAGGTTGACACCACAACAATTGGAAGAAAAAAGAGCAAAAGGGCTTTGTTACAGTTCTGATAGCAAATACACTAAAGGTCATAAGTGTGATGAGAAGAAATTATTCTACATAGATTGTGAAGAGGAAGAAGAAAAGGAGCAAGAAATGTCAAAAGAAGAGGATATACTCCAGGAACAAAGCCTAGATGAAGAACAAATGAATCCGACCATATCTTGTAATGCATTGGTGGGAATTAGCACTCCTCAAACCATCAAGATATAAGGACAAATCAAGAAGAAAAAGGTAATAGTGTTGATTGATTCAAGTACCCACAATTTTATTCATTGTAAGGTAGCAGAAGAATTGAATTGCTTCTTATATCCAGCACTTGAGTGTCAAGTGATGGTTGCAAATGGAGGAACAATAAATTGCTCTAGAAAGTGCCATAATATCAAGCTATACATGGGAGAATATGTATTGACTAGCCCAATGCTTTCCATTCCAATGGAAGGTGCTGATGTTGTATTAGGAGTCCAATGGCTACAATCCTTGGGTACAATAGCTTTTAATTTTCAAGAACTTTTCATGAAATTTTCTATGGAAGGAAAGGAAGTTGAATTAAGGGTTATTGCAGGGAAACCAGGAAAGATAATCAGCTCTAACGATATGACAAAGCTTCTAAAAAAGGAACGAAAAGGTGTAATTGCACAATTATGTTCGCTAGATGTTTCCACATTGGAATCATCTATTTCTCCAAATCTCCAAAAAGTCTTGGACAATCATTCCAAGGTATTTGAGGCTCCCAAAGGTCTCCCACCTATTTGTGATCATGATCATGCTATTCATCTGATTCCAGGAAGTGTTCCTCCAAACATCAGGCCGTACAGATATCCCTATGCTTAAAAGAGTGAAATTGAACGTATGGTTGCAGAAATGCTAGAGGTAGGTATAATTCAACCGAGTCAATGTTCTTTCTCTGCTCCAGTAATATTGGTGCATAAGAAGGATGGATCATGGTGCATGTGTCTGGATTATAGGGAGCTCAACAAGCTCACTATTAAAGATAAGTTTCTCATTCCTGTCATTGATGAATTACTGGATGAATTGCATGGATCAATTTACTTCACCAAGTTGGATCTTCGTTCAGGATATCATCAAATCAGAATGAAGACTGAAGACATTCCAAAAACAACATTTAGAACTCATGAGGGTCATTATGAATTTTTGGTCATGCCTTTTGGCCTTACCAATGCACCCTCAACATTTCAAGGTTTGATGAATTCAATTTTCAAACCATTCCTTAGAAAATTTGTGTTAGAATTTTTTGATAATATACTAATCTACAGCAAGTCTTGGAAGGATCATGTTGAACATGTTGACAGGGTGCTACAACTATTAGAGGAGAAACAATTATATGCAAAAAGATCCAAATTTTTCTTTGGAATACAAGAGGTGGAATATTTGGGTCATATTGTATCTCATGAAGGAGTTAAGGTAGACCCTAGCAAAATTAAAGCCATTAAGGAATGGAAAATCCCCACATCCATAAAGCATCTGCAAGGATTTCTCAGGTTGACTGAGTATTATCGCAAGTTTGTTAAGAATTATGGGAGAATAGCAGCACCTCTAGCAACACTATTGAAGAAAGATGCATTTTCATGGACTCCAGAAGCAACAAAGGCCTTCGAACATCTTAAAGAGGAAATGTGCCAAGCACCTATCTTAGCTACACCGGACTTCACAAAAACCTTTATTGTGGAATGTGATGCTTCAGGAAATGGAATTGGTGCTATTTTAATGCAAGATGAAAGACCCATTTCTTTTGAAAATCATCCAATCAAGGGAAATTTTTTACACAGGGCTATTTATGAGATGAAATGTTGGCAATACTCCATGCACTTAAGAAATGGCGACCCTACCTAATGGGAAGACACTTCAAGGTAAAAACGAATCATGATAGCCTTAAATACTTTTTAGAACAAAGATTATCCTCTGAAGAGCAACAAAAGTGGGTCACAAAGATGTTGGGTTATGACTTTGAAATCATCTACAAAAAAGGGAAGCAAAATGTGGTGGCGGATGCACTCTCAAGAAAGTATGAGGATGTGGAAGAATTGTTGTGCGCCATTTCTATTATCCAACCAGATTGGATAAACGAAGCAAGGGAGGAATGGAAGAATGACGAAGAAGTGTGGGCACTTATTCGAAAGTTACAACAAGATTCTGTTACGTCGAATACATTTAGCTGGAAAAAAGATTCGTTATGGTACAAGGATCGCTTATACCTCTGTAAGAATTCCTAGCTAAAACAAAATATTCTTATGGAATTGCACACTTCTCCCTTAGGAGGGCACTCGGGATTTTTAAAAACTTACCACAGGGTTAAGAAGGAATTTTTTTGGGATGGACTTAAGTTTGTGGCAGAATGTTTGGTTTGCCAACAAAATAAAGTTGAAACAATTAAGACATCGGGTCTATTACAACCTTTATCCATTCCAAGCAAACGTTGGGAGGAGGTTTCAATGGATTTTATCACAGGTTTACCCAAGTCTGAGGGAAAGAGTGTCATCATGGTGGTAGTTGATAGACTTACTAAGTATGCACACTTTTGTGCATTATCACATCCATTTAAAGCCAGTACAGTTTCTACTGCATTTATGGGAACAATTCAAAAGCTACATGGAAACCCAAAGATTATTGTAAGTGACAGAGATCCCATTTTCACTGGAAATTTTTGGACAGAATTATTTTCTTGTCTTGGTACTCAGTTAGCTCATAGCTCATCTTATCATCCATGGGAAAATTGAGATAGTAAACAAATGTTTGGAAGGATATCTCCGTTGCTTTGTATCTGATAAACAAACACAATGGGTCAAATGGTTGCCTCTGGCTGAATGGTGGTATAACACTTCCTTCCATACAGCAACAAAAATGACCCCATTTATGGCACTTTATGGGTATCAGCCACCATCCATCAAATCATATTTAAGAGAAAATTCTAAGTTTCAAGCAGTGGAACATCACATCGAACATCAACAACAAGTCCTCCAACTCTTAAAGGATAACCTCATGTTGGCACAGAATAGAATGAAACAACAGGCAGATCAACATCGCAGCGAAAGAATTTTTGATGTAGGTGATTGGATATTCCTGCGGCTACAACCATATAAGAAAATTTCCCTCAAGCAAGCTAAGAAGGATAATAAATTATCACCAAAGTATTATGGTCCATACAAGGTGTTGCAAAAGATTGGTACTATGGCATACAAATTGGAGCTTCCTACAGCTTCTTGATTGCACCCAGTTTTCCATGTTTCATGTTTAAAGAAGGTTATAGGCAATAAGCTCCCAGTTCAAACAATATTGCTAGAACTTGACGAGGAAGGAAAAATTATATTGGAACCAGAAGCAGTCACAGAAGCAAGAACTCGATAGCTACGAAATCGATCAATTTCAGAGTATATTATCAAGTGGAAGAACTTATCTGCTAAAGATTCCACATGGGAGGATGTGAATTTTATACAGAAGCATCCAGAACTACTCAAGTGTTGAGGACAACACTTTTTTGAAGGAGAGGGGCATTTTGGGTCCTATAATACTAGTGATTACCCCATTACTATTGTAGTTGTACCCCTTATTCATATTGTTGTGCCCCTATTGTCCCCATATTATTATTACAGTGCCCCATAGAATCCCTCTATTGTTATTTTTGTGGCTTTATATTATTATTGTTAGGTCGGCTGGGTTATATTGTGACTCCTTAGACTCCTATATATAGAAAGGAGGTTTTTTCATTTGATCATCTAAAAATTGTTCATTTATGTAATGTAAAGGAGATTGCCCCCTCGAAGAGGCTGAATTTTAAGGTGTTGATCTATCTTTTCTATCTTTTTCTTGAGCTAATTTCATAACAAACTGACCTAGCTGAGCTTAGTGTAAGTATTGACCACCTCTTGGGATACTAAGGCCAACATGCCATCTGGTGTGGGTGAAGTTTTGTTTTCATAATACATGAGTTGATCAATAGTAATGACCTTCCCGTCATGGGGGGACATCATGATTCTAAACACCAATGAGGTGACTGCGAGCATTCCGTACATATAGCTTCAGCCTAGGAAGCTGTTGTAATCCAATTGGGCGTTAAGTACTTCAATGTTTATTAAGATATTTTTTCTAGCCAACTTAACTGACACACTAGGTTATAGACTGACGGGAGGAGAAGGGAGTCTGTCATATGCTCTGAGTGTTATGTCAGAAGGCTTAAGCTCAAAGGATCCTAATTTTTTCCAAATTGATTTGGACATGATGCATGTGGAAGCCCATTTGTCGACGATGCAATGATGGATATTGATACTCTGGACTGACAGGGATTTGGAAAGTGATGGTTAGCGCTGCTATGGTGTAGCTTTGTATAAGTCAAATACCATGAGATGGGAATCATATGGGTCGATGGCACCTAAAGTGGAAAGTAGGGTTTTCCGCTAGGTTGGGAAGGTCTACAGGACTTCAAGCGCAGACATAGCTGATGGGGACTGAGCCAAGTCATCGACTATGCTGTAAGTATGGAAAAATTTTGAATTGGGCCCTACACGCTATAATGGTCCTTTAACCATTTTGGGCATGACATCTATGGGAGGTCATGTAATGGTCAATGTTCCATTATGTATGGTCCTATCCGAGGTGGATGGATTGGTCTCCAAGGGAGCCTCAAAAGTCTGGTTCCTCATTTGTAAGAGGATGTCATCTCCTATCATGAAGATATCATGGTTAGGAGTATTTTTTAGGTTCCCTCCATATGGGTGAGTTTGGGAAGTTTGTTGTTGTGTGTTAAAAATTCCCTGATGGGGGAAGGGTTCTTGCATAACTACATTTAGTTGGCAACTTTTCCCCTACTGTATTGTATCATTTTTAAATCAAGAAGTTGAGCACAATGATGGGTATAATGGTCATACTCCCCGCAGATAGCATGTGCATGATTAGTCTAGAGACTAGTGTTCTTACCATGTTTCTGCAAGTTGTTATTGGTCGTACTTTGGTTTTGGTTCCAGTTGGGGTTGTCCCTTCTCGGCACCCTTGGGGGTTGACATTGATTGTTGTCTCCCTACTCGAGCTCTCCCTTGCCTTATTTTAGGTTATTTCCTAGCACCATTAGAAGGATTAACCGAATTTGGTTGTTCTTTTGATTGATGCAGTGAAGTGAGAGATGGTTGGGCTATATTTACCCGTGCATTGTTTTTCTTGTTGGCATTATGATTCAAGTGTTGTCCTTGATGGAAACTCACTCAGAAGTTGGTACAGGTGCTCAGAGACTGGTACAGGTGATGGCAACTTAACTAATGGACAGATCTCAGTACAGCAGGACAAGAAAGAGATATACGCAGGTTCATCAAGGAGAATCAGCGTGTACACGCAGGTTGGCTTCAGTAAAAGCGCGTACATGTGAAAACGTACCTTTGGTCAGTGGCAGTTAGTCCTTGGAAGTTGTGCCTATGGTTTTGGACCATGGTGTCTCGACGGACGTGTCGATCCCTAGTTTCGAGGTTGATGGTATTGTGTTACTATGGTTTTGGCTCGTGGTATTGAGCAAGGCCTAAGGCTATATAAGGAGAAGATCACTAGGCCAAAGGAGCAAGTGTGAGTGATGAAGATCTGAGAAAGTGTGTGATCCAAGTGCTGGTTATGGGTTGGTGATCTGAACCAAGGTTTCACTCATATGGAGGATGATGAATGATGGAACGAGATCTCAAGGCTTGGAATGATTATCTTCATATGGTTTGCCTGTGGATAGATCAGATCTACTGACGCATGTTTATTATTATGATCTGGGTATGTTTTGATGTCTGATATAGCTGCAGAGTTTTAAGGTTGAATTTATAGATCTGTACGCGAGTTGGTTTTGGTAAAAGAGCGTATACACGCAGGTTAGGTTCATCCAAGTAGCGTATACAATGTGAAGTTGATATTTGAATATGGAGCTGGATCTGGTTGTTGCTATGATTGTCTGGTTATTGTTGATAGGGTTACAGTGATTCAGAATTGGGTGTTTCAGTGATTAATGATGCAGGTTGTACTACAATGATGATTGTCTTATGGATCCAGTATGAAAATGTATGAAACGTGGTCCCGGGTAGCTCGTAGGCCGGCACCTACGTACTGGTAAACATATCAGCCAGTACAAGAGCCAGGGGGTTGTAGCTCCCTTCCACTAGCAGCTGGAAAACGAGTAAAGAAGCATTTTGTAGGTAGGCACCTACGTACTAGTAAATGGATCGGCTAGTACAAGAGCTAAGAGGGTTGTAGCCCTCTGCAGGTTGTAGCCTGCGTGCTGGTAAAGGACTGCACCAGTACATTGTAAAAGAAGTTCTCATTAAAGAAGAAAGAGACAAATTGCAGCAGGTGGTTTTCACCCACATTGGGTTTCCACCTTATATCATGGTGTTCATGTGTGTGGCTTTTTTGTGATGATCTGTTCTGTTGTACTGCACCTGTTTACTGTTAATATGCTTAATAATGTTCTGATGCATTTACTGAAGATAAGATTAACTGAATCATAAGATCTATGGATATACGCTAGTTTCATTAGACACAGTCGCGTGTACACGCGGGTTCACTTAACTGAAGTCGCGTATATGTTTCTGAGTATGAAATTGAAAAGTTTTATCTGATCTGATAATACTGATTCACCCCCCCTCTCAGTATTATTTCCAACAATTGGTATCAGAGCAGGTTCTTCAGAGAAGCTTGATCGCTTGAAGGAGATTCGTAGAACAATGGGGAAGAAAGCACGTCAGAAGAAGAAGACAGCTCAAAGGAAAAATGACAACCTGCCGTTGAGTGAAAGCAAGTGTTCAGATCCTGAAGCATCTCAGATCGAAGATGGACAAGCAAATGAAGCATCAGATCAAATCATAGATCAACAAGATCTACCTAGCAAAAGGGAGAATGCCCTCAAGGAAGAAATCATCAGATTAGAAGATCAGTTAGAATGTGCCTCCAGAATTCGAGAAATGCTGCTAGCACTGAATAAAGAGCAAGAAAACGAGATCCTCAAACTAAGGCGTCAGTTGGATGAAGGAAGGAAAGCTGAAGAGACCTTAGAGAAGCAATGTCTTGAAAAGGAAGAACAACATCAAGTTGAGGTAAATATCTTGAAAGGTAAAATAGAAGAAAAGGATAAGCTTTTACGATTTCAAGATAGTACTAAAGTCTTGGATGATATTCTTAATAGTCAAAGATCTCCTGCTATCAAGACTGGTCTTGGTTTTCGTGGATATGTTGAAGGTGAATCTAGTTCACAAGGTGAGGCAAGAAACTCTAATGAGAAATCTGAAATGCCCAACAAGGAACAACCAAGGAAAGAAATTCCTCAAGGAAGATTCTTTACTCCTAACTATGGACGTGATAGACGATTATTTCCTCCACTGAATAATGTTGAATGTTATGTATGTCATAATCTTGGACATGTTGCAGCCATATGTAGAAGAAGAAGGTTTCAAGACCATCATGCAGAAAGATCATCACATTCGAGGTACTTTAATGGATATTGTTTTTCTTGCAATATGTTTGGCCACAAAGCTGCTGATTGCTACAGGAGGAATATGAAACATGTAAGATGCTATACATGTAACAAGTTTGGACATAAAGCAAGAGATTGCAGGAACAAAGCTCATGATAAGAAGAAATCATCAACATGCTTGAAGATATGGAAGAAAAAGGAAGTTCAGTCAGAAAAATATGGCACAGCGCAGGGTACTCAGCACAGCACAGACATACCAAACTCAGGGGGAGCTGAAGATGTAAAACTTCAGTGTTCTAATTCTCATACGCAAGTTTCATGAAGGAAAGCCGTGTATATACGCGAGTTACAGGCTGCAAAGTCGCGTATATGAAAAAAGGGCAGCAGAACAGACCCAGGTTCAGTCATGGTTGGCTCAGGCTCAGGGGGAGCAGAACAGACTCAGGAAATGGTTCAGACATGGTTGGCTCACACTCAGGGGGAGCAGATTCTTCAAATAATTCATTGTTGGCATTATGGTTAGAAGTTGTTGATAAAGTCTATGAAGATAAATGATACATCTTGCTGTTTAGGAATAGTATTGCAGGCTGATGCTTATGGTACAGATCATGATGCTGCTGGTGGCTTTCATAAGTCTTGGTCTAGATATTTCATCACTATGTCATGTATCTCTTTGTGATATCTCTTTTATGATGTCAAGGTCATGTAACGGCCTATGTTGGTTTCCCCACTATGCCTGGGATGAATGATGAAATGTTATGTATTTTCATGAGTAAACTCTTAATGTATCTCCACATGGTTAGGTGGATGAGTCAATATTGGTATATCCCCACTAGGTTGGGTGATGAATTGAGTCATTGGTGATAGGAAGGTCTTCTATAATGTATAAGTCTTTGTTCTTCTTGAAGAACATCTTTTGCAGATCTTGCCTACAGTTAAGGGGAGCATGAACAGCAAAATTCAGCAAGAGTAGAATGGATAGATTGGTACACTTTGGCATACACAAAGGGGGAGCACATTTGGAGATTTCAGCATGTACTCAGGGGGAGTATGGACAGCAGAAGGTATACCAAAGAAGAGAATATCTTGGTCCACCCTTTGCCCTTGATGTCAAAGGGGGAGAGTGACTTGGTGTGGTGGTTGCCATCAAGTCCAAAGGGGGAGATTGTTGGCATTATGATTCAAGTGTTGTCCTTGATGGCAACTCACTCAGAAGTTGGTACAGGTGCTCAGAGACTGGTACAGGTGATGGCAACTTAACTAATGGACAGATCTCAGTACAGCAGGACAAGAAAGAGATATACGCAGGTTCATCAAGGAGAATCAGCGTGTACACGCAGGTTGGCTTCAGTAAAAGCGCGTACATGTGAAAACGTACCTTTGGTCAGTGGCAGTTAGTCCTTGGAAGTTGTGCCTATGGTTTTGGACCATGGTGTCTCGACGGACGTGTCGATCCCTAGTTTCGAGGTTGATGGTATTGTGTTACTATGGTTTTGGCTCGTGGTATTGAGCAAGGCCTAAGGCTATATAAGGAGAAGATCACTAGGCCAAAGGAGCAAGTGTGAGTGATGAAGATCTGAGAAAGTGTGTGATCCAAGTGCTGGTTATGGGTTGGTGATCTGAACCAAGGTTTCACTCATATGGAGGATGATGAATGATGGAACGAGATCTCAAGGCTTGGAATGATTATCTTCATATGGTTTGCCTGTGGATAGATCAGATCTACTGACGCATGTTTATTATTATGATCTGGGTATGTTTTGATGTCTGATATAGCTGCAGAGTTTTAAGGTTGAATTTATAGATCTGTACGCGAGTTGGTTTTGGTAAAAGAGCGTATACACGCAGGTTGGGTTCATCCAAGTAGCGTATACAATGTGAAGTATGATATTTGAATATGGAGCTGGATCTGGTTGTTGCTATGATTGTCTGGTTATTGTTGATAGGGTTACAGTGATTCAGAATTGGGTGTTTCAGTGATTAATGATGCAGGTTGTACTACAATGATGATTGTCTTATGGATCCAGTATGAAAATGTATGAAACGTGGTCCCGGGTAGCTCGTAGGCCGGCACCTACGTACTGGTAAACATATCAGCCAGTACAAGAGCCAGGGGGTTGTAGCTCCCTTCCACTAGCAGCTGGAAAACGAGTAAAGAAGCATTTTGTAGGTAGGCACCTACGTACTAGTAAATGGATCGGCTAGTACAAGAGCTAAGAGGGTTGTAGCCCTCTGCAGGTTGTAGCCTGTGTGCTGGTAAAGGACTGCACCAGTACATTGTAAAAGAAGTTCTCATTAAAGAAGAAAGAGACAAATTGCAGCAGGTGGTTTTCACCCACATTGGGTTTCCACCTTATATCATGGTGTTCATGTGTGTGGCTTTTGTGTGATGATCTGTTCTGTTGTACTGCACCTGTTTACTGTTAATATGCTTAATAATGTTCTGATGCATTTACTGAAGATAAGATTAACTGAATCATAAGATCTATGGATATACGCTAGTTTCATTAGACACAGTCGCGTGTACACGCGGGTTCACTTAACTGAAGTCGCGTATATGTTTCTGAGTATGAAATTGAAAAGTTTTATCTGATCTGATAATACTGATTCACCCCCCCTCTCAGTATTATTTCCAACATTTCTTTGGTGGATATTCTATTGTGGTGTTGGGGAAGGAGAATATTGGTTCTCCTTTCCCTAGTTAACATACTATTTCAGAGGAGTAAACATTTTATCTATACTCCAGGAGGAGTATTGATTTGTCTATGGGGGATGATATGAGCCTCCTTGCAGGGGTTGGTGTTGGTTAACCCTATTGCCTATATTCCGCATAGGTGTGGGTTGACCATTATAATACCTTGTATAAATTTGTAAAGGTGGTGTAGCTTCATAAGATGGGAAATTCATTGGATACGCAGGGTATTGGCAACTATTGTTGTGATGTCTCTGTGATAGGGCCCTAATTAATCCGTCAATGGTATTGTATGTACCTGTTATTTCTCTATAATATTTTAGGTGCGGGGTGTCTAGCAGTATGTGGTAAATGTACCCTAAATGGTTGTATATCAGCTCCAGTTTTTGGGCTTTACTAATGGATTCTTCCTCACTTTGTGGGAATGTTTTAACCACTTTTTTTGAGATTTTGGAGGTGAGGGTTCTCAAGAAAATGTCCAGGAGGACTTTATCTTCAAAATCAATCTTGCACAACCAGCGACGTTTCTTCCATTCATGGATATGGCCTGAGATGTGCATAGCTTATGTTTGTTTGAAGTTGGTTAGAAATTCCAACCCCGAATCATGGCGGACTGGGAGTTGGAAGAAAGTAAGGAACTCTTTAGCTAATGAGATAAAAGTTCCATGAGACGTAGAGGGCTGGTCTATCTACCATTTTGTGGCAGGCCCTGTTAGGGTGCATTGAAATGGCCTTAATCTAATAGTATCTTCTATGATACTGATAGATGAACACCACAGGTGAAATTTCATGAAGTGGCTCCCTGGGTCTTCACCCTGCTTTCCCACAAATTTTGGAGTATCTAAATGGAGATTTGTGGGCATAACTGGCTAATTTTGGCCATGTTTGATCTGTTCATTTGTGATCTTGCTTAAATCTGGGAGATTTAATGAAGCTAAAAATGGGATCTGTGCATTACCTACCATCTTAAAGTGATTCTAGACATCTATATGCAGTGGATTCCTCTATGGGGATGTCAAGGGAGGATTACCCTAATGGGTAGCTTGGGGACTATTTGGAGGATAAGTGTGAGAACTCCCAAATGGGGTAGCATGTGGGGATCCTTCATGAGTGGTGAATGGTGTACCTTGTTAAGGAGGAGTTCCAAACAAATTTTCACCAATAAAGGAAGATCCAACAATGGTGGTTGAGTGACGTCCTCTCCAGCTAAATGGTGAGAGTTTGGGTAAACCTCCCAACAATGTGGGGAGGTTTAAAAAATGCCTAGATCGATCAGGATTTGTGGGGTCCCCTATGGTGTTGATTTAGATTTTGTGCTATTTTTTTTTGGTGATGGAATGATATATATATCAATACAGTTGGACCACATACATAAAGAAAAGCAAAAATATCAATGGTTTATTTTCCTTTATTTAAACTATGTGACCAAGCAAACAAAAAAAGGGGTTTTGTTTGTTGCGTATGATAAATAGTCTTATGAATACCTAATCTCCATGTCAGCTCTCAAAGTAACTAGGCCTTGCAAAGATAACCTCTGATGGTTCATGGGAAAATGTCCTAAAAGAACTAGCGATGCCTTCCAGCAGCCAAGGAATCAACCAAGGTAATGGTAATGAGGGTCAAGTGTTGCCTGCACTGTCACCTATAGGGAAGGATGCCCTAGATTTGGTCACTAAGTACCTTCATCCCATGTGAGAATTCGAGTCTTTAGCTTCTTGGTAATCGGTTACCAGTACTGAGCACTAGATGGGTCAGGTAGCCCCAAAGAGTACCACACACATTAGGCCTAAGCCAAACCCCCTCTGAATCAGGTCTCTACCATGCTCAGGTTTTCTTTTTTGTGGGATTGTTGAAGGATTTTTAAGCTCCCTAGAAAGTAAACAACTATGTTTCAATGGTGAAGCATGACCATGGTGGCTTATGGGATGCCTACCCCCAATGGTCCTAACCTGAACTATAAATTTTTTGGTGGCCCCTGTGGGGAAACTTAATTTGTTCAAGTTATGGTTGTTTTTAAAGAATCTTATTTCACTTATGGGGTGACCTGGTAAGCATAAATAGACTAAGTAACCAAATATGAAAAATATGGATGGTCTTTGAGGCAAAAGTGTATGGAGGCTTATTGTGTGATGCAAGTGAACATACAAGTGTGATAAGATTTGGATATGCGATGATCCTTTTCAATATCCTTTTAATTACACTAGGTGTTGGTTGTTCCTTGCATGGAAAAAGAAATTTGTTTGTGGATTATGGGCCACTTACTTTTTCCTATTAAACTATGTGGAGTTTAATAAGGGAGATGGAAATTCAAATATTTTCAAGAAGGTTTTCATATGCAATCCCAGGTTCATCTAGGAGACGCAAGGGAAGTAGGGATTACTCACTTTCTCTACTAACATTTGCTCCTAGTCCCAAAAAAAATTCTTTGGTTAGTAGTAAGATTCATGGATAATGGGCCACTTACTTGCTTTACTAATTAAGCTAATATGATTTGCAAAAAATTAAGCGAAATAGTTTGAAAACATATGTGGATTATGGCCACTTACTTTCCTCCCTAATTAAGCTATGTGGGTATTTGTTGAAAATAAATATATAAATAAAAAATATATAATTTCTTGATGAATTAGGTTTCATTCAAGAAACCAGGGGTACTGAACAGAAAACACAAAATGCAGAGGTGAAGGAAATTCACTAGAGGCTGCCAATCACCTGAGAAACTGAAAAATACAAGGCTTTTTGTTTTTTTTTTTCTATCTGTCATGCATGTTTTGTAGAAACAGATGCATGCTTCGCATCTACCAGAGAACAAAGCACATGGGCAAGAAAATTCTAAAAATTCTTCACTTCCACAGGCTCAGAATAGATCCAGGGGGACTGTAAAAAATCCAGGGAGGTGAGGAGCACCTTGAAGGATGTTTGTGTAAAGAGGACATTGTGCAAACAATATCTATATTAATGAAAAGAGATCAGTATGATCTTCATTCATGTTATAGTGTTTTTGGAGCACAAATGTACCAAAAAACGCCCCCTTAGAAGTAGATTCTTACCTGCAAAGGATCACAGTCAAAATTGGTGATGTTAGTGGATATACTTAAATAAACACAACATTGTAAATAATGGATACAATGCATACATAAACATAAACTTAAACAAAGAGGTGAATGAACATAAAAATTCTCAAATGGAGCAAACACATCAATAATATATGGAAAAATCTCCCTTTATTGATTGCTAGTGGTAGAGGTTGAATACAATCAGAATACTAAAACACTTGAAAATAATTCCTTGAGCTAGGGAGCTCAAAAATCCTCAGCAAGGATGTTTCTTTTTCCCAATCTCTTTGCAATTTTCTTCTCTCTCTCAAAGAAGTGTGAAGACTCTCCAAAAGGTATTACTCAGCACTCACTAAGATGTTGGGTTGCTTAGAAGCAACTTGGCCATTATGATAGTGCTCTTCACTTCCTTGGTTTCAACAATGAAATTATTGTTTGCTTACAAGCAATTTGGCCAACATAACAATGTCTCTTCTTTTGGCTCTCCTATGGCCTATTTATATAGAGTTTCCTGAATCTATCTTCCCTCTCTTGGTACATGTATGATAAAAACACATGAGTAGGACAAGAGGATTCCATTGAGGGTTTCACTTCTCCAAGGTGACTCGAATTCGGTTGTACTAGCCTAATATCATATCAAAAAATCAGCTCCAAGTGTGTAGAGTGGTCCCAAACTACTGAGTCACCTTTTCTGCAACCGTGTGTCTTTTTGAGGATATGTCTTGTGCATGCATTTATCAAAGAAATTTACACACAACCTTAATTGATTTCCTTTATAAACTTTGTATCTTAAGAGAACCTTTGATTTTGAATCTTTATAATGTATTTAGCTGGAAAAATGTCCACTTGTGCATTCTGCCAGACATTTTTAATTGTTTTTGAATTGTATTAGCAGGTGTTTTATTTTCCAGTGTTAACACCCTCCCCCCCCCACCCAAATAGGGGTTCGGAGGCAACATCCCTGAAGCTAAAAATAGATGAAAAATGTCTTACAAAATTTTGTAATATCGTAGTCAATATGGGCCATTCATTAGGAAGATGATCTAACAGTAAAAGTTATGTTAATTTAGGGTTTTTTTCCCTAGAAGTCAAACCTTAGTTTATATGAGGGAATTGTATTGCGACTACATATTATTGTTCTAAGCAAGAAAGAAAGAGGATATTGTGTGAGAGCGAAGAGGAAATTATAGTGGATCTATTGTAGGTTGTATCTCTTCATTTTATTGGATAATATAAAAGGAAAGACTAGTTGTTTCTCCATGGACATAATCCAAATTGGGTGAACTGTGTATATATGTGTCTATCTTCTTCTTTTTTTTTTTTCTTTTTTTTCTGCAATATTTTATGTGTTTCATTGCTCTGTTAATTAATTTCTAACATGGAATATAATTAATGATAGAAATTTGTGGAAAATGATCTTGAATCTGATTCGTTAAACTATGATAGGGTTGTTCTATGTTATGAACATGAATTTCCTAATCAAATTCTTCCATGACTGAGAAAAATGTTAAAATTTCTGGAATTAGGAAATTTTCTTCTTTACTATTCAAAACTTTTTATTACTTGAAACCTCGTTGTCTATACAAAGTTGCTCATTTATAATTTCTAGATTTTTAGAATCTAAACCATTATATGGATGAGAATCAATATATGATTTAAATTTATTATAAATTATTTTCTCATGATTATCAGGGAGAGAAATAAGATGTTCAAAACATTTATTAATAAAGGCATACCGTCGAAAGGAAATTTAAAACAAATATGAATTAATATTGTGGAAAAAACTTCTAAGGATTCATCAGGTTTTGTCCTAATATTACTAATTTCTTTACATGACATATCATAATCATAATAATGGAAACAAACAAAAACTCATTTATAAACTAGTCCAAAGAATAAATCAACATTGTTGGCAACATTTCACACCAAATCTTCGCACAACCTTGGAAAGTAAGGGTGAAAATTCTGCACATGAGACCTTCATGTTTCATGTTATGAGAAACACAATTTTTAATAAACTAATTAATATGTTCATATGCAATAATTTTACCCTCACCATCAAATTTAATTTTTGACAAAATATTTACTATCTTTAATAGAGTGTTGCAAGATACTCGTTTAGAGATCCAACTTCAAATAGGCATTTGGGAAAGACCCATTTAAAATAAATAACTTAATGTGAAAATATCCACAAGTTAGCATGTCATTCTTCCCTCCTTCTAGTGCCAAATTGTTGACAGATGAAAGAATTCTTTCTACAACGAGTGAGTATTGGCCTGATTAGGGTCCCAACTAGTCCCTTATCTATCTAGTGTGGATATATACTCTCTAGAGCAAAGGCCCAATTTCCTATACTAATCTAACCTAAAAATATATACATAAAAACTAATATATATATATATATATATATAGATATATATATATATAGATATATATATATATATATATATATATATATATATATATATATATCTATACATATTACCTAACACTAATCTAATCTATCCCAGATGCGGGTGACAATGGAGGACAGTGAGGTGGCTTCCAACTGGGTTGGTGTGTGGCGAGATCACATGGCCTCGCACAGAGCGGCACAATGGTCCAAAAATGGCATTAACCATCACCATAAATGCATCTCAAGTGAGTGCTACCACCATTCTGTTAACTGCCATCAACCTCGGCTCAAGGTAACCATGAACTCTTGGGAAAATACCACCTCTGCTCTTGCCAATCCTCCCCTGCAACCTCAGCCCCTGCAATACCTATGCTCTCATGTAGTGGCAGCACCCAGCTCCCGCACAACCACTAGGAGACGTTGTAATCTTTATTGCTGCATCGATTTTGGCTCAGGCATCCACTTCACCCACAGCTTGAATTTTCAATTTATCATCCCTTCGGCCCTGGTTGCTCATCCCTCTGCTGAATTTCCTGCTAGCTCCACTGCAACGCTGCATCCCATTGTGCCCAATTCTGAACGAAAATCACCTCCAATTGCAGATAGCATGGTGCGACATAGGATGTGCAGCTGTACGGGTGGGAACCGAGGAAGCCTGAGTCACTCCCAGTGCTCTTCTGCTTCAGAGACCACTTCCTCTCTAGATGAGCAGAACACTGGTCGTTACCCAATTATGCACAATGGAAGAGGTCGCTTCCACTCGGTGGCCTCTACTATGCCTCCCAGCAACTTCCCCTCCACTTCCGGCCCATCTCCCAGAAGCACTCCACCAGCTCCTCAACTGCATTCCCAAAATGCCTAATTCACCTTCTGCTCCACCCTGAACCAGCCCCTAATCACTGCCACCATCACCATTAGCTTTCACAAGGAAAAGAAAAATTCTAAGGCATAAGACTTTGAGGTTGGAGGATGACTCACGAAAACTAAGGAACAAGGAGCAATGGGAGGTGGCTGCACCAAAGTAATGGGGCTCTCGAACATTGATGATGGTGGATGCACCACAGCAAGGAGTAGCCAAACCAAAGCCAAAATGGATCTAGCTCAGATGAGTATTCATAGCACAGAGGAGCGGAGCCAGGAGTAGCAGACCAGTCGCACATGGAATGAAGTGCAAGTAGCTCCGCAAATGAACTGGGTCATAGATGAATATTGTTGCCCCATCGAGGAAGAACAACTGAAGCTGTAGGCTGGCGACATGGAGACTTCACAGCTGGCAAGTGGCGACATGGACGAGTACAAATGCTTCATCGTGGAGAAACACCCTTCGTTGTTGCCACGTCCCTAGCCTGCCACCTCGATGCCATGTGTTTTCCGCCTGGTCTGCCACCTTGATACCACTCAACATGCCATGTGCTTGCCTAGTAGACTGCCACTTAGCATGCCACTTGTCTCAGGTTCATTAGGACTCTGTTTTTTAGTTTCTGCTTTCACTGGGTTTTTTGGGGAAAACTTAAAATTTTAGGCTCTTCAGTTGGGTTTACTTTTTCTAGTCTCCTCAGATACAATGATACAAACTGGATAATTTGTTGGTTTCCCCTGCATGGGCAACAAGATAATTTTTTGAGACACTTTGGTTAAGAACTGGTTTCCCTTCTGGGTAGTTCAAATCTAGTTTTTTTTTCTTGTTGATGCCTTTCCTCTAGCACAGATAAGTACAGGCTTCGACCTCAGTGTATAATACTCTTTTTACCTTAATAGAATTAGCATAACTTAGAGAAAAAAAAAAAAACTAATCTAATCTAGTCATCCTGAATAATATTTATAGGTAACTATAAACAAATATACAAATTGTTGTGCATAGGTGGATTTGGCTTGAACAATCTAAATAGCAGGGGATGGGGAGATCACCCAAATACAGTACTTTGAGACAACATTATGGATGTTTAAATTTGTGATAACTCAGACTAGAATGTGAATCCAATCAACCACTTAAATTTATTTTTAAGCTCTATTTTAAATAGCTTATGAAAACTTGATTATACTTTTTATGATTTTTTATGCTTATTTTCATATAATGAAACTAATCTAATGATAGAAAATAAATCTATCTCTATAACAAGAGAAAGATTGGTAAACTATATATTTGAATATTATGAATGAATGTTGATTTACTTAGATTAAACAAATAATAAATTTATGTTAATAAAATAAATCAACATTGCATATACTTTATCATTTTAAAAGAAAGGACAAAAGTACATTTCAAAATTCAATATGTATAAATCTAAAAAAAAATTGATAGATGAAAATACCATGAATGACTTTTTAAAAAATTAAAAGATCATACAGTATTGAAATCATGAGATTCAATAAATATCAATGTCTAATGAATGTCGATTTACTTAGATTAAATAAATAATAAATATGTTTTGATAAAATAAATCAACATTGTGTATACTTTATCATTTCAAAATAAAGGACAAAAGTACATTCCAAAATTCATCAGGTATCAATATAAAGAAAAAAAACGATAGCTGAAAATACCATGAATGCCTTTTAAAAAAATTAAAATATCATATAGTATTAAAATCACGAGATTCAATAAATATCGATGATTTATTGTGATGAAAACTTGACTAAACTGGGCGGGGGAGGGGTGAATCAGTTTAGTAAATTCATAGAATTTAAATCTATTTTCTTTAAACATATTAACTAAACTTTTAGATGAGAAGTTGATCCAAATTGAAAATGAAGGTTTATTGAAATGATTTTCAAGCTAGTTTATGTATTTTAGGCAATGGATCGTGATTGCAAAAGCACACAAACTAAGTAAATTTTGCAAAATTTTAATAGTTAAAATAGACAATAAGCAGCATCAAAACACAATAAATTGATGACATAGTTCACCCCTCCTGGGCTACGTCTCTGGGTCTAGCTTCCAATGCTGGCCTTTTTTATTATATGATCAAATAATTAGCTACATCAACATATAAGTATTAATTTGAAAAAATAACACTATCGTTGCATCTAGAATGCCCAAAACACCCTATGTAGACTCTTCTTGGGCTCAAAAAGGTTCAAAAATGACCAAGTTAGGCTTATTTTTCCAAAGCTACTTGTTAACTGCTCTGCAAAACTTGTCCTCTGCAAAAATTGGCAACAAAATGGACCATGGCATATTGGTATGGCACTTCGTTAGTAGTGCAAATGTCTCGAGTTTGATCCACGATCCTTAGCGGGCTTAACATTTCATAATAAATATTAAACAAACTATTTTAAAGGTTGAAGCCCCTTTTGCCTCCCGCATTGGTCGTCATGTGGCACCACATATGCCCCATGGGTATGAGCCATAATTAGGGGAATTTTGAAGTCTAAAATGGGCCTCCTAAGGAAATTATAAAATAATAGTGGAAATAATAAAATAAGATTAGATTACATCATCAAATGTTAGAGGGAAAAAAAAGAAAAAACTACTTTTCAACTCGTATTTTCAACTTATCTCCCTATGGGTTTACTAACATTTCGAGCAGAAACACTTGTTGGATGCATAATTTGATTCCTCATGCAAATAATACTCATGTTGCATACTTTTGATGGACCTTGCTACACGAAAGATGAGAAATACATGAAAGACGTGATTGCAATCACGTTTTTTCATGTATTTCTCATTCTTCATGTAGCAAGGTCCATCGAAAGTATGCAACATGGGCACTCCTTGGATGAGGAATTCAATTTTTCATCGAAAGAGTACTCCCGCTGAAAATTTGAGTAAAACCTTAGGGTGATAAGTTGAAAATAAAAGTTGAAAAAGTAGTTTTATTATTTTATTATTTTTTAATCTTTTTACTTTTTTACCCCAAAAATGGTGAATCATCCCCCATGGTTGTAAATTTTTCTTAGGAGGCCTATTTTAGACTCAAAAGTTATCTAATGAGGCCACATGTCTCCTTTGTTGAATTTCCGTGATCTTGGGTCTAGGTTAGAATCATAAAATCTCTGACGCTACCAAACCAATAATATCAACTAGAACTACTTTACACAACATACAATATAAAATAGTAAATCACATATGCACAAGTATACACAATTTCTAACAAAATTTTACAATAATGTACAACCCCAATATTCGCTATATTACAATAATCTATGGTATACAAGATACAATGACAAACTTCGTTGCAGCTTCTATGTCGTATCTTGTCCTGTAGGTCCTTCGCTCCTGTACTGCTCACTAGTTTCCCCTTAGTCCTTCAAATGACAACACATAGAGACTTCAGGAGGGTTGCCACCTAACACTGTTGCAAGTCACTTATGTGGCATGTACATAGGTTGATCCAATCTTCTCTCTGGGTTGGCCAATTCTTGAGCTCCAAATTTCCAGGCTTGAAGTCACCTTTGTCCATCAAGGTGCTACACTTCAGCACCAAACTTCACCCAATCTTCAGCTCCTCTTCGTCACTTCAAGATAGCTCCTCTAGGGATACTTTGAGCTATCAACATGTTGCCCTCCACCAGACCAATGATGCCTAATACTTCACTGTAGATTCTTCTCCTAGGATGAAATTTTCACCTCCACGGAAAGTCCTCCAAATGGAACCTACAAGTTGCAAGATAAATTGATCCAATACTGGTCACAAACTATGACCCAACACACACAATATGCACCCAAAATGCATACTCCAACTCACTCTTTTAGGTTCTGCTCCAATGCTTCAATTTTAGACTAGTTAGGGCACGAACCAAAGTCCCTAACACCCTTAATTCTCAGCCTATAATTTCTCCTTAAATCTGCAGCTCACCCTTAGAGAGGTCTCTTACTTGGTTACTGTTGTTTTGAGCATTAATAACCCTTAAATGACCCTACACTACTCCTCAATTAGTTGGTAGTGCCTGTGGCCTACCCAAAGAAACTCTTTGAGGCTACAAATGCCTCTCCCAAGAGTCCTCCACCCCCAAACAGACCTCAAACATCCCTAAAACAATTATCCCTAGCCTCAGCCTTCAAGAACAGGCCCTCATCCCTTCAACCAACAACGCGTTCATCCTGAAATGACCCTTAACAAGTCTTCAAAGCCCATGTTGTTTTGTCCTCTTTTATGCAACTAAAAAGGAGAATTATCTCTCCCTTTATCGAGCTCACATTCTTGTTGTGTGTTGTACAATGGATGCCTAAATGCCTCCTCTCCACCTTCTATTTATACACTTAATGAAGGGCTCCACAAATTGATGAAGATACATGTCTCTTGGACCAAGTCTACATGACTTAATTGTCCATAATTATTTGTCAACTTCAAAAAATCATATCTTTGTTTCTAGAGCTCTAATTTGAGTGATATTTGGAGCATTGGAATTTCAACACCAAGCTCTATCACCTCAAAAATTTTCATTCTCAAATTATTCAAGGTTTTGGCCCAAATCCCAATGGGTGAAAAAACCCTACCTTGGTTTCCAAGCCCACAAGTGACCCTTATGGCAATTTTCCCTCCAAACCCTAAACTTTAGGGCTTGGAGTACCTCCCAAGCTACACAAATCAACAATCCCTCTTAGTGAGGGAGATACTTCTAAGGCTAGGAAGTAACTCATCATCATCATCACTACTCGCAACATTTTCCCAACTTCTAGCGCTCACAATCACAACAATACCTATTCTATGAACTAGGCCTCTCAGAAGTATCAATATCACTGTTGGAAGCACCCTTCTTCTTCTTCTTATCTTGTATCACCTTCTAATATCTCCATGATTCCTTCTTGCCATTTGTAGGAGAACCCTTTCTCCCCACTAATCATGTTCTCTTCTTGGGTTGCAAAGTCTCCATCTAAACCTACAAGCTCCCTCTCAATCTCAACTCCCTCTGACTCTCTGGAACTTGGACCACCTTCTTGGAAACTTGTACCTACTCCTCTGAAGCCTGCACTTGCTCCTGGTTCTCTAAAACTTCCACCTGCTCCACCTGTTTCTTTCCATGATCCATAGGCTTTCTCGTCAACCTATAAAGTCCATGCTCTCTAACTCTAAGTACAATCCCATCAAACTTAAAGCCTCTAGGCCAGAGTCTTGCCTTCCCATCCTATAACAAGACCTCAAACCCCTTCCTCTCAATCATTGAGACAAAAATCACGTTATATCTGAGTCCTGGTATAAATAGTACGTCATGGACACACATCACATGTCCTATATCCATTCTGAATGGCACAACACCCGATCCTCGGATCTCCAACTGACTCTTGTCACCCAACACCATGAGAAAATTGAAGTCCCACTCAACTAGAGTCTCAAAAACCTCTTGTGACCCTGTCATATGCTTTGACACACCACTGTCCATGTACACTCCATTCTCATCAATAATACCCTACGAGAAATGAAAGATCATAGCAAAGTCCTCCTCCAATCTCCTAGTGAGATCATCTATTTCAGCAGAAGTGGAAACACCAGTGACCTACTTTCCTTTCTTCTTCTCATCATCTCCCTTCTTCTTCATTGGACATCTCAACAAAAAATGACCCATCTCGCCGAAGTTGAAACACTTGATCTTACTCAAGTCCTTCTTTTGCTTGCCCTTCATTTGTACTATAAGTGCTACATCATCATCAAAAGTCTTCTTCTTTGGATGAAGATCCTCATATTGCAACTCTTACTGAATGATGTAATTCCATAACCTATTCCAATCTAGAAAATTATCTCTAGAAACAATTGCTTTGATGAAGGGATTCCATTCCTTGGTGAACCCTTTCAAAGAAATCCTCACTATATCTCCATATCAAATAGTCACACTAACGGCAGCAAGCTCATCTTTGACCTGAGATAATCTTGTCAGATACGAAGTCATCCCTTCACCCTTTATCATCTTGGTGGACTTTAACTTATCCTCCAATACCAATACCCGGTTCTCGTTCTTCTTCTGGAACAAATTCTGAAGATCCATCCACATCTCATGTGTGGTGTTCTTCCTGGACCACTGAGGTATTAGGGAATCCTTCACACCATCTAGGATGATCAATCTCGCCCTCATATCCAAATCCTCATACAATTCCAACTCCTTTGGGTCAGTTTTCTTCTTGATGGATTTCTCAGCAAACTCCCAAATCCTGTTGACCTACAAGACCAACTTGATCCTTTCCTTCCATGGACTATAGTTGGACAACCCCTCCAACCTATCCTCATACCGAATACCATCCTCCAACTTTGACATTATCACCTACAACGTTACCAACTCCCTCTTAATTTGTACTTCACTGTGAACAACTTTGATTCATTGACTTCCAAGGTAGCTCAAACACATCTGAAACCATGTTGAATTTCCATGATCTTGGGTCTAGGTTGGAATCTTAAAATATCTTACTCTACCAAACCAAGAATCTCAACCATAACTACTTTTCATAGTGGAAAATATAAAACATTAAATCACATATGCACTAGTATACACAATTTTTAACAAAATTATACAATAATGTACAACCCCAATATTCATTATATTAAACCAAATTTGAATAATACAATAGTCTATGGTATACAATATACAATGACAAACTTCGTTGCAACTTCTATGTCATATATTTTCTTGTCGATCCTTCGATCATGTACTTCTCACTAGCTGCCCCTTATTCCTTCAAAGGACAACACGTAGAGACTCCAGGAGGGTTGCCACCTAACACTGATGCAATTCACTTATGTAGCATGTACACGGGTTGATCTAATATTCTCTCTTGGTTAGCCAATTCAAGAGCTCCGAACTTCCGGGCTAGCAACCACATTTGTCCATCAATGTATTGCACTTCGGCACCAAAATTCACACAATCTTTAGCTCCTCTTCGTCACTTCAAGATAGCTTGTCTAGGGCTACTTTAGGATATACAAATTCTACCCTCCACCAGACCAATGATGCCCAATACTTCACTGTAGAATTTTCTCCTAGGATGAAATTTTCAACTCTATGGAAATTCCTCCAAATGGAACCTATAGGTTGCAAGATAAATTGATCCAATATTTGTCACAAACTATGACCCAACACACACAAGCATGCTCCAGCTCATTATTTTAGGGTCTGTTCCAATGCTACAATTCTACACTGGTTAGGGAACAAACCATAGTCCCTAATACCCTTTAATCTTGGCTAAAAATTTCTCCTTAAATCTACGGCTCACCCTTAGATAGGTATCCTCCTTGTTTGTTGTTGTTATGGGCATGAAACAACCCTTAAATGACCCTACGTTTCTCCTTAATTAGTTGGTAGGGCCTACAGCCTACCCACAGTAGCTCCTTGAGGCTACAATCATCTCTCCCAAGAGTCCTCCACCCACAAATAGAACTCAAAAATCACTGAAACAATTCTCCCTAGCCTCGACCTTCAAGAACAAGCCCTCGGCCCTTCAACTAGCAACCCAACCCTCCTAAAATGACCCTTATCTAGTGTTCAAAGCCCACAATGTTTTGTCCTATTTGCTCTGGCTAAAATAGAGAATTATATCTCCCTTTATCAAGCTCCCTTTATTGTTGTGGGTTTCACAATGGATGTCCAAATGCCTTCTCTCCACCTTCTATTTATACACTAAATGAAGGGCTCAAACAATAGTTGAAGAGACATGTCTCTTGGACCAAGCCTACATGACTTGATTGTCCATAATTAATTGTCAACTTCAAAAGTTCATATCTTCGTTTCTAGAGCTCTACTTTGAGTGATCTTTGGATCATTGGAATTGGCACGCCAAGCTCTATCACCTCAAATTTCTCATTCCCAAATTATTCATGGTTTTGGCCCAAATACCAATGGGTGGAAAACCCCTACCTTGGGTTCAAGGCCCACAAGTGACCCTTGTGGTGCTTTTCCCTCCAAACCATGTACCCTAGGGCTTGGAGTACCTCCCAAACTACAGAAAATAACATCCTTGGCCCCGCTCTCAGCCGCATGGCATTAATATAACATGAGCCTAAGCGCAAGTAGGGTGTCACATTCCCTACCCATCCGAGTTTCCACTAGTAATTATGTCACAACAATATATCTTGGGGTTGATCTGGTCAAGTGTGCCCACTGGCCTGGCCCTCTCCCCTAATTGTCGGACCATCTCACCATCAATGAAATTTGCCTACAATGGTTAACAAGAAACACATGCAGCCTGGTTGGTAGGGCATCTGTTGCATATCTGGGAGGTCATGTGTTTGATTCATGTGGAGGCTTATTGGTCGATGAACCTATTTTTGGCCTCATCTAGAGTGTCATGTGGCGCCCTAGGATTGGGCCATGTGTCACTCCGTGATTATCCCATTCCTAAAAACCACCAACCAAAAATAGTGTTCCTAGTGTCATCATGAGATTGGGCCAAATGGAAGATTCTAATTGGCTCTAGTACTGCTCAGTCAGTAGATTATGTCAACATTATGTCATCATATGGACTACCACGTGGTATCCATACACTACACAGTCAACATTACAAGTTGAATTTTTAGTTGTTTGCCTAAAACTTCAAAACGTAGTAACTTCCTCATACAATGTCATATTGAGGCAATTCAAGCATCGTTGGAATCAAAATGAAGATATCTATGATTTAGCTCTAGTTTCGAGATATTTTGGTCACTTTCATTTTTTATCATATTTTTGATCCCCTGGATCATTCCTCTCACTGTAAGATTTTAGACCACCAAAATTTTGGTTTTACTCAACAAGTAAGTGACTATACATCTCCCTCACTTTCCCAATCTCTATCCACCTTGATTTTATTGGATTGGTATCTTTGAGCCCCACACAAAGATGCTCCACATTTCCTCTATGTGCAGTTCTTATCCTCCTGTCAAGAATTGAGTCTTACTATAACTCATTTAAATATTCAGGAGAAAAATATTCTATGGATGGAATATTGAACATTCTCTTCTTGATCACAATCATAGGAGGATCATATAATCTCAAGTTTTACACATTCACAACACAATAAATTTTTATGTATGTTGGAAAATCTAATCGAAAAGAGTTGTTACCAATCTTCTCCAAAATTTTGAAAGGACCATATCTGGCTGGCTTGAGATTTTTACCTTCACCTTGTATTCTTTCCTTATTGATGTATAACTAAAATTTATCTCCCACTTGGAAATCATAATCAACCTGGTGCTTATCATGTCTTTCTTTGTACTTAGCTTGGCTTTTCTCTAGTTGTTCTTGTACCCTTTCATGCACTAGCTAAATTTGTTCAATGAAATGCTTCCCTTTGTCCACATCACTATGTCCATCTATTGTAATATCTTTATCAATTATGAAATCCAAAGGAGACTTTGGAAAATAACCCAAACAAGCTTCAAACAGAGATACTTGTGTAGATGATTGCTTGGCATGATTGTAGGCATGTTGGATGTAATGTAAATGCTTATCCCCAAGTCTAGGATGCTTACCACAATATCCTCGAAGGAGGTACACTATTTTTCTATTCACTAATTTTGTTTATTCATCGGTTTTTGGATGAAATGGTGTGCTCTTATTCAACTTTGTGTCCATGAGTTCCCATAAAATTGACCAAAACTTCCCGATAAGTCGAGAATATCGATAAAAAATAATTGAAGAAGGTAACCCAAAATGAACCCATACATTTTGGAAGAACATTTTTGTGGTTTTTTTAGCTATAACATGTTTCTTACAAGGCATCAACACACACATTTTTCTGAAACAATCCACTACAACATATAAATAATCATGACCTTTCCTAGACATTGGTAGTCCCCCAATAAAATCCATAGAAATATTTGCCCAAGGACAAAAATGGATATATGTCCTCTAATTCTAAATAAATGATGAATGTATAAATTTTTGCTACTTATGCAATGTTGATCTCATCATTCTTTTTGTCTCTAGCTTGATATCTTCAAGCTATTCTTTTTTTCCCAATTCAGTCATTTGAATGAAGATGTTATTTATAACTCTTTCACACATTCCATGTTTGTGAGTCTTGCAGGATGGGATTTTTATTGGCTTTGTGGAAGCCTCAGATCTCCTTTGAAATAAAAGTAATTCTCCTAGCTTCTTGCAAGAAAATGATTGCAATTAAGTTGTAATGGAAGAAAAAGGGCATATCTATTTGATTCTTTCTCAACAACTTGATCTCCAAGAAAATATTTATAGAGTTGTTAGAAAAATTAAATCAAGAATGAAATTCAAGCTCTGTTTATCAGTTCCACCCTCTTGAAAAAAATTTGTGTGTCATTTTAGTTTCATACTTAATGGATTTATCAGTTCCACTCTTGGAAAAAATGCGATGTGTTGTTTCAAATTTCAAACTCAGTGGATTTATCAATTGCTTCCTTGGAAAAAATGTTTTTTGTTGTTTCAGTTTCATATGGAGAGCTACCAATGAGTGCACATAAGGAATCCATGGCCGAGATGACAACCTTAATATTGAGCTTTGATATATCAGAGGATTTTCATAAAATGGGAAACAAAAGTGGGATTTTGTTCTCAAGCTGTGTTGAAGCAAATATTGGACAAATGCTATCATTTTTAGCCTTCAAGAAAAGCATATTGAGGTTTTAACCTTTTTAAACAATTTTCAAGGACTTCTAAGTTCGTACAAGAGATTATGGTATGGAGCATATGATGCTTCCATATTTTTTAACTTGCTACTTGGTTACTAGTGTCAATTCCATTAGTTGACAATTACAGATGAATAAAAGTAAAAATATTGAAACATTTTTCCCAAAAATGTTACTGTTAGCTTAAACTTGTTATCAAGACTCATTTAGAGTCCAGCTTTCATGCACATAACATCTGACATCTGGTGTATGTTTTCTACCTTTCTTTTTCCTCCTTTGCACTCATTCTCTTTTGCATGTTTGGAGCAATTGAAAGGTTTGTTACAATGGTCCATGTAGATCTTATGTGAGCCTATGGATTGCCTGATCACGAGATCTATTTTCTGTCACCATGCCTATTGGGAGGAAAGAAACTCTCTCTAAAGGTGATTAATCATATTCTACAAATGTGACTTACATGATAATTTGATCATTTTCTTCATATGAAGCAGATAATACCCCTAATTTAGGGTGAGAATTCCTGGTATTAAATGAGTATCTATTCGAATAGAAAATAGCATTATGCTTAACACTATAAACTTAGTGGATTTAGATTTTCCATGGCTAGAGCTAGCGTAACGATGAAGTTTTGGATCTGACGGAAGAGGTGCTTAACCCTTTCATAGGTGGTAGTTCATCTCAAAAGAGAGGATTCATGGATATCTGGTAGGTCAAACTCTAATATATCTCTTGATTCCAAATGGGGTTCTATCTTTAGCAGGCAGTCGTGGGGAAGGGAATGAAAGGTCCCATCATGTTGCTTGTGAAACACCAATCGATGGATTCATAAAATTTGACCAGTCATTCATGAAGGAAAGGAGTAAACAAAACCTTCTCCACCATATGCAAGAATTTTCATCAACAAAGCCTTGTTCATCCGAAAACAACAAAACCCTAATCATTATCTAAAGAACAAAACAACAAAATCCTAATCATTATCTAAAGCACTAGAATAATTAATTTTTAGCCCCCAAAATGAAAACGATGAAAAATACCTGGATTTCTTGTCAATGTTCGACACCGGTAAAAAAACCTTCTCTATTATATGCCAGGCCCACCTTGACTGCTTCTGTAGCCCCAAACACTTCAGATAAAACACAATTCCAGATGGATGAGAAAGACTATGATTCTCACCACTTTCTTGGAACCTACCCTGGATGCTTTATGCTCTATCTAATTACCCAAGGAAAAGGGAACTTATGCTTATACCCTTTACCTTTTCCCCATTATTGCATCAACACACTCCATTAACGAGAAGTTACCCTAAAATGGGGGTGGAGAAGGCCCAAATAGAGGATATTATTGTTGCGAACAAAGGTCTCACCCAACAGAGCCGAGGTTATGCTATGGCTTACTCCCACATGCTATGATACTCCCCACTTGTTTTTGGCCTCAGAATAAAGTTTGCAAACAGACATCTAGCCCAACAGAACAAGTTTCGATTACTCCCACAGCCATGATACTTCCTGCCTCTTTTTGGACTACGAACAGAGCTCTCACCTAGCAAAATAGATGGTGCGATGGTGGTGCGATGCACTGTCACTCACACGGCATGATACTCCCGCCTCTTTTGTGCCTCTGCTTGGCCATTTTTTTGTATAAAAAATACCCTATAATATATATATTATTATATAACATATAAAAACCCCTCTAACCCCTATTATATAGTCAATATATTGTTTTGTGTTTTTCTTATTTTTTATACCCCAATATGAACGCACATGATATTATATTGCTTCATCAGTGAAGCCCCCATGGGACAAGATGACAAAGGTTGAATAGTCAGAGCAATCCCAAGTTCAACACCTTGATCCTCGAGTGACTACGAGAGTTTAGGGAGAGGCTCCTCAGAAGATATTTCAGACAGAGGAGTGGAAAAGGAACTAGGCAAACCTGATAGTTTTGCCACGATGACTTTGTCTCAAACAACAAGAGAATAGAGATTAATTTTAGGGCTTCTTTAAAATATATTAAAGTTATACTCATGATGTGGTCCAGAATAAGACTATCAGGAATATGATGTGATCATGGGAATAAATTTTTTAAGACGTTGAAATAGATTGATGGCCTTTTCATGTTTTAAGAGTCGAGAAAAAGGAAAAGACAACTCTAGTCATTTTCGGTTTGAACGAACTCGAAAGGACAAGTGCTTGATGATATTTTAAATTTAAAGATTCAAAAAGACAAAAATGACTACTTAGGATAATCTAGGCAAAAGGATTACCAGGTAACTGTGAACTGTCGGATACCTCCCGGCGAACCGAGAAGTACGGGTAGGCAATCTCCTCGAATGTTGTGTTAAGTGTATCACATTTACAAGGTAGTAGACTTGGCTTCCTACGAATAAAGGATTGCAAACCTAGTGGGTTCTCCCTTTATATATGAGATGGTATGAGGAGCACAAGTCCGTACTAGATCTGTCTAGTATCGAAGCGAACAACAACTGCTAGGTTTAAAGAAATTGGAACATGTCTCTAACCCAGGCCTCTAAATGTGAGCGTTTAGTTTCAAATGCGCCTTAGGTTAATTTAATACATTTTAAAGGTTTATCTTGAAATTAAGTCTCAATTTTCAGGTCATATCTATGTCACTTGAAAAACTCTTATATGCAACTATATGAGACAAAACCTTTTCAATTCGATGAATGTTTACGCTAATTGAGAGTAGAGAAAACAACCAATGCAACAAGCAAGCAATTGAAAGCAAGATGACTCTTCACTACTTCACTTTTCAAAACAAAAATAATGAAAAATATTTCCACTTCCTATCTTTCCTATCAAATGCACTTCAATTATTCCTTTCAATAGTAAAAGAAGTTCATTTTATTTCACATGTTCATGATGATGCAATTCTAGCTTTCAATGATGCTACTTAATGCAACATATCAATTTAACAAACTAGAATGATGTATTTTTTCAATGGAATGATAAAATGAATCTTTCACATAAACATTTCAATTAAAAATTATCAAATAACCAACATCAATCATATATCAAGCAAGATAAGAAGAACTCCTCTCAAACCAAGCATGCAAAGACTCAATTGAAACAAAACAAGCAATGTAATCTATGCTTGAAAAGAGACGTTAAATCAAGAGAAGAGAAAAGGAAAATTTTACTTATTCGATTGAAAACAAAGCAATACAAGGACTAAAACATGAAATTCATGGGGCAACTAACCAACAACTTGACTTGATGAGAAAACAAACAGTTGAATAGACGATGACCTAGATTCCCTAGGGACACAAGCCACCCAAGAACTCAAAAAATCAAGTAAAGAAAAATCAAACCAATCAAGCGAACAAATCAAGCTAACAAAGCTTTCTAGCTAGGGAGAATACAGGAAAACAAGCCAAGAAGAAGAACTTATGAGGACAAGACAAACTAGCAATGATTCAGGAGAAACCCTGATTTTAACCTACATGAATCGGTGCGGCTGTCTAAGTGACAATAGGAACCACAAGGGGGTACAATGCGACTGTTCAAGGGCAAATCATGCTGGTCGACGCAACTGTCAGAAAATAAATAGTATTGTTCGAAGGATTCAAGGAAAAAATTAAAAAAAAAATAGAAATCAAGACCAGATTTGTCACTCTAAATTCAAGAATCCAAGCAGAAGAGAGTGTAAATCATAGAAAACAAAACAGAAAGAGTGATACGACAAAAGTCAACACAAATCATGAAATGAAAAATGATCCAAAGAGAGGGATGGATCCCCAACGGACTCACCAATTTGTGGGGTAGGTAAATCCTCTCTGTGGACAGAGACAATCCCTCTAGCCCAAGAGTGGATCTAACTGCAAACAAGACAACCTAATGTAAAATTCGTTAGATTAGAATCGAATAAGAGAGCCTACCTCTTATAGCGCTAATCCACTTGATGATGATCTTGCTTCCTTGATCCAACTTCCTTTTGTTATTTTCACTCAAATACCTAAGACAAACATGCAAGAGACAACAACAAACGTTATAGCATAAAATCGAATTCAATCTACTTAAAAGGTCAAGGAGTTTTAAGCCATCAAATGCAATATAACACATGATATAAGAAACAAACCATTAGTTGTATTAATATGAACTTCAACGAGAAATAAAACCGGAGCCTTGACATTGCAGGTTCCCTTTGGCATGTCTAGGTTCCATACCATAAGCATCTCATGATTCACCGTCAAAACAATGGAAGTTCAAGGCCTCTTTACTTTTACTCCAAACCAAACACTACAAGCTAATTCTCCTTTCACACACAAACTAGAAGGCTAAGGTTCTCAAGATGGCTATCAAGACTTGCGATAATTCCAACCCTTTCATTAGCTAGCCAAGGTTGTGAAATGATGAGTTTATATAGCTTTTATAGAGGGTAAATGGATCCTCTTATGATGGGAGAGTCCTTACCTCTTTGGTTTGTTCCATTTCAATAGGGGAAAGGAGGCCAAACAAACTCTCTCGGCTTTATCTTGCCCAACCATTTACTAGACTTCTGTTCACGAAGCTTCTAGACCTGGAAGCTTCGACTCCATTTTTTAAAACTTTCCAAAAGAGGATTGGCACAGGGGATGAATGGCTCACTTGAGTTGTTCAGCACTAGTCATAGTTTTAAACTCTGCAAATCATCACAGGCAAGGAATTGAGCACTAGTGCCGGTCTTGAAAACTAATTTTGAAGGAAGATTCTTGGGAGATGATGTAAGAGGGAAATGTTTTGTAGATGAAGAGGGATGTAGGGACGTGTTCTTCATGGCAGTATAACATATGAGGGTCACTATAGAGGTCCTCCAGGATAGAGGAACGGGGAGTACAGGGACAATGACAAAATGTTGTGAAACAAATCACTGTGAGAAACATGAAATACCTCTTAGATTTTGAAATTTTTTCTCTAGTTGGGCCACAAATATTTGTTTGAATGAGCTTCAGAGGTCTAGATGAGGAGAACTCTTTCGATTTTAAATGAGTACTATTCTACTTGACAAATTGACATGACTTGCAGATTTTGTTATCGTCCTTTGAAAATCTTGGTAATCCTCTCATTGCTCCCATCTTTCTTATCTTTATCAAACTATCAAAATTCATATTCCCAAGCATCTTATGCCGCAGCTGTGCTTCACTCGTTTTTCTCAAATAACAGTTGACCCTGGAATCATCAAACACATATACATTATTGTGGGTTCTGATTGATTTTCCCACCAATTTTCCATTCGTTATGTCATAGATCTCACAGTCTTTAGATCGAAAGGTCACTTCATATACATTGTCACACATATGGCTAACACTGAGCAAATTGTGCTTGAGACCTTTTACATATAGCACATTCTGTGCTTTTGTTTTTAGATCAAGGCTAACTACTCATTTTCCCTTGATTCTTGCTAGAGTGTTATTTCCAAAAGTGACATTGATTCCTCTATCTATTTCCTTAAGTGACATTGATTCATCTATCTGTTTCCTTAAGTGACAGAAAATTTCTTTTTCCCCCAATCATATGTTTGGAACAAACACTATCCACATACCATTTATTTTCTTGATTATGAGCTGATAAGGTGAGTCCACATTGCATGCTCTTTTTAGTCTTTAGTTTCCAGCTCCCTTTATTCTTTTGGATAGTTGCATGTATGAAATTTTGGGACTTAGATAGGTATTCAAACCTTCTTCTGCACTCACTAGAGTTTTGCCCCAAATTATTACATTTGAAGCATTCACCTTCAATTAGCAAGGGAGAGAAGACATTATGATTTCTGAGAGAATAGTTTTGAGACTTAGAAATTCGATGTGTATTATATCTGTGATTTTCATCTCTTTCAACTTTGATCCTTCTACAATCAATGGATTTATGTCGAAAGATATGACACTTATAGCAGTGACCATAAAAAAATAGGCATACCTATTGTTAGAATCAATATGAGATTGTGTAGGCAAATACCTTGGTCGTCTGATTGATTGGTTCGTTATTCATTCATGATTTCCTCTTTGCCTCACTTCTCTTTTTGTTTATTAATTCTTTCATGATTCTTCTTCTCATGGATCTTTGATTCTTTGAATCCTGCAGACTTGAAGTTGATCTTTCCAATAGAATATCCTTGTGTCTTAGAGTATCCCAGATCGGTTTTGATTCCTAAGGGTCTTTGACTATTCTGGATTTGATCTAGTTTCCTTATTTCTTTAGCAAATTTTCATTTAGACCCTTCTCGGTCTTTGTTTTCTCAAGATCATTTCTCAGAGAGACAACCTTTGCTTCAAGACTCTAACAGTTCTCTTCCCATTCTTGAATCAGGTTTTGAAGAACTTATTCTTTTCATTTTGCATCCTCCAGCTCAACTTTCAAAGACAGAATATCATCTTTGCATATTTGTGAGATCGTTCCACTTTTTAACTTGAGAAGCTCCTTTTTAACCTGTTTGTTCTCCTCTTCTAGTCTTTACAGTTTCCTTGCTTTTCTTTCAGTAGAAGGATGATATTGTCCTTTCTCTTTGCAACTTCTTCAATATTTTCTTTTTGATAGGCAAAATCCTCATTATCAGAGTTGTACATACCTTCGTATGCATGTTGTAACTATTCCTTCAACTACTTATTTTTCATCATTTCTTTCTTTAACTCGTCAAGGGCACTAATGAGTTCCCCTTCAAGGTCTACTACTCCTTCTTCTTCTTCCTCTTTAGAGTCCATAATACATTGTTTTTTGGAGTCTGTTTCAAAAGCCGTAAGAAGATACTTATCTGACTCATTCTCTCATGAGTCTTCACAATCTGATTCTGGTGCTAAGTTATCCTATTTGGATTAGAACCCCTTCTTCTTATAGGGATTTTTATTCTAATGTGTCTAAGACTTTTTTCCAAATTTCAGATCCTCTTCCCTTTCAACCTTTTATTTATCATTGAATTTTTAAGAGAAATGTCCAACTCTTCCATAGTCAAAACACTTAAAGGGAAACTTCCCTTTATATTTTCCTAATCCACGCTTCAGTTTCCCCGCTAGTTGAGCCAACACTTAATCAGATTCACAACTGGAGTAGTGTTGATGTTCTTTTTGCTCCTTTCCTTTTCTGGATACTTTGAACGCTGCTTCATTTGGTTAATATTTTTCTATTCCTACTCTCATCTCATAGGCTATGATAGTACCATGCAACTGATCCACCTTGAGATCCTTTAAGTTAGCCATTTCTTCAATAGTTGATATTTTGGAATTAAATCTCAGGGTAGAGATCTTAATATTTTGTGAACAATCATCTCTTCCTTGAATTCTTCACCAAGTCCTCTAATCATATTAGTAACTTCATCAACTCTGAGGAAATATTATGCTATGATTTCATTCTAATTCATTCTCAAAGTTTCAAACCTCATTACGAAGGTCTGAAGTCTCGCTTTCTTGACTTTGTCATGTCCTTCATGAATTTGGTTAGGATTTACCCACACTTCCTTAGCCGACTTACAAGGCATAAATTTTACAAGTTATGATTGATTAAGACCAAATAGAATGGAATTCCTAGATTTAACATTGTTCCCATATATTTTTTTACCATCTGCATCAGTGGGAGGAATATCAGGGACATTGTAGTCTTCTAGTACTGAAGTCCAGACATCTACTCCTAGGGACATAAGATATGATTCCATTTTCACTTTCCGAAAAGAAAAGTTTGTCCCATGAAAGACCGGTATTCTACTTGAGTAAGCCTATTGAATCACTTACCTAGCCATAATTCCTTATAGATATACCTCACATTGTTTAAACTGTTGTTGAAGGAACTTGGCTCCGATACCAATTTTTGAAATATGGAATTACTAGGGGGGGCGGGGTGGTGAATCAGTAATAAAGAAAATCTTTTCTTTTTGTTATTATACTTTTAGTCCCTCATTATACTCTTTAAATTGTGAGAGAATTTATTCTCAAAAATAGTGATCCAACAATATTTCAGACATACATGTTCAAACAACAATCACATGAGCAACATACATTTGACACAATGTTTTTCACATGGAAACCTAGAGGAAAAAAAACCACCAATTTTGTTGTTTATTTATGATGCAAATTAAGCACCCACTTAATTACATCTATTTGTTTGTGAGCACCCACGCACAAGAGGAACTGACCCCCTTTAGTTAGCAAGCACCAATTTTCCAAGAGGCACCAACTTCTTTAGTATGCAGGCACCAACCTGCTCTTGTCATTGGTCTACTATTTCATACAATTTTTAAACTAAAAATAGAGGCATACAATTATACAAGTAAAATACCAACAATGGTTGTTCACAGATCTAACTTCTACACTCTTCCTTCTGTACTCAGTTGCAGCATATATCCTATCACTTCTTACATCAACACTTCCTCTGCACTCTGCCTTCACTACCAAGGACACTACACTGACTGCACTTTAGCACTACCCTTGCAATTCTTCACACAATCATCAGACTTCTCTTGCCATTATATTACACAATTTCCTCTTAGGTGCTTCAGCTTTTCTGCTTCAATGCACCCTTTCACAGCACTTCACTATCACACATATGCTCACATCCCCCAATTTTTCCATTTTTGTTGATGGTTATGTTCCACTGAGGCACTCTGCACGAGAGATTCCTTCCACTCTGTCCTCTAGCTGCCAGTTTTTACTTAGGCATGGCTTCAATTTCCACTCTTGTGTCTTATGATAGTTTATTGTCACAGCGCCCAACAAAAAGATGGACCTTGCAATTCTTCATAGTCTGACTGCACATAGCTCATGTGTTGAGAAATTAGTTCTTAGGTGACTTGCACACTCCTCTGATAGTCCCATGCTTAATTATCATTCCACAGATCTCGACAGTTCATAGAGGTGACCGTTCTGTTCTTATTTACCACAACCATTCATGTAAGCGAAGCAATCAATTGCTTCATTCATGCTCTCGAATTCATCTCTATTACAAATGTTGTCCTTTTTTTCTTGTTACAGTCTTCCATGGGATTAGCCCTTTTCAATTACAAACTTCTTTGTGCATGCATTCAATTTTGCAGCTACTGACCCATACAATCTTTAATTGTCTGTACTTCCTTTTTAGAGAAACTCCTTATCACAACTTCTTATTTGTTCAGTGTTCCGATATCCTCAACCGTTGGTTCTTAGCTCCCTAAGCATTTACTATTATAGCATCATTTATCACCCTTGTATACTTGATGCTCTGAGTCATGGCCTTGGGTAGCCCTTTCCATTTAGACTTGCTCGATTTACTAAAAAACATTATTTTAAATTCCGTACGCAACTTTTCCCTTCAAAAAGTGCATGCACAGGCAAGTCCAACTATACCCAACCTGCGTATATAATTTGAAATATTAAAAAAATATAAAATCCCTATTTTATGGGTGGGGTTTACGAGTTACACCAGAATCCCACCTACAGGAGCCTGTGGCCTAACTATATCCCAACTGAAACAACCTTTTTGAGGTGATATAAATACACCTCATGGGAAGGCCTAAGGGGAGAGAAGGATAGGATATTGATATTATATACAATTGGTCCCTGATAAATTTTGATTTATCCTTGTGCTTCCTGCACTTCCAACTATAGGAAACCCTTGTTTTTTCATAGAGATGTTGATCTCCTTTATATGGCATCTATGTATATGCATTTGAAAGAGGATTGTTGAGGCTTGGGATGAACAAATCGGGAGGAAGGTTCACTTGGATCCGTAGTTGAATCAAGTTGTATTCTTCCACATTCTTTGCAGACATCAATAAATAAGCTTTTTCTTGTTCCTGATGTGATGATGTTTATGCTTTAACTCATGTTATGATCTCATGTTTTATATCTATATGCTTATATGATCTAACATTCATATCTTGAACATGCTTTGAACTACTGCTAGTATATATGATTTTCTGAAATGAGTTGTGGGTTTTGAAGAATTGGAGGAAGTAGAGGGTTTGGACCCTATGGGAACATCCCCAAACGTAGGACCTACGGGTACTATCTCTTCATCCCACTTTAGTAGTTTAAGAATTACGAATTCTTATTTTCTTGCGTCTTGTTGGTGTATTCCCCTTGATCTGTTGGGATTTTTAACCAAGAACCTAAGGTGTTTTATCACGTAACATTTACTTTCTCACATGATTAGGCACGTGACCATCAAATTAATGCCATATCAGAGCCCCCTTTGTATCATAACTTATATGAAGTTTTGATTGTGTCTTAGCTCCTTTTTCTTAGCCTTACTACATTTCTCATCATAGGACCACTGCCTATGACTACCAATGTAGCACATAGGTGCCAAGCCTTTAAACTCCTGTCGAGGACAATCTTCCTTTGCTACTACTCTGCGCCCTTGGCTCTATGGATTTACATGACCAAGAGCCTACCCAATATCGGAAGCCCCCTCAATCGGAACTTTTCAATAACCAACTGTTCTAGAGTTCTGATATCTTAATCCTCTGATATGTCGAGCTCCAATATGATGTCATCACTCCACGTGGCGTCTTTATAGTGGTGACATGTGTCACCTTGATCTGGCACACTAGGGCACCCAATATTGTTGAATCATCCTGCCACATGTCCTATCGTACTGCTACATCATGCTGACATCAAATTGACACTTTACCTTATCTGAACCAATTTCATGCTACCATGTGTCCTATTAGGAGGAGAGAGAAGGGGACCCGTCAACCCTTGGATTTGCAAAACGATCCTTTGTTAATATTTTTTGGCATTACTTGACATGTTTTAATACTATCAGAACTGCTGGACATCAGGACTTCTTAAAGTGCATTAGTTAAGAAGTTCTAATACCATCATGTCCTGAACCTCCGATATTCCAATATCACGATGTGCCACTATCCTGATGTGCTAACCTCCGAGGTTCTAATATTTTCATATGTCAATGCACTGATATCCTGAACCTCCAAAATGTTGATACACTGATATGAGGACCACTGACATTTCATTTCTTGATGACTGGTATCTAGGTCGATGATATTCCAATGCACCGATATGTTTAACGTCCAATATGTCGATATTCCTTCCTTCCTAAGGCTTCACAACCATGAACTTCGGTTTACCATATATTTTGATCTAGGAATCCATTTTTGAACTTCTGCATATCTTAGGAAAACTCTTCTAGAAAAAATTTCATTGGATAGGGTTCAATGTATTCTTTGAGTCCTTCTACGGCTTGGAATATGACTACAAACTTCTCTTCTCATTGACTCTTTGAACAACTAAAATCACAACCACAATGGTGATCATTTTATGGCTTCTTCAGTAAGCATGCTACTATGATGATTTTCCACAAGAATCTTGCAGCTACCATGGGATTCCTCCCAAACACCTAATCATCATGATGACCCTTGTTTGACACCAATGCAAACTCTATCATAGCCACCCATACACCATCAAATGTCCAACAATAAGTACTTTCTAGACTAATGTTATAAATTTGTGTAACTATTCTTATTAATTTATTCTTTTCAGTTATTGGTGATTCTTTCGACATGAGTATTTTACTTATTTCACTAAATTTGTGGGTGAGAATATGATCCATATTGAGAATCATGAAGATGTATAATAGTGTAGAAAGGGTTTTCTTCAAGAGGGAGCTGACGTAGGAAAATGAAGGAGCCACTCTTACATTTAAGAGAAGAAAGATAGTCCTGCCTCATCACCAAGTACACTTTCATTAAATTTATTAATTTGGTTATTATTTCTCTTACTCTTGTTCCAGGGTCAGTGGTACATCTGATGGATGTGAGGATCATTCAATACATATCAACTATTGAGGATGATTCAGATACATCCCATGACTTATGAAATTAACAAGAGCTAAAGGCCTCTGTATCGAGATTGTGAAGGATGTAGAAACATGGACAAGAGCCTGGAATTTAGAGAAAGGATTGTAGTCTCCCAGGTTAACAACTATGATTGAAGAAATCTCCTATTTAGACGATGAAATTTTTCATATAACAATAAAATATTTTGAGAGAAGGAGATTTTGCGAGTTGTACGTCCCTCATTTAAGGACCATTCTTAATGACAAATATTTTGCAATTTTTTATGCTTCCATGATACTAAACTATGATAAGGAATATACTCTTAACAAGAGAGGGTTATGATGAGATCTTGCCTCCCATTTCCTTATGCATTATTTGGATTCCTCTATGATGTACTTAATGAAGAATGATATTTGGAGGAGTTTGAGGCACATGAATAGAAGACTTATTATTGTGGATTGAATAAGGTTCCAAATGAATTCTAGAAAGTCCCCTAGTTTTGGCAAGTATAAAATAATGGAGATATGATGCGACCTTTGATCTCCCGTCATGACTGAAGATATGTATTTGATGTTTGATTTTATATGTTGAAAATTTATTTCTAACAAGATCAAGATCATCTAAAAGTTTAGTGCCAGAGGGATTTGACTATTGAAACCAAGATAATCCACTTCTTGAGATCATGTGTAACACAGGTGATGAGGACTTCCTTGTAAAGGGAATTATGATGTCAAAGGCTTGGCATAATGGTTTACACTAAAGTAGTTAAGAGAGACTCCTCTTCAAATAAAATTTTAATGGATTCCCACAATGAGTTGACAATTAGATGAATTCTTGATTTGTATTATGTTCTTTGACCCATATAGATCTTGGATATGTATAATGGAATGTTGCAAAGCTAGTAATTTATGATCTAATACTCAGTGTTGGATATTGTTATCGCTACGACAAACAAACTCCAAATTTTTTCGCATACTCAAATTTTGGAGTCTACTATGGATCTTGTGATTAGTCATTCATAGTCACTTCTTGGACAATTGATGCTTTTTTAGCTTGCTCTTGGATTGGAAGTGTTGAGGTCACTTGCACACACATGCTCATTTCACAATAATTCATGACCACATTCTTCTACGAAAGCTTGGAAAAGCATAGCATGTCCCATCAAGACTGTGCTTGTGCGATTTCCAATCCATGTTGACAGTTAGTGCACACTTAAAATGACAGTTTCTCACATTCTAGCTGTGTTTGTACTCCCATTTTGATGAGTTTTGTAAACTGTCACTTTCCCACACCTTTGTTTTCGTGAGTTTTGTTTTCACATTTTCGGATGTCGATTTCAATTTCTTTTACTCTAAATAGTGTCATTTTTATGTTATATTTTCTTTGGCATGTTTTTTTTCACCGTCGTTCGTGTATCGCAAGTGTCATTCACATTTTTATCTTCATATAGAAAATGTCGTCTTCTGGCATGGGAATTTTCGCTTATCATGCAAAGTGGAGTTTTGGTTTGTTTTAAGGGGAAATATTTGTGATAATGAGTTGTTATTATCATGTAGGTATGTTTCACACTCATTTCCAAATATTCACGCACTGTATCACAAGTTTCATTGTTATCATCACAAAGTCTATCTTTAGTGCCACACTTGTCGTAAGTTGCCACAAAGGTTGTCGCACTAAGGGAAGTATGTGTTCATATGTTCTGGATGATCTACGTTGTGTTTCCAAAATGTCTAAGTGTGTGATCACAGTTAATTTTTATCACTTTTCACATTGGTTTCACTGATCGTGTACTTAGCCAAATTTTAGAAAGTTCCTAGCAACCTAGCCTCATCTAGTCCTCCTAAATTGTGCATTGTGCAGTTGCATCCCTTAAGAAGTAGTCTTGCCTCTTGGAACTACGCAATGTGCATTCTCTACCTCCTATAAATGCACATTTCATAACCTCAATGCTTAATCCCGAGCCATGTCTCCCAGAACTGTGCAATCACCCAGTCCCCTCTGTCTTCCAAAACTACACAGTTGGTTGAACTAGTGCCCAACCCCTCAGCCTAGCTCACTGAGCTCTCAAACTGCACAATATTCTTCCTCAACCTAGCCTGAACCATGCAATGTGCATTCTTAGAGCCCAAGATCCACCCCTTATTTACTGAACTATAAAATTATGTAGTCATTGGGCATTTCCCTTGGCCCACCACTATTTCTGGCTAAGTCAGCGATCATCATGAAACATCTTAGATAGGGGTTTATCAGACTAATGTCATCTTGTCATGAGTTGATTGTAGACACGGTAACTCTATCATGCTATGGAAAGATGATGGATAAGGAAGACATGTTATATGACACCTAAGGAGTTGAGGACAAAGGATGATCATCAGGCAAGAAGATGAAGGAACACTGGAATATGATCAGGACTACATGAAGACTCCATCTGATTTACAACCTTTTGGAGGATAGATATGAAAAACAAATCACATCTCTCATGAAGTTGAAGTAAGAAGGAAAAATTATCATTTCCACATCATTATTTATTTAATATCATGTATTTTCGCAAACATTGAAACTCATTTCATGTATTTTCTTTAAGTGTTTTGGTCCCATTTGCAACATAGGCAAAGTGTTGTATTTTCACTTGCTAGCTATTGCACAATGTGTAAAATCATATTCTGATGGTTTCAAAGGTTTACCTTCTTCTATATGATTTTTCATAACCATGTAAACACCAGTCACACTCATTCATAAATCTTTGAGCACTGTCGCACAAATGTCGTCACGGTCATCGCAAACTATATCTTAAGTGTCACACTTGTCGTAACTGGTCATAAAGTGGTCACATGGAGGGAAATGTGTTGATCATGTGTCATGGGTGATATATGTTGTTGCATCGTCAAGTATTCTAAGTGTGATATCATAGTTGAAGTCTTATCACTATACACATTAGTCTCACCGGTCTCACACTCAACCATTTCCGAAGAGGCTTCCCGACCAAGCAACTTGGCTCCACCTGGACTGCCTAGACCACACACTGCGCAATGCACAGTTATTTCCTCTTAGGAATACTTCACTGTGCAGTTTATGTGCCCAAGACTTAGCCTTGACCTGCA
The DNA here is from genome assembly GCA_031772625.1 of Pinus tabuliformis. Taxonomy (NCBI): domain Eukaryota; kingdom Viridiplantae; phylum Streptophyta; class Pinopsida; order Pinales; family Pinaceae; genus Pinus; species Pinus tabuliformis. The sequence continues at coordinate 1,027,860,344 of CM062815.1, forward strand.
ATATTGCACAATCATTCCTCCCAGCTTGGTCGTAACTGCACACTGTGCAAGCACAAGCCTCAAGATCTTTCCTTGAGCCTATGAACCACACAGTTCTGCAGTACCTCAGTCCCCCTTACCTCATCAAGATGCATAGTATGTCCTCCTAGTGTCCATCCCCTGACCTTGCCTCACTATCACCCAAGGCCATGCAATTTTCCCCTTAGTCTAGCCTAAACTACACACTACGCAGTGTCAGTGATCAAGCCTCACCCCTAGCTATTTGAATTGCATAATTACACAGTCATTGAGCCCTCTCTCCTAACCTATAACTTGGTCCCATCTCAATCAATGAATCCAAATTCACTTTATTAGACTAGGAGAGGTTTAGATAGATGTTGTCTCACCATGAGTGAATTGCAAATGCAGGTACTCTCTCACACCATGATAGGATGATGAAGAAGGAGATGCAGAAGGGAAGCATGCTGAAATACATCTTTGCAGCTGGACATGCAAGCTAATCAATCAAGGCAAAGAAAAGGGACACCAATTTGCGACCACAACCCAAGACTTGAGATCATTGAAGACTCCTTATCACCAAGCCATGAGGAGGTGGAAGACAAAAGCATTCTCAAGTAGATATCAGAGACACAACAACAATAGTGGTGTGACACTGCCACATCATCAAGCAGTCCATGTCAACAGTGTCATGTCATGTCATGTCATGAGTTGTCATAGGCCACATCATCATTGTGGATCATGTATATTCAAAATGTATTGTAAAGTGGAAGTCCAAGGGACACACATGGAATATGAAGAGTCATGTAAGTTGAAAGGTCATAGGAAGTCAAACAGTCATGAGGGTAGTCAAAGAGTCACAAGGAGGGTGAAGCATCACCCCTTGGTTATATATACACCCTCATTGTATGAGAAAAGGACTTTTCACCTTGGCTTCTCCCGCAAGGAACTAGAGAGACAGATCAGTTCTTTTGAGGAGTAAGGAATGGCTCCAACATTCCACTATTGGAGCTATTGATGTTAATTGTATACATGTGTCTTTGAAATTTTACTTAATAACATAAGTCCTATGGGCCAACACATTCTTCATGCATGGATTATGGATATTTGCAAGCCTATTCTATGAATGCTTGTAATTCATGCTTGCTTTAATCTATGCTAAAGTAGTTGAACCATGTTGGTTATTTTGGTACTTATCATATTGAGAATGTGTTGTAATTTATATTATCATTATCACATCCTCGTGGACTATTCTATTGGATATTAGAAAAATATTCCTTGTCACATTAGTTTCGATGACTGTCACGTCTCTGTGAACTATTCCGCTTGATGTTGCACAAACCCTTCTTGTTTATGTGTGTCTCTACTAGGGTGGTACTACTACCTCTCTCTTAGAGGCTCACTTCTCCTCCCCTCTACAGTGAAAGAAATTTGACACACATATGATTGAACACTCACCAGGCACACCCCCTTTCTTTTTGAAGGTGCATGTGCACTCCTCTCTCTTGCTAATAGTTAGAGCCAAGGCATATCTATAAGAATACATGGAAACTAGGCCGATATTCTAGATGGGGATCCTACTCCAAACGGTGTGAGGTCTAATTGGGACTTCACATCAGGGAGACCCCTTGGTTGATGGATTTCCAACACCATCAATAGTGGCACTAGAAGGAGGGCCAAATGACAAGTTGAGCCCGTTGAATTTGGTTTGAACCTCTTATCTAAAATGGCTCATACTCAAATCTTACTCCTAGGGTGTTTCTATAATTTTTCCCTTTATCAATTTTCAATCCCCGATGAGCCTCTCTATCAATTGCCTCAGTTAAAGTTTGGTGGTGAGGATGGAACATCCATAATCGATCACATTTCTAATTTTCTTAAATTTTTTGAATCTTACGAAATCAATGATGAAGAGTTTTCTTGTGCGCTTTTCTTCCTCACCCTTGTAGTTGATGATAATCAATGGTGCCATACCTTTCGCACCTTATTCCATCCATTCCCTTCATCATTTCCTTAGGAAGCTTCATCAAGCCTTTGACAAGTATAATAACTGAGATGTTTGTAAAATAATCAATCTCTTAAGAATGAAACCTAATGAATCAGTTGACGATTTTTCTGATCAATTCCTTCACCTTTGTTGTGAAATTTCTAAAGAAGACATGAATCAAGATTTCTTGAAAAAAGAGTTTGAGCACTTGGTTCTTATCTCTTTACATGGAGAACCTAAACCCCCTAATTTTCCTACTTCCCCAACTCTTGTGGATCATGAGATAATTCTAATTTTAGAGGAGGAATTTACTATGCCTTTTGTTCTTTGTCCTCCTCCTTTTCCGGTTCTGACGAGGGTGCCTCTGTGTGATAGTAATAAAATTGGAAAATATGCAAATCAAATTCCTAATTCATCTTCTCATTCTTCTTCCATTTCTCATGACTCATATGCAATGGGGGAAATCCCATAATGGCTCATGAAGCCCATGGGGAAGACTAACTTCACCATTCTACAACATGATGTTATCATTCATAACTCTATCCTCCAATCTGATCTAGGTTTTTGTGGTCCTCTATCATATACATGCCATGAATATTTGTACTATGATCTGCCCGATCAATCTGCTCCACCAACTAGTCTTTCAGACTCTCTTGATTTTCTTGTTGCTGGCTCAAATTGCGATCAAGTATAAGATAGTCACTTTACACAAGAAGGAAGGTGAAGACGTTTTCAATCTCTCTTATTTTTTTCAAGATCCCCCATGTCAAGATGATGTGGTTCCATTCTTGGATGATTGTCAATCTGCTAATCTTGGTAGTGAATCAAATGAAATCAACTCTTTCGATCAATCTATAGCCTTGGGAAACAATCATTCCCATGATGGTGACTCTATTCATGTATGCGATCATGAATTCCCAGGTACATTATCTGATTTTTTGGATCCTCCAGAACATGTTGATCTGACCAAATTAGATCTGGAATCTAATCTAGCCAAATAAAATGTTTGTATCGAAACTTCCTCTTCATCTCACAATCCCTTGTGCTCTACCATTTGTGATGCACTTACTTGCGACAAAGATACTCCATGCTCTTCAAGTTCTTCATCCAATGAGTTAACTTCTTAATTGACACAAGGTGGTGAGATTATCCATGATGAAAATGAACACAATCAAATCATTGAGTACTCTTTCCATCCCTCATCATCTTTTCTCTTGCATGAAGACAACTCTCCAAACCAAATTTCTCATGACATTTTCCCATTTCATACATCTTCAAATTTGCGATCATATGAATATTTTAAATTGAGTAATCTAGTTGTTGAAGTTGAAAAATATGATCAAGTCAGTGACAAAGATGGTTTCCACCCGATTAATAGTGATCTCATCAATATCAATGAAAGAAACTATCCTCACACCGTGCGCGATTTGGTTCAATCTTTAGGATGTGATTTTACAATTTTAGAAAGTTCCAGGACTTTCCAGGGAGTTGGGGCACTTAAAATTCCGTTGATGGTTATGTCAAGATCTCGTAGCTCTGGTGAGACCCCCAACTTAATCAGTCAAATCAGGTTTTCTTCGCAAATTTTTTCTTTCCACATGTTTTCACTCGATGTAAATTGTTTCTTGAAATATATTTGGCATCACAGGTTTGGAATGTGTATCTCTCATAGAATCATTGAATTGTGAATTTTATTATCCTAAAGATTATCTTTGGCCAAAGGAGTCATACCTGTCACACTCTTTTGAAAACAATCAACTCCTCATCCTTCTTGCAAATATTTTGATGCTAATCCTTTTCTTCATCACACCTGAAATCCTCTTGAGCATTAGTGAATGCATGGATTATTTAATGAATCAAATTCTTCTTCACTTGTTTTACCTTGACTAGTTTCATGTGTTTGTTATACTAGCATTCTTGTTCACTTCTCTTGATGATTACGATGCTAGTACAATGTGTAACCAGTCATAAGAAAATGCTTTGTTATCCTCGTCGCGTGAGGAAGACAAGCATTATGAAACTATTCCAATTGATTTACCTTTTTTAATCACAAGCTGGGAATCTGATGCTTTAATCAGCTCATCTGATCATTATTTTCTTTCGATGACTATCATTTGTTTTATCATTTTCTCAGTAGTACATCTAATGAAAGTTTTTTTAAATCCTTTGATCTTCATCGTTCAACGTATTACTATTTAGATTTTTGTTGAGCGGTTGAGGCACATCAGCCTTAGATGATGATCATGTCAGGTCCTCACTATCTCAACATGTTTGTTGAATATGATCATATCAATTTTCCCTTATAAGATTCTCATTATAATCTCATGCCTCTAATTGAAAATCCATTTTTTCAAATATTTCAAGGTTTTCAAGAGGATCATCATGAATTTTATGATCCAATCACTGAATGGTTGGAGCAATCTTACTCAACAAGCTCCATTGCAATAAACAAGTTTCAACCTTTTCTCATGCTTTCTAAGTAGGATGACACAGAAGAAGGTGCATTCACAAGAAGTCTTCGAGGTTTGTTTGATTATGGTTTCCATCAAAAAGGTAAGAATGTGAATTGGATGAAAGTAGTAGTTGTGACACATCTTTCTACCCATAGGAAATACCTTCCTTTTGTTGTGAAAGTTATTCAAGCTCTCATCTTTTCTCTTGCACACTACTTTATGTCTATTTTAATTGATTATATATTTATGATTGGAGGTCGAGAATGAATATGGTGGCAACATTGGAAATTTCATTTTACGTGACCCTAACCTATTATTTGTTAGGTTAGGAGTAGGATTAGCTGCATATTAGTTTTCCCCTTTCTTGCACTCATCCCATGCTTATTCTATTTATTCTCTATTATATTTTCTTACTTTTCTCTTGCATTATGCTTTGGTTTAGCTTCTTTTTCTTGTGCTTTGGTTTTTCTTTCTCATTGTGTCATGTGTTTTCCTTTTTTCCATTAATAAGACCTTGCATGAACATGCTCTGTTGGTTTAGAAGGGAATGTGGTAAAATAAAAAAGGACTTTGTGACACTACAAAATTTGGCTAACTCTTTGTCCTTCTTCCTTGTCTGGGTTACATCTTTTGGTTGATGACGTTCCTATGTAAAATAAGATCCTTGCATTAAGAAATACTTTTTTTGAACCATGACCTCCTTGTCTATTTTGGAAACCTCACGCCTACACTTGGTTTTATGATTTGGTGTTTTCAAGCTAATCCAATCAAGTAGAGACTGACAAGGGGAAAATATAAATGAGAAAACCAATATCAAAGGTCTTATATATCCTTCTCTGAAGGGAAAACCTCTCTTGATCTCAATAAGTCAGGATCCATCTTCTGCCCATAAATAAATAAGTGTCGATGCATAGTCCCCTTTAAATAAATAAATAAAGGCAAAAGAAGATAAAGGCTTCCTACACAGAGAGGTGAAGCAAGCAACTCCGTCAGGGTACTGTCGAGGCTCGCTGGTAACAGATAATTTTTTGTGCCTATGAAGTGACTCCATTGGGGTAATGTCCATGCCTTCTGGTAGTAGGGAAACACTAGAGATGAAAAACTATACTTTGAAAATCTAAATCTCGAGAACTTCATTACCCTATCCTGATTCGAAACATTGTGTGATCGTTGATCTTATGTTTGTTTGAAATCAAATAAATGGATGAAGGGGAATATGATTATGCAATGGTTAAGTAGGGAATCCATGGTAATCTAAATGATGAATCAATACTTTCTTAAGAACTAGACCCTGCACAAAAAGAATTAACTAAGGCAGAGAAGCTAGAGTTCTACCTACGTGTCACCAATGTTGTCACTGTGACAAACACCCTCATAAAATTTTCTCATACTTGAATTTTGGAGCCTACTGTGGATCTCTTGATCAGTCATTCCATAGTCACTTCTTGGTCAACTAATTCTTTTTTAGCTCCCTCTTGGATTGGAAGTGTTGAAGTCACTTTCACACACATTCTTATTCCATAATAAGTTCATGAGCATATTCTTCTACACAACCTTGGAAAAGAATAACACATTCCATCAAGACTATGCCTATGCAATTTCCAATCCATGTCAACAATCATTGTGCTCTCGCAATGACAGTTTCTCACATTTTATCTATGTTCATACTCCCATTTCAGTGAGTTTTGCAAATTTTCGCTTTCGCGTGCCTTTTTTTTTTCTGTGAGTGTCGTTTTCACATTTTCCGTTGTTTATTTCGCTTGCCTTTACTCTAACTAGTGTAATTTTCATGTTAAATTTTCTCTATAATGTGTTATTCTCATCATCATTCATGTATCGCATGTATCATTCACATTTTTAGCTTCATATAGAAAATGTCGTCTTCTAGCATGGGAATTGCTGCTTATCATGCAAAGTGGAGTTTTGGTTTGTTTCAAAGGGAAATCTTTGTGATAATGATATGTTCTTATCATGTAGGCATGTTTCACACTCATTTCCATAGATTCATGCATTGTTTCACAAGTGTCATCGTTATCATCACAAAGTATATCTTCAATGTCACATTTATCATAATTTACTGCAAAGGTTGTCGCGCTAAGGGAAATATGTGTTCATATGTTCTGGATGATCTATGTTGTGTTGCCAAAATCTCTAAGTGTGTGATCACAACTAATTTTTATCATTGTTCAAATCAGTTCACTGATCCTGCACTTAGCCAAATTTTTAAAAGTTCCCAATAACCTAGCCTCATCTATTATGAAACCAACTCATAAAAAGATAGAAAAGATAGATGAAAGCCTTAGAAATAAGCCTCTTCGAGGGGGCAACCTCCTTTACATTACAAAAATGAACAATTCTTGGATGATTCAAAAGACAAAACCTCCTTTCTATATATAGGAGTCTAAGGGGTCATAATATAACCAAGCTTGTTTAATATAAAGTCACAAAAATAACAATAGAGGGATTCTATGGGGCACAATAATAACAATATGGGGACAATAGGGGCACAATAATAACAATAAGGGATACAACGATAATATTAATGGGGGAATCACTAGTATTATAGGGACCTAACATGCTCCTCTCCTTCAAAAAAGTGTTGTCCTCAACGCTTGAACAGTTATGGATGCTTCTGTATAAAATTCTCATCCTCCCATGTCGACTCTTCAACGGGTAAGTTCTTCCACTTGATGAGATACTTTGAAATTGATCAAATTCGTAGCTGTTGAGTTCTTGTTTCTTTGACTGATTCATGTTCCAATATGATTTTTCCTTCCTCATCAAGTTCTGGAAATATTGCTTGAACTGGAAGCTTGTCACCTGTAACCTTCTTTAAGCATGAAACATGGAAAACTAGGTGCACTCGGGAAGCTGCAGGAAGCTCCAATTTGTATGCCATAGTACCTATATTTTGCAACACCTTGTACAGACCATAATACTTTGGTGAAAATTTATTATCCTTCCTAACTTGCTTGAGGGACTTTTGTGTTGGCATTATGAGACAAGTGTTGTCCTTGATGGCAAATCACACAGATGACAAATCATAGTGCAGCAGGTCAGCAACAAGGATTTGATGATCAGACTACAAGAATGAAGAGAAAATACATATACGCAGGTTCATTGTGACCAAGCCGCGTATACACGCGTGTTAGACGTTTCAAAGGCGCGTATGCGTATACACGCACTTTTATGCAAGGAAAAGCACGTATATGTTGGAGAACTTACTTTTGGTCCGTGGTAGTTAGTCCTTGGTATTTGAACCTATGGTTTTGGACCATAGTATCTCGTCAGATGTGTTGACCCTAAGTATTGGGTCCATGGTATTGGTTTTTTATGGTTTTTGACCATGGTATTGAGCAAGGCCTAATACTATAAAAGGAGAAGAAGATCATTAGGCAAGTGAATTGAAAAAGTCTTGAATATCTGATGAAGGATGAGATTCAGTATGCAGTTTATGGGTTGATGATGCATTGCTTGAATTGAGCTATGGAGGAATCCCATCGGTTGATGGAGAACAAGATCTAGGGGTAGATCGGGATCAAATGGTTTGAAATGAACTATCTTTATATGGTTGATTATGCTGATTCTAGATCTTCATACTGACGCATGTAATGTTCTATAAATGTTATGACTGATGTCTAGTACAGCTGCAAAGTTATAAGAAATATTTTAGATCTATAGGCGGGTTGGACTTGGAGAAAGCGCGTATGTACGCGAGTTTGATTCATCATAGTAGTGTATACATTTTGAAGTTTGATGTTTGAAGTTGTAGTTGGGTCTGATTGTTGTTGTAGAGTTCTGTTGTCTGCTCTGTGTTCTGGTGACTGTGTTGTTAACAGGGTTTCAGTGTTTTAGTGATTCAGAAATTGATGATGCTAGTATTGATTGTTTTGTGCTTCAATGATATTTATGGTTCCAGTATGAAAATTTGATGAAACGTGGCCTTCATATTATAGTGTTGTGCTTCAGGAGTATCTAGTCTGAAAATGTATGAAATGTGGTCCCTGGAGGGTGAAAGGAGATTGTAGGCTGGCACCTACGTACTAGTACATCAGCTAGTACAAGAGCAAAGGGGGTAGAAGCTCCCTTCTAGTAGCAACTAGAGAAGAAGTGAAGATTGGAGCATTAGTAGGCAGGCACCTACATACTAGTAAATGGACCAACTAGTACAAAAGCTAAGGGGGTTGTAGCTCCCATCCAGGAGAGTTTGGAAAACGAGAGAGGGTTGTAGCCCTCTGTAGGTAGAAGCCTGCGTACTGGTAAAGGACTGCACCAGTACAAAATATTGTAAAATGAAGTATCTTATTGAAAGAAGATAGAGACGACTTGCAGCAGGTGGTTTTCACCCACATTGGATTTCCACCTTATATTATGGTGTTCATGTGTGCTTCTTGTGTGTGATGATCTGTTCTGTTTTACTGCACCTGCTTACTGTTCATATGGTTAATGAAGTTCTGATGCACTAACTAAAGATCAACATTTAATGGATTAACTGAATCATAATTACTTTGGAAATACGTTAGTTGCTTTAGACACAGTTGCGTATACACGTGGGTTCCCTTGAATGAAGTAGCGTATATGTATCTAAGTATGGAAATGAAAAAGTTTTATTGATTTGATAATACTGATTCACCCCCCCTCTCAGTATTATTTCCAACAATTGGTATCAGAGCGGGTCCTTTGGTAGAAGCTTGATCGATTGAAGGAGATCCATGGAACTATGG